>OZ024916.1:71746505-72374005 GCA_964017125.1 Flabesymbios commensalis
GGGGCCGGCCAGTGTATGTAGTGAAGTATGCCTGTCTGACATGTAGATCATTGCTATATCATTATATTTAACACGGTGGACATACAGATTAATTTCTCACCTGTTTTTTTTAAGTATATGTCTTTGTACATCTGCTACCTTGAAGCATGATGATGATTTTTTCTCAATGTATGTTATAACGAACCAATATAGCGATGCGAACATGAGACGTAGATCCAATGCTGTTTTAATGTTGGGCCAGCGTCGTAGACATTAAATCAACATTGGGTCAACGTCTCAAGTTTGTAGAGTCCGTATTCTCGTACACGTTACGATATATCGTTGCCTTCGAATTGGTCGGGATGACCATCTCGACCAATCCGAAGCCTACGATGTATCGTAACGTGTACGAGAATACTGGCTCTGGCATAATAAAAGAGTCTAACCAAGTCAAGTATTCCACCCCCGACTAATTGAAGAGTGCATGGTTCAGCCTGCCACAAGACGAGATCCACCAATCACCGCCGTCATTCATTTGTTATTCAATGAGGAGGTAGAATACCAGACTTGGGCCAAAGAGTCTATACCTGAGCGGGAGTCTGATAAAAATGCTATAGTAGGTTTATTGCGTTAACCCTTTCATCGCGGGGCCGACTTTATACGTCAGAATCTGACGAATAAAGTCGGTCCCCGCTATCGAAAAATAAAATATTTATGATGGCCGTAAATCCATAACATAAGTATTCAAATGAAGCGGAAAGAGCTAACTAAGACATTTATAATGATTTCAAATTAAAAAAACCTTTTATCTCCATGGTTTATACAAACATATTTCAGCGTTGTAGGTTATAAAAAAACATAACACCATTTTCTTTGCCTGCACAGTGTTGACTCAGGATATAGCGTGCATAATGTCATCTCTGAGAGAATGAGGCATAGACCATGAGGTAGAATACCAGACTTGGGCCAAATAAATGAAAAGAAATGGGTTTAAGGCCACCTTTGTGCACATATAGGCTAAAAAGGACTAGGCGAATCTCTTGGGGATGGTAAGATGACAAAGAAATGACAGTGCCCTGCAGAGACAGGATTCGAAATTCGGGGCCGATGTTGCTAACAGTTACTTCTCGGTCACGGAGGCTCCCCACAATATTTTAATCTTCACGAGTGAGCAGGGAAGAAACATTTTGGGCCAAATAGTCTAGACCTGAGCGGGAGTCTGATAAAAATATTATGCGTAGTCCTTATATTGCTTTAAATAAAAAATAACATCATTTTCTTTGACAAGGCGCTGTTAAATCAGGATATAGCGTGCATAATGCCATCTTTGAGAGAATGAGGCATAGGACATAACGATGTTATTTGTACACATCGCTCATAACAGCGCAGCCTGAGATTCCAGAATCGCGTGATGGGAGCAGATAAAACATCACGCTAAGAGCTCTGTGGCAATACTGCGACAAATATCACAGAGGATCTGTAGAAAAAGTTCCCACGTCGCATTTTTGCACCATTATAATAATTCTTATCAAAATCAATAACCCTAACCATAATCCTAACCCTAAACCTAAGGACATTTTTACCATCAATAATTATTTTGATATGCTCAGATCAACTCTGGCTACGCATTAGGTTGCTTAACTTAGTTGATTGAGCCGAGTGGTTTGTGCTTGATACACTCAGTAGGTACGAGATGCTCATTCGGCCTTATTAGAAACCTAAGATAGGATCAAAATTAGTTATTCGTGAAGCATTCTGTCTCCACATCAAAATGTGGAGACAGATGTGGATTATGATGTGGAGACAAAATGCTTCGGAATAACTATAACCCCCAGTGGTACCTTCTGGACAGTTGAGGTTACACGGGTTTTCATCCAACCTCAAGACCCTGGGGCGCATATTACGAAGAATCCTAATTTTGATCCTATCTTAAGCCTTACAGCGCGGGGATCAACTTTAGTCGTCAGAATCTGCCGACTAAAGTAGATCCCCGCACTGTAGGAGTAAAAATATTTCTAATGGCCGTACACCCATAACATAGGTATTCAAATAAATCCGGAAGAGCTAACTAAGACATTTATAATGATTTCAAATGGAAAAAACCCATGATTCCCATGATTTTTATTTAAAAATTCAGCGCTTTAAGGGTTAAGTTTCTCTTATTTCCATTAGAAAAGTTAGGATCAATCCTAATTTTGTTATGGAAATGAGAGAAAGTTAGGCTAGGATCAAAGTTAGGATTTTTTGTAATTCTGTGAAACGCAGTGACGTCACCGGAAACCGTTTTGAATGGGAACTCAGTGAAAACAAAGTTATATAGCACCCCCTCCCCCATACGTCATTGTATTAGCTAGCTCTGTGAAAACATTGGAGGTCAAGGTTATTGAGTTTCACAGAATATGCGCCCCTGGTCCCGTCTCATTTGTTGTTAGTTGACCCTAACCATAACCCTAGAACCTACCCAATAACCCAAACCCTAACGGAATCTTTACCATCAATATTTATTTTGACATCCACACAGCTCAGCTGATGTCAAAATAAATACCGATGGAACAGATGCCGTTTACTAATCGTCGGATTGCAAAAAAAAAATAACCCTTACAGCGCTGACATAGTGTAGTATAAACCATAGGGACCGAAGGGTGTTTTTCAATAAGAAATCCTCATAAACATCATAAATGTCTTCGTTAGCTCTTTTCGCTTCGTATGAATAGCCATGTTATGGGTCTACGCCCATTATAAATATGTTATTCTTTTAGAGCGGGGCTTTAAGTTAGATGCCCGATTCCGACATCAACAAGTCGCTGAAATAAAATGAATCGGGCTTTAGGCCACCTTTGTGCACATATAGGCTAAACTGGGCCAGGAGAACCTCCTGAGGATAGTGAGATGATTGAGATGACACTGTCCTCCAGACACAGGATTCGAGCCCTGGCGGTCTGAGACCGAGCACGCTACCTCTCGGTCACGGAGGCTCCCCACAATACTAACTTTCTCACGTGGATGGGGAAGAAACAATTTTGTTTCTTTCAAACCGCCGAGACCAGGAACCGAACCCCGATCTCTGGCGTGAAAGGCAGCGGTGCTAACCACTACCCTAGGGCCCCCGCCCAACAAGTCGCTGAAAGGGTCAATGTAAAATCAGACCCTATTTGTATATGCTTATGTGCACATAGGCGTCACCAGCATGTTAAGGGTTAAAAAAAAATTCCAAGTGAATAAAATACCAAGTTAAACTATTATAGACGTGACTGGCAGCGGAAAACCTCAGAAAATAAAAACTAACAAATATAATCAAGACTCGCAGCTGAAAACGACAAATGAAATTGAAAACTACTATATGCTTAGCAGTTAAACCCTTACAGCGCGGGGATCGACTGTAGACGTCTGTAGACGTCAGAATCTGTCGTCTAAAGTCGATCCTCGCACTGTGAGAAGCAAAGATTTTTAATGGCCGTAGACCCATAACATATGTATTCAAATGAAGCGGAAAGAGCTGACCAAGACATTTATGGTGATTTCAAATTGAAAACAACATTTGGTCTCCTATGGTTTATACAAAAGTAACTCAGTGCCTTAAGGGTTAATGTTTAACCCTTACAGTGCAGGGATCGCCTTTAGACGTCAGAATGCGGGGATCGTTTTTAGACGTCAGAATATTTATAATAGGCCTAGACCCATGACTTACGTATTCAAATGAAGTGGAAAGAGTTAACTAAGGGATGATTTCAAATTGAACCCTTTCAATCCTGAGTTTACCATTGTCATCTTCATCCACTACAAGCCGCGAATTGCTGTCGCAATTCTCGCCTTGTAGTGGATGAAGATGACTTGATATGGTTTAAACATTAAAGAAAATTGCCACGTATTGGTAAACTAGTTTCATGGAAACTCATTCAAAATCCCCTAGTTGTAGGAAAATTAAGTCTGTTTTCAGGGATGTAAAATGATGCTTTAATGCATCGTGTGGGCTTAAAGGGTTAAAACACTCTTTCGTCTCCATGGTTTATACTAAGTTATCTCAGCGCTTAGAGCTACAAGGGTTAATGCATTGGGATGTTTCTAGTGGAATATAGAAGTGCAAACACAAACACAGCCAAATGTTCAGAATCGATTATATGGATTAAAAATCAGATGCTGTGCTCTCAATGCGACTGACCCAGTTCTTCCAGGTCAGCTGATATGAGAATTCCAATCCTGATGCTGCTCATCTCTGTGAATTAAATCGTCTGTATCGTCTGTGGGGCTGCAGGTCGGGGTTCACGCCCAGTTATCAATATATCCAGGTTCAAAGAAACAATGTTTCTTCGTCGTGCACTTGTAAAATTTAAAAATTGTGGGGAGTTTTTGTGACCGCGAGGTAGCGTGCTCGACCTCAGGTCGCTAGGGAAAGTGATTCGAATCCTGTGTTTGGAGAGAAGTGACTTCTGATTCATCTCGCCTGGTCCAGTTTAGCCTCTATGTGTACAACTGTTGCTTAAAACTTCATTCATTCATTTATTTATTCATTCATTCAATCACATTGTTCACTTTCACCACGATACGTTTGCAGAGAACAGCACGGAAAGAAATCCCAATGGGAAAGTCATTAAAATGCGAGTAAAATGAAATGAAATGAATGGGGTTTTAGGCCACCTTTGTGCACATATAGGCTAAACAGGACAAGGAGAACCTCCTGAGGATGGTGAGATGACACTGTCCTCAGGAGAACATTTATATAAGTAATGACATTAAGACAATCAGTTAATGTATGTTTTTATTAATAATTGTCGCCCTACATATAAATTAGCCGTGACTCAGCGTTTAAACATAACGTATGATACAGAATTCCTCACCTTGGATATGAAACGGTGTATCTGCCACTTGTGAGTGGCAGATACACCCTTTCATATTAAATGAGCGATTTAACATAACTGGTAATAATAAGTAAATTGTCTTGCACCTTTAACATGAAATATAACGTACATAACATCAGCTGTGAATGAAAACAAAAACAATACAAGCAGACTAGTGATAATTAGTACGTTTGGCATCAGAGGGCCATTATCGGCAACTTTACAATGTGACGTAGACGGCCGTTTGGGACAAATTGTATAAAGTGGAAACAGCGTAAGATACACGTACAAAACCAACTAATTATCAAAAAAGTGTGTTTTTTCAATCAGCATTATGACAAGATAACCAGCCCAGTGCGTTTTCGTTATTAATTATTTATTGAAATCAATTTCTCACCATGGCTAAAGACTACTTTTAACCATGTTTCTAATGATTACCATGTTTTAACATTTTTAGACTGTAGGAGTACTTTTAATCCAATTCAAGCTGGTAATTGCGCAGCAATTTCATGAATAAATGAATAAAGAATAATTAATTTGAATAGTTAATCAGTGTTTTGCTAGTTTCCACCAATGCGCTGCTCAATTTTACACCCACATAAATATCAATACTACAATGTTGACTGAATCCTCACATAAAACATGACTAATACACATTTTGGCATCCGTAGTTGAACTTGGACAACACTATACATAAGTGTCGTACAATCTAGGCTTCTATCATTTATAAACAAAAAACATGTTAAATCGTGTTGTCATAGCAACAATTAAACATCACGTTTATGTTCATCATGTGCAGTAAATATAGCAGAATGTGACGATATATAAATGTTTGAAACACGTCATATAAAATGCTACTTATAAATGTCATCATAAAAGTAGATATGGTGAATCAAAAAATCATGTGTGTCACTATACATAGCTCACACGTCACAATGTGAAATCACATGTGTCACTATACATAGCTCACACGTCACAATGTGAAATCACATGTGTCACTATACATAGCTCACACGTGTGAGTGGTGTGACGTCACAAGGCGAAATCACAAGAGTCAGTTATGTGACGTCACAATGTGAAATCACGTCTGTCAGTATGAAGGTCTGTGACGTCACAATTTCAAATCACACAGGTGTCAGTGATGTGAGGTCACAATGTAAAATC
This sequence comes from Flabesymbios commensalis, assembly GCA_964017125.1. Taxonomy (NCBI): domain Eukaryota; kingdom Metazoa; phylum Annelida; class Polychaeta; order Terebellida; family Flabelligeridae; genus Flabesymbios; species Flabesymbios commensalis. The sequence goes on from OZ024916.1 coordinate 71,752,484, forward strand.
ACACGTGTCAGTGATGTGATATCACAATGTGAAATCACATGTGTCAGTATGCCGTGTTGTGACGTCACAATGTGAAATCACACTTGTCAGTATAGCATGAGGTGCTGTGACGTCACAATGATAATCACACATTTCTGTGACGTCACTAAGTGAAATAGCTGCGCCCTGAACGGACAGAGTTGATTAGGCTTATATAGCTGCCGGTTAAAATCACAAACAACATCTCAGATAGCGTGACCTAGATTTATAGTCTGCTGATTGGTCGATCTCGACCAATCAGCAGATTCTAAACCAGGTCAAGCTCAAATTCTGATTATCACGGTAATCATTATATAACGTTATTATGACGTCATTACAATATCAATATCAGATGATAAAAAAGACGTATATGAAAGTCAACTATGACGTCATTAACACAACAATGTGCACAATAATTATGACGTCATTATAGTACTTGTGTTAGCATAATTCCATCAGGCAACATTAAGGTTCATCAAAAGCCTACAAATATCATGGAATGCTCAACAACTATCCTTAATGTTAAAAAAGGTTGGTCGTACGCTTCACTGAGTATAGTCACGTTGTCAACATGAATTGGCCTCGTTGTAGGGCCAACCGCGTGTGCGGCATGGTCAACGCTCCAAGGAGTGGGGTACGCCGTGAGGTAAATATTATTGGTCAGTGAAGCTAGACGACTCAACTTCATTAGTACCCTTATACTTGATGATGCAAACAGTACAAACAAAGTAATATAAACAAATGTGAATGTAGAATAAATTTACGTCATAATCTGATTGTGGCGTAATTAATATGGAAATGTCAATTACATCTGAAATATCAGCAGACAGAAAGCATTGACGTAATGTTGGTTTAATATTGGTCCTCCATCTACGACGCTGGCCCAACATCACACCAACATTGTGTAAACGTCCAGTGTCTGCTGTGAGAAGAGTGTTTTGTATTTATATTGATTTTCTGTTGCATTCCGTGAAAAGCTTGAAGCGTTATGGAAATGTCACAGCTAGAGCCCGTCTGTTCACCAGAAAACCAATAAGCAGCGATGTTGGCCCAGCATTAAGCTAACACTGAGTCAATGTAGTTTTTTCTAGCAGTGGGGAGGGGGGGAGGGGGTCTGTCCACCTGAGGCAATATAAAGGGAGACGATAACGAAAGTGGTTGTCATGGTGATCAGATGAGAATATTCACCTGGAAGGGGTATACGGTCAGTTTTCTATGACATGTGTTGACCTTTTATGACCTAGGTTGACCTTCTGTGACCCAGGCTGACACCAGACGTTTCAAACCCAAAGTTATAATAAGGCTTTACACAATATACTCAATCATGACAATATGACATGTCTGCGACACCGGTCCAACATTAAACCAACTTCGTGTCATAGTCTCGTATTTACTAGGTTATGAGGTTTTACTGAGTTAGTGTTTTACTGAGTTATAATGTGTCGTGATGCATAATAGTATAATACAAAAATCCCCTGTAATACAACTGGCAAGATAACGTCCTCACAATAAGTATACCTAGCCTAATACTGTAATAGTGACGTCACACTATCAATGACGTCATAAAGTACTCACCCAGCAAACACAAGGCGCTAGCCTAATGATGACTCCTACGACAGTGGACCAGCATTGAGCCAACATTGGTTCAATGTTTGGTGTTGTCTGAATGCTAGTTACCATGGTTACAATGTAAACTACGTTGGGATGATCACAAGTGATGAGCAAGTCACGTGCAGTGACGTTATAATATAACCAAGTGGTAAATATTCCATAACAGCAACTAAAGCATAGGTGTAAGTATAGTTACTGCGACGTCATAATAAATACCAGCAAGCACTATAGGCTTAGCCAATGCACGTTTAATGATGGTCCCACGTCTTCGACGCAGGGCCAACATTAAAACAGCATTGGCTCAATGTCTCATATTAGTGGAGTGTAAGTTCTAACAATATTGTGACGTCATAATGTATGATAATACTATCACTAACCTACATAAACTCTACCATAAGTAAAATTGTAACTGACATTATTGTGAGACAGTTCAACATGCCAGTAAAAGTGAAACATTGTCTCGATGTTGGGCTAATGTTGATCCACCGTATACGACGTCGACCCAACATTGGACTAACATCGGGACAACGTCTCGTGTTTGCTGGGATGTATTTTGAGCGATAGTTTTGTTTTGGTATGTACAAGTCAATGAGCACATACACAAATTTTCACTCGTGTCACTAGTCTCTCTCTCTACTTCAGACTGTGACACTCACTGATAACTCAGTGAAACACTAAATAAGATATAATAGTACAGTCTTGCTCTAGTTTGACCTGCAATCTTTGGCAGTCATGTTATGTGTGACTTGATCGTGCGATATGGGAAAATACAGCTCTCGTCCAATGAATATAAGATGTGAGCCTTCGGCGCCGTTCAACAATTACGTAATGCTTAGAGAGGGGAGGGGAGTATTAAGGTAAGGGTTACGGATCGTGGTCACAGGAAAGTTAAAAAGCGTCTACATTTTGCCTAGGGAGTTCATATTATATTCACCTCATTATATATTGTGCTTTTGCTTGCTTTAGAGACGGTTTTTTTCAGTCAGCACTTCTAGTTACAATGTGAATATACCACTTTTTGAGCTATGAACATAACCACGATTAAGGAGGGTCGTTCTCAATCTACATACTTTCAAAAAAATTCGCGTCTTGTAGTGTGCGAAGATGACAATGGTAAATTCAGGCTTGTATGGGTTAAACGGTGTATATACATGACATATGGCGGCTTCACTGACAGAGGTAATTAGGTAAGTGACGGTAACAAGCTAGAGGTCCCAGAGGAACCATTACATAAAGTGTGTCCTCTAACTATCTAGGTCCCAGAGGCACCATCAAATAAAGTGACATTGTCCTCTAACACTGTACGTCCCAGAGAAACCATTAAATGAAGTGTCAATGTCCTATAACCCTATAGGTCCAAGAGCTACAATCAGTATCCAACGTCAGTGCTATCTAACCTTCTGGGTACTCATAGTAATAGAGAAACCATCAAAACAAAACGTCAAATAATGCACTGACTCTTCAGGTGCTGGAGGACTGATGGGAATAAAACACTATTGTGTACCCACACCCTCTAGGTACTTCCATACAGATATATCGTATCACCCTTTACATATTTCAATGCTTAACCTTGCTTATTAACCTTCGACCCCTGTGCTGCTGGAATCATAATATATTGTCCCCTTGGATATGAAAGGGTGTATCTGCCACTTCACGAAGTGGCAGGTACACCCTTTCATATCCAAGGGACGATATATATACGGTTTCAAGCATGTTTTAGATCAATTGAAATATCACTGAACTTGATAATTTGATTTTTTGGTCGATGCTCAGTTTATCCATCTTCCCTAACAAGTTATCTTACCCACAAGCCCGCAGGTCGATTCCTTGCTTTATCGAACCTAGCGTCCAACTATGTTAAATAGCGAGATACCTTGAATGTTGCACGCGCTGCTTCTCAAGACCAGCCAATCAGACAGCGCTTGACAGTTGCCTGAGAGCTCAACAAGAGGTCATTTCTTAGTGAACCTTAAATAAATCTGGAACATCCAATGAGGTTTGAATCTCAAGACACACCCCCAAGGGGCCCACATAGACAGATAGAGTACTCGATCCGGCCAGGCTCCTGCAGTATCACTCCCGTGAGACTGACCAAGGGAAGATGGGTTTATCCAATAACATAATATTGGAGATGTCTATTTTTTCATAAATTTAAATATTTTTCATCATTTAAAGCTGGAAATTGCGTTAGCAATTCCAGTTTCAAATGACGAAAAATAGGAACAAACAATTTAGCAGCAGATGGGAATTATGAGCATTGAATTAGCAAGATTGGTATATATTTTGATTCAAAGTAATTTGGAATGGATAAATTGTATAGCTTATCCTGCAAGGATAAAAATGAGTGGGCGCAAAGATTAAAGATTGAATGGATGAATGAATGAATGATGACAAAAACTCATATTTGCTTAACTTCGGACCAAATATTTGCAAATATTGATGTTTAAGCACACGTTTCGCTCATAATAAGTGCAACCTAAACGGCTAATCAAACGAATTAAAAACGACTATATGCGTGCTTAGCAAATAGAAATGTAATTTAACCTTGCCAAACCATTTTAAGAGTATAATTATTCTTATATAAATCCTGGGGACCTAAGGGTTTTTCATTTTGAAATCATCAGAAATGTATCAATTACTTTTCGCTTCATTTGAATACATATGTTATGGGTCTACGGCCATTAGACATAGGCTTTTTTTTTTTGGTGCGGGGATTGATTTATATGACCGACGTAAAAAGAGGGTCTTATAGGGTGGTGTCTGGGGGTATATTGTCTGAAGACGTCAGATTCTGACGTATGAATACGGTCTTCGCGCTGAAAGGGTTAAAGTTCAATACATACAGGGGAAGTAAGCACTCTAGCAAGAAAAATGTCAGCTTTAATAAACGCTATAAGAAATCTCAATAAACGCCCTTGGAAGTAAAGTGTGAATCTCGTTATTTCTCGCCCTGTTCTCTCTGTCACTGGGGCTCGTTTCTTATTGGTGGTAATCCATCACGTGGTGCGTGCCACAATGAATAGTACCCATGACGACGGATGTATACACACATGGTAATGAAACAATGCTTGGTTAATGTTGGCCAATCGTTGCAGACGGTGAGCCAACATTAACACAGCATTGTGGCAGCGTCTTTTCTTTGCTGTGACGTAATTTCAATTCTGCAATTTCCAGCTTCAGTGACGAGAAATATTCCTATTTGTGAAAAAACAGCGTATCTGATCAACTTCAGGGGAATTTATTGGCTTGAACCACTCGACCCTTGAATCGCTTAAATACTTTCGTATAAACCATGGAGAACAAAGGGTTTCTTCAATTTGAAATCACCATAAATTTCTTAGTCAGCTCTTTCTGATTCATTTGAATACCTGTGTTATGGGTCTATGGCGAATCCCCATTATAAATATTTTACTCTTTGAGTGCGGGTATATCGACAATCGACGTCAAAATCTGACGTTCATAGTCGTGAGATTGTGACGTCAAAATATAGAAATATTTATGCACTACACAATTGTCAATTCCTGTCACAATGCTCGACTTGCAGTGGATGACAAAATGGAGGTCAACTATTTTCGAATCTTGCTGATTGATGTCACATTTTATTTTTAACATGGTTCAAATGTGGTACTTAATTTTGCTAATAAAAAAAGTGATACCCAAATATATTCGGGACCGGCGGTGAAAGGGTTAAAGGACCAACCCGTAGTACCTAGTACCACAAGGGTTAATACTAATATCTGTGGCTGAAAGCTTTGATAGCGGTCTGATTTCCTGGGACCCCCTGGCTGGCAATATTACGGCTGCTACCATGGTTACGGAGGCAGCCTCAGGGATGAATATGGTAATGAGGGATGCGGCACCAGTCCTCATTATTTACAGGAATTCTACCTCCAGGGATTACAAAGGAAGAGCGACAGGAATACAGAAACCATGGTAACAGTAACATTAAATAACTGTAACCTTCTGGTGGCCAGGGGGATACATGTTTAAACAGAAGTAACCCTCTGGTGGCTGAGGGAGTCATATTGATAAAATCCTAGTAACCCTCCGGTGGCTAGGGGGTGAAAGCGATTAATTACACCCCAGTAACCCTATGGTGGCTCGGGGGTCACATTGCGGAATAGTCGTGAGTATGATTTACTCTTTCAGTGCAGGGATTGATTTTAGACGTTAGATTCTGACGTCAATAGACGTCATAATCTGCCGTCTTAAGTCGATCTCCACACTGAAAAAATTAAAACTGTATAATGACCGTAGACTCAAAACATTAGTATTCAAATGAACCAGAAAGAGCCAACTAAGACATTTATGATGATTTCAAATTAAAAATAACCCTTCCGTCGCAATAATTTACATAAAACTGTTTCAGCGTTGTACGGGGTAAACTGCAGTTGAACGTCAAAAACTAACCCACTGTTTGCTACGGGAGAAATCTACTCTAAACATTGACCATCTGTTTTCTAGAGAGGTTAAATTGTGTCACATTGGGCACCAAGCCAATGGTGTATAGAACAGGTGACGTATTGAAAATAATATGCTAGAAATCACAGGATATTAAAGGGACTGGCCCAGGCTAAAATTTCTAGTTTTTGACATGGTTGTCCAAAATTAAAAATCAGGAATTTCGTCTCTATATCTAGCCTAATTGGTGAACGCGCAGCAGAAAAATTTAAAAACATTTGTAGTTCTAGTCTATGGACATGTTCACAGCATATGGTCATATTAAGAAGCCAAAATAAAATCACCGATTTTCTAATGATTTTAGCCTGGGCCAGTCCCTTTAACTACAGCAGTCACACGTGGACTCTCTGGGCGCCAATCGTGGCTTATGATACTATTACTGCTAACAAATCTTAGAAATGGAAATGAAATGAATCGGGCTTGAGGCCACCTTTGTGCACATATAGGCTAAACTGGGTAAGGAGAACCTCCTGAGGATGTTGAGATGATTGAGGTGACACTGTCCTCCAGACACAGGATTCGAAATTCGAGCCCTGGCGGTCTGAGGCCGAGTACGCTACCTCTCGGTCACGGAGGTTCCCCACAATACTGACTTTCACACGTGGATGGGGAAGAAACAATTTTTTGTTTCTTTCAAACCGCCGAGACCGGGAACCGAACCCCGAACTCTGGCGTGAAAGGCAGCGGTGCTAGCCACTACCCTAGGGCCCCCGCCCATCTTAGAGGTGGGGCTCTCTAGGATTAGAAAGTCTATGATTTGAATAAAAAAATGAAGGATTTTCACCCACTTGTTGTGTCTCGCGGGAACGAGACACAACAAGTGGGTGAAAATAACAATTGTAATCAGATAAATTGAAGATCAAAGGGTTGGTGTCTATGTCAGCAATTAATACATTCATACAACTGTGAATAAGATGAATGAAAAAGAAAAGAAATACCCTCCCCCCTGGTGGTAGGCATAGACATAGTCAATCACTGCATTATAACAATAAAAAATAACGTAGCCTGCAGTATCATAATACATGTGCAAATAAACCTAACCAGCGCCCTTATTCTCGTAGGCCTACAAGTACGATATATCATAGGCTTCGGATTGGTTGAGATGGCCATCTCGATCAATCCGAAGCCAATGATATATCGTAACTTGTACGAGAATAAGGGCCCTGGTAGTGTAATAATACAGTGAAATACACTGTTTGTACGATTCTGCGCATAAGCAGGACTCCCAACTAAATAGTTCACCTTTAATCACTGTGTGGCGCGTTGTAATAGAAGTGTGACAGGACTCCCAACTAAATAGTTCAGCTCTTAGTCACTGTGTGGCGTGTTGTTATTGGGAATGGTGTATACAGCTACATTTATAAAAGCACCATTTACACCATATATAAGCCATCATATTGACACAGTCATGGCGTATTTACCTAGCTCTCTACCATCATTATGTTATTACACCGTGAACTACTAGACTAAACTATCATTAGCTGTAAACGTTACACATCGACCCTATGGTGGTTTAATGTTGGGCCACCGTCTGTGACGCTGACCCAACATTTAGCCACCATTGCTACATCGCTACAGCTTGCACATGTGTGACACTGACATACAGTTATACTCGCTAGATGGTGTGGCGGTGGACAGGGGTGAGTTATAGCTGCATCACAGCATGGTGAGCTGTGGAAGTGATACGTAATGGTTTTATCACTGTGACGTCATCAACAATACATAGTGACGTCATATGTCACATATAAGTCACAATACTTGTTACAGTGTATACATATCACAATTAGGTCACAATAATTAACACATCCATTATGATGTCATACAGTAAACATAAAGTAAAATGGTTGTGGAAATGCATTGTGACGTCACAAAAGGTAGGTCACAAAAGTTGTTACAAAGCATTGTCTATGACCATTATGAATATTTTACTTTTTCAGTCTGGTGACCGACTCCATAGTTAAATTCTGACGTATACAGTCGGTCCCCAAGTGGAAAGGGTTGAAACACAGAAAGCTAGAGGTTTTGGACAACCATCCATATTACAGGGCCTACATATAAATAATAGCTCATTGCATAATAATAATAGCTCATTCACCATCCATGTTACAGGGCCAGCATGATAATATTATAAAACATAATATTGTGACATTTAACATGGCCATATAAAATGGATTGTGCGTAGTATGCACATTTTGCACAATCCATGCCAAAGGGCCTGCATATTAATAACAATAGCATACTCACAATCCATGTTACAGGGCCTGCATATTATTATAGGATACTCACAATCCATGTCACAGGGCCTGCATGGTAATAACAAAGTCACAGTTTACATTTCATCATGCGGTGATCATTTGTCATGTTTGAGCAATGACGTATTTGTGACGTTCTGACGTCAATGACGTATTTGTGACGTACTGACGTCAATGACGTATTCGTGACGTTCTTACGCTTGTCTTTGTTAGTGTATTCATGTCATAATCTCTCCAGGGTATAATGGTGGTTCACCGTCTGGTCACCACCTGTGTTTTCAGAGTAAAGTTTGTATATAATATTATGCACGTGGTTCTATCACGTGGACCTATCATGTGGTCATACATGTATCACGTAGTTCCATCACGTGGGCCTATCACGTGGTCCTATCACGTGGTCCTACCACGTCTATGTTCATCTGACGTTCACATCCGGACCTCCATGATTTACTACACAAAAACGAGCTTTTATCTCTCAACTGTATTTTCATAGAAACTATTTTAACGCAGCGGCATTAGCTGATCAAACTATACGTTCTGTTATATCAAAAGACACGAAATGACGTCATCTCAAATAAATATTCCGTCACCTCAGAGGTCAAAGTGTGAATCATCACTGCCGTCATCATATCATGCGTGGTCCGCCATTTTGGCATGAATGATGACGTCATCACTAGCAGTGTGACTGTAGCCTCGTTGTCAGGTCATGTAAATCCTCTGCGGAGAACTGGCCATACTTCACGCTGGGAATCTCAAGTATGAAGGATTATCTGGGATAAAGGATTATCCCTGATTATGACGTTATAAATGAAGGCAGACTATCATTACCGGATGAATGACTGAGACGCATAAACCTATAGCGTTGCGTTCTGGGTGTGTAACCCCGGCAAACACGAGACATCGAACCAATGTTTGAACAATGTTGGTCCACCGTCTACGACGCTTGACCAACATTGGTTCAGCATTGGGACGATAAAAGTCCCGGCAAATTGATACATCTCTATTGGGAGGGGGGGGGGGTGACGTCATGGCATTTACAACATCGTTTGACTGCTTTGACCTCCTTGTACACAGTCATTCATTTATTCATATGTCAAACTGAAGAACACTCTCATCATGACGTCACTGTTTAAAAGTGCTTAACTCCTGGAGCAGTTGTATGACGTCATTTCGTTGTATATATTGCCCCACTGTCTGCGACGCTCCCTCAATATTAACCATTACAGCGCTGAATTATTTGTGTATAGACTATGGAAACCAAAGGGCTTTTTTCAATTTTACGACATCGTAAAGTCTTGGTTAGCACTTTCTGATTTATTTGTGAATACCTATGTTATGGGTCTACGGTCACTAGAAATATTGGGGACCGTCTTTATACGTCAGAACCTGACGTCTAGGCAACCGTATTTATACGTCAGAATCTGACGTCTATAGACGGCAGATTCTAACGTATAAAGACGGTCCCCGCGCTGAAAGGGTTAACACAGCTCCAGCTTCTCCTAGACATATTTCCTGCGTCGTGTTGCTTAGGTTCAGTGATTTAGGGTTTTCCCCTTCGTTTCGTTGTTTAGGTTTATCCCAGGCGTATTTCCTACGTCATTCCGTTGATGATTTCCTGCGTCATTTCGTTGATGATGACGTCACCGTTTATAATTTCCCGCGTCATTCCGTTGATGATTTCCTGCGTCATTTCGTTGATAATGACGTACGTCATCGTTGATGATTTCCTGTGTCATTCCGTTGATGATATCTTGCGTCATTTCGTTGATGATGACGTCACCGTTTGAGGGTTTTTAACTCCTGATATAGCTCTCCCGCCGTGATGTTACGTTTATCCATGCGCATGCGCATCCTCCCCACTCTATCCTGCTCACCCTGGGGCAGCTCCTTCACGTCGCTAAGCAATTTGCTAAGCAGGATATTGTTCATGCTGTTAAGGTTTGACTTTGCGTTAAATCCCGGACATATGCCGCCCGTACACGTGAGCCCGTACATACATGGGGTCGTAGGCCCGCATACACCTTCCTGGTTGTTCACATCGTCCATGTCTATGAGCTTGATCTTATGGTTAGCCATCAGGAAATGGTCCGGCTAAAACAAGAAATAAAACGGGGAATAAAACAGGGAATAAAACAAGGAGTAAAACATGTCAGCCTGGAAGTGGACCGTCTAAAACATAGAATAAGTGAGTGGGCAGACTAAAACATGACAAGGAATAAACACGGAATCACGAGAGGTCAGTCTAAAACAAGGAATAAAGCACAGAATAAATTGTTAGCCACATGGAAGTGGTCAGCCCAAAGGACAGAATAGACACAGAATAAAGAGTGGTCAGCTCAAGACACGAAAGAAAACAGGTAATACAAATCGAGTGGTCAGACTAAAACACATAATAAAGATTATCATCAGGAAGTGGTCAGCCTAAAACACGGAATAAAAGATTATTCAGGTTAGCCATCAGGAAGTGGTCGGCCTAAAACACGGAATAAAAGATTATTCAGGTTAGCCATCAGGAAGTGGTCAGCCTAAAACACGGAATAAAAGATTATTCAGGTTAGCCATCAGGAATTGGTCAGCCTAAAACACGGAATAAAAGATTATTCAGGTTAGCCATCAGGAAGTGGTCAGCCTAAAACACGGAATAAAAGATTATTCAGGTTAGCCATCAGGAAGTGGTCAGCCTAAAACACGGAATAAAAGATTATTCAGGTTAGCCATCAGGAAGTGTGCAGCCTAAAACACGGAATAAAAGATTATTCAGGTTAGCCATCAGGAAGTGGTCAGCCTAAAACACGGAATAAAAGATTATTCAGGTTAGCCATCAGGAAGTGGTCAGCCTAAAACACGGAATAAAAGATTATTCAGGTTAGCCATCAGGAAGTGGGCAGCCTAAAACACGTAAACCAGGTAACAAATAAACATAATTATTAACAAGAGGACTGAAGTCCTATATAAGCCCCCGCCATAAATTAGGTTAGAGTTTTTTGCGGTCACAAATATTTAAAAAGTCGACTTGTTGTAGTCATTTTAAATATCAGTGCCCACAAACAATTATGAAGTTCATGCATGGCGGCCAGTTGAATTTCTGTAAAACCTTGAAAATATCACATGCACATCTCCATATCGTGAGAAATGTGATTGTAATATTTGAATAATTTACGACTTAAGTGTTTCAGTTTTTGGGACCTAAAGAAAATTGAAATTGATCCGTGGCGGCCATTTTGAATTTCAACAAAACCTTAAAAAAATCACCTGCACATCACCATATTGTAGGGAATGTGATTGTAAAATTTAAATAATTTCAGACGTTAAGTTTTTTTACTTTTGGCGGCCATTTTGAATTTTGGTAGCATCTTTAAAAAATCATTTGCACATCCACATGTTGCTAGGAATGTCATGTTAAAATTTCAAAAAAAATTAACCAGTAGTTTTTGAGTTTTTGCGCCCACAAGAAAACGTGACGCCGGACAAAATCCTGGTGCGACGGGCGGGGGATAAAAAAAGGTTAATTCAGTCCGCTCCATCGGAGATGCATAAGATCTTATACATTCCTGGCTCCACCCATGTTATGCGCTGTACAGTCATAATAGGTTAAAAAGGGATGATATCCCCGAGTATCCTAATATGATTTTGTCATAAATTAAATTAACAGTGAATTATTAACAGTTTAATTAACAGTGAGTGCCCAAAACAAGGATTTAACCGAGAATACACATGTCAGCCATATGGAAGTAAATAAAATGAAATGAAATGAATCGGGCTTTAGGCCACCTTTGTGCACATATAGGCTAAACTGGGCCAGGAGAACCTCCTGAGGATGGTGAGATGATTGAGGTGACACTGTCCTCCAGACACAGGATTCGAAATTCGGGCCCTGGCGGTCTGAGGCCGAGCACGCTACCTCTCGGTCATGGAGACTCCCCACAATACTGACTTTCACACGTGGATGGGGAAGAAACATTTTTGTTTCTTTCAAACCGCCGAGACCGGGAACCGAACCATATGGAAGTAGGCGGATTAAAAGATGAAATGAAAAACGTCAGCAAAGCGTTTAATGCTGGATTAATATTGGGCCAGCGTCACAGACGATGGTCCAACATTGTCCAGCATTAAGTTAGTGTATTAGTAGAAGTATCGTTTATTCTAGTCAAATGTGTACATAAGATATTATTTGACAACATGTTCATGCACATTACAGGGAATAATTTGTCTGGTGTAGCGGTGCAGTTTGCTACACAATTTGGGGCAAATGCTACACAATATTATGTTGGTGTAGCAGTTTTTCGCATGGCGAATGATAGCTTAGCACATTCCAGTATGTTGAACTGCTACACAATTTTTCTGAAGCAAATTATTCCCTGCATTAGGTCACTATGTTTTTTTCTCTGTTTCAGATGAGAGCGCGCATCGATAGATTTAGACCGCGCAATACCAAAAAAATATGTGTTTTTTTCTGCCCAGGGAGCGCCCTCTTTAACTTTTTTTACAATAGGTCAAACGTTTTTTTATTTCGTCCCCCTCATTAACTTTTCCAGAAATTTTTCCAATGTTTTTTTCATTTGGTCGCCCTCATTAACCCTTTAACCGCTAAATTATTCAATCTGAATTTTCACCCACCTGAAGTTGTGTCTCGCTGACGCGATCAACAACTTCAAGTGAGTGAAAATTATTCAGATTTGACAAAATGGAGGGCATCTGTTTTCAAATAGTGCTGATTGATGTCACATTTTATCTTTAACATGTTCAAAAGGTGGTACATAATGTGCTAATAAAAAATGAAAACCCGAATATATGCGGCACCGGCGGTTAAAGGGTTAACGTCTCCAAAAATAGGCTCAATGTTTTTTTCCTAAATGTTTTCTGTCAACCCTCCCTCATTAGATTTTAGATTTTTTTCTGATCTAAAACAGATAAATAAAACATGGCGGCCTTAGAAAGACCCCCGGCCCGTTGGGCCTATATAAGTGACCTGAGATGACTCTGGGATGTCAGGACATATCCCCAAGTCATTTTAGTTTATGGACACAGAACTGTGTATATATCCAGTAGATCTGCAATATTTATGCCGTGTAAAGCCAAAATGCAGTATCTGCTTACTCGTACGAGTGAGCAGATACTGCATTTTGGCTTTGCAGAGCAGTATAGCTTCATGTAAATTATTTTGAGGATATTCACTTCCGTTTTTATTACGTTATCAGACCGCAAATATACATTCATGAAGATGAAATTTTAATTGAATCAACAGAAAAATTAAACATACCTTGATTCAAATTCGGAGGATCTAAATAACTTTAACTCTAGTTTTGAATCGCGAGTCAGCGAGACACAACTTCAAGTGATTGGACATTGTAATTGGATAAAGCAGTTGCTAGTGACCAACACCGAAATATTTCTGTATAAACCATGGTGCTTTTCCGCTTCATTTGAATACTTATGTTATGGGTCTACGGCTATTATTAAAAAAATTGCTCTTTCAGTGCGTGATCTGCTTTAGCCGTTAGATTATGATGTCCATGCATAGACGGAGATGTAAGTAAATTGTAATTTTACTTGAAATCATAAGGGAGTCAGGTATTCCGCCGGGGGTCTGGACCCCAGACACCCCCCCCCCCACCGCACTGAAATTCCTGGCGGAGACCCTCAGAGTGTATTGTACGTAGGGTTAAAATGCACTGGTGACGTCAGTTTTGTTGAAACTGTCGATTCAGATCTACGAATGTACTGTTTTTGTGATACTGTCCATGTCGGACACAATACAAAGGTGGCACTGTATGTCAAGGAGAGAGAACGAAATTCGATAGATCCGATATTCGGATCTACGAATTTATTGCAATTGAGTTCTCTCTTCGACTTAAAATACACAGAATATGTGCAGATGTTCTAAGATTTGATATAGAAAACCTCAATTTTATTGTCAGTATGGCTAAATCATGAAATATTAAACATGCACTTTCATCGTGAAGCCGGTATATTGTGCCTGACCTGAACAGTACAAAATAAAAGTAGATTCGTAGATCCGAATCCACTGTTTTAACAATAGACTGACGTCACAGGTGTATTTTCAACCTCATGTAACCTACATAACCATTCGGATTATAAAAATGCGATTTTTTATCAAATCTTGGAACACATGTTGCATATTTTAAGTCGAAGAAAAAACTACGATAGACATAATAGATTCGTAGATCAGAATATACTCGGCGCTGCGCGCCTCGTACATTCGAATCTACGAATCTATCGAATGTCGTTCTTTCCCCATGACATCAATTGTACTATTAGGCCTAAAAAAAAATATTGTTTGTTTCCGATTTCCGACCCTATCAAAACATGTGCGACCCAAATTTATTTTATGGATTTCCAAAAAAAAAAAAAAAAAAAAAAAGGAAATTCATAAGTTAAGCATGTTAAGGGATGACTTACTTGCTGTAGTCAAAGCAACTAAAAAAACGTCAAGAAAAGGAGAGGGGGGGGGGGGGCAAAAAGCGTCCAAAAACAAAAAATCAGTATGTAAGGTATAGATAAGACATGCATGGAAGTGAATTTGGCGCCAAATAAAATAAAAAATAATTTTTACCTACCGATTGGTTTAAGTGACAAAAAATAAAATAAAAAATAAAATAAATTCCCTACCTACCCACTGGTTAAAATGACAACAAATCGGAAACAAACATATATTTTTTTTGGGCCTTACCTTGAAGTCAGATATCCTGAGGGAGCCTAGTGGGGAGTGCTCCAGATAGTCCAGAAGGTCTGCCATCTCTATGGCCGCCTGTAGACGCTCAGCCCACTCCCAGGCCGTCACCCCTGTAGTGTAGAACCTCTCCATATACTCGTGTACGGCCACCACACCATGCTCGGCCAGGGCGGTACTCGTCGTCTCCTCACTACGCACACAGTAACCCAACATCCGAACCTAAAAATGTTACAAAATAGTGTTATTTTTATTTAAATATTACAACGCTGGAATATTTGAATAAACCATGGAGACCAATTTATAAGTGAAGCAAAATCAGTCACTATATCTTTCGGAAAAAGTTAAAAACACACTTTTTCATAATATTATAGACCTACCACATTAATCTGAGCATCCACCGACCCTCATAATTATGATGAACTCCTTTTCCGACTATCACCACTAAACACTGATTTCAGCCCACAGCGCCATTGAGTCTCAATACATTGTAATGTAGAAAACCCCATAATAATGTATAAATACATTATTATGTTTTTTTTTAATATGAAATCATAATAATTGTAGCTAGTTATCTCTTTCCGGTTCATTTGAATAACTATGTTATGGGTCCACGGCCACTTTAAATTTGTAATTATTTTAGTGCGGGGATCAACTATAGACGTCAGAATCTGACGTCTATAAACGTCAGATTTTGACGTCTAAAATCAGCCAGCGCTGTATTCATTGCCTCCTAAAAACGAACACAGTAACCCAGCATTCGAGCCTAAAATTTTAAAACAGCTCCATAATGTTGACATGGCAATTTTGAAAAACAAATTTATATAAACATGATAAAGTTTAATATTATAACCTACTGAACATGGCTAAAAAAATATGAAGAGAATCATAAAAATCCAAAAGCACACAGCTCCCTGAAAAAGACCCCTTTGTCTTGCCATTGAGCGAAGGTAGAAAAAATAACCACTAATTCTGCCGTTTCATTTTAAAAACATTTCATTTAGAAAAAATAAATCCCTAATTCTGCCGTTTTATTTGGAAAACAAAACATTTCTCCTTTTTCTTACACTGCATGAATTGGAACAACAAGTACCGGTATTTCTAAACATTCTTCTCTTTAATTATGTACTGGAGCTATGAGTTGCAAAACTTATTATACTTATCAACTGGGTCTAAAACTTTAATTCGTTATCAAAGCTTGTGAAAAACACCCCTTTTTGGTGTTTAGGGTCATTTTGACGTGTTTTCTCCTTCGCGGATGGGAAGCCAGCTTTATGGGGGAGCTACAGCGCTGAAATATTTTTATATAAACCGTGGAGACCAACGGTGTGTTTAATTTGAAATCATCATAACTGTCTTAATTAATTAATTACCTATGTTATGGGTCTATGGCTATTATAAATATCTTTACTCTTAGATTATTTTTGTGTAAACATTGGAGACCAAAGCGGTTTTTTTATTTGAAATCATCATAAATGTCTTAGCTAGATCTTCCCGTTTCATTTGCATAACTATGTTATGGGTCTACGGCCATTATAATTAGTATTACTCTTACAGAGCGGAGATCGATTATAGACGTCAGAATCTGACGTCTAAAGGCATCAGATTCTGACGTCTAAAGTCGATCCCCGCGCTGTAAGGTTAAAAAATCTTTTTTACCAGGTTGTCATGGTGAAGCTGCTGCAGCAGAAGTATTTCCTTCATCAGCTTCATGTTCGGGAAGATGAAGCACTCGTTGTTATTGTCTCTCTTGCCCTGCTTCCCTCTAAGTTTGATGCACGCTGTGACGTCCACCACGTGACGCGTCACCATTTTGACGGCGATCTTTTCACCCTTATACACCCCGCAGTACACCTGCTTAGACACACCGTTACCCAGTTTATGCTTCACGTCGATATCTCGGATGTTCGTACAGTTAAACTCGTACACGTGGTCCGTAAGGGGAGATATATGACGTAACGTAGGGTGTATGATGTCTGTCACATTCACCAGGGGGAGTGTGTCGTTATTAGGCGCCACCTGGCGAATGGCGGGGTAATCCAGGTCTGTGAGGATGGTACGTGTTGACTGACGGTGGAGCCACCTGGGGGCTTCTGGAGTCACCTTGACCTTCCTGTGGTCAAGGGCAAGATGGATGAGAAAGAATGCCCCCAGGAGGACGTAAACACCCCACTGCCTGATGAGGGTGATACAACACCGACAACCGCGAGCCATTATTATTATGATGTCATTAAGTAGCGACAACAGTGGGTCATTATAATACGTTAAAATATCACAAATCTGCAACAACTATGAGCCATCACCCATACGTTATCATGTCATCAGCTAAAATAAAGTATTAATATGTTAATAATGTCAAAATAATGTCAAAATACAGCGACAAAGTTTCATAATAATCAAGTATAATAATGTCACCAGGAGGTCACGTCGGTCACTGCCCTGACCTATATACAAAACAACTTGTGGAATGTTGAGTTGACCTGATCTATAAACCAGACCGCATGTAGAATGGCGGGAGTATACAGCACTATATCAACAATGGAGCAGTATTAAGCACTGACTGGCAACAGGATATTCCCGTAGAGGAGAGGTGGCGACTCTAGGTGTCAGTTTTCCACGTCTGCTTAAATATTAATATTGCCGTGCAGAAGATTGTTCTAATCTCGCTGATGGAGCTGATTTAGTATGACCCTAGAGATCCGCACGATCACGTAAGACATAGATATGACGAGCAAGACATCCTAAGCCATCTACATTTCATAAGCTCTCCAGATAATTTTAAACCTGATAAAATATCTTTGGAAATAATTCAATGCTCAGCTAATGATGAAATATATAGTGGTAGGTGCTCAGCTAATGAACTAATTAAATTTGGGAGATCTCTATTTTTCAAAGATAAATAAATATTTTTTCGTCATTTGAAATTACGGTAGCAATTCCAGCTTCAAATGAATGACAATCAGTAACTGTCAATTTAGTAACACCTTAATGTCACCTGTCAACGTCACGTTTCACTATCGCAGAATTGTATTTTCAACCTGAATGCGTTGTGGCATCCTCCTGCCTTTGAGAGCTAGGTCGTCACGAGTAGTAATATTAACATTGAGCAATAATCTGAAAGGAATGTGATGGATTTCATAATGTTACGTTTTCACATAACAACACCACGGTAACGTTATTAGCGTTACGTTATGTTACCAGTCGTTACATCACCATGTAATATCCAGGTTACGTTGCTGACGTTATATAGTTATATTCCATGTTGAGAAGTGACGTTCTTCGCGTAGCAGCGTGACATACTCTACGTTACGCTAAGGTAGTGACGTATCCACGTTACGGTGACGCTCTGTACGTGAGCGTTACGCCCGTGACCTCACGTCGATCACATGTACTATCTGACGCTCACACACATTCCTTGACTTCACAGTTGACGTTATCCGATGGTGAGATTATCCTCTTTCTGATGATTACACTATTTACACCACGCTGTAATTTTATGCACGTTTCTTAAGTTATGTTATTTACTTTGGTCATTTATTTTATCACCATGTCCTACTCTCAATCCGTGACGGTGTTAACGTCATAACTTTGACGTGATTGACGTAAAGGTGTTGACCTGATGAAATCACGGTGTTTACGTTACTGACTCGTTACGTTGTTGACGTGATGGCGTCACGGTGTTGACGGTGTCGGCACGTTACGTTGTTGATGCTATTATGACGTTACTTTGTTGACGTTTTCTCTCGTCCCGTTGTGACTAGTCTCTGTGTATGAGAACGCTAACCTTGACGTTACGTTATGACTAGTCACACTATATGACAACATTGATCATTGCGGACCGCTGCCGTCACAGCCGTGTCCTGTAACGTAACGTGACGTAACGTAACGTGACGTGACAGGTATCCCCAGATGACGGGCGACCGTGACGCTGCTGTCACGCTGATTACAGGCCCGTCACTGACGTCGTCACCGCCTGTCCCGGCTACCTCAGCCTCCCTGCTACTAGGCGATGCTGCAGGCTCCAGCAGCTTCCTCCTGCCCCGCTAACACAGCACAGTGATGCTGATAGGACTGGATGCTGTTGTCAGAGGTAACAGTGATGCTGATAGGACTGGATGCTGTTCTCAGAGGTAACAGTGATGCTGATAGGTCTGGATGCTGCTGTCAGAGGTAACAGTGATGCTGATAGGACTGGATGCTGTTGTCAGGGGTAACAGTGATGCTGATAGGACTGGATGCTGTTGTCAGGGGTAACAGGTTGTGATGTTATGCAGCCAGACTCCCAGCGCTGATCAAACATGCATGGAGCGTGCCGCGAGCTGACAGGGATGCGGAGACGGAGGGAGGAGATGCTCCGGGATGCGGAGAGAGCAGCAGGAGATGCTACAGCTGGCTGCTGAGACAGGAGATAGTGAGATGCTGAGGCTGAACGCTCACCATCACCTGATGCTCAGCTGTTGTTCTCCTCTCAGATGCTGCTGCTGCTGTTGCTGCTGCTGCTGCTGCTGCTGCTACTGCTGCTGCTGCTAATGCTGCTGTTGCTGATGGTACTGGCACAGTTTGTTGGTGATGCGGCCAGGGAAGCAGGTCACCTTAATCCCAGGTTAGGGAGATAGCAGCCGGAGGGGGAGACAGGAGGCTGGTGAATATAAGCATCTCACCTGGAACAGTAACAACCATGGTCAGTACATGGGAATAATTACTAAAGAAATACACCCTAAAAAGAAAGAGGCATGGTCAGTACAGGGGAAGAATTATTAAGAAATACACCCTAAAAAGAAACAGGCATGGTCAGTACATGGGAATAATTATTAAAGAAATACACCCTAAAAAGATACAGGCATGGTCAGTACATGGGAATAATTATTAAAGAAATACACCCTAAAAAGAAACAGGCATGGTCAGTACATGGGATTAATTATTAAAGAAATACACCCCAAAAAGAAACAGGCATGGTCAGTACATGGGATAAATTATTAAAGAAATACACCCCTAAAAGAAACAGGCATGGTCAGTACATGGGAATAATTATTAAAGAAATACACCCCAAAAAAAAACAGGCTCGGTCAGTACATGGGAATAATTATTAAAGAAATACACCTCCCAAAAAAACATGCATGGTCAGTACATGGGAATAATTAATATGGAAATACCTAAGAGAAACAGGCATGGTCAGTAGGCCTAAATGGAAATATTTTTTAAAGAAATACACCCCAAAAAGAAACAGGCATAGTCAGTACATGGGAATAATTTATAAAGAAATACACCCCAAAAAGAAAGAGGCATGGTCAGTACATGGGAATAATTATAAAAGAAATACACCCCAAAAAGAAACAGGCATGGTCAGTACATGGGAATAATTATTAAAGAAATACACCCCAAAAAGAAACAGGCATGGTCAGTACATGGGAATAATTAGTAAACAGTGTTAAAGAAAAGCAGGCATGGCTAGTACATAGGAATACTTAATATGGAAATACAACGAAACAGGCCTGATCAGTACATAGGGCTGCTAACAAATGACGTTGACCCAATGTTGATTTAATGTTGGACCAGCAGCGTAAACGCCAACATTAAAAGAAATTGAGTCAACGTAATCTTGTTTGAGACCTATCTAATAAGGCAAAATATCCCTAAAAAGAAACAGGCATGGCTAGTACGTAGGCCCACCTAATATGGAAATACACGTGTACACCCCAAAAAGAAACAGGCATGATAAATACATATAATATGGAAATACTCCCCCAAAAGAAACAGACATGGTTATTACATAGGCCTACCTAAATATAGAAATACCCCCTCCCCCCTGCTCTCCCAAAAAGAAGCAGGCATGGATAATTCAAATGCCTACCAAATATGGAAAATAAATATGGATTTTGACGTCTGAAGTCGTTATAGCCCTTACAGCTCTTACGAGGATTTGCAAAAATTGAATGCGTGAGTCAGAGTGCTCGTGAAACGAGATAAGTCAAATATATTTTTACATTCTCACAAGCGACAGGTAAAGGTCAAGATAATTAACCCTTTCAGGCCTGAATTTACCATTGTCATCTCCATCCACTACAAGCCGCGAATTGCTGTCGCAATTCTCGACTTGTAGTGGATGATGATGATTTGATGTGGTTTAAAAATTAAAGGAAATTGCAATGTATTGGTAAACCATTTTCATGGAAATTTTCATCCTAAAACTCCTAGTTGTAGGAAAATTAAGTCTGTTTTCAGGGATTTAGGACGATGCTTTAATGCATCGTGAGGGCTTAAAGGGTTAATAAGAGCTCGTTACGTGTATTGCCATTAACTCTAAAAGCGCTGATTTTTTTTTAAAACCTGGAGGCCAAAGGTGTTTTTTTCAATTTAAAATCATCATAACTGCGGTCTTTCCCAATAAGCTCAAAATTGCACTGGACAGTAGGTCCTATAGACTTTTACCAGACCAAAAAAAATTCACCAGACAACATGTGGTCAATGGCCGATTCTTACCTTGTGAGACCAAAAAAACGACCAAAAAACAAAACTGACTAGAAAATTAGCCGGATTGCAGGTCCGATGTGCTTGGGTATTTTGCCGGACCTATCTCTGTTTTATCTGACATGTCCGGTCGGTCCGATTCTAATTGGGAAAGACTGAACTGTCTTGATAAGCTTTTTCCGATTCATTTGAATACCTATGTTACAAAACACTTGTATTCAAATGAATCGGAAAAAGCTAACCAAGACAGTTAGACACGGCTAGTCATGTCTGACAAGGTCAGTTAGTAAGGGCGAATAGAATCATGGGTAATGTCATAGGTCATGGTAGCAAGGCACGCAGAGGAGCCTGAGATGACATAGAAAACATAGCCTGCACGGTCTGGTAAAAATAGAATTTCTTAGCTTGCCCATGTTGACTATGACTATATTGTAGTACTCACTGGAATATTGGTGTATTTGGATGCTTTTGCAGATAAAAAATTACTTTAACCCTTTCAAGTCTGAATTCAACATTGTCATTTTCATCCACTACAAGCCGCGAATTGGTGTCGCAATTCTCGACTTGTAGTGGATGAAGATGACTTGATGTGGGTGAAAAATTTCAGAAAAGTGACATTAGTACGCCACTTTCATGGAAATTTTCATTCCAAAACCATTAGCTTTGGGGAAATTAAGTATGTTTTCTGGGATGTAAAATTATGCTTTATTGCATCGTGAGGCTTAAAGGGTTTATACAGTGCATATTTTGACGCCTGAGTGAAATATAGTCAAAATATGATTGGGATGCAATATTCATAGCATACCTTATCTTTACTTTTCTAAACATCTGAGATTCAGAAGGGTCGTTTGATAACGTGACAGACCTAGAACTCTCATGGCCATCGTGAATTAATAGTAGGCCGAGTAGTTGTAAACTATTGCTTTACAGTCAGCATGGTCAGTCAGTCAGTCAGTCAGTCAGTCAGCCAGTCAGTCAGTCAGTCAGTCAGTCAGTCAGTCAGTCAGTCAGTCAGTCAGTCAGTCAGTCAGTCAGTCAGCCAGCCAGCCAGCCAGTCAGCCAGTCAGTCAGTCAGTCAGTCAGTCAGTCAGTCAGTCAGTCAGTCAGTCAGTCAGTCAGCCAGTCAGTCAGTCAGTCAGTCAGTCAGTCAGTCAGTCAGTCAGTCAGTCAGTCAGTCAGTCAGTCAGCCAGTCAGTCAGTCAGTCAGTCAGTCAGTCAGCCAGTCAGCCAGTCAGTCAGTCAGTCGGTGATAATAGGTGCTATTGCGGGTTGCTGCCGGACGTGGATGACTTCCGTATTGCGGACGTTGATGACGTCATTTCCACGTCTACTCCACTGACGTCACTTTCCGCTTCCGGCGGGCGGCGGAGTATGATTTACTGATATCATGATAGGTTGTGACGTGATGTAATGCTGTCCTTGATTAACACAGAAAACGGGGGGTGGTTGAGAGGCAGGCAGGCAGGCAGGCAGGCAGGCAGGCAGGCAGGCAGGCAGGCAGGCAGGCAGGCAGGCAGGCAGGCAGGCAGGCAGGCAGGCAAGCAGGCAGGCAGGCAGGCAGGCAGGCAGGCAGGCAGGCAGGCAGGCAGGCAGGCAGGCACGTAGACATGTAGAGAAGCAGGCAGGCTGACAGACAGGCAGGCAAACAGGCAGGCAGGCAGGCAGGCGGTCGGGCAGGCAGGCAGGCAGGCAGGCAGGCAAGGCAGGCAGGCAAGCAGGCGGGCAGGCAGGCAGGCGGGTGGGCGGGCGGGCAAGCGGTCGGGCGGGCGGGCGGGCAGGCAGGCAGGCAGGCAGGCAGGCAGGCAGGCAGGCAGGCAGGCAGGCAGGCAGGCAGGCAGGCACGTAGACATGTAGACATGTAGACATGTAGAGAAGCAGGCAGGCAGGCAGGCAGGCAGGCAGGCAGGCAGGCAGGCAGGCAGGCAGGCAGGCAGGCAGGCAGGCAGGCAGGCAGGCAGGCAGGCAGGCAGGCAGGCAGGCAGGCAGGCAGGCAGGCAGGCAGGCAGGCAGGCAGGCAGGCAGGCAGGCAGGCAGGCAGGCAGGCAGGCAGGCTGGCAGACAGGCAGGCAGGCAGGCTGGCAGACAGGCAGGCAGGCTGGCAGACAGGCAGGCAGGCAGACAGGCAGGCAGGCAGGCAGACAGGCAGGCAGGCAGACAGGCAGATAGACAGGCAGGCTGTGATGGATTATACCAATAACGTGAAGAAATAATATTCCACATGGGACGAAAGATAGTCAGTCAGAGACTGTAAACCTTTTCCGAAATCAATGGTCGTAATGATAGTAAAACCTATAGTTGTAGTATTGCATTCATATATAAAGTGCGTATACAGTAAAACTTAACAGGGGAGGATCAATTATGACGTCATAGTTTCAACCTATTTCATTCATTCATACAGGTGGGTAGGACTAGTAACCGTCCACAACAGTTGTGAGACTACGACGTCATTGAGTAATATTCCATACAGGAAGATCAAAAAAATATTTTAATTCAAATCCATTTGATTCGGAGCGTAATATAAAGCGGATCCTGTAGCGAATTTAATCGATTTCACCTTGCGCATGCCTCTGGATTTTAAATACCCTTGAAGCGCTGGATATTTCCTATATGGAGATCAGAATGGTTTAATTCAATTCGAAATCATCAAATATGTATTAGTTAGCTCTTTCCGATTCATTTTTCTGATTCATTCAATACCTGTTTCATGGGTCTAGAATCATTATAAATATTTGTACTCTTATACAGTCCTGGGATCTACTTTAGACGTCAGATTCTGACGTCTAAAGTCGATCCCCACGCTATGTGACCAGCCAACACGACCAAAAACTTAACCTTCCTGGCGGGAGGAAATAAGACCGTTTCAATGCTGGGCCAATGTATTCAATGCTGGCCCAGTATTAAGGTGGTAACCATGCTATGGCTTAGTCAGACAACAACAGGATGGACATCTGGTGAATGGAATTTTGCATTATGTTATAGCCAGACAACAACAGGAAGGACATCTGGTGAATGGACTGGTTGATTATATTCACAGTCATGGATGCTTCAAATTTAAATGCGTCAGTTTACCCGTTTCAGTGTGGGGATCGACTCTAGATGTCAGGATCTGACGTCTAAAGTCGATCCCCACACTGAAAAGAATTAAAATACTTATAGTAGCCGAAAACCCATAACATATGTATTCAAATGAAGCGGAAAGAGCTAACTAAGCCATTTGTGATGATGTAAGATCGAAAATAAACACTGGTCTCTATGGTTTATACAGAAATATTTCAGGGTTGAGCGGTGACAGTTTGTGGCCGGCTGTTTTGTATATAACACTGTGGTGGAATAAGGATCCCATAGAAAAGGAGACAATACGCTTTGGTAGAGCACTTGACTGCCCCGGAGTCAGAAGCAGGATTCTTAATTCAAACCCTGGAGGTCTGAAGCCGAGCACGCTACCTCTCGGTCACGGAGGCTCCCCACAATACTGAGTTTTACGAGTGGATGGGGAAGAAACATTTTTATTTCGTTCGAACCGCCGAGACCGGGAAACGAGCCCGAGCTCTAGCGTGAAAGGCAGCAGTGCTAACCACTACCCTAGGGCCCCCGCCCTTGAGAGGGGAGAAGCATAATTTCCTCTGAAAACCTGACTGTAACTGGGTTTGAACCGGTTAGCTAGGCAGAGCTAATTGCAAGGCCCCCGCTCTAATTCATTGTGCCACGGCTCCCTCACAGCATAAAGACATGCATGTTCGAGATGAGAAATCGGGAATTTCGTCTCCATATCTAGCCGACCTGGTAAATGCGCAGCACAAAAATAAAAATAAACTTGTGCAGTTCTAGTCTATGGACATGTTTACATCATATGGTGATATAAATAAGCCAAAATAAAATCACCAATTTCTTTATGATTTTAGCCTGGACCAGTCCATTTAATCACGACTAGACATACAGTCGTTTTCAATCTGGAAATGAAATGAGCGTTTAACATGTTTAAACATCCAGATTTGCAAATATTTGGTCTCAAATTAAACAAATATGAGTAATTTTCATCCACTTGAAGTTGTGGGTCTTTAGCAGGACGCAACTTTAGGTAGGTGAAAATTTACCTCATTTAACCCTTATAGTGCGGGGATCGACTTTAGTCGTCAGAATCTGACGTCTGTAGACGTCAGATTCTGACGACTAAAGTCTATCCCCGCAGTGTAAAGAATAAAAACATTTGTAATGGTCGTAGACCGATACCATAAATATTCAAATGAATCGGAAAGAGCTAACGAAGACAAGTTATAATGATTTCAAAATTGAAATGAACCCTCTGGTCGCCAAGATTTATACACAATTAATTCAGCGTTGTAAGGGCTAACATAGTGATTCAAAGGTTGATATATTATGAGTGGTATGGGTCCTAATAACTCAGATTTAATTGGTGTGGCCTAATGATAAGTGCACAGCGTCACGAGTTGGCATACACTGAGCTATCAGTGAGTGTCACAGTCACCTGTAGAGATAGAGACACTGTGACACGAGTGAAGAGTTGGCAACGACAAAATGAATAACTAGTGAGTAGACGTCACGATATGGCATGCCCACTTATCAGTACAAACACGAAGCGATTAACCCTTCCAAGCCTGAATTTATCATTGTCATCTTCACCCACTACAAGCCTCGAATTGCTGACGCAATTCTCGACTTGGAGTGGATGAAAATGACTTGATGTGGTTTAAAAATTAAAGAAAATTGCCAGTTATACAGTTTCATGGAAATTTTCGTTCTAAAACCCTTGGTTGTGAGGAAATTAAGTCTATTTTAAGGGATGTATAATGATGATTTAATGCATTGTGAGGTCTTAAAGGGTTAATGCATCGTGAAGGTTCAGAGGGTTAAAGCAACCTGTAAACAAAGTAATGCTATTACATTCCACATTACGAAAATTTGTCTGTACCCAGCTCTTACACCGCGGGGATAGACTTTTGTCGTCAGAATCTGACGTCTGTAGATGTCAGACTCTGACGACTAAAGTCTACACCCCCCCCCCCCCACACACCCCCCCCCCCCGCAAGGGTACCCTGATGACATCGCAAGACTCTGACACAGTGACCTTCATTTTTAAATGTAATATTTCCAATGCGCCTGCTGAAAATGGCACTTGAAATATTTGTCTCAATTTCTTGGCATCCGAGTTTTTTGGTAGGCAGCGCGAGTGTCGTTTTTACCCAGCTGGCTGTGTAAACAAAATGGCGGCCAGTGTGACTGGGCCTCGCGCAGTAAACGAGTTAGGTGGCCCAGTCATACCGGGTAC
Organism: Flabesymbios commensalis; assembly: GCA_964017125.1. NCBI lineage: Eukaryota > Metazoa > Annelida > Polychaeta > Terebellida > Flabelligeridae > Flabesymbios > Flabesymbios commensalis. The sequence continues at coordinate 71,779,272 of OZ024916.1, forward strand.
CGCAAGGGTAGAAATATTTCTAATGGCCGTAGACCCCTAACATAGGTATTCAAATGAATCGGGAAGAGCTGACTAAGACATTTATGATGATTTCAAGGTGAAAAAAACCCTTTAGTTACGATGTTTTCTTTACAAATTATTTCATCGCTTCAAGGATTAGAACTATATGCGGAAGCAATATCCCAGCTTTAAATGATTTAGCATTATATAGGACGACAAGCGTTAGCGCTCTAAACCGACCTCATAACGTGAAAATAAAATGGCAAAAAAAAAGACGAAAAAAAACATATATTCCCCGATAATAAAGGTATTATTCGAAATAATGTCTCTATTTGCATTGAATTTATGCCTATTATTTATTTGATATACATGTAATAACACTTTATCCCACGAAGACAAAATTCCTGTACGCGTGTTTTCTTTGATTTCTCGGTCAATTATCAACCGATTTTCCTGAAATTTGCAAGACCTATTTTCTAGTAAACATGGTAAAAGCCCAACTGAGCAGCGACACCGTTGGACATGTAATAAAATTTAAAAGAAAAAATTATGACGTCCAATTATAAGCCATTAAATCAAACCAGAATTGCAATATATGTCAAATGTTTTAATTTTTTAAATAATCAATATAATTTCGCGAAATTTTCAGAGCTACTTGTAGAAATTAGCGTAATGTATGCCTCCAAACCGACCTCATAATCTGAAATTAAAAATGGCGAAATAAAAACACACAAAAAAAACAGATATTCCATGATAATAAAGATATTATTCGGAATAATGTATCTTACTTTGATTCAATATATTATTTATTTGATATACTAGTATTAACACTTGATACTCTTTAGGTTATTTAATTTATAGCTGAACATTGTATGAATACAACATGTTTTACTGTGATTTCTCAGTCAGCTATCAATCGAATTTTAATAAATGGTCCCGCTTTTGAAATAACCAATATATTTTCGCGAAATGTTCAAGTCTATTTTGAGAAATTATCGTAAATCGTGCGCTACTGGTAATAAATGGTAATTCTGTTCTCAGGCATATTTTCCACTCACTTGATGCCGTGTCTCGCTACCGCGATCGCGATCCACAACATCAAGTGGGTGAAAAATACTTATATTTCTTCAATTTGAGATCAAATATTCGCAAACCTTGCATGTTCAAACAAACTTTAACTTCCGATAACTGTGAATTAACAGACTTGATTATAAAACATATTACCTCTTACAACGCGGTAATACTTTTTTTTATAAACCATGGTAAAAAAAGCTTTTTTCAATTTGAAATCATCATAAAAGTCTTAGTCCGCTCTTTCCGCTTCATTTCACCGCCATTATACATATTTTATTTCTTTCAGACCGTCTTTATATGTCAACACTCAATTTCATTTTCAATAGCAGTGTATTATTCGGCTGATAAAATATATTACAAACGAAGACAGTTCGTTCGCTATTATGAATATATTTTTTTTTTTAATGTGGGGATCGTCTTTATACGTCATAATTTGACGTTTGTGGACGTCAGATTATGACGCACTGAATGAGTTAAAATATTTATAATAGCCGTAGACCCACAACACAGGTATTCAAATGAAGCGGTAAAGACTCACAAAGACATTCATGATGATTACAAATAGAAAAAAACACTTTGGTCTCCATGTTGTATACACAATTATGTCAACGTTATAAGGGATAATGCAGTCCATATCATATACTAGCGGCTACGTGTCGTAATAAGTGTTGTCGGCGTGTCATCTTGTATTTTTAGAGCTAGCATCATATTCACCATATACCTTAATCATAGTAATTGTGCAATAACTATTTCTCATCCATATAATGGAGTATGCATTATTACTGACCCCAGAGCATTATTGGCCCGAGTTATATGGGCCACCATTTAATGACCAGGGAAGGGGGAGGGGGCTGTTGTATTTTTAAAATAAATATTTCAAGAATATTTTTTTGTGAAATAAACAGTTGTCTGAAAGGCATTCTGTAAAATAAATATTTAACACTGAAATGATAATGAAATAAATTATTATATAAGTATTATTTAATGGCAAATTACAAAAGTCGCGCCTCCCTTCGCTGGGTTCTCTTTCCTACAGATCTAATAATAGGTTTTAGTTTTGGATCTAACTTTGTAGAAGCAGACTATAAACAAAACATACAATTATGGATCATCTTCAATTTTATGTTTGATTTTTTTAAGACAGTATAATAATAAATATTTAAAATTAAAAAAAGCATTTTGTTTGGGTTAGAGTGTGTAAGATTCTGCTGATAGAAAGTGAAATCAATAATTTGTCCAGTTCAACACCCCCCCCCCCCCCCACGATAATATGGTGGAGCCCTATAACATTGCTAGTGATAATGTAATTTTAAAGTAATTCTCTCTAAATACATAGTAAAGGTGAACACCTCAAACTACGTACCAAAGTACCGGATATTTAATATAGCCTATTTTTTGCTCTGTATATTAGAATACTTAAACAATAACAAAGTAAACCAATATATAGAACATTTATTTATCCATCATATCCATGTAAGAAATCTCATCAACCCTCACAGCGCGGGGATCGACTTTAGTCGTCAGAATCTGACGTCTATAGACGTCAGATTCTGACGTCTAAAGTCCATCCACGCGCTGAAAAAGTGACAATATTTATAATGGTCGTAGACCTCGTAGATCCATAACATAGGTATTCAAATGAATCAGAAAGAGCTAACTAAGACATTTATGATGATTTCAAATTGAAAAAACTCTTTGGTCCCCATGGTTTATATAAAATAATTAAGTGTTGTAAGGGTTGTCCCTCAACAACAAAGAAATATTTTTGTATAAACCATGGAATCCAAAGGGGTTTTTCAATTCGAAATCATCATAAATATTTTGTTAGCTCATTCCGCTTCAATACCTATGTTATGACTCGACGGTCATCAGAATTTATTTAATTCTTTCAGTGCGCGGATCGTATTTATAATAATAATAATAATAATAATAATAATAATCTTTATTTATAGAGGGTTGCTCATTGAGCTTTCGCCCATCTGCCATGAGGCCCTCTTTAAAATGGTACATAATGTTCAAATAACAAATCATACAAGCATAGATTATCAATAAAATAGATTATTACAAATATGAGCAATATAAAGAAGGTCAATAATATACATAGTATAAATACATATAAGCATACACATAGTAGGAATATAATATAACTATTTCATACATCGATCTATTCAGTAAGTTTATCACAGTTAAGGCCAGATAACAAATTAAATACTTTTGACTGAAAAACAGAAAGAGAAATTGCTTGTCTTGTTTCGCTGTCCAGGCTATTCCACAATTTAGGGCCATTGAAAGATAAACTCCTGTTGTGTTTTTTCGGAACATCTAAGCGACCTGTGTTTGAAGACCTTAAATTATAACGCTTTGAATCTAGTTTGATGCTAAACATGTCATGTAAATATTCAGGAGAAATTTTGTGAATGCACTTGTAAACTAAGCTAACTTGGTGGTATTTAATAATATCAGAGGACGGGATCCATTTCAATTCTTTAAATAAATTAGCGCTTGGTGTGAAAAAGTCAGCATCTAAAATTAATCTTGCAGCCCCTTTTTGAAGTTTTACAATTATATTTATATTTTCTTTTGAACAATTACCCCATATACTGCAACAATACTCCAAGTATGGCTTTATGTAAAAGTTATAAAATAAAATCCGAGTATCTTTTGGTAGAAAATGCCGAATACGCTTCAGGAGGAATAATTTATATATCACTATTTTTTTTACATGCGATACCTGAACATCCCATGTCAAGGAGCTATCTATGTGAATGCCAAGTAATTTGGTATTGCTTATCTGCTCAATTGGGGTATTATCAATAAGTAATTTAATGTATTTTTCTGATTCACTTATTCGGCTTAATTTAGAATCATCATAAATGTCTTAGTTAGCTATTTTCGCTTCATTTGAATACCTATGTTATGTGTCTACATCGTTTACTCTTATATGCAGGTTTTCAAATGAAGCAGAAAGAGCTAACTAAGACATTTATGATGATTTCAAAATGAGAAAAAAAAGTTTGGTCTTGGTTTAATTGAAAAATATTTCAGCGCTTTAATGGTTAAAGGGTTTAAAAAAAACTTTGAAATGTTGTCCTCTTGGAGTTTGAAAAGCCCGGCATATCACTGTTTCAATGTTGGCCCACCGTCTTCGACGCTGGCCCAACATTGAAACAACATTGGGTTAATCCCGTGTTTGATGGGATAAATTGAGACGCCAATCAATTCTACCTAACAGCTTTGATACAGTTGTCCAAGTTTCATTCAATTTGTCCCAGTTTTTGGTAAGTTTCATTCAGTTTTTCCAAGTTTTTGGTAAGATTCATTCAAAAAAGAATTCAAAAAAGAATTGTGCCAACATTGAGCAATCATTTTGCCAGCAAAACGCAACTGGCCAAGCATTGGGCCAGTATCAGGCCAGTATCGGGCCAGCATTACGCGAGGTCAGAAGGCGTGACCCATGTAAGTGCCGTTATGACGTATGACACAAATCATTTAGCAGTCACTGCACTTACGGTCTTGTCACCACCAAGGTTTTCCCGGCAAACAGCTACAACAAACCAAAGTTGATTCAACGTTGGCCCTCCGTCTGCGCAGCTGGCCCAACATTAAAACAACATTGGTGTAATGTATCGTGCTCGCTGGGTTGCGAATTAACCCTTTAAGCCCTCACGATGCATTAAAGCATCATTTTACATCCCTGAAAACAGGCTTAACTTTCCTTTTACTACTAAAGGTTTTACAAAATTACATGGCAATTTTCTTTAATTTTTTACTCACTTCAAATCATCTTCATCCACTATATCATGTATATTACAAGTCGAGAATTGCGACAATTTAAAGTCAGGCTTGAAATGGGTAGGCCTACATTGTTGTTTCACCGCGACACAAATGAAATGAAATGAATCGTGTTTTAAAGTTTTAGGCCACTTTTGTGCACATATATAGCCTAAATTGGGTCAGGAGAACCTCCTGAGTGAGATGACACTGCCCTCCAGACACAGGATTTAAAATTCAAACCTGGAGGTCTGAGGCCGAGCACGCTACCTCTTGGTCACGGAAGCTCCCCAAAATATTGAGTTTTAGGAGTGGATGGGGAAGAAACAGTTTTGTTTACTTCAAACCGCCGAGACCGGGAAACGAAACCCGAGCTCTAGTGTGAAAGGCAGCAGTGCTAACCAGGGCCCCCGCCCTTCACCGCGACACACAACTTTTAACATGTTTAAGTGGGTGAAAATTAGTCATATTATTTGTTTATTTTGAGACAAAACATTTACAAATTTTGATGTTTTAAAACTGATTTTATTCCTAATAAATCTGATTTAACATAGAGTATATTTAATAAATAAATATTATGAGTTGCTTGGGGTTCGGGACGCAATGGGCGCTAACCCTTTAGCCCCCAAATTATTCAATTTTAAAATACACCAGTGACGTCAGTCTACTGTTAAAACAGTAGATTCAGATCTACGAATCTACTGTAGGTCGGGCACAATATGTCAAGGAGAAATAACGAAATTCGATAGATTCGTAGATCCGAATGTACGAGGCGTGAAGCGCCGAGTATATTCGGATCTACGAATCTATTGTAATTGAGTTCTTTCTTCAACTTAAAATACACAGAATATGTGTAGATGTTTCAAGATTTGTCATTTTCATTGTCAGTATGACTAAACAATGAAATATTAGACATGCAGTTTCATTGTTAAACCCGTATACATGGTATACTGTGCCCTACCTGACCAGTACAAAATAACAGTAGATTCGTAGATCCGAATCTACTGTTTTAACAATAGAGAGACGTCACGGGTGTATTTTTAACGGGCTCAACCATGAAACAGCATGTCTAATATTTCATGGTTTAGCTCTACTGACAATGAAATTGATGTTTTCTATATCAAATCTTAGAACACCTGCACATATTCTGTGTATTTTAAGTCGAAGAAAGAACTCAATTACAATAGATTCGTAGATCCGCAAATTCGGATTTACGAATCTATCGAATTTCTTTCTTTCTCCTTGACTGAATTTTCACCCACTTGAAGTTGTGTCTCGCTGACGCGATCCACAACTTTAAGTGAATGAAAATTATTCAGATTTGACAAAATGGGGGTCTAAAAATGTCAAATCTTCTTGATTAATGTCACTTTTTATCTTTAACAGGTTTAAAAGCTGATATGTAATGTGCTATTATAAAAAGTAAAAAACGAATATGGACGGCACGGGCGGTTAAAGGGTTACAGCGACGAAATATTTTTACACAAATTAGAGATCAATGGATCAATGTCGCAATTCTCGGCTTGTAGTGGATAAAGATGATTTGAGGTGCGTGAAAAATTTAAGAAAATTACCATTTATTGGCAACAGTTTCTAGGAATTTTCTCTCCTAAAATTCTTTAGTTGCAGGGAAATTAAATATGTTTTCAGTGATGTCAATTGATGCTATAATGCATCATTGGGGGGGGGGGGTTAAAGTAACGAACCATTATTAAATTATCGTGTCGTGATATTTGCCTGCCACATACGATAATTGAAAAAACTCGTTGACTTTTTTCGTTTGTCTCTATCCTTAAAATGTAAGAGCTTTTTTCAGCGAGAATGTTAGTAAAACGGGCCCTATATGTTAACAGATCTAATAGACACACTGTACCTGTGTACACTCATGATCAGATGATACAGGTACATTTATAATTATAGGTCCAAGTATATAATTAAGTACTTACTATTTTTTTCTACATATCTCACACCTAACATCAGCTAAAAACAATACAGGTTCAATGCTGGGCCAGCACTAGACATGCCTGGCCAGCATAGGACCATAGATCGACGTGTCAGTAGGTGTTATATAGGTGGAATTGTGATTCGTTTGATTGCACCCTGTGGTTGTGTACAACTTCCACAACCCGCAGCCTTTTGCTCGTACACAGCCAAGCCATACACTTTTTGCCACTAAATCTGTCACTTACCCGTTTGCTTTCACTATCAGCACTCCTCTTACCAATTTTCAGAATTTTACCTATAACACATTACCTTCACCTATTAAACCCCTAACTTACCCTTTGTTAACAAGTTCTATTAACTTCGCCGAAGGAAATTTTGGCAACTGCAGATTTTAAAGACATCAAAATGTGAGTACTTTTTTATTATTATATTATCTTCCTTTCCTCCAACTTACTTATCCACTCGGGTTTTATCAAAATCCCAATACCATGCATGTAAGTCCCATTAGCTCTCAGCATTACAAGATGTTCACAGTAAAATATGCCTTCAATCTTAAAACACTGATATATATTGGGTGTCAAATTTCACAAATAACAGAAATTTTCAGTAACTTGAAGTTGTGTGTCGCGGTAGCGATACACAGCTTCAAGTGACTAAATTTTTTAATTGAATTGCTCAGTCTCACGGTTTAAACATTAACAACGCACCTGTAGGCTGTACATTGATGATACAGGTATACATGTAAGTATAAGCCTAACTCTATAATTAGACAAGTTACCATTTTTCTCTACAGGTCTCACAACTATCATCAGCCAAGAACCACCCAGGGAATACGAAACGATGAACCAATGCCGGGCCGGCACTAGAGATGCTGGGTCAGCATTAGGCCAACATTGTGCCAACATTAAGCAATCATTTTGCCAGCAAAACGCCAGAACTGGCCAAGCATTGGGATAGTATCAGGCCAGTATCGGGCCAGCATTACGCGAGGTCAGAAGGCGTGACCCATGTAAGTGCCGTTATGACGTATGACACAAATCATTTAGCAGTCACTGAAGTTACGCTCTTGTCACCACCAAGGTTTTCCCGGCAAACAGCTACAACAAACCAAAGTTGATTCAACGTTGGGCCACCGTCTGCGAAGCTGGCCCAACATTAAAACAACATTGGAGTAATGTATCGTGCTCGCTGGGTTGCGAATTAACCCTTTAAGCCTACACGATGCATTAAAGCATCATTTTACATCCCTGAAAACAGACTTAACTTTCCTTTTACTACTAAAGGGTTTTAGAAAATTACATGGCAATTTTCTTTAATTTTTCACTCACTTCAAATCATCTTCATCCACTATATCATGTATATTACAAGTCGAGAATTGCGACAATATAAAGTCAGGCTTGAAATGGGTAGGCCTACATTGTTTCACCGCGACACAAATGAAATGAAATGAATCGTGTTTTAAAGTTTTAGGCCACTTTTGTGCACATACATAGGCTAAATTGGGTCAGGAGAACCTCCTGAGTGAGATGACACTGCCCTCCAGACACATGATTTAAAATTCAAACCTGGAGGTCTGAGGCCGAGCACGCTACCTCTTGGTCACGGAAGCTCCCCAAAATATTGAGTTTTAGGAGTGGATGAAAAAGTGGAAGAAACAGTTTTGTTTACTTCAAACCGCCGAGACCGGGAAACGAAACCCGAGCTCTAGTGTGAAAGGCAGCAGTGCTAACCAGGGCCCCCCGCCCTTCACCGCGACACACAACTTTTAACATGTTCAAGTGGGTGAAAATTAGTCATATTATTTGTTTATTTTGAGACAAAACATTTACAAATTTTGATGTTTTAAAACTGATTTTATTCCTAATAAATCTGATTTAACATAGAGTATATTTAATAAATAAATATTATGAGTTGCTTGGGGTTCGGGACGCAATGGGCGCTAACCCTTTAGCCCCCAAATTATTCAATTTTAAAATACACCAGTGACGTCAGTCTACTGTTAAAACAGTAGATTCAGATCTACGAATCTACTGTAGGTCGGGCACAATATGTCAAGGAGAAAGAACGAAATTCGATAGATTCGTAGATCCGAATGTACGAGGCGTGTAATTGAGTTCTTTCTTCAACTTAAAATACACAGAATATGTGTAGATGTTTCAAGATTTGTCATTTTCATTGTCAGTATGGCTAAACAATGAAATATTAGACATGCAGTTTCATTGTTAAACCCGTATACTGTGCCTGACCTGACCAGTACAAAATAACAGTAGATTCGTAGATCCGAATCTACTGTTTTAACAATAGAGAGACGTCACGGGTGTATTTTTAACGGGTTTAACCATGAAACAGCATGTCTAATATTTCATGGTTTAGCTCTACTGACAATGAAATTGATGTTTTCTATATCAAATCTTAGAACACCTGCACATATTCTGTGTATTTTAAGTCGAAGAAAGAACTCAATTACAATAGATTCGTAGATCCGAATATCGCCTCGCAAATTCGGATTTACGAATCTATCGAATTTCTTTCCCTCTCCTTGACTGAATTTTCACCCACTTGAAGTTGTGTCTCGCTGACGCGATCCACAACTTCAAGTGAGTAAAAATTATTCAGATTTGACAAAATGGGGGTCTAAAAATGTCAAATCTTTTTGATTAATGTCACTTTTTATCTTTAACAGGTTTAAAAGCTGATATGTAATGTGCTATTATAAAAAGTAAAAAACGAATATGGACGGCACGGGCGGTTAAAGGGTTAAAGCGACGAAATATTTTTACACAAACCATAGAGATCAATGGGTTTTTTCAATTTGAAATCATCTTATATGTCTTACTAAGCTCTTTCCGCTTCATTCTGACGTATAAAGTTTGTCCCCGCGTTGAAAGGGCTACGCGAAAACAGAGCCGTAAACATGGTAAACACAGAACGATGAGAGCGTAAGAGAAATGTCGTGAGGCTGTGAAATATCTAGTGCTATGACTAGATATTCTGAAATGGGGGTGGGATCAATGCCCCTCATGTAAATGTTAACGAGTGTGTGGAGGTCAATTCTACGATTTAACATTTTATGCAGGCCTAGTTCTCGCTCTCAGTTATAAAGAGGACCAGGGTGAGGCGACACCAGCTATCTCACTTAATTATATACTTATAATACACAGCATAGGTACATGTGTTCCAAGATTTGATATAAAAAATCTCATTTCTATAGTCAGCATGGTTAACTATGAAACATTAGCCATGCAGTGTCATGCTGAAATATTTATATTGTGCGCGACCTGGCCGATGTAAAAATAACAGTAGATTCGTACTTCCGAATCTACTTTTTGAACAATAGACTGACGTCACCGGTGTATTTTAAGTCGAAGAAAGAACTCAATTTGAGAGTCGTAGAGCCGAATATCGTCGGCGTTGCGCGCCTCGTACATTCGGATCTACGAATCTATCGAATTTCGTTGTTTCTCTTCGACAGGAACACAGGCCTGGAGGTCTAAGGGGTTTAACAGATGGATGACTGTATTGATGGTGTAGAGAAGGCAGGTACCACTAGCAATCATGAGACATTGGCCCAACGTTGTTTTACTGTTGGCTCAACGTCTACGTCGTTGGCCCAACAGTAAACCAACGCTGGGCCATAGTCTTATGTTTGCTGGACCGCTTTCCTATTCTGATTCTGTTTGAAAATTTAATCCTGTCAGTGCGGGGACCGTCTTTATACGTCAGAATCTGACGTCTGTTGACGTCAGATTCTGACGTATAAAGACGGTCCGCGCACTGAAACAATTAAAATATTTCTAATGGCCGTAGACCCACAACACAGGTACTAAAATGAATCAGAAAGAGCTGACTAAGACATTTATAATGATTTAAAAAAAAATAGAAAAACTCAGATAAAACATTACAGCGTTGTAAGAATTCATACATCTGAATTCACAACAAGTAGTCACAATATTTATATGCCGCCAATAAATAACATTTTTGAAATATCACTCTTTCACCCTTACAGCGCCGGTATCGACTGTCGACGTCAGATTCTGACGACTAAAGTCGATCCCGCACTGACTCTAGTCGTCAGAATCTGACGTCTACAGACGTCAGATTCTGACGACTGAAGTCGATCCCGCACTGTAAGATTTAAAATATTATAGGTATTCAAATGAATCAGAAAGAGTTAACTAAGACATTTATGATGATTTGAAATTGAAAATAACCCTTTGGCCTCGAAGGTTTTCATAAAATATTTCAGCGCTGTAAGGGTTGAACATGTTCCTGCCAAGTTATCTGATTTATATAACAGATATTTGATCGTTGGATAAAAAAAAGATTAAAAATAGCCGTGATTAGAGGTGAATGGGTGAAATTTTCCATTTGGCAAACTGAAAATTATCATTTGTGTAAATTGAGATAATTTCAATAAATTACGTCCATGTTAGTGCGATGAAAAACAGCTCCCAGTCACAATTATCAAGCGATGGCACATTTTGAATACGATTTATCGGATGAAGATGTTATACTGCATGAACCCGTTAAGCCCTAAACTCGCCGTCAAATTAACCAGGATCGCATGATTTTCGGCGATTTCTCCGTCAATTCTAAACCGATTTCCTTCAAATTTAGCAAAAGACATTTTCTATTCAAATCCTAACAACCCTGAAAATTTCGTAAAATTATATAGCGTATTTCAAAAGTTAGACCATTTGACATGTAGTAAATTTAAATTACGACGTCCCTCTATAAACCCATTAAATTAATTTTAGAATTTTATTACATGGCAAATGGTCTAACTTTTGAAATATTAGATATAATTTTGCAAAATTTTTACCCCTGCTAGGATTTTAATAGAAAATAGCCTCTGCAAAATTTCACGGAAATCGGTTCAAAATTGACGGAGAAATCGCCGAAAATCATGCGATCCTGGTTGATCATTTTTAATTTGACTGCGAGTATAGGTACGACTATAGCGATTTCAATCTATTTAACCCTTAATGCACTGAATATTTTTTATGTAAACCATTGAGGCCAAAGGGTTGTATTCAATTCGAAATCATCATAAATATCTTAGTTAGCTCTTTTTGATTCATTTGAATACCTATATGTTATGGGTCTACGATCATTATAACCATTGTTACTCAAAGTGGGGATCGACTTCAGACGTCAGAATCTGACGTCTGTAGACGTCAGATTCTAACGAATGAAGTCGATCCCAGAGCTGTACGAGTAAAAAATATTTCTAATGGCCGTAGACATGGTAGACCCATAACTAAGGTATAGGTATTCAAATTAATCAGAAGAGCTAACTAAGTCATTTATGATGATCTCAAATTGAAAAAACCCTTTGGTCTCCATGGTTTATACGAAAGTATTTCAGCGCTTTAAGGGTCAATCTATTTAAAGCTGTCTATTTATAAAAAAACCAGACGTCTCCAAAGTTAAAATAGTTATTTATCTGAGAATTTACCACAAGCAGTTGTGTTTATGTCACAGGCATTTTGTTGAAAATGAAACTTGTATGAAAAAGTATGTACTATAGACCTGATACACAAAATTAAAATATGCATGTACGAGCTCCCGATGCATACAAAATATGTATACGGGCTCCTGATACACAAAACTACGTAAAACTAAAGTATGCATACATGCAGGCTGCTGGTATATTCGTAGCATTTATGTATTTATAGTATAAATAGTTCACGTATGAATGGCAAGATAGTTTATGGATAAATTAGAATTAATTATGAATCATTGAAATATGGTCTGATGAGTGATCTTATGCACTTAGTTTTATTGGCTCTCACAACTCAGTCATGAGTGACCTGTTATTATACAGGGTGGGACAGAAGAATAAATGTTACTAATGGAAATCCTAATAAATATGTTTATACCAAATGTTACTATTCACAACTTACAAATCGCCACGTTGAATCCTGATATACGCCTACAATGATCCGGCAGACAATAAGGAGTAACAGTTAGAGCATGCACGGATAAACTGGTGAGTGATGTACACCTGCCTGTATGCACAGCAAACACCACACCTCGAATCAATGCTGGTTTAATGTTGGGCCGGCGTCGCAGACGGTGGCCCAACATTAAACCAGCATTAATTCAAGGTGTCGTGTGGTGTATCAGAGAGAGGGGCGGGGGGGGGACCGTATGACAATATGTATAGAATTATCAGATAATTTATTATCAGATCTATACAGACTGATAATAATATGAGCATTTGAGGCAAAGTCCCCGACTCTTAAAGCGCTATATTCGTTATTAACCCTTTCAATCCCGAATTTACAATTGTCATTTTCATCCACTGCAAGCCGCGAATTGTTGTCGCAATTCTCGTCTTGCAGTAGATGAAAATAATTTAAAGTGCGTGAAAAATTAAAGAAAATTGACATGTGTTGGTAACCAGTTTCATGGAAATTTTCATTATAAAACCCCTAGTTGTAGGACAGTGTTAATATACGCACACGCATTTTCGAGCTCTTTTTTTTTGTCATTTTTTGCTAGATATAACTCACTTTCTGTATATATTTTTGCATCATTATAAACACGCACCCAAGGACATTATGTGAAAAAAAAGGATAAATAAATAATATTTATAGACGTTTCTAGAGACATTTCATTGGGAAGTTTGTATACACTGAATTTCTGTTGACCTGGATTAACTGCTACCTGTGAATGGTGATATTGGCCTATTATTGGGCAAACGTTGTGGATTAAAGTTCAACATGGGACCAAACAGTGACATTTCTATGGATGGCGAAGTGACGGCTAGCTCATTCAGTCTTGTATCGACTCAGCAGGCCAGTGAATCGCTCATTTTAACCCACCCAGCATTGAGAGAGATTGACTGTGCTATTGTACGTGTGTTGCAGAATGTTGACACCAACACTAAAGCCGACACAGTCGAGGCCCTAGTGGACGCCATAGACGCAGATATTGAAGATCTGCAAGCAGCTAGACATATCATTTTCAAGCACGCTTATAATCGCTATGAAAAACAGTCAGAATTGGTGGAAAATACTTCAAGCATAATACCAAAAAGCAAATGGACAATGAAAAACAGAAGAGGACAAAATGCGCCGTTGGCCTTGGCCAAAGATATATACGCATTGTATGTATTTGCCTGTGGGGCTGTTAACGTCTTTCCTAGTGACATTTTGAGTGGTAGAAACACGAAAACAGAGTTAGAAATAAACAAAGTAGAAATCAACGACAAGTTGTCCAAGAGTAGTTTAAATGCGAGTATCTCAACAAACCAGTCAACAAGTTTAAGTGAGTCAACAAGTTGTTTAAGGGAGTTGCCACAACTAGCAGAGAGTGAGTCTACAGTACAGTGTACACTTGTGGAGTCTAGCACTCAAACAGAAACCGACCTGAGCGAGTTGGAAGGAAACGACACGATAATTAAACAACTTGAGAAAAAAATATCATCACTTGAATGGGAAGTAAAGAAAAACAATTCAAAAATTGACGCCTACAGAGATTCAACAAAGATACTTACGAGCAAATTGAGCAAACAAAACAGAGCAATAAGAAAACTTCAAAAAGCAAATGTAATGTTCAATAGTGAGAAAATGAGATTACATAAAGAAATAACTAGACTAAATAATCAGCTGTTTGAAAAAGACAATATAGTTGAGCGTAAAGAAGAGGAGGATAGTGTAATATTCACTGATGGTAGGGAGTGGCATAAAATAGAGGAGAAAAAGAAAAGTAGAAAGAACCGACGAGATAGATGAAAAAACAACCAGAAAATGGACAGCAAAAGAAACAGCAAACAACGAGGATGTGTTAAATGACAAGTTTTGTGCAGAGAAGCCGGATCCTATACCTGTGATTATCCGGCCACGCGCTGTACCCCAGTCTGAGAATAAGAGACAGGAGACAGAGAAAAGAGAGGTAAGACATTACAAGAAAACAACTGTTGTTAGTGACTCTCTAGGAGCAAATCTTGGCCCAAAATTAAAGAGAAAGAACACCTGTGTGTACGTGAAGCGTGGTGCGTCAATTATGCGAGTGGAAAAGGATTTAAAAGATAACAATGGATACAGCGACAGTAATCGACTAGTTTTTCTGTGTGGAACAAACACGATAAAGTCACTTTCATTGGGACAAGCAGTGCTCCTCTATGATAATTTAATAGACAGTGCTTTGTCATTAAACAACACAGCCGAGGTATATATGACGGGTATACCACGACGATGGGATGATTCTCATTTAAACGCAAGTATCATCAGCTTCAATAATTTCCTTCAATTTAAAGCTAGTAAGACAGAACGTGTTTTTTACGTGGAGAACGGTTCATTTCTACAACATAAGGACTACAAAATCGATGGATTACACTTGAATGAAAATGGGACCATCAAGTTGGAAAAATGTAACAACAATTGCTTAAATTTTCACGAGAACAATCACATAAACGACAGATAAACAATTTACCTAAGCATAAAACCAAAAAGTGTAACTACAATGAAGATACCGTCAGTGTAATATGTTGGAATATTCGAGGCATCGGCGACAAACTTGTCCAAAGTGAAACTTTAAATTATTTAATGAAAACCATATTATAATACTGTTGGAAACAATGAATAGTCCAGACTATGAAATAAATATTGCTAATTTTACATATTTCAATTTTTCGAGAAATGAAAAGCATCCTAAAGCATGCAGATTTTCTGGTGGATTTGGCATACTAATAAAAAAATCCATTTTAAAGTATGTTAAAATTCAACAAGTTCATGAATGTTTAGTCTGGATTACTATAAACAGTAAACTTTTTGGTGATTCTAATGTAGATACAAAAATAGGCTGTGTTTACATTTCACCTCAGGACTCAAGTTATAATGGTGCGAAAATTGAAGCTTTTGATATGATAGATGAACAGTTATCACGTTCTATAAAAACCCATCGCATAATCACGGTGGGCGATTTTAATGCTAGAATTGGTAGCCTTAAAGACGTTATTGATGACCGAGAAAATATACCTGATAGATATAACATGGACACTCGTATTATTACTTATGGTAAACGCCTCGTAGAGACTTGTATTGGCAGTGGTGTATTTTTAATCAATGGTAGATATTATGCAGATAAGCAAAAAGGGTCATACACCTACTATAACAGAATGGGTAAGAGTACTGTTGACTATTCGTTGATGTCACAATTATCTGTAAACTTATTGCGAGATTTTAAAATTGGACAGTTATCAGTTGATTCAGATCATTGTCCACTTTTATTTTCCTTGTCTTGCCTTAATTTTAAAGAAAATATTGATCCAGTTGAGACAATTCGTATAACAGATAAACGTCAGTTCTACACTTATCTATTTGATACAGATAATTCTAAGTGTTACCAGGATATGACATATGTAGTGAATTCTACGCGGAATTTTATGATTTAGCTGCAAATTTTGCTGATAGCAATATGCTATTAAACCTGTTACATAATCTGATGACAACAGTTGCTAATGCATGTTTTAAAAAAATATCTAAAAATAGAAATCTTATAAAATCAACCACTTTTCCCAATAATGCCTGGTTTGATAGTGAATGCAAAGAATTAAAACGCACATGTAATAAATTAGCAAAAGACAATGATCTCACGCGCTTTTCTCAGTGCAAACAATATCATGACATGTGTAAAGACTATAAAACGTTAATACAGCGAAAAAGGCGTAAACAAATTAAATTTTATGTTGATAAACTGCAAAACTGTATAACGAAAAACCCAAATGAATACTGGAACATATGGAAAAAGATGAAGCATAAAAATAACACTCCTATGCCTGAAATTTCTTTAATGGAATTTTATGACTGTTTTTTAATGCAATCTAGACCTCCGACCCTACAAATGTTTGACTATGAATTCATGTCCAGTATTCAAGAAAGTGTTACAAATGAATCTATTTCGATAAATAACGAAGATACAATAGTGGCAGACGAGACTTTAAACGGTAAAGTAACAAAAAATGAGATTTATTTTGCATTGAGAAAGGTTAAGAAAGGTAAAACTGCAGGTATAGACGGATTTCCCGTAGAACTAATCACTGAAAGCAAAAATTATTTTATGCCTTTTTTGGAAATTTTTATTTAATTCTATCTTTGAGTCTGGCGTTTATCCAGACACGTGGGTTAGTGGACTAATTACTCCTATTCACAAAAAAGGTGATAAACTAAACCCTGAAAACTACCGCAAAGTTACAGTCTTACCAGCCTTAGGAAAATTATTTGAAATTGTTTTAGAAAACCGCTTGACGTACAAAAACGAAGTGTGTTGTGATAATGACCAGTTTCAGGCTGGTTTCAAGGCAAATTGTAGAACATCAGACAACATTTTTATTCTTTATTCACTCGTAGAGCATTCCAAAAAGTATAAAAAAAACACTTTATGTATGCTATATAGATCTGACAAAGGCATTTGACTATATTGACAGATCGGCACTGTTTCACAAGCTAGCCAAAAGAAATATTAATGGAAAGTTTTTAAATATAATAAAAAATATGTACTCGAAATCAAAAATGAGAATTGCGTGGAATAAAAAAAATTACACTACCGTTTGAAAGTACATATGGTGTATTACAAGGAGGTGTTCTAAGCCCTAGGCTATTTAATGAATTTTTAAGTGACTTAAATGAGTATTTAGATCCACAGTGTGGTGTAAAAATCGACAGAGAATTAATAATGTATTTATTATTTGCAGACGATTTAATTTTTTTCTCACAATCTGCAATTGGTCTACAAAAGCAACTAAATTGTTTCTATCTTTACTGTAAACTATGGCACTTGATTGTCAGCTTGCCAAAAACCAATGTAGTAATTTATAACCCTTCAGCTGCAAAAGCAAATTGTTCATTTACCTATGTGGATCAAAACATCAAAATCATAGAAAAATATAAATACCTTGGATTGTGGTGCTCTAATAATAAGAACATGTTTGCCTCAAATTACGAATATATTGCTGATAAAGCATCAAAATCAATCTTCGCCATACGACATTACAGTTCTGCTAGTGTCGGTAAATTGCCACCTAAAATTTCATTAAAAACGTTAAATGTTCAAATATTGCCGATTTTAATGTACTGCAGCGAGCTTATGTATAACGGTAAAGAAACAAAAGCAATTGAACAAGTACAATTAAAATACCTTAAACTAATGTTGGGCGTAAGTCGCCACACTTCTTCGCCAGGTGTCTATGGGGAAACAGGTCAATTTCCCCTTTTTATACTTCAAAAAATAATGACTTTAAAATAATGGTGTCACATACTGAACTCTTCGTCCCGTAGCCCATTAAGGCATTGTTATAAATCTTTAATTCATTTCGATCGATCAGGCAAAGTTAACTGGGTAACTCATGTCAAACAGCTTTTATGTAGCATTGGTCTTCAAAATACTTGGCGGGAACAACGCATAGAAAACAGTAAACGTTTTATGAAAGATATTGAAATTACCATTAAAAATGATTACATAAACATCTGGCGTCAAGCAACAACCAGCGCCCCCAAGTTACGTACTTATATTACTTTTAAAAAATCATTTAATATCGAACATTATTTATTATTTTTGACAAATAATAAAGACATAACAGCTATGGCTAAGTTACGTTTATCGTCACATTGTTTAAGAATTGAAACAGGGAGACATGAAAATCTACCAATAAAAGATAGAATTTGTTTAAGATGTGAGTCAGAAATTGATGATGAAGTTCACTTTTTAATAACGTGCCCATATTTTAATACAGAAAGAACTTTATTTTTTAGTAATATTAATTTGTTTATTTCTAATTTCCATGGTGAAACTGCTGGAAAAAAAATTATACTGTTGTTAAACAGTAACAATTTTACTGTACTCAACATGTTAGCGAAATATATCAAGTTGTGTTTTAAAAAAATTACCTAACCTTTTTATATTATTAATTATTATAATAGTTGTAGTTTCTCTATTTGCTTGTTTACCAGTATTTTAAAATTATTGTAATGTTTTATAGTTCTTATTAATTATTGGTTGTGATAATAGTTGTACGATCAGAACAATTATTGCTTTTATCGCCTTATTTATCTGTATTTTAAAATTATTTTGCTGCTTTATATTTGTTATTAATTATTTGTGGATATTATTTTACAATAAGAATCACCATTGTTTATATCGGCTTGTTTATTTGTATTTTAAAATAATGTTAATGTTTTATATTATTGAATTATATTATATTGTATGTTTTTCTATGACATATAAGTCCATGAGGACTTTTTACGTCAATAAAAATTCTGTCTGTCTGTCTGTCTGTAGGAAGATTAAGTCTGTTTTCAGGGATGTAAAATGATGTTTATTGCACCGTGAGGACTTGAAGGGTTAACGACACGCTATAACGCTCCATTATTTTTGCATAAACCATGTTTTTCAATTTGAAATCATAAATATTTTAGTTAGCTCTTTCTGCTTCATTTGAATACCTATGTTATGGGTCTATGGCCATTATAAACACTTTAATTGTTTCAGCCCGGGGACCGTCTTTACACGTCAGATTCTGACGTATAAAGACGGTCCCCGGGCTGAAAGGGTTGATGCGCTAATCACGAGTACAGTTCTTTTTTATTCGTTTTATGAGCTATTTAAATCAGTTATTGGGAAAAAATGAACATTTTAACATCAAGATTTGCAAATGTTTGGTCTCAAATTAAACAAATATTATTTTTTCACCCACTTAAAGTTGTGGATCGCGGTAGCGAGACACAAGTGGGTGGAAAATTAAATAATTTAATTTAGCGCTTGAAGGGTTAACTCTGTAAATACAGGGGGTACTTTTGAGCGCATTTTATTGTCATCACAACCTGGCACCACATAACGTGGAATAAGTGTCATCGAACAAAAATGGCCTTTTACTTTAGATATTAGAGGCCTAGATGCTTTGGGATTTTACTTTAGATATTAGAGGCCTAGATGCTTTGGAATTTTACTTTAGATATTAGAGGCCTAGATGCTATGGGATTTTACTTCAGATATTAGAGGACTAGATGCTTTGTGATTTTACTTTAGATATTAGAGGCCTAGATGCTTTGGAATTTTACTTTAGATATTAGAAGCCTAGATGCTTTGGGATTTTACTTTAGATATTAGAGGCCTAGATGCTTTGGGATTTTACTTTAGATATTAGAAGCCTAGATGCTTTGGTATTTTACTTTAGATATTAGAGGCCTAGATGCTTTGGGATTTTACTTTAGATATTAGAGGCCCAGATGCTTTGGGATTTTACTTTAGATATTAGAGGCCTAGATGCTTTGGGATTTTACTTTAGATATTAGAGGCCTAGATGCTTTGGGATTTTACTTTAGATATTAGAGGCCTAGATGCTTTGGGATTTTACTTTAGATATTAGAGGCCTAGATGCTTTGGGATTTTACTTTAGATATTAGAGGCCTAGATGCTTCGGGATTTTACTTTAGATATTAGAGGCCTAGATGCTTTGGGATTTTACTTTAGATTTTAGTGGCCCAGATGCTTTGGGATTTCACTTTAGATATTAGAGGCCTAGATGCTTTGGTATCTTCACATTTAACTCTTACAGCGCGGGGATCGACTTTAGTCGTCACAATCTGACGTCTACAGACGTCAGATTCTGACAACTAAAGTCGATCCCCGCGCTGTGGGAGTAAAAACATTTGCAATGGTCGTAGACCCATAACCTGATAACATAGGTATTAAAATGAATCGGAAAGAGCTAACCAAGACATTTATGATGATTTCAAATTGAAAAAACCACATTGGTCTCCATGGTATTTTTAAAAATATTCAGCGCTTTAAGGGTTAAAGCGGGAATCGCGTTAAGTAATTCACTAGAAACAAGACTAACCCTTGTAGCGCTAAGCGCTAAGTTTTACTTTTTACTCCGTTTTATTAGGCGATCAAACCACTTATGTGAACGAAATGAGAAATTAAAAGGACTGGCCCACGCTAAAAGCATTTAAAAATCGGTGATTTTATTTTGGCTTCTTAATATGACCAATGATGTAAGCATGTCCATAGACTAGAACTGCAAAAGTTTTTTAATTTTTGTGCTGCGTATTCACCAGTTAGGCTAGATATAGAGACGAAATTCCCGTATTTCCTATTTTTGACATGGTTGTCAAAAATTATAAATCAGGAATTTCGTCTCTATATCTAGCCTAACTGATAAATGCACTGCATAAAAATTATAAAATTTTGTAGTTCTAGTCTATGGACATGCTTACATCATTGGTCATATTAAGAAGCCAAAATAAAATCACCGATTTTTAAATGATTTTAGCGTGGGCCAGTCCTTTTAATTATCAAGATTTGCTAATGTTTGGGCTGAAATTAAACAAATACAAATTTGCGTGAAATTCACCCACTTGGAGTATATATTATACTATACATTTTATATAGCAATAATATGTCGGGTAAAAGGATAAAACTACTCATTTTAATTTAGATATGCCAGGTAAATGCTAAACTATTTTGATTAACAAAAATATAAACTGAAATTTGTTAAAGGGACTGGTCCAGGCTAAAATCATAAAAAAATCGGTGATTTTATTTTGGCTTCTTAATATGACCATATGATGTGAACATGTCCATTGACTAGAACCGCACAAGTTTTTTAATTTTTGTGCTGCGCATTCACCAGTTAGACTAGATATAGGCCTAGAGACAAAATCTCCGATTTCTAATTATTGACAACCATGTCAAAAATAGGAAATACGGGAATTTCGTCTCTATATCTAGTCTAACTGATGAATGCGCAGCAGAACAATTTAAAAACTTGTGCAGTTCTAGTCTATGGCCATGTTTACATCGGTCATATTAAGAAGACAAAATAAAATCACCGCTTTTTTATGATTTTAGCCTGGGCCAGTCCCTTTAAATCTACACTGATGTCGACTATATTTGACTATTGTTTTCGATTATTGTTTTCTTATATTTTAATGGCATTATGCAACAAACATGTCTCAAATCTGCGATAATCATATACATTTCGACTTAACCCTTTAAGCGCTGAATTGTTTTATGAAAATCATGGAGGCCAAAGGGTTTTTTTTACTTGAAATCATCATAAATGTCTTAGTCAGGTCTTTTGATTCATCTGAACCTATGTTATGGGTCCACGGCCATTAGAAATATTTGTACTCTTACAGCGCGGGGATCGACTTTAGTCGTCAGAATATGACGTCTACAGGCGTCAGATTCTGACGACTAAAGTCGATAGACGTCAGATTCTGACGACTAAAGTCGATCCTCGCACTGTAAGGGTAAAGTTGTGGATCGCGGTGGTGAGACACAACTTCAAGTGACTAAAAATTAAATTGATTAGCCCGGTGCTCTAGGGGTTGATTAGCACCCTAACAGGATCAAAGTAAGTGTAATAGCATCTTGGCCATTCGCGGACGCGAGTTAAATATAAAGGTGCGTTTAACCCTTTCCCTACTAAACAATAGTTTTTAATTCGTGTTATTAGCCGATTAAATCACTGTAATTGGAAACGAAATGACTGTTAAACATCAATATTTGTTATTTCTTCGTCTCAAATTAAAACAAATACGAGTAATTTCTCAACCACTTGAGGTTGTGGATCGCGGTAGCGAGACACAGCATCAATCGGTTGAAAATTAAAATAAATTAACTTAGCAGGATATGGGTTAGTAGTGAATATATATGACTGAAAAAATACAATCTCTTGATGAAACGCATTTCTCACATTTACAAAAAAATAATAGATGACCCAGCTAAAACAACATTTCAAACCAATGTTGTACTAATGTTGTCCCAACGTCTAAGACGCTGGCCAGCATTACACCGCCATATGGTCAATATATCGTGTTCGGCCGGATATAGTTTTTAAATATAAGGTTATTTTATATTAATTTGACGCTGATATTGAGTTAGGGTCAAATTAATGGAAAATAACACGCAATTCTGTATACCCGTCGTCAGATTAACTTGTATCGCATGTTTTTCGTCGATTTCTCAGACAATTCTTAACCCTTTGACTTCCAGGCCGGGGTGCATACCAGGATCCAGATATACTGGTGTAGGAGTTCTATTTTTCGGCATTTGAAGCTGGAATTGCTAACGCAATTTCCAGCTTCAAATGACGAAAAATACATAAATGTGGTATATATTTGACGAACATTTGTGTCATTTTATGGTTACGTTCATTGACGAATGACAACGGAAATTTCCGTCATGTATGGTAGTGAAAAGGTTAACCTATTTTGATGAAATTTTGCAAGGATTATTTTCGAGTCACGCGGCGACTACCATGAGAATATTATATAGTTCAAAAGTTAGACCATTTGACATGTAGTAAATTTTTAATTACGACGTCCCTCTATAAAACTGGTTAAATTAAAGTTCGGTTTTAGCCCTGAATTGCATTACATGCCAGATGGTCTAACTTTTTTGCTATACAGAGATGTTGTATGTGTTCCATTTGGCAATAACTTTTTGGCTCACATTTTAAAAATTTACCACATAATTATACAATAAGATAAGACATAAGATATAAGACATTATCAGTATATGATACAGATGTCGACATGTACACCGAGATTATATTGAATTAACGTCCGTGTTGACTTTTAACATTCTAGATTTGTCATGCTGCACTAGAAAAGGTTTTTAGAAACCTCTGCAAGCTCTGAAAGTAAGTTAGTAAAATCACATATAGGCCTATATATGTCAATGATAAGAGAAGACTTCAACAGTACGAGATAATGATCTAATGTTGGATCAAAGCTGGGCCAGCGTCGTAGACGGTGGCCCAGCTTTGATCCGGCATTATACCCGCCGTCAGATTCACTTGTATCGCATGTTTTTCGCCGATTTCTCAGTCAATTCTCAACCGATTTTTATGAAATTTTGCAAGGACTATTTTCGAGTCACACGGCGACTACCGTGAAATTTTCATCGGAAATATTGACGCATTTTGTTCGGGATATCCCTTGCAGGCCAACATCAGCCCACTGTTAGCCCACCGTCTACGACGCTGACCCAACGTTGAACCAACACTGGTTCAACGCCTGTAGTGTATTTGTATAAAGCCTGACTTGAGGCATTACTATATTCTAGTGATAAGCATTACATGTTGACCATCGAGCTCAGTACAATCAGATCAACCCTTGTGGTGCTAGCACCGTAGGCCTGTACTACCCAGCAAACACGATACGCTAAACCAACGCCGATTTAAAGGGACTGGCCCAGGCTAAAATCATAAAAAAATCGGTGATTTTATTTCGGGTTCTTAATATGACCATATGACGTAAACATGTACATAGACTAGAACTGCAAATTTTTATAATTTTTGTGCTGCGCGTTCACCAGTTAGGCTAGATATAGAGACAAAATTCGCGCACTTCCTATTTTTGACATGGTTGTCAATAATTAGAAATCGGGAATTTCGTCTCTATATCTAGCCTAACTGGTGAACGCGCAGCACAAAAAATATAAAAATTTGCAGTTCTAGTATATGTACATGTTTACATCATATGGTCATATTAAGAACCCGAAATAAACGGCGGGCCAACATTAAATCGGACGTCGGAGACGGCGGGCCAACATTAGACCTAAATCGGACGTCGGAGACGGCGGGCCAACATGAAATCGGACGTCGGAGACGGCGGGCCAACATTAAAGAGGCGTTGGTTTAACGTATCGTGTTAGCTGGGTACTAAATAGGCCTACAATGTTACTGAAATTTAAACTTCACGCCTATATTTTTATATAGGCCTAAACCATGGAGACCGAAGGACTTTTTCAATTTGAAATCATCATAAATGTCTTCTAACTCCTTATGGTTCATTGGAATACATAATGTTAATGGCTATTATAAACAGTTTACTCTTTCAGTACGGGGATCGCTTTAAACGTCAGAATCTGACTACTATAGACAGAATCTGCATGACGTCTATATACGTAAAATTCGAGGTCTATGGACTTCAGATTCTGACGTCCATAGAAGTCAAATT
The DNA here is from genome assembly GCA_964017125.1 of Flabesymbios commensalis. Lineage (NCBI taxonomy): Eukaryota > Metazoa > Annelida > Polychaeta > Terebellida > Flabelligeridae > Flabesymbios > Flabesymbios commensalis. The sequence goes on from OZ024916.1 coordinate 71,804,039, forward strand.
CGACGTTAATATACACGTCAGAATGTGACGTCAATAGTCGGTCCCCGCACTGAAAGGGTTTAATTATGCTCAAGTAATCAAATAATTCAATTTGGGGGAAGTTAATTTTTCATAAAAAAATACAGATTTGTTGTCATTTGAAGCTTAATCCTTGTCATGATAAGTTAATGTATTTAAATTTTCACCCACTTGAAGCTGTGTCTCGCTACCGCGACCCACAACTTCAAGTGGCTGAAAATTAGGGCCTAACGTTACTCATATTTGTTTAATTTGAAATCTACCCTTTGCAAATCCTGATGTTTTAAGGACACATCTTGCGCTCAATATCAGTGATTTGATCGACAATTAAAATAAATTAAAAACGACAATAGTCGTGATCAGCAGGATAGGCCTAAGGGTTAAAGGGTTAGAATTGCGTTAGCAATAGGAAAGGGGGAGAGGTCCTATTGAAAACCTATGGCGGCTTGACACTTCAAATTTACTAGGGTAGTGCCCTAAATTGATAGGCTTAGCCTATATCACAATTTGATATTTGTTTAACCCTTTCAGTGAGAGGACCGACTTCAGACGTCAGATTCTGACGTCTAAAGTCGGTCCCCGCACTGAAAGAGTTAAATGTTTATAATCATGATAATGGCCGTAGATCCATAGGCCTCCATAACGTTACAGAGGTAGGCCCCTAGGCTATTAGTATATGCCCTTATGTATTTTCGTGCAAAATGTTTGTTAAAAGTGATTTTTTTGTTTATTCCCCTTTGGAACATAGTAGTGATGAGAAAAAAAAGGGATTGCATTTTTTTCTAACTCTTTAAATCTATGAAAATTGACTAAATCCAAAATGGCCGCCATGTGTCCAAGATATTATCAATTTCACCGTAACTTTTAAAATAATGAATACAAAAACGAGTATAATACATCGATTTGTATAGTTTTTTAGGCGAGAAAACTGATTACACTATTATATTTCAGAAATAAACAGTTTAAACTTGATTTTTCTCCATTTTAGCTAACAAAATTTAAAAATATAGCATAAGATATCTGCTACGCGTCCTAGAGGTTGTGTGCTAGGCCTTGAACGAAATTTGGGATACTGTGTGGATGGCAGTGTCATCTGATACATCTCACCATGCTCAGGAGGTTATCCCCCTATAGGGTGGGGCACTAGGTGAAAATTTGCGTTCAGTGTGCAGACAAGATAGTCAAACTGTTAGTCTTGAATATACCTTTGTGGCTAAAATATACCTTTGTGGCCAAAAATATACCTTTGAATATACAAGTCATAATTTATGAGTGCACAAAAGTGTCCGAATACCCCAGTCATTCGTTCACTTATTTACCCATTTATTTTCACCTCCCTCCCCCCTAAGATATATATCTTATGAACAAATTTCTGAAATATTATTCAATTAATTACCATTTTTTAAATATTACATAACATTATCTTTCATGCATGGCGATACCAAAGGCAGTTACTGAAATGACTTTCTGGCAAAAAGTAAACTTTAGTTTGCAAAATAAATTTATTATTTTCATAACAATATACAACGATAGTGTAGAAGTTTGAACAGTCTGTGATTCAAACGGCATCATCACATTTTTGAACCTCCACTCGAGTCGTGATCTCAAACATGTCGAGCATGAAGTTATATAATTATATTATTAAGAATGCTGCCACAAAAGACACGTAAAAGTTACAATTTGTTTTTAAATTCTAGCAGCCAAAAAATGTAATATGACAAAATTTATTAAACTGCTATGCTTACCACTCCGAAAACATGTAGCTTAGTTTACTTTATGTTACTTGTACCATTTGTATGTGCACAGATTCATGCAATGATTGTATAATAAGTGGTTTATAATTATTATAATCTCATCTGCCTGATTCACCTACTGCATTTATCTGATATAACAATACCAGTCAAAATTTTTAATATCTTGCTGATTATTATATTATCGGAACTATCTGTTCTTCAAATATATATCGAAAAAGAAGATAATTAAAAACAAAGTATGTTTAAATGTTTTTGAGAGTGGTTCTCAGGCACAACTCTTAAAAAAAGGCTTCGACTTACTTTGGATTCACGTTTCACACATGTGTTGCCATTACATATGATAACTACATCTCTATATATATCTTGTACTATTTGTTAGTGTAATATTGAGGTATAATTGAATTAGTTTTCATAAAGTTATTGACATAACGTATATCACATACCGTATCCGAAATTATATGATACAATATAAATTTAAGGATAATGATTTTACACAATCATGGTCATAGCTATAACAGCTCTTAAAAACTAACGCTAAGATAATAATTTTCGTTCAGTTCAGATTAATTTTCTTTCATTTTAGATTAACTCATTCAAATTGTATAATCAGATAATGTACCGTGCATTTATTTATTATGAATATTCTGCAATAAATCAATATGATTTATCGTAGTAGGGCAATAACGCTAAGTAACTCGAGCCCAGACCATACACGGCTAAGGTCATCTTAACTTCAAACACACTAAAAAAGGTTGAGTCATCTTAACTTCACACACACTAAAATGTTGAGTAAATTTTTCAGACATACGTGCCACAAGGATACTTTAGGCCTGCTCCTAACATACATTTCAGGAATTTCACAACAGCAATGCAAGATCCAGATGGTACCTCCGCCTTTTGCCATCACAATAAGACCAATGTTAGTTTTAACTCCAAATTGGAAAGAAATATAGGCCTAGCTACTATAATGAATTGAATGCGTCAAATGAATAATATATCTTTTGCAGAGGATAGTCTAGACTTGGATGATAACTAAATGCCAGAATTGCGTAATAATTGTTTTATGTGCGAAGAGTTATTATTGGACTTTGCAATGACCCTAGGTTGTCCTTGGTATAAAATTTGTTTGTTACCGTACTCTAAAGGCCAACCCTGCAACCTGAACCAATATAAATCCTTATTTTCGTTAACATTGGTCTACCCCTTTCAATTAATGTGTAAAACATTACTTTTTTTGCGTCAAATTGTTTAAGTGCTACAGGACGAGTCTGAAAAAACCCCAGTCTGGTATGACTTTTTGCAAATAATCGCTATAATTATACCGTTCTTAATACCTATATGCACCTGTTGATCTGTGTAAATATCTCAATATGAAAAGTAGTTCAGTTATTTTTCCACTATTCTAATTTAGTATGTAACATGACATCATTTAACATCTTGGCTTTCAGAAGTGTTAGTTGCGCAGTTGACGTCTTGCAATTCAGAATTATGTGCAGAATATACCACACTGGAATTAATTTATTAAGATTTGATTTGACATTGCAATGACATTATAAAGCCCCCATCGGAAGGGGACCCTCAGTTTATCTGAACAATTACACTTTCTTGATCAATTGGTTCATATTCAAACATATCATGCAGTTACATAGGTATGTTTATGGGCGATGCGTAGTCTTACTACACACGTATAACATGTATAATGAATAGATGTGCCGGTAAGTAATTTACTTGGGAATATATTAGTGTATGAGCCAGAGGGGGTCCTCACTACCACTCGGGGGGGGGGGGGGGGGGGCAAATGTCCACTATATTTTTTCTGAAAGCTATATATCTAGGGATACTATTTTTGTATGATAGCAGTTTAGAAACGGTAGCTTAACAATTTTATAGATGTATTAGTAGACCACCCATTCGTGAGAAAACTGCACGTTCTGGTTATCTGGTTATTTCGACGCGTTTTTATGAACGCGTTTTGCAGGTTATTTTCAACTAATATTGACGACAAAGCAGACGACACGTGCAAAATGACAAAAAAATGCCTTCTACTGAAAGGTGTAATCATACTTAACACAAACATGTAATATATTTAATAATATTTTATTGATATCCAAAATATTATGTTTTTAATCTTAAGCTACTGTGATTAGGATAGTATTTTGTGACCCGTAGGGGAGACTGGGGCACCTTGAGACATGAGGCACCTTGAGACAGGCCTGTTTGACAAAGATATTATTTAGCGATTTGTGCGCCATCTGGTCAATGATACCAATACTAGCTAATTTCGATTTTCCACCCTATTGCTAATGGCTATTGGACATCCTTGGCATGCTTATAACCTGAGGTCCATTTTTTACATCAAAAGTAGATTTTTGGGATGATCAATATTTGGTTTTATAGATCACATAATACTTGATTTCCCTATGATTTTGGTTGTATCTTACACCTGTGTTTATCACTTTATAACTTATGTATAATGGTTTGCTTCAAATACACCCCACACACAAACTATGATATCAGATGTGAGGTCAGTCAGGGTGGGGCACCTTGAGACGCTGTCTCAATGTGCCCCAAAACTGTCTCAAGGTGCCCCAAGTCTGTCTCAAGGTGCCCCGAAAGTGTCTCAAGGTGCCCCCACTGTTTTTCAGGCACATATTTTACTGCAACATCTAACATTAGCCAACTGCAGGATTTAGCTACAGGTATATGTAGTATTCAAATCTTGATTTTAGTTTGATCCACGCTGTTTTCAAGTACCTAGTTTGGCGTCTCAAGGTACCCCATGTGGTGTCTCAAGGTGCCCGAGTACGGGGTATATTGAGACACTTTTTTGAAAATCTGTTTTGTTAAAAAATGTAAGGTTACACATTTCTGATAATTTTCATCTCTTGCTCAAATATACCCCACTGGATGCTGTATCCATATGTGTCGTCAAAATAGTTTATTTTAAAAATTAAATCTGTGTTTGGGGGGTTTTAATTTTTCCGTCTCAAGGTGCCCCAGTCTCCCCTACACCCGAGTTTTGGAGTGCCGCTTGAAAACCGTGACCGGCGTTGTTGACACCTCGTATTCTACCAGACAATAATACTTTCGTATGCATGTATAGGACATCCCCTGACACATATTGGTTGCTTTATATATAAAAATATACAACTAAAGCAATAAGATGTCTCCATCATGAAATTATCCAAAGAAACAATCATCTTTTTTGTTGTGAATGCCAGACACAGAGCACAGGACTGCGGTACTAGATCTATACTGCAGTCATACGCGTTAAATATTATCGCGTTGACAGGCATTGTGTTTTTGACTCCATTTAGAAGTTGGTTAATTTCACAGTTGAGCTGGTGAGACCCCCCCCCCCCCCCCCATTTCAACATCTTATAGCCTACACAATTAAAGTTGGTGGAGCTGTGCATTTGGCAGATTCCAATGAATGAACATAGGCTACTCATAGGGCATACGTTCTGTTAACAGTGGTTAACAGTTATAATTACATAATCATGTTTCGTCGCCATGCTTGAGCTAGGACGTCGAATAATCTGTAGAAACGTGTGCAGCGATAATTTATGTTGATAAACCTATAAAACATAGTCTTCACGGTAGAGGATCTACAGTAATGAGTAGAGGCATACCGGGCCTACATAATGGTATAACAACTTATTGCTTCTATAGGCTACGTGGTTTTTTCAACCAAATAGTCTAAGTGGTCAAGATATCCACAAAAAATCTGTAGGCCTATGTATAGGGCCTACTCTAGTGGGCCTAGACCGCCTATAATATTCAGGGCCTAGGCCTACATAAGATGCTAATTTTGGTTGCTCATACCAAATTTTGGCAGCCCAAGCAATCTGATAAATTTTAACATGCAGATAATATATACTAGACATATAAACGACACATACAAGAAGACACAATGTAATACATGTATATATGCAATATACATTAATAAACAGATATGTTTAGGTTTCTTGTTAATTAAACATCGTTCAGAACTCGATTTTATTGAAGGTATTCATAGCAAACAACTGCACTATATTATGGTAAACTTTCACGCCTAAATTTACCATTCGAATCTTCACCCACTACAGGCCGCGCATTGCTGTCGCCATCTAGTGGATGAAGATGACTAGTCTTCAAAAGTGTGATACATTGAGAAAAATGCTGTATGGTTGAAAAGTTCTATAGAAATTTTCAATTCGAATTTCTGTAATGCATGAAAATGATGCTTTGATACACCATGAATGTTAAAATATTTAAATAGTGAGATATAAACGGTTAATAATTTACAATTAAAAGCTTCATCAACTACAGGCCGCAAATTGCTATCGCGTTTTGTAGTAGATGAAAATCAACTAAAAAATGTAACACAATAAATACATTGCCTTCTCTGTAATAAATTTGTTTTGTTCTGTTTTCATGATGTTTATGGATGCCGGATGCAAAATGATGCTTGGATGCATCATCAAGGTTTAAATGGTGTATAATGATCAAACTACCAACTATTTTAAGAAAATTTAGTATGTATCCCATTAATATGTATGTTATAAAACATAGATTTATTGTTCATGACACATACACATCGATTGTCATGGCTATAACTCAATTATATTCTTAACCAACATGTAAATGGGTTGTATGCATAAACTACACAGTCACTTATAAAATATAATTATAAATGTAGCGTACAACAGGAAGCTGATGCTACTAGTTTTCTGATTAATTATACGTAGTGCGTGTTATAGTTGATTAAACAATTGCAAAGGGGATCCAACGATAAAAGAAAACATTTTCGTGTATTTACCAGACAGACAGACAGACAGATATTTTATTGACAGAAATAAAAGTCATTACAGACTTATTTGTCATAGTAATAAGAGAGATATATGTACATGTATATACAAGAATGTTAGTTTGTTAAAATCATATGAGTCAATATACATAGTATGATAAACAACTAAAATCATGTTAGGTGGCATTGCCATAATAAAAACTGGGTATTTCGGTGATACAAATGACTACTTCTTAAAATAAAATTAAAAGGCATAGCCAAGATAACATGGGGGTCTATCATTTTGCTTCCCGCACCAAAACCAGAGATAAAATAGCTACTATGTTTAATATACTAATTATATATAGTAGCAAAAAAGACACTCTGGAAAGCGTAGAAACCAAAAATATATACAGGTGCATAATTATGCTACAGTAACTGGAGTATGAAATAAGACAATGGTAAAAATTATATGGTATTTAAAAAATATATATATGTATATATAATATAACGCAGTACAATTAATGTGGCAATCCGCGAAACAGGTAGCTCCGAGCCATGTGACCATGCAAGCACAGTCGCTATGAACTCGGAGATTCCCTGATAATGACTAGTGGTGTAAACTTAACAACGTAATAACAGTACTACTACCGTAACACAATATATACATACTAATATTGTGGTTCGTCGACTGCCAACAAAGTATAGCATCAGAACCATCCATATTATCGAGTGTTGCAGACTTGTGATGTAATAACAATGACAATTACGGATAATAATTATGTGTGCCATTCACGCAGGACATGGCACTCACACAATAACATTAAAGTTTATTTAATTAACTAGTGATTTATTACCTATATGGCCCTCGCACAAAAAAAAAACATTACAGCTTATTTTAATTCACTATATTGTTTTATTTACCGATATGAATGTTTCAAATTTGACTTCCATATTGCTCATAACCTGATAACACATGCATGTCAAATGTTACGGTTTCACCCTAGCTCGCTAAAATATTATCAACCTGTATGTATAACAATTTAATAGATTGCAATTCGCTATGTTTTAATGTGTACGTAACAACATATACAATGTCACGTACAAGGATATACATGACTAATATGTGAAATAAAAGTAATAATTTAGCAGATTTAAGGATCTCCCTTTTCAATGGAAAATAAAACAATTGGAGCGAAATGTGTTCATTATTAATTGTTGTCTTCTTCCTGTAGCGTATATTTTCATTTGGTGTCCGGCTCTATATTAATTTTAAGCGGGTATATTTCATTCTTGCAAGGTAATCATATCATTTTTGGGTTGGCTCATTCGATATGATATTAGTGCTATGCGTGATCATGCTAATGTATAATTAATTTACACTTGGTGACCTCTGATGACCTCGCACAGGATCAGGGCGGTGACCACGACTAGAATATCGCAATGAGTTTGTACCCCTAATAGGTAACACTACTAATTCAGCCTACATGCCCAAGTGATATATGTCGGAAGATATGTACCCTTGAAATACGCTGGCAATGTGTGATCGCTTAATAATAATATTCTTTTTTAACTGAGTAAAACGCCATCAAAATGTTATTTTTCCATAGTTTTAAGTATATTTTACCACTTCTGTGCATTTTCCCAGAAATAAGCGAGTTGTGGTTAGTGTTTATGGCAGGTACAAAGATATATATGTGCACTCAGGCACATTTTTTAGGAAAAATGAAACTGGTTGAAAAAATACCAGAATTTGACCTTTAGTGACCTCTAATGACCTTGTACGGGGTCAAGGAGGGGGTTGGGGGAGATCAACACTAAAATATTAAAAAATTGTAACATTTCATTTTAAGGTATCATTCCCAATGTAGTGCGTGCATACATGGGGTATGTCGGTCCAAATGTTCTGAAATACGCTAGCTGTGTGTAATATTGTTAATTAATAACATTCATTTTTAACTGAGAAAACGGTCCGTCAAAATTTGGATATTCCACAGTTCTATGTATAATTTTTTGTCACATTCATGCCATATTCTCACAGCTAAGTGTGCTATGATTTTTTATTACGGCATGTACAAAAAATATGTTCTGCCAGACAAAATTTTGAAAAAAATGAAATTATTTTTTCAAATTTACATGGTGATGACCTTTCGTGACCTTTGATGACCTCTGATGACCACGCGAGCAGTCGAGTGAGGTAACCACCACCGTAAAATATTACAATGAGTGTATTTGAGGTTATTGAGAGCAGAGCAGTTGTTTCTACTTGCTTGCGTGCACAGAGCTAAATAAAGCTAATTTTGCTCTCACTGTATATTTACTGATAAACACTTCGAAAAAATTGCGCCAAAATACATATTTATATATATAAAGAGGGTCCACTATTATGACTGTAAAATCGTAAAGCTACCGAATCTAAACTGCTATAATGCAGAAATGACATCCCAAGATATGTAGCTTTCAGAAAAATATAGTAGGAATTTGCCCCCCCCCCCCAAGTGGTAGTAAAGGCCAAATTTTCAGGGTCTGGCTCATGCACTATATATAATAAAGCTTATTGTAGCATTTTAGGCATTATAATGATGTTGACTGATGGTAGGATTTGTTTTATTGGAGTTCCCGATAAAAAATATTATGGTTTGTTGCTCAAAATACAACTTTAGTGATTTCATGGCAGCCATTTTGAATTTCATGTTTTACAAAAACCCCACAAGGATGAGAGCTCCACATCAGCCCAGATATCACCATAGGGGAACCAGCCAAGCAAAATCAAAACAGAAAAAAACCTTTCAGCCAAAACAATGTTAGTCACAGTTTCACTGCAATATCCGGTTGTTTTTGCTTATATTTGCATAAATATAGACTTTACAATATTTTTTTCTTAAAACGAATGAAAGAATTGGCTTCCTCATATCAGAAAACATAAGAATAGACATATTATTCATGTCTCTAGCGTATGTAGTTGCAAAATTATTCGTAAATATGTTTATTTTTATATACGCTGGCGGCCATCTTGGATTTCGCCAATTTGGACATTTTCTCGATCTTTAAAAAAATGCAATCCCTTTTTTTCTTGATCTTCATGATATTTTATATCAGAATCGAGTGAAAAATCAATTTTAACAGACAAAATGCACGAAAGTGTTATATGTGACATATGAGCCTACATATTCAAAATAATGATACCGCACTCACTGGAATACCGTTTGCATGTCATCATAGGCCTATAATTATGCTGGTCCTAGCTAGGTCTAAAGTTGTGGAATAAACATGATAAAAAGATCCCATTCTTACCAGATTTGAGAAGTCCTATTAATTGGGACAGCTACATTTGCAGTGGCTGTCAGACACACAGCCGCTAAAAAATGCTATTTCTATCAAAGTGTAGCAGATTCAAGATTTCAAAACCAACTCCCAATCGTTAAGAAGTAAGTTATGACGTCATAATTATTCATAAATATGGTCATAGCTCAGTCGAAACGCCACTAGTGGACCTATAGAACACACTGCAACAGAAATAGGCTACTTTAAATGTTTTGGTTTCATAAATAGACTAGGGGCCTACATCTAGCTCAGCATACTAAAAAAAATATTCGAGGCGGAGCAAGGCAATATTCAAGGTCAAATTCAAGGTCAAATAATATTTTTAACAAATAAAGGTAGGGACAAGTGTAATATCTATTTTTCTTCCAATTTTGACTGGAAAATTCATTTCTTTGTCGATTCAAGGTCTTCTTCAGTTCAAATTTAAGGTCAATAAGAGATATGCTTTTTAGCAAATAATGCTACGAACATGTGTAATATCTCTTTTTCATGGAATTGTGACTGGAAATCTATTTATAATATTATATTGGTGATACAAGGTCACCTTTAGGTTTAAAAGATCAATTCCAAGGCCAAAAATGTGAAAAAATAATGGATAAATAAACGAAAATATGCATGTGAGTGATATTTTAGCTAATTTAAAGTATTAAATGATCATGACCTTGACCCGTATGTCATGACCTTAACATTATTTTATTCCGAAATAAGTGGAAAACAGACAGACGGAAAAATATTAAAATAATCAGACATAGTCGGGTCTTTAAATACAGTCCATGACAATTAGTTGACGGCCATTAAAATTTTAGTCATTTTCACTAAAATGGCGGCAATTTTGAAAATGCTCTCCAGATGACCTTAAGATGATGGGAAAAACTGAATTCTATGATTTTGTGTTATAAAAACACACAAAGACTCGAAATCGACCTCAAACTCACTTTTGGCAATATCTCGGAATTACATCCCCCTCCCCACTAGTAGGTTAGGTTATGCCGGTTTTAAATCCCTTTTTATACACTTTATTACTTATTAAAAATTATATTTCCAGTCACTTTACCCTAAAATTGATGTTTTGACCTTGGAGATGACCTTTAATCATCAAAATTGTTTCAGAAATTGATTACTAGTCAAAATTACACCATAAAGAGGTAGGCTCTATATTAAACCTGTTGCTTTTAATATTTGGTAAAAAAACATATTTTTATATTTTTGACCTTCCAATTGACATTTTGACCTTGAAAATAGTCTGGATTCTCCTGTTAAAATCACTTTGCTAAACAATTTTGCTTGGCCCCAAAATGTTGGATTTCGCACATTTTGGCTGTTCGATTTTTTTTAAATTTTGAATATGAACATTAGTGGCATTACCTGATTACCAAAGTTCAAGACTATTAAAATACTTCATGTTGCAATTAGTGCTAGGTTAAGGTTGAAAATAAGAGAAAGTAGGGGAGAGTCGGGCTAGGTGAGCCACTTTTTACAATATTTCCCAGTTGATCACATAATGGTTGGTATGGTTTTAAAACATGGCTATATATTACATATATATCCAACATCAATGAAATATAAAAAGAACGATTAAAAAAGTTATGGATACACAACTGAGAGTGGTGAAAGTGGTTCAACTAACCCAGCGTATGTGGTAAGTTGTGTCACGCAATGGAGTAGATTGATCACCTATGGTAAAACATTATAATTGACAAATGTACATGCCAACATGTTATTTTATTTCCAGAATATGCAAAAATAAACAAATAAACACTTTTCTACATAACACAGGGTTCAATTTGTTGACACATCTCTTCCAAGTCCCAAGTGATACAATAGGCATATCTTTAGCCTGTATTGCTGCACGAATCATTGTTATCTTTTATTTGTAAAGAAGATATATAATATTATTATGTGTTTTCATTATATTGACCTATCATATCACATTCTATACTAATATTTTATACCCACTGGGGTATGATGGGGTTAGTTATTCCACATTCTCTAATAATATATATTACCTACTGGGGTAAGACGAGACACGAATGGGGTAATTGAGCCGGTTGATCAACTTACACCATCTTATTTGGCTAAACTTACACCACAATAGCCACGTGAAATTTTGTGACATTTTAAGGATCCAATTTGAGTGTGGCATTAACATAAGCTATCTTTATGTATTTGACTGCCTAACCCTATAGCTATTGAATCGTAATGCAAGTATTATAAGATATAATTAGCCTATATATTATAATATATGAATTCTTTTTATGATAAAGAAAATTTTTTGAACCACAAAACTCCCTACCTGCAAAAAGATCTGTGCTCACAACGTGGCCATGTATGTAATATCACAGTTAATCACCAGGTGGTGTTAAACAATGTTAAACCTTCCTCAAAATAGCATGTGTAGAAATAAGACGGGGTGGAACAACTGGCCCCTGGCTCAACTAACCCGTCCTTCCCCGGCCTAAATATAATCTTAATTGTCAGATTCTTATCTTGGGGGGGGGGGGGGGGCTTGGCCTCTCTACACTCCAAGCAGTGTTATCGCTGAGCCCTGGATAGTCATAAATACCTACGACATGCAGCGATCATAATAGCAATAAAATCATATTTTTATTTTTTTTAGACTTCAGTAAATGAGTTTATGGTCCCTCTCTGGTGCTACCTGGTTACCAAGGAATTAGAAAGTAGGCTTACAGATATATTTGCTGTTACGAGGAGCAAATCGTGCAGTTAACCCCTTCAAAGCCTGAATTTACCATTGTCATCTTCATCAACTACAAGCCGCGAATTGCTGTCGCAATTCTCGACTTGTAGTGGATAAAGATGATTTTAAGTGGGTGAAAAATTAATGAAAATTGCCATGTATTGGTAAACCAGTTTCATGGAAATTTTCATTCTAAAACCCCTAGTTGTGGGAAAATTAAGTCTGTTTTCAGAGAAGTAAAATGATGCTTTAATGCTTCGTGAGAACTTAAAGGGTTAGAGCGGCTGGGTCGCTATGTTTCGCTGAACCATAATATGCCTATGTACTGTAGGCCTGAGGCCTATAGGGGCCTAAAATGCGCCGGGCAACATTGACCATGACTGATGTTTGACTTTGACGATGTTATTCCAGCAGCACCTCTTATGTGGAGTATCAGGCTGAAGGGGGGAAGAGGCTGGTGGACTTAGTTAGCATGCATGTCATTGCTTTGAGCGCCCACAATCTTTACTCAGCGACTCATGACGACCCACATACAGTTATCAATAACTTAAAAACCGCGAGGTCGGGCTGTTGCTAAAACATGCGGATCTACGAACCTATCTCCGCATTTCGTTTTTCTTCACTCCTCTCTAGCTATCTCCACATCTAAGTGTGACAGATCCACACATGATATTCGGCTTCTTGAGAAAAATGCAGTGAAACTACCCAGTCAACACGAAATGAAATAAATGGGGTTTTAGGCCACCTTTGTGCACATATATGCTAAGCCGGGCCTGGAGAACCTCATGAGGCTGGTGACATGAATGAGATGACACTGCCCTCCAGACACAGGATTAGAAATTCGAGCCCTGGCAATCTACGGCCGAGCACGCTACCTCACGGTCACGAGGCTCACCACAATCAACCAACACGAGACCTCTATCAAAGTGTGATTAATATTGGGCCACCGTCTTCGACGTTGGCCCAATATTAATCCCAACATTGGGTAGATGTATATAGTTTTTGCTAGGTAACAGCTGCACGCCTATCAAACACAAGACGTTGGACCAATGTTGGTTTAATGTTGGGCCAGCGTCCTAGACGGTGGGCGAACATTAAACCAGCATTGAGTCCACGCCATGTGTTGCTGGGGGCGCACCTGTGGACTTTTCACATCATAAAAGAGAGAGAGAAGTGGACCAAGTGGTAAAAAATGAGAACATGCATGCAAAAATGGAACGCAAAAGCACATATGTTGAAGTAACGTTGTCTCAATGATGGGCCTGCATCTGCAGTGTTGTACCAGCCTTGAGACAGCATTGGATTGACATCTCATGCCCTGCAAATACGTCAGATTAGCAACAAGTCCACTGACGTCACGCGGGGGGTCAAAGTTCACATCCTGAGTAGAGAGCAAATCTAAAACAGAATGTCGTCACAGCGAACAGGAGATATAGGGGAGACCGGGGTAAGACGTGTTACAGCGAACAGGAGGTATATAGGGGAGACCGGGGTAAGACGTGTTACAGCGAACAGTAGGTATATAGGGGAGACCGGGATAAGATGTAGGCCTATTGATCCCAGTAGGTTTAATGTTGGTCCACCGTATATGCCAACATTGGTATAAGCCTTGAAGCTCTGGAATATGTTTTCTACAAACCAGGAGACCAAAGGGTTTTTTTTTAATTTGAAATCATCATAAATGTCTTAGTTTGCTCTTTCCGCTTCATTTGAATACGTATTATTAGTGAAAGACTATTATAATAGTTTACATTCCAGTGCAGGGATCGACTTCAGACGTCTCTAACCTGGCATCAGAAATACTGAATAATTTTCACTCACTTAAAGTTGTGGATCGAGACACAACTTCAAGTGGGTGAAAATTCGAATTGAATAACTTGGCGGTTAAAGGGTTAACCCTAACAGCGCTGAAATATTTGTGTTTACACCGTGGAGACAAGAGGGATTTTTATCAATTTGAAATCATCATAAATGTCTTTTAGTTAGCTGTTTCTGCTTCATTTGAATACCTATGCCATTATAAATAGTTTACTCTTTCAGCGTGGGGATCGACTTCAGACTTCAAGTCCCCGCGATGAAAGGGTTAAAGCGCTAAACACGACGGTAATCATTTTTAATCGGTTTTATTATCTATCAGCTTAAATTACAGCTATTTGGTGGCCAAATGTGTGTTTAACCCTTTAAGTCCTCACGATGCATTAAAGCATCATTTTACATCCCTGAAAACAAGACTTAATTTTCCTACAACTAGGGGTTTTACAACGAGAATTTCCATGAAACTGGTTTACTAATGGCAATTTTTTTAATTTTTTTTCACCTACTTCAAATCAGCTTCATCTTCTGCAAGTCGAGAATTGCGACAGCAATTCGCGGCTTGTAGCATGTGTAGTGGATGAAGATGACAATGGTAAATTCACGCTTTAAAGGGTTAAGAGCAATATTTGAAAATGTCTAGTCTCACATTAGTCTAGACAGTTATTAGATTACGAGTCATCTTTACCCCTTGGAAGTAATGGCTCGAATTTCCAAAATTGTAGCATATAGGCTTATCCACAGCATTTCAACGGCAATTGCATACTGTCCTCAATGCATCTTTAAACGTACACTTCTTATGTCAGCAAATAAATCTAGGCTATATCGGTCTACCCAGTTGGCAATGACACATAATACTAGTACAGTACACTTCCTTTAACGTGTTTAATTATCACTGTTTATTGCTATTATAAATGAGACACGTCGGCCACGGAAATAGGTCTCTAAAAATCGTTCAAAAGCGATAATCCCATGATAATTATTTTAATAAAAAGCTCAAAAAATGTGTAGTTTTATTGACACGTTGAACATTTTGCCTATCATATCCCGGAACCATTGGCGAGAGATAGAATGATTACAAAAATTACAATAGAAGTCTTCTCCCGAAAAAATGATGATTGGCGGCCATTTTGACTCAGATTGGCGCCATTTTCCATCACCCGATGCCGGTTCAATGTTGGGCCAGCGTCGTAGACGGTGGGCAAACATTGAATGGGCATTGGGTGAACGTCCCGTTTTTTTTTCGAGTTTGAAGCCTCCCACATTATAGTTTACAATTTGACCACATGCACTTAAGATCCTAATATTTGAATGAAATCGTTGGATATAAAGTAGACCTATTTATCGTACAAAAAACAGACACATAAAATGGGGAAAATTTGTTTATTAAAAATAAACATCAAATTAAACGACTACAAATAAAAAGGGCTTCACTTCAAATGTTGTTAATGTAAACGTGGTTGTAACAGAGTGAAGCCCTAAGACCAAAATAGGTATAAATTTACTTGACAGTCAGTTAACAGGATTAACCAGTGAATATTTATACATGTCTCTAATTGATCTAATCTACTATGAATATTTATACATGTCTCAAATTGATCAAATCTACTAGGACTATTTATACATGTCTCTGATTGATCTAATCTACTATGAATATTTATACATGTCTCTGATTGATCTAATCTACTATTTAAATGTGAACTTTGACTCTTGTATCATTACAAACAAATTAGATAATATCAACCAAACTATCAATAACAATCTAGTAATTGTTCACACAAAACCAAACCTATCAATAACAATCTACTAATTGTTCACATTAATATATTAATGAACATTGACTCTTGTATCATTACATACAAATTACATAATATTGACAAAATCAATCAATAACAATATTAAACAAGATTATCTGTTGTTGAGGAGGGTATGAAAACGGTCAGAAGAAAAATGAACAAAAAACTTGCAGCGGATGGAAGCGGGAGGAGGTGGGATTTTCTTGATAGACATAGAATCTGCTATATAAATTTATATTTCTTTCGGATTAATTTTTGGTTTGGATGACCCTCAAGATTTCATTGCTAAAAGAGACCGTTACAAACAAATCGAGATCCGAACAAACCACGAATTACATAGCTTGGGATTCGCCTAAGATTAATAATCTATTTTGTGTCCGATAAAAAGAGCTTTCATTTTACGAAAACTCTGTATTTATCGTACAAAAAACAGACACATAAAATGGGGAAAATTTGTTTATTAAAAATAAACATCAAATTAAACGACTACAAATAAAAAGGGCTTCACTTCAAATGTTGTTAATGTAAACGTGGTTGTAACAGAGTGAAGCCCTAAGACCAAAATAGGTATAAATTTACTTGACAGTCAGTTAACAGGATTAACCAGTGAATATTTATACATGTCTCTAATTGATCTAATCTACTATGAATATTTATACATGTCTCAAATTGATCAAATCTACTAGGACTATTTATACATGTCTCTGATTGATCTAATCTACTATGAATATTTATACATGTCTCTGATTGATCTAATCTACTATTTAAATGTGAACTTTGACTCTTGTATCATTACAAACAAATTAGATAATATCAACCAAACTATCAATAACAATCTAGTAATTGTTCACACAAAACCAAACCTATCAATAACAATCTACTAATTGTTCACATTAATATATTAATGAACATTGACTCTTGTATCATTACATACAAATTACATAATATTGACAAAATCAATCAATAACATTATTAAACAAGATTATCTGTTGTTGAGGAGGGTATGAAAACGGCACACAGACACAAAGTGTCTGACCCCCACAACACAAACTTACGAATGCATCGTAAGAGCATATATGAATTCCAACCTCTCATCTGTCTAATCCACCATTACTTGCGACATCAGAAACAACACTAATTCTAAATAGTGAAGTGCTATATAGTCTGAAATTTAGTTTTTAAATTGAAATTAGGAAGTCTACAGAAGTGAAACTTGAAATTTACATGTAATGAATAGATAACCAAATAAAAAAAAAAAAATCCAAATGTAGATAATAAGGGACACATTATCATAACATCTATTGTATTTATAATTCCTGAAGCAAGTCTGAGTAGTGTTTTGACTGGCTGGATTTATATGTCAGTGGAATTTTATTTTCTGTAAGTGTAAAATCTGACCACAGAAGTATACAGACCTCATTTTGAGCTGACCTAGGTATTGCAGACACACTTTGAAAACATAAGAAGACCACAAAACATAGATTTAGAAGGATTTGAAGCAAATTAGGAACATGAGGAAATGGTCCACATCTTGAGTATTGCTGTATTCACTAAAAATGGTGTTTACATATACATTCAAAAGCAAGATCTAAAGAATTCTAACAAAAAATAAAAAAAATAATAATAATAATTTCTTACTCACGCAGTTATTGACGAAAAAGCAAAATTTTAGCTTTTTCTTCTCTTCTACGGGAGAAGAAAAAGGAAATAAATCATTCACATTTAAAGTAATTCCACCTGTAAGAATGAGCTTGTGGATATTGTATCAAAAACCGACTGGCCGAAATCGGGTTGGCAAATCACTCCCCATCATGTTTTCCACTGTTAGAACAGCTGGCGCAAGTCCTGCCGAACTAACAAATGGAAAATCATATGTTTGGTTCTTCACAAAGTTTATTGCATCTGGCGCAAGTCCGGATGCATCCTGCCCATACTTGTTAGCACTGATTTCAGCAGCTGGCGCAAATCCTGATGCTAGAATAAACTAATTACATCTGTAAGAATGAGCTTGAGGAAATTGTATCAAAAACCGACTGGCCGAAATCGGGTTGGCAAATCACTCCCCATCATGTTTTCCATTGTTAGAACAGCTGGCGCAAGTCCTGCCGAGCTAACAAATAGAAAATCATATGTTTGGTTCTTCACAAAGTTTATTGCATCCGGCGCAAGTCCGGATGCATCCTGCCCATCCTTGCTAGCACTGATTTCAGCAGCTGGCGCAAATCCTGATGCTAGATTAAACTAATTCCACCTGTAAGAATGAGCTTGTGGATATTGCATCAAAAACCAACTGGCCCAAATCCAGTTGGCAAATCACTCCCCAACATGTTTGCTATAGTTAGAACAGCTGGCGCAAGTCCTGCCGAACTAACAAATGAATAATCATATGTTTGGTTCTTCATGAAGTTCATTGCATCTGGCGCAAGTCCGGATGCATCCTGTCTTGCAGTAGTTTAATTGAATAATTATATTGCTTTTACCTCACACTCCTACACTTGGATACTCTTCCGAATTATTTTAATTTACAAATTATTTATTATATATATATATATCTAAGTAAGAATGATGAAAGATTTAATTATTGTGGCCATTTTTTTCGTAGGATCCACTTGAAACCTAAGGTCACTTTGGCAAAGCCAGAGAATAGCCTACAGGAAAACCAGCCCCTGGGATTATTCCAGAGTCATCACAAATTGGCATAATTGCATTAATTATATAAAATGAAATCAAGAGATTATCAACTATATCTCTTCTCATTAATTTAAATTATTACTAATGAGAACGTTAAATCTTAACTTCCTAACATGAATTATTTTAAAATATCCTTATGAGCACTAATATTGTATATTTTAATTTGAGATTAAGAGTGGCTGGTATGTATGCTTCATTGACCGAAAGTAACAAAAAAAGAAAACTCCATTCAAAGAGGAAAGGAGCCAAAAACATAGTTTTGACAAAGACCTATCTGAAACCGAAAGCTGTACTGGCGAGGCCAGAAAATAGCCCACAGGAAACAAATCCTGACAGGAATCAGTGGGTCCACCACAAATTGGCATCAGCCAATGTGATTATCGCCTCCAGAGTTTATCAATTCTTGCTAAATCAAATCCTAGAAACAACAATTGCTCCTCTTATTTATTTATATTATTTGTAAATTTTTGCCCTACAAATCACACGATAAAATGTACCCAAAAAATTTACGTAACAAAGATGAAACTCCAAAAAACGAGGAAAAAGGCCAAAAACATATGTTCCTGACAACAAGACCTATCTGAAACCCCATAAGGCCGCAGTGGCAATGCCAAAGAATGGCCCACAGGAAAAACAGTTCCTGAAAGGAATCAGTGAGTCAACCACAAATTGGCATAAATGCATAAAAGTAGCCAAAGTGGTTATCGCCTCCAGAGTTAATCAATCTTTGTTAAACAAATTCTCTGAGACAATTATCATTGATTTATAAAATTAATATTGTCTATTGCATTAAAGTGAGCACCATCTCAAATGTTTACTCAGCGAATCACAACAAGAATCAATCTTCTTATCAAGATAATTTATAAAGTTGACCCTGCAAATCACACAATAAAATGTACCCAAAAAATTTAAGTAACAAAGATGAAACTCCCAACGAGGAAAAAGGCCAAAAACATATGTTCCTGACAACAAGACCTATCTGAAACCCCATAAGGCCGCAGTGGCAATGCCAAAGAATGGCCCACAGGAAAAACAGTTCCTGAAAGGAATCAGTGAGTCAACCACAAACTAGCATAAAAGCAGCTAAAGTGGTTATCGCCTCAAGAGTTAATCAATCTTTGTTAAACAAATTCTCTGACACAATTATCGTTGATTTATAAAATTAATATTGTCTAAAGTGAACGCCATTTCAAATTTTTACTCAGCGAATCACAACAAGTTAACATAGTACTTTTCCACCTGAATGAAACCAAAATTTGTATATAACAAAGATGAAACTATTTTCCATCCACCTTGACATATTAAAAGTTATGGAAGCATCATCCAAACCCAATTTGGATGCAAAAATGCAAATGATTTTTTCATTATGTCATTCCGCAAATGTTTGATAAATGAGAAACCGATCAGTGTTACTCTGCATTATGAGAATTCTTGTTTTATGCTCAATTTGTTAAATTTGATAATTTAATAACAACGGAAATTCACGATTGAAACAAAGAATGAGTGAACGATAATGTAAGGTTTTGAGACTGACTAGACCACATGGAAAGCCAACAATGTCAATGAGACAAAGATAAGGGTCATAATCCAAATAATTGGTCAGACAGATTCAATAACAACCACGCAAAGCTGTTATCAAATATATACACAAACTATTAAAAATATTTGTAACATAAATTTTATTTATAGATCTTTATAGTCATAAAAAAAATAAGTATAGACAGCTACAAATTTTTAATGTGCAATTGGTTATCGCCTCAAAAAGTTCATCAAATCTTGCTATTTTAAATCAAATTTAATACTGGTGAACTATCACCACTCTCATTGATTTAAATTAAATCAAAATTATATGGTCATTGTGCTTTTAACTTAATTTAAAGTTAACACTAGCGCTTAAATTTCTAAGATTGTATATTTTTTAGTCTACATTTTATTAAAATCATGAAAGAACAGTCCAAACCAAATTTAATCCAGATGAATTTTGTATTATGAATTTGTCACTCAAAAAATATGTCACTAGTGACTGGAAGTGCTGCCGACTATTACACTAATAATGACGATTCAACCAGTCTAATGGTAGACTAGTCTACATCATATATTTTAATTTTTATTCCATGAAAATGAGGTTGAGCAGCGCAAATTTTTTGATTTCATGAAATGAAACGAAAAGCGATTAGACTAGGCCTATATACGTTTTTGTAGACAGCTACAATTTTGTAATGTGCAATGTCTAGAATTAGACTATTAGATTTAAAATGAATTAGACCAAAGTCTAGTCCTAGCCCCGGCCGGCTAGGCCAGGAGCCTATACTAAACTATAGTATAGTCTGAGTCTACTAACAGTTAGACTTAGAGTAATAATTAGAGCCGAGTCTAGACTATATCTAGACTCCAGTAACTTTGACATTTGATTAACAGCGCGTACGGATGATACTATTAATAATAGTTAATAAAAACACGAATTCAGCGTGAGCGATAATATAAGAATTTGAAGTGGACTTAACCATGTGACTGCGACGGGATCGATGTCGGCGATGTCAATTGAAGTCATAATCTAAAAAACCACTGACACATGGTTGAACATATTCAAAAACAATGCAGAACTATATCTATCATATAAAAGAACTATTGAAACGCATTTAAAATACAAGATTTTCTTGATAGACATAGAATCTGCTATATAAATTTATATTTCTTTCGGATTAATTTTTGGTTTGGATGACCCTCAAGATTTCATTGCTAAAAGAGACCGTTACAAACAAATCGAGATCCGAACAAACCACGAATTACATAGCTTGGGATTCGCCTAAGATTAATAATCTATTTTGTGTCCGATAAAAAGAGCTTTCATTTTACGAAAACTCTGTATTTATTTTACAGTGACTTCAAAATAAAATGGCCGTCTTGCCCTCAT
The DNA here is from genome assembly GCA_964017125.1 of Flabesymbios commensalis. Taxonomy (NCBI): domain Eukaryota; kingdom Metazoa; phylum Annelida; class Polychaeta; order Terebellida; family Flabelligeridae; genus Flabesymbios; species Flabesymbios commensalis. Next base: position 71,825,814 of record OZ024916.1, read on the forward strand.
TTTTTGCCGTTTTGTGTTTATGTCCAAGTGATTAGTGAAACAAGCATATGTCAGGTTGTATACATTTCACAGTCATACTCTAAAAAACAAATGAGTGTAGCTCATTAACGAAAAAATGGCGAGTCGATATTTATTAATATAAAATATGAAATTAATAAAGGATTAGCCTGTACATCAGCGCGAAAAAGCAGTGTTTCTGATCTGTCGTCATGTCGTCAGAATTGACGACAAACTTCCCCCTCTGACGAAAAATCATTCCATTCTGACGACAATGATATATCAAGAAAAAAATTAAGGAAAAATGTTTTTTTTCAAAGCTTGAAATGTACCTTTAGATATCACTAAAAGACACCTAAAGCCTTCTCCGAAACAAAAAAAATCCCTGTGGTGCATGCCCCCGGACCCCATGGAGTTGCGATTGCCTTCTGCGGCCTCTCGCCGGAAGCCGCGCCTGCGTGCTGACTCCAACACCTGGTTTGGAGTCAGAATCTTCATATTGTCTGACTCCAACTTTTTTCAGAGTCAGAAACACTGAAAAGTTATGGCCCTATCCCGGGGCCCTATAGCCTGAAGGTGTTGGACAGACGAACGTACGGACGGACGCACGCACCGCGAGAAGACAATATGCAGATGAGGCCTCAAAACTGTAAATTAATTTGGTATAAAACTTTACCTTATTTATCTTCTCCGGCGTTGGTTGTATATTTATATCCAAATAGAGTTATTCCTCTGTCGCACCGTATTCCAGCACGCCCCGCGCTCACTTGATGGACGTGTCTAACTTTGTGGTCATCAAGTTAAAATAACAGGATCTTCAGCACCTTCTGTACGCGTGCGTCCAGTGCGTGTACGCGGGCGTGTACAGGCACAGTGTACAGGCATAACTCACCAAATACAACGGGTCATTTACAGCCGCGCACGAGACGTTGATCAAATGTTGGTTCATTGTTGGGCCAACGTCAAAGACGACGGCCCAACCTTAAACCAGCATCGGTCCATAGTCTCGTGTTTCATGGGGGTATTAGGTGATTAGGCCTTACCTGATTATGTAATAATGTCGCCATGTCCAATAAACGTAGGCCTATTGAACCATAGCGCTGATCGGGTGAGCAGAGCGAGTCGCAATATTTAGGCCTACACATTGAACCAACGTAGGTTTAATTTTGGGCCACTGTCGGCAACGCTGACCAACATCACTCCAACCCCGTGTCAACGTCTAGGTTTGTTGAATTAATTAGCACATTATATCAGGTCGAAATTGTCAGTTTTTCTATACCTGACATTATGTTGGCGGAATTACATATTGCTGGATTAATACTGTTATAACGTTGTAGAGGGTGCGCCAGCAGTGAACTAACATTCCCAGTGAACACAAAACATTTGTATGACTTTATACAATGTTGGACCAACGTCGAAGACGTTGGGCCGACGTTGTATAAATGTTATACAAATGTGATGTGTTTGCTGGGTTGTTAAAGTGACTGACCCAGGCTAAAATCATTTTGGCTTCTTAATCATGTTAATCAGTTGATATGACCATATGATGTAAAAATGTCCATAGACTATAACTGCAAAAGTTTTTTAATTTTTCTGCTGCGCATTCACCAGTTAGGCTAGATATAGAGACGAAATTCCTGATTTCTATTTATGGACAACCATGTCAAAAATAAGAAATACGAGAATTTCGTCTCTATATTTAGCCTAATTGGTGAATGCGCAGCAGAAAAATTAAAAAAAACTTTTGCAGTTCTAGTCTATGGCCATGCTTACATCATATGGTCATATTAAGAAGCCAAAATAAAATCACCGATTTTTTTATGATTTCAGTCTGGGCCTGTCCCTTTAACCCTTTCAATCCTGAATTCACCATAGGCATCTTCATCCACTACAAGCCGCGAATTGCTGCCGCAATTTTCGACTTATAGTGAATGAAGGTGACTTGATGTGGTTTAAAAATTAAAGAAAATTACCACGTTTTGGTAAACCAGTTTCATGCAAATTTTCGTTCGAAAACCCTTAGTTGTCGGAAAATTAAGTCTGTTTTCAGGGATCTAAAATGATGCTTTAAGGCAACGTGGGGGCTTAAAGGGTTAATATGAACGATGTCTGTGTTAAAATGGCGTGTCAATTAATACATTATTACTCCTACAACGCTGACATATTTTTGTATAAACAGTAGAGACCAAAGGGTTATTTTTAAATTGAAATCATCATAAATGTTACCCGGTTAAAGGGACTGGCCCAGGCTAAAATCATCAAAAAATCGGTGATTTTATTTCGGGTTCTTAATATGACCATATGATGTAAACATGTACATAGACTAGAACTGCAAATTTTTATAATTTTTGTACTGCGCATTCATCAGTTAGACTAGATATAGAGACGAAATTCCCGCATTTCCTATTTTTGACATGGTTGTCAATAATTACAAATCAAGAATTTCGTCTCTATATCTAGCCTAACTGGTGAATGCGCAGCACAAAAATTATAAAAATTTGCAGTTCTAGTCTATGTACATGTTTACATCATATGGTCATATTAAGAACCCGAAATAAAATCACCGATTTTTTGATGATTTTAGCGTGGGCCAGTCCCTTTAAACCAGGCTACTCACATTGCGTGGCCATAATTATGCAGCTAGCGCGCTCTGGTGATCACAGTAGAGCCTAGCCCCAGTGGCCGAAACAGATTGACCGCGTACAAAATCGTGGGACATTTCTTTGGACTGTGATATCGGAAAATATCGGGGCATAATCAGGTCGAAAAAAGTTGTTTAGAATCAGTAACATTTCAGTTCCATGCCCGCATGCTCAGCTCAGATGTCGCACAGTCATTTTAGTTATGGACATTTTTCGGACCTTGTGGTCGAGATCGCTCCCAGTCACCGCCATGCTGAAAAACGTTGATTTTTTCGGGCATAACAAATACACCAATCAACGGCCTCGGAGAGGACTTCACGGCAAACTACTTTTTATCTACTTGAAGTTGTGGGTCGCGGTAGCGAGACACAACTTCAAGTGGGTTGAAATTTAAATTTTCTAACTGATAACGCCATCAGGTGATAAACTGATTAAATCCCCATTCATTTTTGGATTAGGCTAATGCTGTTATAACGTCGTGGAGGGTGGGCCAGCAGTGAACATTGGCTGATATGAGCCTTTCTCGCACTTAGGGTAAGTTGTCCTAATATGAGCATGCTCCTTATATGAGCATAGCTGGAATTTCCATGAAATATAGTCACCAGGTGGTGTATTTTGCCTTCTTTTGCGGGGACAATGTCAAGGCTTCTAATTGAGATTAGTTGTATTCAGCATCAAATGTATCAGAACAAATCAAATGACTTCAACTGAGGTTTTTTAAACGAGTTCAATTTCGTATAAGCTTTAAATGTATGGTGATTCTATAGAAGAACATATAAAGATGTCAAGTTTGTTTCATGTCATCAATCATAACCTTATTTTTCTGATATGTGGGCGATAAAAAGAGTATCTATCTCGTGTTATTTGTATTGGTAAATTATAATAGCCATGCTCAAGTGTCCTATTATGAGCATAGCGGATGTTCCGATTATGAGCATATGCTCATGTTGGGAGCACCAATGTGCTCATATTAGGGGCATTCTTGGCAGTGAGTAAGGGTGTCCTACTACACACCATGATTTGTTTGTGTAAAATATAATAATAAACAATTACTTAAATAAATAGTTCTGCATTACCACATGGCATTTTTCATACGATAGTGGCATTGTTGAAGTAATAGCTAGGTTATCATTTACAAGTGTGCTCGTTTCAAAACTAGTCTACTGAATATAATTTACAAGTGGGCCTTGTATTGTTTAACTTTCAGTTCTGGGGTTTCACATTTAATAATTTTAATTATATTTTAGTTGAGAATAAACAGTTTGTCTGTTTTTTTAAATCTAATTAAACTTCGATGCATGTAAATGATCAAAGACAGCGCCTTTTGTATTTTTGTCGATTCAGGCACTTCAAGGAATTCCCCACTGAACCTACATAATTTATTTTTATATCACCTATGTAAAATGCCTTTACCTATAGAATTTAAAAGTCCGTATAATTACAAAAAATCTTTTTTTGCGATGAGCAAGTCATTTTTAAATCTTCAGTCATGACAGGTAGACATGAGACGAAACGTCCATAACGTCATTATGATAAATCATATTGGGGGGGGGGGGGAAGTTTCCAGAGGTCAATAAATTACTATGCTGTATCTTTCACGCCAATAACGTAAATATCGTTTACTGTTCCTCTTTCATTTTAACAAAATTAACAATGCCTTTGGAATTTAAGAGTTGTCTTGGGGTTCTTAATTTAGATAAAATATGAAATAATTTCATAGCCTTGCGGATTCAGTGGCGGATCCAAAATTTGCCTGACGGGGACACCTAATTTTCAACTAAAATTTACACACCACAGCTGGTAATTCAACTACAGGGATCCGGTTCATGCTCTCATGGGGAATTTAGACAACTAAGGCTTCAAATGGTGCTTATTAAAGCTTATTTTTGTACAAATATGTAGTTTTTTATTTTGAGATATTGAAGGGTGGGAGGGCGCACCCCAATGGATCCGAACTGGGTTATTCCACTGAATTAGCTAAGTGCACTATATTTGGACAAACTTTATTTAACTGATCATTCCTTGGATACATCTATAATTATAATTTATGAAAAATTTCTGGTATCGTGACGATATAGGGCTAATTAAGTTTAGGCCTACGCGTTTTACAGCAAGTTCCAGGCAGCCCCCCTCTAGGGCTGCTCTAGTGTTAGCAAGGAAGATAATCTGGTGAAATTGCCCATTAATTTGATCTTAAATCTCTACAATTGAGATGTAGATTCCCCTGAAGCCAATTATTTTCCTCACCGCAAATGACTGCGATTTTTATTTGCATACAGTATCTACATAAGCGAAGTAGACCAAGATCAGCAGGCATATTCCCTCATAATAGAAAATAATAGAAAATACATGCACTACAAACTTTAGTTTATCTGACATTATTTCCCCAGGTATATGTGAGAATAAATAAATTAGTGAAATAGTTGCCAAATGTCACTTTTCGACAGTGGTCAGTAAACGATATTTAAAAAGACAGTGCAAACTTTATGATAAAAAATGAAACTGTATATGTACAGATGACGACGCGAGGGTGGGGTGGTTGGGCATCGTGAGTTATTAAGGTTGTTTTCCTTCACTCACCCATTTTGGGCATGCCTGGGGGGCTTACAACCATACATCCCAAGACGTCCAGAGACGTGGGTTTTACTGTGAAATATATGGTGGAACGCCGACGCGTGTCGCTCAGCTCGGCTATCCTCTGGTCGCATAGTCCTCAGAGTAACACAAGTTGCAATGAGGGGTAATTCATGCATTCATCCAATTGACCTAATTTCAAACACTCTATTGCTGGTGGTGAAAAATGGTGTTGAAATAGTCGGTACTTCCATAAAATGAAAAGTACTAGTACTAACAACTATTCTAGTTCCCCCACAAGTGTATTTTGTATCTTTCATTCGCCACTCTATTTATACCAATTCGAACATAATAATTTTTTTGGAAACATAGATCTTGAAAAATCTTGTGCGTGGAACGAGTTTTATATTTGAGAAAAGTTATACAATAAATCAGGGACAAAATATAACACACTGCACCTAATATGAGCATAGGGGATCCTTTATGAGCAGACCTGCTTAAATTTGGAACACCTATAAATGTATTCACAAATAAATAACAGTCTTTGATTCTTCAAGTGTTTTTAAATAATCATTGAGCCAGCATATAAAAAAATGGTATATTCGTGTAATGATTGAAATATTCTTTAAAATTATCTTCGTACAAAACATTTAGCTCCATTCTGATGACCGTGACAGCCAAAACAGTGTCATGTTAAATAGACAATGTTCCTAATATGAGCATGGTAGTTCCTTTATGAGCATGCCTGCTCATTAAAGGTACTGGCCATGCTCATCTTATGAACAGATGTTCCTATTATGAGCAGGATTGCAAAAAAAATAAAACTTCCTCAAAATAAAAAAATGTCGTTATCAAAAAGGCGAAAATATATATTTTGATAGAAAAATCATACATATGTATATTTTATTAGGTTCAGTTGTCATTGACATACTATTAACGCTCACAGGACAGTGTTCCCATACTATGCTCATAATAGGAACTTCTCCCCTATGCTGTTGGTTTTCACTACGAGACGTATGATGAAATCGCGCTCTCTCCTATACGCTTCACTACACAGTTTGATTTTACAGTTTCAGATAGATATTCGTACGAGAAAATGCATACTGCATCGTTGGGTACGGCGAGATGTGCTAATCTCAGCACTCGTCACCACATGAAGCCCTCGCCTAAAGGCTCGGGCTTGATGTGGTGACGAGTGCTGAGATGATCCCATCTCGCCTTCCCAACGATGCCGTATGCCTATATTCCCGCCTTTTGAGTTGTTGTTCAGACACAACAATTTAAAGAAGAAGTTGGCAATAAATTTGCCAGATCACCATGATTCAACTGCTACACATGTCAGTAGAAGTTGTGGCTCGCGGTAGGGATAGACAACTTCAAGTAAGTTGAAATTTAAATTTTCCAACTTATAAATAAAATAAAATGATTTGGGCTTTAGGCCACCTTTGTGTACATATAGGCTAAACTGGGCCAGGAGAACCTCCTGAGGATGGTGAGATGACACTGTCCTCCAGACACAGGATTCGACATTCGAGCTCTGGCGGTCTGAGGTTGAGCACGCTACCTCTCGGTCACGGAGACTCCCGACAATACTGAGTTACACACGTGGATGGGGAAGAAACATTTTTGTTTCTTTAAAACCGCCGAGACTTATAACGCTTCAGGAGATTAGCCAATCAAATGGTGCGGGTTCGGGTGTAGCTGATAATGACATTCGTTATGTAACATAATGGGGAAAGGACTTCTCCTGACAAATATTGATAATATGACCAATACACGTATTCCCAATATTGAATCAATAAATGTATGGATGGGGCTTTGATCCACTGTTGTACACGTACAGGCTAAACTGGACTATGGCCAATTGGGGGTAAGTAGCATGGTTTGAATAATTAATTAAATAATTAATTGCTGACACGCTGTTTGCAAGCGTAGACTGCATCTTCGGACCATATATGCTTTTAAATTCTTGAGGTATGTGTGGTACGAGGATGTATTGTATGCCGACAAAAAGTGTAATTAATTAATTAGGCCTAATCATTTAATAAATGTCCCTGTGATATTCTGTATGTGCACAAAAGTGGCACAAAACCTCATTCATTCTTTCATTCATTCATTTTTTTATTCATTCATTTATTCATTCATTCATTCATTTATTCATTCATTCATTCATTCATTCATTCATTCATTCATTCATTCATTCATTCATTCATTCATTCATTCATTCATTCATTCATTCATGCATTCATTCATTCATTCATTCATTCATGCATTCATTCATTCATTCATTCATTCATTCATTCATTCATTCATTCATTCATTCATTCATGCATTCATTCATGTATTCAGTCATTTCTCTATGTTCTTGACATAACGATATTTCCAGTTATGGATACTCAAACCATTGCAGCCTTTGCTAGTATTGCTAGTATTTCCCACCCAACACGTTTCAATTTCCACCAGCCGTTTATAATAATTATGATTATGATTAGCGGCAATTACAACAAGATAAGCGTGTAAAGGGTTAAATGCTTGTGTTCATACAAAATAATATTACAATATAATGTAAGTCTAGAAAGTGGTTAAATTTTACTGACTTTGGAACTTAGTGTGAAACGATTGCGACGTTTCGATCTGCCATCAGCAGATCTTGATCACGCAATGATCAGGGTGGGTGATCATTGCGTGATCAAGATCTGCTGATGGTAGACTCAGACTTGTTTATTCGACATTATCATAAGCAGAAATACAATTTATTTAACATGTAGGATGATTTGTCGGGAGACCCCTATTAAGACACTATATGTGTCGCTCTCATAGGGGCCACCCTGTATAAATAATCATGATGAAATTAATTTCATTCGAATAAAGTACGTAATACAATAGTTTATGCAAAATCGAAAAAACAACAATTTTCAAATCTGCAGCACAAGCGATCCGTTTTTAACTCATCTAGCAGCACAGGACGCTTAGACAAAACCGGTTCACCGTCTATGGAGCTAGCCCAACACCGAACCGGCATCGGCCAGACACCGCCAGCATACTGGGTTCTGACAACCTTCATGCACCTATATATGTTTACATTCCAGAGAAAGCAAACACGATGAGCCAATGCTAGCTCGATGTCGGTCCACAGTCTAAGACGGTGGCTCAACATCAAACCAGCATCGACTCAACGTTCGTATTCATCGCCTCGTAAATGACAGAGAACATTCGGCAAATATAATAACGTCGACCCAAAGGATGGTCCAGCACTAGCCCAACACAGAACCGTCCCCGGAGTCTACCGGGCAGTTCACAATGAAAAACAACGTACAGTTCGATATGCAAATACATAATATATAAAATTCACATATATAGCCATAAACGTATGTATGTATACACATGCGCACAATAACTGCTATAAACTCTAAACAATATAGGCCCTCTAGAAGGAACCCCTCGGCACCATCACCGTGCAACCCCGGGAGAACCCTTACAGGGTTCTCCTGGGGCTACACGGTGACCGTACCGAAGGGCTCCCGCCGGAGAACCCACACTGTTTTAAGAGTGTACATTTTACTAAACATAATATTAGTGCGTGAGAAGCCAACACGACATTGATCCAATGCTGCGACAGATGTCTGTGATGTTGGCGCACCAGCAGAGCAAAAACCGAGTCAACTCTCGTATTCAGAACGATATGGTGTGATTACTGTATGAAATTACTTGATTATGTTTGATTGCAAATAAAACAATTAGGGACTATGCATACAGGAGAGTAGTCATCGAAATAAAGACATTTTACATATAAAAGAAATCCTTTGAAACTATGTGTGTCTATTTGATCAATTATTAACCTTGGGCTGTTGATTATTGAATTATGGATTTGATTACGGATATATTTTTGTGCGAATTCGTGTTTGATTTTTGGAGTTACTATATTATGTTTATTGCGCGTATTGTGTGTGTGTATGTCTTGACTGCGACTAGTTAACATTAAGTGAAAGTAACTGGGTAAATCTTTATTTATCAATTGATAAATAAATTTATGTTGTTGTAGTGCGTGAATATCCTGCAATTTTAATAAACGTAATATTTTAAACAAAGGCTCACTGTGTGCATTATATGCACTACCTGAAATAATTCTAACGGTTTTTTTTTGTAGTTTTGTAATTCGACATATTACCGTGTCCCCATATAAGGATGCCGTAGTACAAATGAGGTAGAATTAAGCTATTGTAGAGTGTAAGCAGTATGTTCGGTGGAATGTAGTGTTTTAATCTGTTTATTGTACCTATGACACGAGAAATTTTATTTCAAATGCTGTTTATATGTGTGTCCCATTTCAAATGTTCATGTAACGTTATGCCCAAAAAGTTGAAAGTCTTTGACCCGTTCAAGTGCTACATTTTCAATTTTTAGCAGAAGGTCGGGAATTTTCTTTTGTGGCATATGGAACATAACTAACTTTGATTTCGCGATGTTGAGTGACAACCTATTTAATTGGTGCCACTCAGATATTTTATCTTATTCTAAATTGATAACATTACTCGATTCTTCGGGATTCCTTAAATCTTCCGAGTTCAAACTGCACATCAGTGTTATGTCGTCAGCATAAGTAATAGTTTTAAAAAAACTTGATGTGCGGGGAATGTCATTAATATAAATAATAAACAGTAAGGGTCCTAGTATCGATCCTTGTGGGACACCAGTTTTTATGTTTTTTAAAGTTGATTTAGTTGTACCCATTTGAACATATTGATGTCTATTGAATAAATAATTCCTAAAAAAATTAAGCTCAAGAATTGAAATGCCATAGTAATGTAATTTAGATAGTAAGATAGTATGATCCAGGGTATCAAATGCTTTAGATAGGTCTAAATAAATATTTAAGGGAACACAATTTCTGTCTAAGTCTTTTATGACTTCATCCACTACATGTGACGCTGCTAACTCGGTGGAATGTTTAGATCAAAATCCATATTGATTTGTATTTAATAATTTATGTTTATGAAAACATGTGTTTATTTGGTTGAGGACTATTCTTTCTATGATTTTGGAGATTAAAGGAAGTATTGATATTGGTCTATAATTACTCATATTAGAAGAGTCGACTTTTTTGTAAATAGGGATAAGTTTTGCTAGCTTCATATTATCAGGAAATATACCTGTCTGTAGACATTGATTTACAACTAAAGTTAGAGGTTTACAAATTTCATCCAATATATATTTTAAGAGTTGTGTTGAAATACCGTCATGGCCATAACTGTCTTTTGTACTCAAATCAGAAATTATTTTTCTCACGTAATCTTCTGTTACATTTTGAAACTTAAATATACATTCATGTTTTTTATTTATATAATTTTTAAAAGATTTGTGACTGGGTTTTTTAATTTTAGATGCAAGTGTAGGACCTAAATTGATAAAGAAGTCATTAAAATTGCTCACAATATCTTGTTCATTTTCAAGTAACTTATTGTTATATTTGAAAAACTCGGGATAATTTTTAGCTTTATGATATTTTCCCATTACTTCCTTAATACCATTCCATGTCTTTTTAATAATATTTTTATATGTTATGAAAAAATCGCGATAATATTATTGTTTGGCTTGTTTAATATTATGTTTTAATTTATTGTTATACGTCAGTAAATTTGTTTTAATCTGCACTATTCTTCGGAACTTGTGGGTGTTTTCTTTACAGTGGAGTAAAGTTTATCACGGTATGTTATTGAGCGAATTATACCTCCAGTAATCCCTTTTGATATTTTGTGTTTGTGTTTTTGCAATTTGACTGTTTTTGAAGGCATTGTTTCAGCTTTAATATCTGTGAGAGTTTTTATAATAATTTTACTGTTTTTATTAGGGTCTGACATAATGTTTGTACTAATTTGTCATAGATGTTGGCATCATTAATTTTCTCTTTATAGTTTATTATAGTGTTCATGTTCATATTATCAATTGGTATATATTTTGGTGGACACGTTTTAGATTTGATGGCATTCAGCATCATTCAATACGGTAAATGGTCGGAAATTTGTGATGTAATAATGTATATGGACGATGTTAAGCATTCCATAGACAGGTAGCTGATGTTACACCCAGCCTTGTAGGAAGAGTAATTTTTGGTAGAAAATTGTACGAACACAAAGTATCGTGGAATTCGTTAAACTTCGGTTTTTCATTTATTTTCAATAAGTCAATATTATAATCTCCGGATAGTATAACTTCACATTTTTTTTTGTTCAACTCTTGTAATATGGGTTGTAGTTCACGTATAAATGTATCATAATTAATATTGATGTCTTGTGGGGGTCTGTAAATATTTCCAACTATTATGTTTTTATGTGCAGATGGCGTTTGAATCTATAAATTGGCCATCCCAGATATCAATATTTGGATATAAAGGTAAATGTTTGTAATCGTATGATTCACTTAGATAAATGGCAACACCTCCATGTTTCGAAGAAACTTTATGTTGCGAAATTAACGTGTAACCTTCTAAATGAAATAATGATATATATTATCAATATCTGATAGCCATGCCTCCTGTATCATGTGTATGCACACCCCACTAATATTACAACCACATTCATTTAAACTACTAAGAGGTATTTTCAAATGATCAAATTTTGCGTTCAGTGATTGTATGCTTAGACTTAGTATACGAAAATTACCTTTATTTTTCTGTAATGTAGGAATTAAAGCAGTTATTTCTAAATATGATGACGGTTGATTGATCCCATAGTTATCACTTTCGCTCTCGATAAAAAGTTATGAATTTTTGGCGATACCGCCGAATTCTGTCAACATTTCTTTTGACGCCATGATCACAAAAAGGGGGGGGAAATATTACAATGAGTACAATATAGGCTAGGGCGGGGCATGACAGCGTACAGCAAACGTTTGACATACAATAAGCACCGTTGTGGTGCCGTGTTACAGTGAAACATATGTATAAGCAAAACAAAAATGTTGTTCCCTTTTATGTTGTTATCTTTTGTTACTTTCATATGCAGTGAAATGTATTTACTGAAAATTAAAATTTGAGCAAAAACTAAAATATTTGGAAACCTATGGATTGTAATGCTCGTATTCAACAATAAACAATAGTGATATATGGGTTTTCGTGTTGCTGGTCACCTGGGCACATATTACAATCGGGCCATTTGAATAGGCCAACATGTAACACCGTTAGAAGACATGAGGGGTGACAATATATTGTACCGGAATTGGGCCATTCCTTCACGAGACAACCCAGTGATTGTCGATCCGTGAACAGCACACAGCAGGCGTATATGAAAACAAACGAAATATACCTAACCCTTTGATTGCAAGAAACCAAAACAAAATTAAAAAATAAGAAAACTAACACACCGAAATAAGGAAATAAATAAAATGAAATAATAATTGGCATGTTTAACAACCTCTCTCAAACACGAGAGCCGATCTTGTGACAAAATCTTTTTAGTTAACTATACATTAATTAGTAAAGGTATACAGACATAATACATGTCTACGGATACAAAGCCACAGACTTTTATTATTTGTATGTGCAGTCTCATTTATTATTACCTGGCAAAAAATATGAATTTCATGGATATATGACGATCAGACCATTTCTGTTTTACCGGGGAGTAAAAGTTCAGCAAATAAAATAGTTATTTCCTTTCAGTAGAGGAAAAATGATTCACTGATTTCAGTGTTGTGGAATAAAAAAAAGCTACAATATTATAAGACGAGCAGTCTTGTGGATAGTTTGACATGTCTAGTACCGGTATTTTAAAATTACTGTATGAGTGGTATACATAAAAAAGTTTTATAGTCTATGTGTAAAAAATAGAAGAAAAATCCCCCAGAAAACACTAGCAGTTTATCATTGCGCACAATGGTAGACCTATGCACTTATAGGCTCACCAAACCGTAACTGTTTAATTTCTTGCGAACCCTTTGCTGTTTGCAAGCGTAGACTGCATCTTCGGACCATATATGCTTTTAAATTCTTGAGGTATGTGTGGTACGAGGATGTATTGTATGCCAACAAAAAGTGTAATTAATTAATTAATTAATTAGGCCTAATCATTTAATAAATGTCCCTGTGATATTCTGTATGTGCACAAAAGTGGCACAAAACCTCATTCATTCTTTCATTCATTCATTTTTTCATTCATTCATTCATTCATTCATTCATTCATTCATTCATTCATTCATTCATTCATGCATTCATTCATGTATTCAGTCATTTCTCTATGTTCTTGACATAACGATATTTCAAGTTATGAATACGCAAACCATTGCAGCCTTTGCTAGTATTGCTAGTATTTCCCACCCAACACGTTTCAATTTCCACCAGCCGTTTATAATAATTATGATTATGATTAGCGGCAATTACAACAAGATAAGCGTGTAAAGGGTTCAATGCTTGTGCTCATACAAAATACTATTACAATATAATGTAAGTCTAGAAAGTGGTTAAATTCGACTGACTTTGGAACTTAGTGTGAGACGATTGCGACGTTTCGATCTGCCATCAGCAGATCTTGATCACGCAATGATCAGGGTGGGTGATCATTGCGTGATCAAGATCTGCTGATGGCAGATCAGACTCAGACTTGTTTATTCGACATTATCATAAGCAAAAATACAATTTATTTAACATGTAGGATGATTTGTCGGGAGACCCCTATTAAGACATTATGTGTCGCTATCATAGGGGCCACCCTGTATAAATAATCATGATGATAATAATTTCATTCGAATAAAGTACGTAATACAATAGTTTATGCAAAATCGTCATCCAGCAGCACAGGACGCTTAGATAAAACCGGTTCACCGTCTATGGAGCTAGCCCAACACCAAACCGGCATCGGCCAGACACCGCCAGCATACTGGGTTCTGACAACCTTCATGCACCTATATATGTTTACATTCCAGAGAAAGCAAACACGATGAGCCAATGCTAGCTCGATGTCGATCCACAGTCTTAGACGGTGGCTCAACATCAAACCAGCATCGACTCAACGTTCGTATTCATCACCTCGTAAATGACAGAAAACATTCGGCAAATATAATAACGTCGACCCAAAGGATGGTCCAGCACTAGCCCAACACAGAACCGTCCCCGGAGTTTACCGGGCAGTTCACAATGAAAAACAACGATAACTGCTATAAAAAAACAATAACTGCTATAAACTCTAAACAAAATAGGCGCTCTAGAAGGAACCCCTCGGCACCATCACCGTGCAACCCCAGGAGAACCCTTGCAGGGTTCTCCTGGGGCCACACGGTGACCGTACCGAAGGGCTCCCGCCAGAGAACCCACACTGTTTTAAGAGTGTACATTTTACTAAACATAATAATGGTGCGCGAGAAGCCAACACGACATTGATCCAATGCTGCGACAGATGTCTGTGACGTTGGCGCAGCAGCAGAGCAAAAACCGAGTCAACTCTCGTATTCAGAACAATATGGTGTGGTTACTGTATGAAATTACTTGATTATGTTTGATTGCAAATAAAACAATTGGGGACTATGCATACAGGAGAGTAGCCATCGAAATAAAAACATTTTACATATAAAACAAATCCTTTGAAGCTATGTATGTCTATTTGATCAATTATTAACCTTGGGCTGTTGATTATTGAATTATGGATTTGATTACGGATATATTTTCGTGCGAATTCGTGTTTTATTTTTGGAATTACTATATTATGTTTATTGCGCGTATTGTGTGTGTGTATGTCTTCATTGCGACTAGTTAACATTAAGTGAAAGTAACTGGGTAAATCTTTATTTATCAATTGATAAATAAATTTGTGTTGTTGTAGTGCGTGAATATCCTGCAATTTTAATGAACGTAATATTTTAAACAAAGGCTCACTATGTGCATTATATGCACTACCTGAAATAATTCTAACGGCCTTTTTTTGTAGTTTTATAATTGATCCATATTACCGTGTCCCCATATAAGAATGCCGTAGTACAAATGAGGTAGAATTAAGCTATTGTAGAGTGTAAGCAGTATGTTCGGTGGAATGTAGTGTTTTAATCTGTTTATTGTATCTATGACACGAGAAATTTTATTTGAAATGCTGTTTATATGTGTGTCCCATTTCAAATGTTCATGTAACGTTATGCCCAAAAAGTTGAAAGTCTTGACGCGTTCAAGTGCTACATTTTCATTTTTTAGCAGAAGGTCGGGAATTTTCTTTTGTGGCATATGGAGCATAACAAACTTTGATTTCGCGATGTTGAGTGACAACCTATTTAATTTGTGCCACTCAGATATTTTATCTAATTTTAAATTGATAATATTACTCAATTCTTCGGGATTCCTTAAATCTTCCGAGTTCAAACTGCACATCAGTGTTATGTCGTCAGCATAAGTAATAGTTTTTAAAAAGTTTGATGTGCAGGGAATGTCATTAATATAAATAATAAACAGTAAGGGTCCTAGTATCGATCCTTATGGGACACCAGTTTTTATGTTTTTTAAAGTTGATTTAGTTGTACCCATTTGAACATATTGATGTCTATTGAATAAAGAATTCCTAAAAAAATTAAGCTCAAGATTTGAAATGCCATAGTAATGTAATTTAGATAGTAGGATAGTATGATCCAGGGTATCAAATGCTTTAGATAGGTCTAAATAAATATTTGAGGGAGCACAATTTCTGTCTAAGTCTTTTATGACTTCATCCACTACATGTGACGCCACTACATGTGACGCTGCTAACTCGGTGGAATGTTTAGATCGAAATCCATATTGATTTGTATTTAATAATTGATGTTTATGTAAATATGTGTTTAGTTGGTTGAAGACTATTCTTTCTATGATTTTGGAGATTGAATGAAGTATTGATATTGGTCTATAATTACTCATATTAAAAGAGTAGCCTTTTTTGTAAATAGGGATAACTTTTGCTAGCTTCATATTATCAGGAAATATACCTGTCTGTAGACATTGATTTACAACTAAAGTTAAAGGTTTACAAATTTCATTCGATATATATTTTAAGAGTTTTGTTGAAATATCGTCATGGCCATAACTGTCTTTTGTACTCAAATCAGAAATTATTTTTCTCACCCGCGTAATCTTCTGTTACATTTTGAAACTTAAATATACATTCATGTTTTTTATTCATATAATTTTTAAAAGATTTGTGACTGGGTTTTTTAATTTTAGATGCAAGTGTAGGACCTAAATTGATTAGAGAAGTCATTAAAATTGCCCACAATATCTTGTTTATTTTTAAGTGACTTATTGTTATATTTGAAAAACTCGGGATAATTTTTAGCTTTATGATATTTTCCCATTACTTCCTTAATACCATTCCGTGTCTTTTTAATAATATTTTTTATATGTTATGAAAAAATCGCGATAATATTATTGTTTGGCTTGTTTAATATTATGTTTTAATTTATTGTTATACGTTAGTAAATTTGTTTTTAATCTGCAATATTCTTCGGAACTTGAGGGTGTTTTCTTTACAGTGGAGTAAAGTTTATCACGGTATGTTATTGAGCGAATTATACCTCCAGTAATCCATTTTGATATTTTGTGTTTGTGTTTTTGCAACTTGACTGTTTTTAAAGGCATTGTTTCAGCTTTAATATCTGTGAGAGTTTTTATAATAATTTTCCTGTTTTTATTAGGGTCTGACATAATGTTTGTATCTAATTTGTCATAGATGTTGGCATCATTAATTTTCTCTTTATAGTCTATTATAGTGTTCATGTTCATATTATCAATTGGTATATATTTTGGTGGACACGTTTTAGATTTGATGGCATTCAGCATCATTCAATACGGTAAATGGTCGGAAATTTGTGATGTAATGATGTATATGGGCGATGTAAGCATTCCATAAACAGGTTTGAAAAAAAGTTATCGATCAAGGTAGCTGATGTTACACCCAGCCTTGTAGGAAGAGTAATTTTTGGTAGAAAATTGTACGAACACAAAGTATCGAGGAATTCGTTAAACTTCGGTTTTTCATTTATTTTCAATAAGTCAATATTATAATCTCCGGAGAGTATAACTTCACATTTTCTTTTGTTCAACTCTTGTATTATGGGTTGTAGTTCACGTATAAATGTATCGTAATTAATATTGATGTCTTGTGGGGGTCTGTAAATATTTCCAACTATTATGTTTTTATGTGCAGATGGCGTTTGAATCTCTATAAATTGGCCATCCCAGATATTAATATTTGGATATAAAGGTAAAAGTTTGTAATCGTATGATTCACTTAGATAAATGGCAACACCTCCATATTTCGAAGAAACTTTATGTTGCGAAATTAACGTGTAACCTTCTAAATGAAATAATGATATGTCATCGATATCTGATAGCCATGTCTCCTGTAGGCACACCCCACTAATATTACAGCCACATTCATTTAAACCACTGATAGGTATTTTCAAATGATCAAATTTTGCGTTCAGTGATTGTATGTTTAGACTTAGTATACGAAAATTACCTTCATTTTTCTGTAATGTAGGAATTAAAGCAGAGATTTCTAAATATGATGACGGCTGATTGATCCCATAGTTATCACTTTCGCTCTCGATAATATTAAGTAATGAATTTTTGGCGATACCGCCGAATTCTGTCAGCATTTCATTTTACGCCATGATGACAAAAAGGGGGGGAATGTTACAATGAGTACAATATAGGCTAGGGCGGGGCATGACAGCGTACAGCAAACGTTTGACATACAATAAGCACCCTTGTGGGCAGGGTTACAGTGAAACATATGTATCAACAAAACAAAAATGTTGTTACCTTTTATGTTGTTATCTTTTGTTACTTTCATATGCAATGAAATACATTTACTGAAAATTAAAATTTGAGCATAAACTAAAATATTTGGAAACCTATAAACTGTAACGCTCGTATTGAATAAGTAAACAATAGTGATATATGGATTGTCGTGTGGCTGGTCACCTAGGGACATATCACAATCGGGCCATTTGAATAGGACTACATGTAACACCGTTACAAGACATGAGGGGTGACAATATATTGTACCGGAATTGGGACATTCCTTCACGAGACAACCCAGTGATTGACAATCCGTGACCAGCACACAGCAGGCGTATATAAAAACAAACGAAATAGACATAACCCTTCGATTGCAAAAAAACAAAACAAAATTAAAAAATAAGAAAACTAACACACCGAAATAAGGAAATAAATAAAATGAAATAATAATTGGCATGTTTAACAACCTCTCTCAAACACGAGAGCCGATCTTGTGACAAATCTTTTTAGTTAAAGGGACTGGCCCAGGCTAAAATCATCAAAAAATCGGTGATTTTATTTCGGGTTCTTAATATGACCATATGACGTAAACATGTACATAGACTAGAACTGCAAATTTTTATAATTTTTGTGCTGCGCGTTCACCAGTTAGGCTAGATATAGAGACAAAATTCGCGCATCTCCTATTTTTGACATGGTTGTCAATAATTAGAAATCGGGAATTTTGTCTCTAGGGGCCT
This sequence comes from Flabesymbios commensalis, assembly GCA_964017125.1. Classification (NCBI taxonomy): domain Eukaryota; kingdom Metazoa; phylum Annelida; class Polychaeta; order Terebellida; family Flabelligeridae; genus Flabesymbios; species Flabesymbios commensalis. The sequence goes on from OZ024916.1 coordinate 71,844,515, forward strand.
ATATCTAGCCTAACTGGTGAACGCGCAGCACAAAAAATATAAAAATTTGCAGTTCTAGTCTATGTACATGTTTACATCATATGGTCATATTAAGAACCCGAAATAAAATCACCGATTTTTTGAAGATTTTAGCCTGGGCCAGTCCCTTTAACTATACATTAATTAGTTAAGGTATACAGACATAATACATGTCTACGAATACAAAGCCACAGACTTTTATTATTTGTATGTGCAGTCTCATTTATTATTACCTGGCAAAAAATATGAATTTCATGGATATATGACGATCAGACCATTTCTGTTTTACCGGGGAGTAAAAGTTCAACAAATAAAATAGTTATTTCCTTTCAGTAGAGGAAAAATGATTCACTGATTTCAGTGTTGTGGAATAAAAAAAACCTACAATATTATAAGACGAGCAGTCTTGTGGATAGTTTGACATGTCTAGTACCGGTATTTCAAAATTACTGTTTGAGTGGTATACATAAAAAAGTTTTATAGTCTATGTGTAAAAAATAGAAGAAAAATCCCCCAAAAAACACTAGCAGTTTATCATTGCGCACAATGGTAGACCTATGCACTTATAGGCTCACCAAACCGTAACTGTTTAATTTCTTGCGAACCCTTTCGTTGGTAGAATATTTTCCCTCTCCAACTCAAGTACTTTTCCACCCGATCGTCTTTTTTAGCCCGGCTTAACACATTCTGCATTGCAACACAAAGGTCATCCGATATGGAAATGGGCTCACCTTTCAGTTTCCTTCTTGATCTAAGTACAGATTCTTGAGATTCTGGTCGCACAAATTTACATATAATTGGTCGAGGTTGAGTTTTGTTCCTGGTGGGGATTCTATGGGCTGCAAGAATATCTGCTGTCGTAATAGTTTGTTGCAGTCTATTTTCAAAAATGTTTTTAACAATATCAACAGTATTTTCTTTACCTGTTTACCTCCATTATTTGCTGTTTCGGGCACACCAAATATCTTGATATTCGTTCGCCTAGAATACTGTTCAAGTTTAACAATTATTCGAGCTTCCTGAATGCCGATGACGCTTTTCACGTTAGGGTCAGTGTTTTCTAGTCTTTTTTTTAGCTCACCATTTTCTTCTTTGAGTTGTGTGACGCGAGATTCTTAAGTGTCAACACGCTTTCCAAAGGCTGTCATCAAACTATCCAATAATTCTTTCTTATTTTTGTCCATTATTGAAATCATCTCTTCCTGATAATTTTCCATCTGTTTCTTTATAATGTTCTCAATATCAGACATTGTACCGTCCGAATTCATACTTTCTTCACACGACTCGCTACTGCTTGTACTTGAAAAATATTCACAACGTTTTTTGTATTGTAAGAATGTTGATTCACTGTTTGGACTTCCAGAATTCAGTCTTTTTTTACCTTTGTCCATCGGCTCATTGGCCATTCCTGGTTGGTGAAAGTGTACTGTACATTTGGCTGGAATTGGCCGTGTTGTGGTGGTCAAGCGTAGACACCTTACTGTGACAACATTATATTATTTCAATAAAAACTGTTTTTGTGTTGTCCATATGTACTTCTTAGATAGTACGTTCTCTTCCTTTTGTATTCATGTAGTAGTTTCAAAAAGGTCACATTCTTTAAATTGAAAAAAAAACAGATAAAAATACAGATATATGTGGAGCGATGTCTACAGATCGAAACGTCGCAATCGTTTCTCATTAAGTTTCAAAGTGAGTAAAATTTAATCACTTTCTATATGAATCTTGGAACCATGAATAACATATTCTCTAATAATGTAAGTCACTTTTCCTACCGAGGACCTCCACAGATGTACGGAGGTTTAATTAAATAGATAGGGAGACATATACGTTATATTGACGAAACAACAAAGTGACTGTACACGCAGAAGCGAGCTCTGATGCCCCTCCCACATCCATCCATCATCAGATGAAAGGTCTATTCTATTCAAATATATAGACCTCGGGATTTTTACTACCTTTAACCCTTGAAGCGCTAAAAAAAATGTTGGTTGGTTGGTTGGATGGATGGATGGATGGATGGATGGAAGGATGGATGAATGGATGGATGGATGGATGGATGGATGGATGGATGGATGGATGGATGGATGGATGGATGGATGGATGGATGGATGGATGGATGGATGGATGGATGGATGGATGGATGGATGGATGGATGGATGGATGGATTGGTGAGCCTCTTGGAATTTGTAGATGAGATTCAGATGACATACATTGTCCCCTTAACACAATATTCGATGGTCAAGTAGACACTGTAGGCAAAAAACATTTCAATTTTCGCCAGTGAATGTGGAAGAAACGCTTTTTTTACCCTGAATATTGGGAGCTCGTAACGAACCCTGAACTCGACATGGAAGGCGGTAGCGCTAGCCACTATAACAGGGTCACTGCCCTGGTATAATAGTCCATTTCGCGTCTGAAATTCTGAGGGTACACTGAAAAAATGACGCATTCACAAAGTGAAATTGATCTTTTCACCTTAAGCATGTTATTAAACAATATGTCCAGTAAAAATGACACCAAAACGAGATATTACACATGTCCTACCGGTCCTAGATAATGTAACAAAACGTTTATGTTTGCCCGTCTAGTCCCCACGCCAAAAGTGACACAATCATGGCTAAAATCATCAAAAAATCATCATTTTTATTATGGCTCCTTGATATGTCCATAATATGTCAACATGTTCATAGACTACAATAGTGTAAATTTTGTAAATTTTGTGTTGCAAATTTGCCAGTTAAGTGAGAAATAAGGACGAAATTAAATACGAGAATAACTGATAAATGGGGCTTTCGACACACCTGCTACGTTGTCAAAATTTAGAGACGTCTGCAAATCTAGTCTATGGTTATGTGCACATCTTATGGCTATATTAAGAAGCCGAAATAAAAATACAGATTTTCAAATAATTTTAGCCTGATTGAGTCGCTTTAAATATCCACCCTGTGTGTCAACAGTGGTCAAGGCATGCGCTGGTGCAAAATATAAAGCTGATCCATCAATGACAAGGTGGTCTGCTTAACCATGAAATGACATACATGTTTTATTATTGTATTGTAGTAGGCCTACATGTACGTATTTTTTACCTTTAACTCAAATTTTTGGCCTTGAAGATGACCTTTTATCATTAAAGTAATAACAGAAATACATTTTCCAGTCAAAATCACATGAAAAAGAGGTATTACACTTCTTTCTAGCTATATTTGTTAAAAAATCTTGTTTGACCTTGAAAATAATATTTTCCCTTACTTGACCTTGTATTTGACCTTCTTACCTTACCAAAAAGAGGTACCTGGTATTGTATAAGCTGTTGTAGTGTACTACATTCATAGGCCGTAACTGTTGTTACTGTCGCTGTAGACTTGGCAAGTCTTCAACTTTGCATTTTTTTTAATTCTAATAGTCATCGCAATTTGTACATACATTCTTACATACATTATAGCCTACTCATTGTGCTATTGTAGCGCAAGAGCTGCAACATGTCATCGAAATCGTTATAAATAGGTTCCAGAGGCACTATTCGTTATATTATCATCAACATTTTTTAGCTGAATGACTCTCGTGTGAACATCATTTTCATCAGTTTGATCTTTTTATTATAGGCCTATTTTTAATACACAAAATGTGATGTTTCTTTAACTTGCCAAGTCACTTAAAAGACCATAGGTCCTACTGGCTGAACAGTGACATAAAACAACTTACGTATTTGTTAAAAATCATAGTTTCGACCTTAGAATTGAACTGACTTGAAGAATACCTTGGAATAGTAGTAGAAATAGATCACCCAATCAAAATCACACCAAAAATAAAATCACACTAAAAACGTCCTAATTTGATTTGTTAACAATCTTATTTCGAACAGTTTGACCTTGAAATTGACCTTTTGACCTTGACGATGACCTTAAATCCCTCACATAATACCATTAATGGATTTTGCAGTCAAAATTACACAAAATAGAGGTAATACACCGGTGTCTGGCTTTATCTGTTTAAAAAAATCATATTTGACCTTGACATTGACCTTAGACCTTGAATTATGGAAAAGTAAATGCTGAAAAAAATTTCCGATGCTTAAAATATCACACTTGGTCCATGTAGCATTCGTGCCAAGGGGCATAATTATACTACAAAATGCAGTGGGCATACATGTATCACTTTGAAATATATTATGACCATTTTATTTCGTTTGGCGACCATCTTGTATTTAGGCAAAATTCGGCAATTTTCCATGCGCAAAAGTTGGTAAAATTTTAACCCTGGCTAGTAGACCTATTAACCGACCCAAATTCAATGAAAAATAAATAAAGCAATTTTGTTGAACCTCTGTGATTTGTATGGCTTTAATTACTGGACTAAATAGGCAATAACGCATCAAAAATTTTAATTAATTTGGTATAAAACTTTACCTTATTGCTCTTCTCCTGCGGTGATAGTATATTTATATCCAAATTGAGTTACTCCTCTGTCGTCCGTATTCCAGCACGCCCCCCACCCCCTACCCCTCCCCCTCCCCCCGTTCACTTAACGGACGTGTCTAACTTTGTGGTCAGCCATTTAAAATCGCAGGGTATTCAGCACCTTGTGCACCCGTGCGTGTACAGGCTTAACTCAACAAATAAAACGGGTCATTTACAGCCACACGAGACGTTAAGCCAATACTGTTTCAATTCTGGGACAACGTCTGCGACGTTGGCCCAAATTAAACCAACATCGGTTCAACGTCTCGTGTTTCATGGGGCTATTAGGCAACCTGATTATGTAATAACGTCGCCAATTCCAAGAAATTTATTGAAGAACTTAATTATTCGGGTAAGTGCGAGTCGCGGGTTACGCGGCTAATTGAACCAATATTGACGTATTGAACCAGCGTTGGTTTAATGTTGGGCCACCGTCAAAAGCGCTGAGTCAACATTACCACAACGCCGGGTCAACGTATCGGCTTGCTGTATTCATTATCAGATAACTATATTCGGATTCACATTAACCGTGGTTAATTTTTTTTTTGGCTGATTTCTCGGCCAATTGGGCGGGGGCCCTAGGGTAGTGGTTAGCACCGCTGCCTTTCACGCCAGAGTTCGGGGTTCGGTTCTCGGTCTCGGCGGTTTGAAAGAAACAAAAATGTTTCTTCCCCATCCACGTGTGAAAGTCAGTATTGTGGGGAGCCTCCGTGACCGAGAGGTAGCGTGCTCGGCCTCAGACCGCCAGGGCTCGAATTTCGAATCCTGTGTCTGGAGGACAGTGTCATCTCAATCATCTCACCATCCTCAGGAGGTTCTCCTGGCCCAGTTTAGCCTATATGTGCACAAAGGTGGCCTAAAGCCCGATTCATTTCATTTTTTATCGGCCAATTCTCAACCGGTTATCGTGAAATTTTGCAGGCAGTTTTCTAGCGATGTGGCAACTACCCTGAAAATTGCATTGAAAAATAATGTAAAGTTTAAAAGTTAGACCATTTGACATGTAGTATTTAAATAAATAGAAAAATGTCACCCTCTATAAGCCCATTAGCTTCGTCTCAGAGTTTCATTACATGTCAAATGGTCTAACTTCTGACATATTTGTCAAAACTTCGCGAAATTTTCAGGCTAGTCGCGACATAAATGGAAAATGGTGGGTGTAAAATTTCATGAAAATCGGTTGAGAATTGACAAACAAGAGATATTCACTTAATGAATTAAACTGTATAGACACGGTCCCAGCAGCACAAGGGTTAATTATCAGATTATATCAGCTGATCAGGCAGGCATTGTCTGAGACGAGAAACACGACATGTTGGTTCGATATATCTGGGCGGCATTATAGTCAGATTCACATTAAATTCATCAACCACGATTAATGAATTTCGCGAATTTCTCAGTCAATTCTCAACCAAAATTTCTGAGACGAAGCTAATGAGTTTATAGAGGGCGTCATTTTTATTTATTCAATACATGTCAAATAGACTAACTTTTAAACTAAACAATATTTCTCAATGAAATTTTCAGGGTAGTCGCCCCATCGCTAGAAAACAGTTGGTTGACAATTGACAGATAAATCAGCGAAAATCATTCACCACGTTTAATGTGAATCTGACTATATTCGATCAGTCATGAGTGAATCGGCCATCCCAGGAAACACGAAATATTCACGCAATGTTGGCTTGATGTTGGGCCAGCGTCGTAACCGATGGACCAACATTAGGCCTATAGTCCGAGCTAGGGCTTATATAAAAATAACCTAACCTTGTTTTGTTACATATACAATGTTTTTTTTATGTTTCTTATGGATTTTTTTGTGCTACATTCGAATCCGATGAGTGCCAGCTTGAAAAGTTTGAGCATTTTTGTTTATTCAAGGTCAAAGGTCAAGGTCAAATATGCTTTTCCAACAAATGAAGCTAGGAACAAGTATAATACCTCATTTTTATGTCATTTTGACTGGGCAATCCATTTCTGGAATTATTTTGATCATTCAAGTTCATCTTCAAGGTCAAAAGTTCAATTTCAAGGTCAAGTAAGCGAAAATACCATTTTTAACAAGTAACGCTAGGAACATGTGTAATACTTCTTTTTCATGGGATTTTGACTGGGAAATCCATTTATAGTAATATTTTGGGATATTCAAGGTTATCTTCAAGGTCGTAAGGTCAATTCCAAGGTAAAAATGTAAAAAAAACATTAATTTTAAGAAAGAAAAATAGGAAGAAATCTTATAGGTCTTTTTCGTGTGATGTTGACCTCTTTTTCGTGTCATTGTGATTAAATAAACTATTTCTTGCACTATTTTATCTTCAAGGTCATCTTCAAGGTCAAAAGGTGAATTTCAAGGTCAAGTGAAGGAAAATATGATTTTTAACTGATAAAGCTAGGAACATGTGTAATACCTCTTTTTCGTGTGATTTTGACTGCAAAATCCATTTCTTCTATTATCTTGGTCATTTGAGGTCACCCTCAAGGTCAAAAGGTCAATTTCAAGGTCAAATATGATTTTTTGGCGTATATGCTAAACTTTGAAGTACGTATAATGCCTAGCTTAGATGTGATTTTGATCGGATAATTTAATTCTGTTGGTTTTAAATGATTAAACATGCTCATGGTAAAAAGATCAGGCGACAAAAAGACATTAAAGGGCAACGGAGAGGCATTAGAAAGGGGCGGAAAACTTTAAACGTTGATGAGGAGGCGTTAAAAGGTAATGAGAAGGTGTTGTAGCATAATGAGAAGGCACTAACGGACAAAGGGAATGCATATTAAAGGGTAATGACTATGAGGCGAGGCAAGGAGGCGTTAAAGTGAGACTGGGTGTATTATAAGGTGGCAGAGGGATATCAAGGGGCTATGGAGAGGCGTTAAAAGGCTACCAGGAAGCATTAAATGACAATAGGAATGCGTTAAAAGGCGATGGAACAGCATTGAAGGGTGATGGAAACAGACTGCCGTCGCACTTTCAAGATTTTTCCGTCGTCCTTTATGCGTTTTCGTAGGGCTTTTAGTTTAATGCCTCTTCTTCGCCCTGAAAGCACTTTTAGCTTAACACCTTTTCGTTGTAATTAAAGGCCTTTCCATCGCCCTTTGACAACCCTTCTTCGCCCTGAATACATATCCATTACCCTTTAACACCTCTCCGTCGCCATGTAACCAATTGACTACCGCTATAAATTGCTGCTGCACTCTTGCAGAGACCAGATTAATTGATAACGGCATAGTTATCTCATGTAATCAATCCCAAATCCCGAATATATTCGGAACTGGTTCCCACCAGCCTGGATTTATCATTATCATCTTAATCCACTACAAGCCGTGAATTGCTGTCGCAATTCTCGGTTTAAAGTGGATAAAGATGACTTCAAGTGGTTGACAGATATAGAATAATATATCGTTAATATTAAAAGAGTTAATATGAAAATGTTTGTTCTAAAAACCCTAGGCGTATGAAATAAAGTGATTCTTCAGAGATGCAAAAATGATGCATCGTGAAGATTCAAAGGGTTAACACCTCTCCATCAATATTTAAGGCCTCCCCATCGAATTTTAACGTCTAAGCATCGCAGTTTTATGCATATGCGGCGCCTCTCCAATGCCCTCCATGCCTTCTAATATCCTTAGTGCCTCTCCGTCGCCACTTAAGGCCTTTCCGTCGCCCTTTAATGCCTCTCCATCGTCATTTATGCCTCTCCGTTTCTCTTGACGCCTTCTCCTCGCCCTTAAATGCATACCATACATCACCCTTTAACGCATACCATACATCACCCTTTAACTCCTCGACATCGACCTAATGCTTTGCCATCACCATTTAATGCTTCATGATCGCTTTTTAGCGCCTCTTCGTCACATTTACCGCCTTCCCATTGTAATTTAACGCCTCTCTATCACTCTTTAATAAATCCCCATCAACCTTTAACTCTTTTTCTTCTCCTTTTAACGGCTTCTAGTCGGCCTTTGACATTTTTCTGTCGCCATTTAACGCTTCTTTGTCACCCTTTAGTGACTCTCTGTTGTTTTCAACGCCTTCTCCTCGCCCTTAAACACCTATCCATCTTCTTTTAACGTCTCACCATCGCCCGTTAACGTTATTTAGTGCTTCTTCGTCACCTTCTAACGCTGTTCCATAGTCCTTTAATGACCCTCGTCACCTTTTAGCGAATCCCGTGGCACGCAGACACCTCTTCTTTACCCCTTATCGCCTCCTGGTTGCCCTTTAACGCCTCCTCATTTTCCTTCAATGCCTCTTCATTGCCCTTCAATGTATCTTCATTGCCCTTCAACACTTGCAATTTAACTCATTCCCGTCCCACTTTAAGGCCACTGGGTCACCTTTTAACGTCACGTCGCTGCTCTTTAACGCCTCCCATTGTCCTTTAACGCCTCGATGTTGCCTTTTAACGCCTCTACATTGAAATGTATGGCTTTCCTGTCGCTCTTTAACGCCTCTCCATCGTCCTTCAATTATTTCTCGTCGCCTGATCATTCCATTTGATAATGTTTAATCATTAAAACCCTACTAGAATTATATTATCCAGTCAAAATCACACCAAGACAATGTATTATACGTGCTCCATTTTGTAGCAGGTATGTTAAAATCAAATTTGACCTTGAAATTGACCTTTTGTCCTAGAGGATCATCTAAAATCACTAAAATATTACCAGAAAAGGATTGTTCAGGCAAAATCACACGACAAAGAGGTATTACACTTGTTTCTAGCTTTATTTGTTATAAATCATATTTTTGCTCACCTGACCTTGAAATTGACGCAATGACCTTGAAATTACCTTTTATCATCAAAATAGTAACATAAATGGATTATTCAGTCAAAATGACATCAAAACGACGTACTATACTTCTTCTGCTATTTGTATTTGCTAAAAAATCATATTTTCACATTTTGACCTTGGGATTGACTTTTATTACCTTGAGTTGAAATTGACCTTGCACATGACCTTGAATCCCCAAAATAATACTTTAAATGGATTTTCCAGTCAATTCCCATGAAAAAGAGGTATTACACATTTTCCTACCTTTATTTGTCAAAAATTATATTTTCTCTTACTTGATCTTGAAATTGACCTTGAATATGACCTTGAATAATCAAAATAGTTTCAGAAATGGATTGCCCAGTCAAAATCACATAGAAATGAGGTATTAAACACGTTCCTAGCTTCATTTCTTGAAAAATCATATTTGACCTTGAGATTGACCTTTGACCTTGAATCTACAAAAATGCTCAAACTTTTCAAGCTGGCACTCATCGGATTTGAATTCAGCACAAAAAAATCTATAAGAAACATTAAAAAAACATTGTATATGTCACAAAACAAGGTTAGGTCATCTCTAGCTCGGACTATTACCCCTTACAGCTCGGGGATCAACATTAGTCGTCATAATCTGACGTCTGTAGACGTCAGATTCTGACGACTAAAGTCGATCCCCGCACTGTAAGAGGAAAAATATTTCTAATGGCCATAGACCCATAACATAGGTATTCAAATGAATCGAAAAGAGATAACTGATACATTTATGATGATTTCAAATTGAAATAAACCCTTTGATCTCCAATGTTTTAATATCAAAATTCAGTGCTTGAAGGGTTAAGCCAATATTGGGTCAATGCCTCGTGTTTCCTGGGATAGGTCTATGTCCAGTTTCTTCCCCGCTCACACGCAAAGATTGAATATTGTGCGGAGCCTCCGTGACCGAGAGGTAGCGTGCTCGGCCTAAGACAACCAGGGCTCGAATTTCGAAACCTGTTTCTGGAGGGCTGTGGCATCTCATTCATCTCACCATCCTCAGGAGGTTCTCCTAGCGCAGTTTAGCCTATATTTGCACAAAGATGGCCTTTTTCTTTTCATTTTATGTCCAGTTAAGTCAAGTGGCAGCGGCGGAGTTTGAACTGACAACCTCCTACTGCAGCAGTGTTACCATGGTTACGTTTAATCAACATAAGTTTTGACGCATTTATGTATTATCAAATAACAGACAGACAGACAGACAGACAGATATTTTATTGACAAAAATAAAAGTCATTACAGACTTATTTGTCATAGCAATCATGGTAATGAGAGAGATATATGTACATGTATATACAATAATGTTAATTTGTTAAAATCCTATGACAATATACATGGTATGACAAACATCTAAAATCATGTTAATTGGCATTGCCATAATAAAAACTGGGTTTTCGGTGATATAAATGGCTACTACTTAAAATAAAATTAAAAGGCATTGCCAGGATAACATGGGGGTCTATCATTTTGTTTCCCGCACCGAAACCATAACAAATATTACTATTTATAGTAGGCCTATAGATTTGTAGAATTGTATTTGTATTGTCGACCTTAGTCGTCAGAATCTGACGTCTCCAGACGTCAAATTCTGACCACTAAGGTCGATCCCCGCACTGTAAGAATTAAAATAGTTGTAATGGGTGTAGAACAATAACATAGGTATTCAAATGAATCGGAAAGAGCTGACAAAGACATTTATGATGATTTTAAAGTGAAAAAACAACAACTTTGATTTCCATGGTTTATACAAAATAATTTGGCGTTGCAAGGGTTAAGGCTGCTTAATAACGATATGCCTGATAGTGCAAAAAACGCTATATTAGCCATGTTTCGCAGATGATGCTAATTGTTTTTGACGAATTGTTGATATTACGATTGTATGTCTTTGCAAAATGAATAAGATGAACTTTATTGGTGGTCCAAATATTGGAAGCTAAATTTTAACTCTTTCAAATGTAAGGTTATTTCTTTCACTGGGAATCGCAATCCTATTAAGTTTGTTTATAAGAATAATGGTGAGCCATTAGAAAATATTTCTTCCTTTTGTGACTTAGGTGTTACTGTTGACAGCTTCTTTACACATAATGTACATATAAAAAACGTTATTAAACAATGTAATAAAGTAAACGGCGCGCAGCTGGTTATAAAGCACCTGCGTCGGTCACCTTAAAGCTATTCATAGCTCTAATAAGACCCATAACCGAATATTCCTCTCCAGTCTGGTCTCCTTTGTATTAATTGAGCGCATACAAATAAATTTTACACGATACGCCATGCATTATCCTCCATTAAACTATAAAGAGCGCTGTGTAAATATGAACATTTTGCCACTTTCATTTCGAAGAGAAATGGCAGACATTAAATTATTTTTTAAATCAATGTTTACGACCAATTTTTCTAATAATATTTCTGAGCTTGTCAAAACATATATACCGAATTCAAGACTTCGCTCTCATCATAAAGATCTCCTTGTGGAATCTAAACTCGTAAAAACAGAGACATATAAGGAGTATTATTCTAATAGAATTGTTCCTCTATGGAACAAGTTACCACCAGAACTGCGTGTGGATCATTCTCTTGATATTTTTGTTGATGAGTTAGACAATTTCTATCAAAGACAATGATGTAATGATATATGTTCGTGGACAAGTACTTGTCGAAGTCAGGCGTGTGCGTGTTTTTATTACATAGTTATGATTTTAACCTTATTTTTTTACCAACATAGGCTACGTTTACTTAAAACATTTTCTATTTTATGTACCTTTATGCTTTTAAATTATACTATTGCATACTTTATACTTTTTTTTACAACGTACTTTTATATAATTTTAATATATATTTATATATATTTTTTATATTATAATGGATGTCAAACCCTTTGAGTTGTTATGTCGTTCATACACGAACATTTGATAGAGAAACTATAGTCAGATTCACATTAAATTCATCAACCAGGATTATTGAATTTCGCAGATTTCTCAGTCAACTCTCAACCAATTTTCATGGAATTTTACACACACTATTTTCCATTTATGTCGTGACTACCCTGTTTCGCGAAGTTTTGATAAGTATTTTAAAAAGTTAGACCATTGGACATTAAATAAAATTCTGAGACGAGGCTAATGGGTTTATAGAGGGCAACATTTTTATTTATTTACTACATGTCAAATGGTCTAACTTCTAAAATATTTATCAAAACTTCGCAAAACTTTCAGGGTAGTCACGACATGAATGGAAAATAGTGTGTGTAAAATTTAATGACAATTGGTTAAGAATAAAAAAAAAACTGTCATTATTTGCAGATGTTTCTTATTATTGTATCGAAATATCATCCTGTCTCCTCGCTCATACACCGCACATATTATATATATTTCACTATATTATGTATTTGCACACAGGCCGATGGGCCTATGCTGAGATGAAATAAACGATCTATCTATGACATGTTTTAATAATAATAATAATAATAATAATAATATAATACGTACAACATATCCAAAAATAATATGTGACAACAATAAAGTATTTAACTATATCGAAATATACACACCTAGAATATGTGTAAGTATCAACTAAAAGAACTATAAGAAATATACATGTCCATAATACTATACAGGATAGATATGTGTTTGCCACACCACACGAGTAATAAAATAACTACTTTTATGACTAATATATAGCCTATTATTATAACTGGTATTAAAAAAACACTCTGGAAAGCGTAGAAACCGATAGTATATATATAAGTGGATATAACTGAAGTATGTATCAAACAAGTATACATTTTCAACTTTTTAAAATAATATAATATGTACAGAAATATTTTAAATATTCTTTGACATAATATAATGGTAATGTGGTTCAGCTCATATACATGAACTTTTACATTTTTTAAATACGTCCATAAATAAAAGTCTTGACATTAGCATAAAATGCATCGGCTGACGTCAGCTCCATTTACGACACCATAATGGTATTCACCCTGGTCAACGTTCTAAGGAGGTCAGAAGGAAATATTATTAAATAGCAGTTAAGCAAAACGGCTGGCCTGCTTTAAGACAGTGAAGAAAAAATCAGAAAATGAAACGTAAAAACAAATCCGTGTTGTAATTCACTGAGAGAGACACCTGGTGAATAACCGGGGAAAGTGTTAGCCTGACAGCGACATCTGGTGAGTTAAAACAACTCACTTGATATGAAACTATACTGCTTTACAAAGCCACAATGCAGTATCTTTTTATTTGTAAAGTAAAAAGATACTGCATTTTTGCAGAAAGAACCTACTTATTGCAAAGATAGTTTATTAATATTAATTTATCAAAGCATCCCCAATCCACCACAGGGGTGAGTGCATAGGCCCATGCCTCCAACATCGTCTTTTTATCAGACTCCAGAGTGACCATCTTCTCATCCCTCCATGTAGTAGCCTAGGCCTACTGCTCTGCAAAGTCAAAACGCATTATCGGCTTGCTTGTAAAGTGAGCAGATACTGCTTTTTGGCTTTGAGCGGCAGAGTAGGCCTGGGCCTAATCAGGTTTCAAAGAAACACATTTGTCTTCTAGACTCACTCGCAAATATTCAGTATTGAGAGGTGCGTAGGGTGCCATGCACTTCATATAGGAAAATCTAGAATTTAGAATCCTGTGTCTGGCGGGCACTGTCCTCTCATCATCAGATCCTCGGGAGGTTCTCCTGGCCCAGTTTAACCTGTATGTGCACAAAAGTGGTATAAAACACAATTCATCGATTGAACAATTAATTGATTGATTGATTGATTGATTGATTGATTGATTGATTGATTGATTGATTGATTGATTGATTGATTGATTGATTGATTGATTGATTGATTGATTGATTGATTGATTGATTGATTGATGGATTGATTGATCGATCGCTAGATGGATTGATTGATTGATTGATCGATCGCTAGATTGATTGATTGATTGATTGATTGATTGATTGATTGATAGATTGATTGATCGATCGATCGATCGATCGATCGATCATTCATTCATTCATTCATTCATTCATTCATTCATTCATTCATTCATTCATTTATTTATTCATTCAATCAAAAATTTATTAATTAAGTGTGCAATTTTTCCGTATAAGTCGATCATTAGGCCTAATTAAAGACTATAATTAAAGACTCGTTATTAATATGCTGAGGGGAGGGGGAGGCTTAGCCTGGGCCCCCTATATTTTTTAACATGTTTAAAGAAGGTTGTTTTACAGCTATTGTTGCAAAAAAACTAATGCACAAAATGATGTGTTCAAAGATCGTTTGTTGATGTGAGGCTCACTGTAGGTGCATGTTATTAACCCTTTGATCGCTAAGCACGAATATACTAGTCGTTCTAAGTCATGGAGACCAAAGGGTTTTAATTTGAAATCATCATAAATGTCTTATTTAGCTCCTTCTGATTCATTTGAATACCTGTGTTATGGGTCTACGGCCATTAGAAATAGTTTAGTTCTTACAGTGCGGGGAGCCTTTCTGCACCCCCCCCCCCCCTGGATCCGCCACCGTGTCTCGCTGGACAGTGGCTTCTGTCCTCATGTGCTCAGCCTCTTGTCATATAACTAGTTTCCATGCATTTGAAATAATTAAATTTAAATGAACGAATAGGCCGGGCGAATAGGCCTGCAGTTTCTAATTGAAATAAGCAATAGGCCTAAACCCATCCTAGCCCAATGTTGGGGTGATGTTGGGCCAGCGTCGTAGACGATGGGCCACCATCACCCCAACATTCATTGCCCCAGTTGACGCCTTGTGTTTGCTGGGTAGGCGCTTCACGATGCGTTAAACCAATGCTGAGTTAGCCTAATGGTGGGCCATAGTCGCACACGATGGCCCACCATTCAACAGACAGACAGACAGACAGATATTTTATTGACAGAAAGTCAATCCAGACTTATTTGTCATAGAAATAAGAGAGATATGTAGGCTACATAGGCTATACAACCGTCAACATTGTTAATTATTTAAAATCATATGACAATATACATAGTATGACATTCTAGGGCCTACATAACTAAAATCATGTTAACTGGCATTGCCATAAAAAACACTGGGTATTACGATAATATGAATGACTGCTAACGTTACTTGGAACAAAATTCAATGGCATTGCCAAGTAAACATAGGGTCTATCATTTTGTTTCCCACACCAAAACCAGCATCGGTCTAACGTAGGCTACTTTTTTGCTGCGCTACACGTTCACCCAATGTTAGATCAATGTTTAATCTAAGAAAATGATCATTGACTGGTGTTTGTGGTTGGTTGTCACCCTGGTTGTCACCAGTGAGTGGCGAGCAGAGTATCACCCCAGTGGCAGCCACAGATTGACCGCGAACAAAATCGTGGGACATTTCTTTGGACCGTCATATCTGAATATATCGGGGAATAATCAGGTCGAAAATAGCTTTTTTTAGAATCAGTAACATTTCAGTTCCATGCCCGCATGCTCAGCTCAGAGGTTGCACAGTCATTAACAAGTTATGGACATTTTTCGGACCTTGGGGTCGAGATCGCTCTCAGTCACCGCCATGTTGAAATTTTCGGGTAAAGCAAATAGATCAATCCACGGCCGGCTAGGCAGAGCAGGCCTGAGTACATCTATTTATAACATGATGAGTATAGGATGTGTATGTGTTGTTTACATGTGTCAGGCGTACACACTATGGCCTTGTCGTCTGGCCTGACAGGCGGTGACGTGTAGCCTACAGGGGGTGTACGCACGGGACAAAGAATACGATACTGTGATCAGCACCACATTAATAGATCGATATGACGTAAAGCTGGGCTCACCTGGCTTCTCAGCTATACACAGGTAGGCCTACGTCTATATATCACCTGTAAATGACAGTGTCAACACATCAGTCATAAGTCAACACAGGCACAGGCGTGCATTATAATATAGGCCTAAGGTTAGGCCTATAAAATACAGCTGTATATGATTGTAGCGTATAGTATAGGCCTACTAGTACTATTAGTATTATAGTAGTCATACAAGCCATAGCATATACTGATATAGCAGGAGGATATGATATATAATAATAACACTTGTATGACATAGGCCTAACATACAGTTTAATGTGGAGCTACACATAATTTAAGGTTGCATATTATGTGTTTACAGTTTTGGATGAAGTCAAGCCGTAGGGATTAGCAGGAATGCAGGAGATTGATGATTTGGATTTTATAAACTGCGTAACAGCAACATAAAGCAGGTAAGTAACGTTAGGCCGATAAGAATTTCCTGAATTTATTTATGACAAGCCTCGGTAGTAACGTTATATATTAATATTATAATAATATGGACCCAAAAAACAGGAGACATTGAGCCAATGTTGGTTCAATGTTGGTCCAGCGTCTAAGACGGCGGACCAACATTGAGCCGACATTGGCAACAATATGTAAATGTGTCGTGTTTGCTGGGGGATAGGGCCTACTTCCTGATAGGTACGAGTGATTGACGTCCCAGACAACACATTAGGCCTACGTCTCTCCGATGTTGTTGTAATGTTGGGCCAGTGTCAGAGACGGTTGACAGGCAGTGAATCAACATGGTGTCTGGGATGACGTCAGTAGATATGTAAACAGACTAAGCATGCTAAGAGGATGTTTAAATACAGACTCCTATAGCTATAGATGCCTAGATATAAAATAATACATAGGGGGCCTACATAATTGGAAAGATTATAAACTAGATAGTACTTCAATCAGTCAGAGACTGCAAACCTCTGTCGAAATGATCCCAATGATTAGTAAAACCGATTGTATTGTGGTATTATTGCATTCATTCATAATTGTGGTATTTCTGATCAATTATAACGTCATAGATTCAACCTATTTCATCTATTCAACCTTACATAACAGTTGTGAGACTATGGCGTCATAAATAGTGTTATATACAGTCAGATTGAAATAGTATTTTACCAGGCCTACTAATCCATGCCGTAATGCGGGTCCAGGACTCGTATTCTCGTACAAGTTACGATATATCGTAGGCTTCTGATTGATCGAGACTGCCATCTCAACCAAATTCAGAAGCCTACGATATATCGCAACTTGTACGAGAATACGCGCCCTTCATGTACGATTCGTAATCAGGATCATCCCCAAAATGTAATCGATTGTTACTTGGCACAAACACACCTCTGGTGAACATGGTGAAAGTCCAATGCAATTCCGCTCATTTCAGGGGGACAGACAGGTTAACAAACAAGACCAAAAACATAACCCCCTTGCGTAGATAATAATACATGTTCAGTAAGACCTATATACATCTACATAATATATACCTAGATATAGCCCATTTATTTTAAAATTTTATTCGATCAGTTTCATTCGCCATGTTCACCATGTTCACTGTGAGATGTGAATTGCAATATCAAATGGCACCTCATATTCTGATAATCAGATAATGATTGAAATTATACTAGAATTTCCAGGTGTCTAAAATATTTTTGTCATGTTGATAATTTTAATCAGTTATTAGTAAATTGTTTTCCTGTGTGTTTTTAGTTGAGATGCTGACGTCACACCTTTGGGTCATGGTGACCTCGCTGCTGGTCTATGTGTCAACCTCTACAGCATATATCCTGGTGGTAAGTTAAATCCCTTATGCTAGGTTTACACTATGTTCCCGGCGGCTACAGCGGCCACGTTTGCCCGAAACGTAGTGCACCGTGGGATTTTAGCCCTCTTTCAATTTTTGTTAGGTCTTGCTACGTTTTCTAACGGTCTGTCACGGCCTCTCACGGTATGCGGGACGGGCCGTGACGGGTCGCAGGTGGTCGACTCCCGGAGGCTCAAAGGCGCGGTACGGTTCGGCCTGTTCGGCCCCCGATCTATTACGGATGCCAGTACGTTGCCTCCCGGGCCGTCACGGTCTGATGGGGTTCCTCGCGTTTCTCGCGTTTTAACCAAGGACTGGCACGTCTTTCACGTTCTCTCAAGACTCTCTGCGTTTGAACATATCTTGCCTCTTAATCAATTTAAAAGAAGATTTGTGTGGCTAATCCTACATTTAAGAGGTCATGGAATCTGCTGAAACTATTTTCAATTGCTAAATTACAATATTTTTTGTGAAATTCGAGATAACCACCAAAGAAATGACAAAAATTACATATTTTAACTGTATGCACTTTTAAAGTTATGATTTGTGATTTAAAATATCCCCAGGACTCTCATTGAGTGGTATCATATTGTTCAGGGACCTATCACGAGTCAGAATCAGGCTGTTAACATTTAATCGATGGAAAATAAATGACCAAAGACGATTTTCAAAATGGCCACTATCAAAATTACCGAAAAGTTCAGAAACATGCTTCCAGTCCCACTACGGACCGTCTCAAAGTTCCGTTACGGTTTATTACGCACTGTCACGTTTTGTCACGTTTTGTTGGGTTCACCCCGTTTCACTACCGCCTGCTAGGTTTGTTATCCGTACCGTGACTGCCGTGGCAATTTTTTGACAGTTTTAAAATCTGGCACGGCAGTCACGGCAATCACGGCCTCCCAAGTTTGTCCATCCCGCCGCCCTGCGTTGCCCCACGTCCATCCCGTTTTCTCCACGGTGGCCTGAAACGTGGCCGCCGTGGCCGCCGGGAACCTAGTGTGAACCTAGCATTATGTAAACATAATAAAGGGATAGCGTGGCAATACGTCTATCCCAGAAAATACGTTAAGTTCAGCCATTGTTAGTTTAATGTTGGTCCATCGTCTACGACGCTGGCCCAACATTAAACTAACATTGGTTCATGATCTCGTGTTTGCTGGGATTTTCACACTGTTTAACCCTTTACCAGCTACTGTCTGTTGGTCTACATCATACATAGGCCTACTGGTTTTAAGTAGCACCCTTTACCTGCTAGAGACTAACGCCGTGACCATAGGTCTATTTTCATACTCATTTAACCTTTTACCTCCTATTGTGTGTTAGTCTGTATGCACGGCATACACACACTTGTGGTGACTAGAACCCTTTAACTGCTAGAGATGAGGAATAATCGTTTGGATTCAATTTGTAGGCTACATATTTAGGTAATTTTCACCCATTTAAAGTAACTTTAAATGGGCTTAAGGTTGTGTCTCGCTGTCGCAAACTAACTTAGTTAGTTTGCGACAGCGAGACACAACCTTAAAGCTACGTCTCCTTTTACACGCATCCGATCTGCATCCACATACGCAACGAATAAAAAAATCAGTATCCACTAAACATGCTAAATCGTGTTGACCTGTCTCTATGCACACGCAACCTCTGCGCATCCTGTCTGCAATCGAATGAGCTCACATGATCTAAATATAGAAAGAGGACGATTCAATAATCCAATCACTCCAAAAAATCAGCGAATATGCACAAGGTGTCAATTAAACGAAATTGACGATGAAATACATCTTCTTCTCCACTGTTGCGCTATGAAGGATGAACGCGAAATCTTGTATGATTCTGTAGCCGCAATTATCAATATACAACCGACAAATGAAATGTTTCTAGGAATTATGACATCTAGAGACATAACAGTGGTGAAGTCACTAGCGCAATTTATTTATGGTTGCTTTAAACAAATTAAGGGCTAAAACTACTGAGTATAATAAATCTGTCACCTGTCGCTATATTATTCATATTATCATGCCCTCATGATCTGACTTGGGTATTACCACATCAAGACGGTTGTAGCTCTCGGATCTTATTATTTGGCTTTTTGGGGCCGGTTAGGGACGTTTCCGTCGCCTTTGTTATCAGACGAGGTGGGGCCTTATGGAGGATTTCAGAGTTGCTAAGTCAACTGATTTTCTCCATGAGGTCGGGAATGTTTTTCTTCGATTGTAACTCCGAGTATGTGGTTCTAACTAGGTCGTGATTGAAAAAGTATGAATTAAACAATATAGTGAATTATAAAAAGGCTTAATCATGTTAATGTTTTTGTGCGAGGGCCATGTCCTGTGTGAATTGCACAAATAATTTTTAACCGCCATTACTACTGTTATTACGTCGTTAAGTTTGCACCACTAGTCAATCTCAGGGAATCTCCGCGCTCATAGCGACTGTGCTTGCATGGTCACATGACACGGAGCTACCTGTTTATGCCATATTTATTGTACTTGCATGATATTATATTTAATTTTAAAAAATATCATATAATTTTTACCATTGGCTTATTGCATACTCCAGTTACTGTAGCATAATCATGCACTTGTATATATTTTAGGTTTCTACGCTTTCCAGAGTGTCTTTTTTGCTACTATATATAACTAGTATGTCATACGTAGCAGCTATTTTATCTCTGGTTTTGGTGCGGGAAACAAAATGATAGACCTCTATGTTATCTTGGCAATGCCTTTTAATTCATTTTTAGCAGTAGTCATTTATATTATCGAAATACCCAGTTTTTATTTTGGCAATGCCACTTAACATGATTTTAGTTGTGTATGTCATACCATGTATATTATCATATGATTTTAACAAACTAACAATCTTGTATATACATGTACATATATCTCTTTCATTTCTATGACAAATAAGTCTGTAATGACTTTTCTTTTCTGTCAATAAAATATCTGTCTGTCTGTCTGCAACCTCCACGCATGCGGATCAAAGTGTGCGGATGAATCGATTCCTTAAAATGCGGATCATACACCTTACATAATCTCACAGTATATGTTGTTGTGTTGTCCATCTACATCCCCCCAGCTCATTGAAACGTGATAAAACACACTACATATATTGGACACGTGGTCTGCTATACCGAGGAGGTTGAAAAGACTCCTTGGCTAATCAGCTAATACACTGATGTAAACATGGTAAACTACATGTGCTATCCCCGCCTCGTCCCCCACGTGCTCTTTCTTCAGTGTCGCAATTTCTAATAATAGAAAAAGATGGGAAAGAGTGGAAAAATCCCAAAATACCGGCAGGTAAACTAGAAGACTAGAGCTTATAGAACTGGTTCGTGGTCAGGTGTGTCTCTACGATTCAACCTCGCCTGACCATTTGGATGCTGTTAAAACAGTGAATATATGGATAAGCATTGCGAAGGCCCTGAAAATAACTTCTTCTTCCATTTCTATGAACATCAATTCTTTGTTGACTACTGCCATTGTAGAACTGCTATGTTGTGCAGCGTGCATACAGTGTGCACTCGTGAGTATATATACATATCGTGTCTACAGCAGATCTTTATGGATGCATGGAGACACAGATTGCGGATAGACATGCGGATGCGTATGCGGATCTGTACTGGATGCGGATGCGTGTAAAAGGAGATGTAGCTTACAAGGAGACGTGGCTTTAGTGGTTAAAAAAATAAATTTAAGTTAAATTTAAAAACTTAGCGCTTTAAGGGTTGATATGTAACGTACATATTTTCAAATATATTATGATTTTTGAAATTGGTATCTCAGCCCTGTAAATAAAAGTATGCGTATATATCAGGCTGAAACCACCCAGTAAACACAGAACATTTGTAAGTCTATAAAATTTGAAACCAGATGTCCTCAATGGGGAATGGCGGAAGGTATTTCTAATCAGGAATGTTTGTGCCACATATATTTTTTGTCCCTGTTGTGTTGGCTATAATATGTTTGAAGGCCTGTTTCGGTTTCCACCTCATCAAACACGATACGTTGACCCAATGTTGGTCTAATGTTGGCCCAGCTTCGCCTACGTGGGCCAACATTAGACCAACATTGGGTCAAAGTATCGTGTTTGATGGGACTTTTTCTTCTGTCGGCTGGGTTTGAACAGTGAACATGATATATTGAACCAATAGTGGTTAAATGTTAGTCCAGCGTCCCTTAGACATGTTAGACGACGGGCTAGCATTCACCAGTTACAGCATTATTTGATGGGAAGCGACGCGACACGTCAATTGAGGCTTTTTTTTAAAGAGAGTATTTTAATATGACTCATATCACCAACAAACACATAAATTGAAACAATATTTTAATAATAATCATTATTTGCTGCATTGTTTTATTTTTATTGTACATTCATTTGAACAACGGTTGAAGCTGGAATTGCAGTTTTCTGCTTCACATGACAAAAATTATTGCTATTCATGAAAATAAACATCTCCTAATTTGAATAATTTGATTAGCATCTGCCACATAATGTGTTATCAATTTGAATTGGCATTTTATTTTGGTAAAAACTGCCTTGAAAACGTGTATTATACTGTCCAGCAGTACAAAGGTTGATACGGTTCTAGCAACACAAGGGTTTGCTAGGTTTGCGTTGTGGTGCAGATTTTCAAGGAAAATATTTTGAATCAATCAATCAATCAATCAATCAATCAATCAATCAATCAATCAATCAATCAATCAATCAATCAATCAATCAATCAATCAATCAATCAATCAATCAATCAATCAATCAATCAATCAATCAATCAATCAATCAATCAATCAATCAACCAATCAACCAATCAATCAAACTTGTATAGCAAGTAAACAGTGCACAATTTTGAGGCAAGTCCACGTGCCCCCCCCCCCCCACCGTTAATTTTTGCTGTCAATGTCAACGGAAATTAATGGTTCTTAAGTATAATTACCGATAGGGGCCTACTCGTTAAAGTTGGATAGAACTCTCATTTTTGCAATATAGAGTTCTTCTTTCACCAGGGCGGGGACCCTAGGGTAGTGGTTAGCACCGCTGCCTTTCACGCCTGAGTTCGGGGTTCGGTTCCCGGTCTCGGCGGTTTGAAAGAAACAAAAATGTTTCTTCCCCATCCACGTGTGAAAGTTAGTATTGTGGGGAGCCTCCGTGACCGAGAGGTGGCGTGCTCGGCCTCAGACCGCCAGGGCTCAAATTTCGAATCCTGTGTCTGGAGGACAGTGTCATCTCAATCATCTCACCATCCTCAGGAAGTTCTCCTGGCCCAGTTTAGCCTATATGTGCACAAAGGTGGCCTAAAGCCCGATACATTTCATTTTCTTCTTTCACCATGTTCACTTTAGAAATTTGGTCTAGAATTGTTCCCTGGGAATTGCGGGAATATCCCATATTAACAGGGATATTAATTATGAATCACACAGATATTCAATTTACTTTTATTATGTTTAATATGAAGAGCTTTATTATTCATGCAGGTGATATTCAGTGGCCCATGTACATATTATTAATCTGACAGTGTATAGAGGCGCCCTTTGAGCCCCTATAACCATGATAACACTGTCAGACACATTTGCATCTCATTACCATGATTACGGTGTGCCACTATAATTGAGTGAGTGAATATTGCTTTACGTCGCCTTCCGCACAATCATGGCAATATCGCGACAGAAGGAAGTCCAAAGTCGGGACTATGTCCTACTCTTTTCGAATGACTTCAATGGTTCTTTATAGTGCAGAGCGCCATAGACAGCATTGCACGCTCGAGGCATTTGAACATCAGATTAAACTGTAAAACCAGCCGGTTTAAACGGTATTCTGAAGTTTTGTTACATTGAAGCAAAACTGATTTTGTGAATACGGTTGAAAAATAATTTACGCAGCCGTTTAGTTACCATGGTTACACTGGTCTAAACGCTAAGCTCGGGTTTTGTTAAACCTCTTTTGTGAATACGGCTGTGAGGGGCTTAGACACAGGTTATTACAGGATATTTTGTATCACCAAGATTTCAGTGGCCATTGATGACTGGTCTGAGATCTTGTGGTGGATTCAAGGTAGCGCGTCGCCTCAAGGTCCGTCAAGCTAATCTCAAGGTCATTTCACGGTCACTATAACCAGCTCTTCTACATGTAACAGGCTGATGACGAATATGACGAATATAGGTCACTCGTCACGGCTGTACAAGGATTTAACCCTTAGAGCGCTAAATTAAACAATTTACATTTTTACCCACTTGAAGTTGTGTCTCGCTACCGCGACCCACAACTTCGAGTGGGTGAAAATTATTCATTTTTGTTTAATTTGATAGTAAAGATTTGCAAATCTTGATGTTCAGGCACTCATTTCGCTCCCGATAACAGTGATTTAATGGGCTAATCAAACGGATTGACAATGACAATAGCCGCGTTCAGCGGTGAAAGGGTTAACCCTTTCAATCCTGAATTTACCATAGTCATCTTCATCCACTACAAGCCGGGAATTGCTGCCGCAATTCTCGACTTGTAGTGGATGAAGATGACTTGATGTGGTTTAAAAATTAAAGAAAATTACCACGTATTGGTAAACTAGTTTCATAGAAATTTTCGTTCTAAAACCCTTAGTTGTAGGAAAATTAAATCTGTGTTCAGGGATGTAAAATGATGCTTTAATGCATCGTGGGGGCTTAAAGGGTTAAAGCGCAGTATTCTGACTAAATCCATGTTAAGCTCCTTACCATTTTAACCCTTTGCCGGCTAATCACGACAATAGTCGTTTTTAATCCATTTTATTGGGAATTAAACGACTGTTTGAACATCAAAATTTGTAAGTGTTTGGTATCAAATTAAACAAATATGAGTAATTTTCAACCACTTGAGGTTGTGGATCGCGGTAGCGAGACACAACCTCAAGTTGTTGAAAATTTAAATAAATTTACTCAGCAGGATAAGGGTTAGCATAGGGAATTATAGACAGGATTAACATGATTAAAGCGCAAAGCAGATCAAAGTGAGCGACGGCAGCTCGTGGAAGTTCCTGGATGTCCATGCAAATGCAAGAGATTTTCCCGCAAAAAATCAAACAATTTTGAAATATTTTGTTCGCATTTGACCTCGCGTTGCTGTGTTTGACCTTTCGTTCGCATTTTTTAGTGATAATTAAATATCGTATCGTATCGTATCGTATCGTATCGTATCGTATCGTATCGTATCGTATCGTATCGGTATCGTATCGTATCGTATCGTATCGTATCGTATCGTATCGTATCGTATCGTATCGTATCGTATCGTATCGTATCGTATCGTATCGTATCGTATCGTATCGTATCGTATTGTATTGTATTGTAGTGACATGTACAAATGAATCCTAATGACAGTATACACATGATTACAATATCCATACACAGCCCATTTGGGCCTTCCCCACTTATATGTCACCCCAAAATAGTATGGTAAATAATTATATGCTAAGCGAGCCAGCCAGAAAATAATGTAATATTCATCCCGGCAAACACCATCGCCTACCCACTGTCGGGGCAATGCTGGGCCATGTCGCAGACGGTGGACCAACATTGATCAAACATCGGGCCGATATCCTGTGCCTCCCGGATACATCTAATCATCAGCATGTACAAAAGGGTCTTAACTGCCACTTTGTATAGTGACAGATACGACCAATACCACGATGAGGAAATAAATTATCCCAGCAAACACAACACAGTGAATTAATGTTGATTTAATGTTGGCCCAGAGTCGGAGATGATGGGCCAACATTAAATCAACATTGATTCAGTGTCTCGTGTTTTCTGGGATTAGACCTTTAATTTATAAATGGTTGATACAGGTACATTTCATCTTGAAAAATCCTGGCAACCAAGCCAATGAAAAATCCTTGGACTGCGAGTCCAATTAGAAGTCCGGAATCTAACGCATTCCAGATTTACCAAGATCGTTGGGTTTTTATAAGGGGCTTGTTGACAACAAACTCTTGTGCTGGGTGTCATGGTCAGGATCATCTTCTCACCTCTTTATCTTGTTTATTAATATACTTACATCATGGTCATAACATGCTGACAGACAATAGTCAGTCCTTACTCTACGGTGGTTCGCGCATCTCTCTCAGAGCTCTCTCGCTCTTTGTCTCTGGCTGTCTCTATGTTATAAATTCTGCGCCTGCGCACTGGCAGACTTCTCCGAGTATAACATAGAATAACTGTGCCATCCTCTAGCCGTGTTCACACAAGTAACTCAGCTAACAAGGACATTGAGCCAATGCAAGCTCAGTGTTGGTCTAACTCTTAGACAGTCGGCCAACCCCAAAACAGCATTCTTTGGTCTAGCTACTCACAATCATCTCTGCCACCCTTTTACCTCTAAAGGTGGGGTCTCACTGATACGTTTGCATGACCACTATCGACCCTTTTATTTGAATCTAATTACTACTCACACCTCAATGCTATAATAGGGATTACATAATATATGTATTATTAGTGGACAGACCTGTAGCTTCCGACGTCACGTTGTAGACCTTGTTCATGGCCTTCCAACCGTGCCCTGGATCCACAAATGTTTGTTTGGCAGAACATTATCGCTAGCAATGCTCTAACGAGGCATGTTCGCACCTGTCCTACTGGCAACGCTGGCACAACGACGGCCCAATGCGCTCAACTCTGGCATTGCTGACCCAACGTTGGCCCCACTTACTACATAAATACAATGGTTTAATAAGAACTGTTATCCGTTATGCATTCAGCCAACATAACACATTGCTCAACTCAATTAATTTAACTGCATTCTAAAACCATTATTACTGTTACTACAGGTCAATAGTTTACAATCTGTTATAAGCTACATATATACTCAGTACGCCTATCCCATTCCTGACAAATATAAGTAATCTGTAATTAGTTGACATTTAATATCAATAATATATCGAGTTGTGAGTTGTCACAACTCGATATATATTGAGTTTGATTTATCGATATGTTTAGTTGATAACTCAAATATATTGAGTTGACAACTCAATGTATCGCGTTTAACTCAACATATCCAGTTGTAAACTTAATAAAAAAATAAAAACCTTAATGTCGCTTCTACATGGGGTTTCCGTAGGACATATTATTTTTTTTTACCGCCGAATGGCACCCACAACCGTCAATTTCTAAGGAAGGGAGAGGTGAACACAGATAATTACACAATAGTTTGTGCCAGCTAGATCTTAGGGGCCATTGATGACAGTTGTTAATGTTGTGGTTTGACTGGTCTAAGATCTTGATGGTGTATGCAGGGTATAGCGTCTCAAGATCAGTCAAGGTCATGCCATGGTCATTACAACCAGCAATTAACCATGTTTATAGAGATTAGTGAATGTGCTTTCCTGGATATAAATTTTGATCAATATTCTTTTTTTTTTTAAGAGTTTTTATAAGTAACCCACTAGGCACATGACGTTGATGCGACGTTGAATCAACGTCACTGACGTTGACTCAACATCGCAACAAAGTCGTGTGCCCAGCGGGAACACTATATTCTCAGTTTCGGTTTCACTAATATTTCACGTTGTCATTCGCGCACCATCATATAACTATAAAAATAGAATTTGAATCAAATTACTAAAGATGTCTTCCCCATTACATCAACCAACCGGAGAATTTGTTTGATTTCATTAAACCTTATAACGCTGAATTACTTTGTATAAACCATAGAAACTAAAGGGTTTTTTAGTAGAGCTTTGCTCTACTTTTTCGATGATGTTGAGTCTGAGTGGTTTTCTGTATGATTAATTTCACGGCAATAATTTTAAATTTGTGGAATTGGGAACATATCTAACTCCATGTGTGTGTTAAGAATAACTTTTATCGTTGCACCACGAAGCCAGATTTTGAGAATTTGGCTCAGCTGATCAGATGAACACTGATATAAATGACGCATCAATTCCTATTTCCAATACAAATGTCAGCCATGTACACAGTGCATGAGCTCTGTTAATTGACGTCATGCGTGACCTTAGCAATACACTTTGACCCTCAGTGCTTTGACCTGCTTCGCACAGCAATAGCACAGCAATACGTAGGCCCACCTGCCAGTACTGTATACGGCACGTGACCTACTATGATCCAATGTTGTTTGAATGTTGGCCCGCCGTCTCCGAGTCGGCCCCACATTAAAACAACGTTGGGTCAACGTCTTGTGTTTGCTGGGAGTGCATCTGTCATTAATAGTAGGCCTATTAAGACTGCAACGCTGACCAAATGCTGGGCCAGCGTCGTAGACGGTGTGCCAGCATTGAAACAACGCTGGCTGCATGTGATTGTCCAGCGGTATGCGTGTTTGCCTGTATGGTCAGTCTGTCCCAGAGGCATAGGTCTACACAACAACACTCAGCTGACACAAGAAGACGTTGAATCAATGTTGGATCAACGTTTGTCCACCATCTACGACGTTGGACCAACTTTGATTCAACGTCTTGTCTCTGCTGGCCTGCCGAGCTTCATAGACGATGCTCTAACATTAAACCAGCAAAAAAAAACAATTCACTTGTAGTAAAAATTTAGGCCTAGGGCCTACTGGTGCCTACAGTCTGAATACGTTCTGAAAACTTTAAAAAACACCCCTCAGGCAATGCATAGCCTAATCCTGCTATGCTTAATGAATCTCATAGCCATGTGCGAAGCCCCAGAAGTGACATTTAAATTAGGCTATTTTCAACTCAATATCAAGTTATTAACTCACTAATTATATCGATAACTTTGCAATCACAATATATCTAGGCTTATCGAGTTGTGAGTTCTATTAAAGTGAGTTCTATTATAGTGAGTCTATTTAATGTTGTCCTGCAGTCTCACACTGTTATCACGCTGGTCCATCATTAAATCAACATTGGCTCAACGACTGTGGCAGTGGAAGTGGTTAATCTGTCTCCTGACTCAGGCCTATTTCAATTCTGAAGACTACACACGGCCATCACTGTCATCTGAGCAAATAGCAGTAGGCCTACTAGCATGCAATGTGCCTAGGCTACTAAATTGTTTGCTAGACACGTTTGTTTGTACCTTCCCCTACTTGTCATTGACTGGGGTATGCCTGGTAACATATTTCTGTTTAATGAAATAAAATGAATCGGGCTTTAGGCCACCTTTGTGCTAAACTGGGCCAGGAGAACCTCCTGAGGATGGTGAGATGATAGAGATGACACTGTCCTCCAGACACAGGATTCGAAACTCGAGCCCTGGCGGTCTGAGGCCGAGCACGCTACCTCTCGGTCACGGAGGCTCTCCACAAAACTGACTTTCACACGTCGATGGGAAAGAAACATTTTGCTTCTTTTAAACCGCCGAGACCGGGAATCGAACCCCGAACTCTGGCGTGAAAGGCAGCGGTGCTAACCACTACCCTAGGGCCCCCGCCCATTTTTGTTTAATAGATCGGCTTTGAATAATGAACTGCACCACAGTCCCTGACCCTGGTCCCAGCCCAGGGTCACACAGGGAGTAGCCTGAGCCTATAGGCCTATTTCCATTAGGGTAGGCCTACCCGATTATCCCTATAGGCCTACTAATAAACACAGAGACGCAGTTGGGGGGCGTATTTATCAGGCGTTTATTATGTGCACTGAAATCAGTGTGCAGTCTATCAATACAGGTGCCGACTTGAGGTGTAAAAAATAGATGTGACAGATCCAAGGCTGACCCAATATATTTGTTGCTTAATTGTGAAACAGCTCCATCTTAGCTTTCCTTAAAACAATGACCGTGAAGCCCGGCACAAGCTCTACTTCAGTGCCGTCAGGCTCTAGTTTCAATTTATGTTGACGTTTCACGGGAACAGATGAAAACGACCCGTACCACGTGTACGAGCCGGTCAAACATATCAATGAATTCAAATAAGGGGTCTTGTCAAGTTAAAAAACAAAATAAAAATCCAAGAAAATTTTGGAAGTGGGTGTTGATCCGTATTGGGGTCAAGCCCCAATACGGATTTTTTTGTGTGTTTTTTTGTACTTATTTAAAAAAAATGGATAAGGGAGGGGGTGGGTACGTGTTATTTGCCAATCCGAGTTTTCCCCGGATTTTTGGATTGTCTTAACTTGACAAGACCCATAAGACATAATGTAAATGTAATGTAATGTAAAACAACACAGTTTTAATATTAGCCATTAGTGTAAAATTCAGCCACTGTCTACGACGCTGACCCAACATTGAAACAACATTGGGTCAATCTCACATGTTTACTGCGTACAAATAAAGATTAAAAGTATAATTATTGTCATTGGATATTGCTCTGGGTATGCATGTATTTATAAATACTTTGCCTTGCAGTATGACGACACATATATAGCGATAGCAGAGCTGAAAGACGAGGACTCGAACGTGGGTCGTCCGGTACCCAATGGAGGCATAGAGGTAAGTACAGTAGAACCTGCTAAGTGTAACCACCTTTAGGACAGTCGCTCGTTTTCTCGTCCGTCCGTTAGCCCGTCCGTCTATTCAACCATACATCGATTTCTTTGTCTGTCCATTCATGTATTTCATTCATACATTTCAATCATTCCATTCATTTCATTCATTTGATTCATTTTATTTATTTCGTTCATTCCAATGTTCCATTCATTTCCTTCGCTTCATTCACTTCATTTATTTCATTCATCCATTCTCAAATTCTTTCATCCATCCATCAATCCATCCATCCATCCATCTGTCCAAACCTTTATTCATCCAAACATTCATTATTTTATTTTATTCATTCGATTATTTAATTTTTCAATTCATTCCTCCGTCCATTCACCCCTCTATTTATTTATTCAAACCTTCCAGTCTTCAATAATCTATTCCTTTTTTATATGTTATATATACTCCATTTGTTTAAATCTGTCCATTCATCGATCCTTCCATCCATCCATCTGTTCATTATTTCCTTCAGTCATCCATAAATTCGTCTATTCATTCATCATGCTCATTTATTCGCTCATTTATTCATCATCCCATCCATTAATCCACCCATCCCCGCACCCATTCATCCATCCATTCATCCATCCATCTATCCGTTATTCACTCATTTGCTTGTCTTTCCATTTGTCCTTTCGTACATTCATCCATCCACCCATTCCCTCATCCGTTCGTTTTCCTTTGCTTTCTTTTCATGTGTTTATTGCTATATTTTCTAGGGTACTCTGGTGGACCTGGCCAAGCATGATGCCTGTCACGCCATCAAATCAGCCCCCAGTGATAACAGCACCTACCTGGCGCTGGTTACCAAGCAACCAGAGGATGGCTGCTCATACGGAATGAAGGTATATCTAAAATAAGTATTTGTATTTGTTTTTTTTCCTATATGCCATTGATTTCTTGATAATAAATAATTATTATATCAATACTACAAATAATAAATTAATGATTGACCTATCATGAATCCTATCATGAATGAATGAATGAATGAATGAATGAATGAATGAATGAATGAATGAATGAATGAATGAAAGAATGAAAGGATGAATGAATGAATGAATGAATGAATGAATGAATGAATGAATGAATGAATGAATGAATGAATGAATGAATGAATGAATGACTGGATGAATGAATGAAAGAATGAAAGGATGAATGAATGAATGAATGAATGAATGAATGAATGAATGAATGAATGAATGAATGAATGGATGAATGAATGAATGAATGAATGAATGAATGAATGAATGAATGAATGAATGGATGAATGAATGAATGAATGAATGAATGAATGAATGAATGAATGAATGAATGAATGAATGAATGAATGAATGAATGAATGAATGAATGAATGAATGAATGAATGAATGAATGAATGAATGAATGAATGAATGAATGAATGGATGAATGAATGAAAGAATGAAAGGATGAATGAATGAATGAATGAATGAATGAATGAATGAATGAATGAATGAATGAATGAATGAATGAATGAATGAATGAATGAATGAATGAATGAATGAATGAATGAATGAATGAATGAATGAATGAATGAATGAATGAATGAATGAATGGATGAATGAATGAAAGAATGAAAGGATGAATGAATGAATGAATGAATGAATGAATGAATGAATGAATGAATGAATGAATGGATGAATGAATGAATGAATGAATGAATGAATGAATGAATGTAAAATGAATGAATGAACGTAAGAATCAATCAATCAATCAATCAGGGGCATACCACCCTATACGCAACGTACGCAAATGGTTACACATTAATTTACAAATTTCAAATTTTCTTGGGGGGGGCAACCCCCAAATTCCCCCCCCCCCCCATTTGCCCTCCCCAATTTTTTTTTACAGAAACGGTTACACTAAAAAAGTCTCTAGGAACGCTCCTGTCAATCAATCAATCAATTAATCAATAAATCAAAAAATCAATCAATCAATCAATCAATCAACCAATCATCAACCCTGCCTTTTAACATTGTTTTGTTCCCGTCTCACATTTTCAGATGATGAGGGTGAAGAATGCCGGCTACAGTGCTGCCCTCTACTATGAAGAGGATGACCAGGCTGTTGCCATGGCTATAGATGACCTGGCTGATGACCAGCACAGTTACCATGGTTACTACTTAGTTATTATATTATCCTAGTCATGTCTTGGCTTTGACATTCTTATCTTTTGAAAAATGCATAAAAAAATCGAAATAATCAGTAATTGAAAACTGACGAAAGGTTACTTAACAATAAAGTGGGGTAGTATTTTGAAGCTTAACCCTTACAGCGCGGGGATTGCCTTTAGGCGTCAGAATCTGACGACTAAAGTCAATCCCCACACTGTAAAAGTAAACATATTTATAATGGACGTAGACCCATAACAGAGGTATTCAAATGAATCAGAAAGAGCTAACTAAGACATTTATGATGATTTCAAATTGAAAAAAAATTTTTGGCTTCGATGTTTTTTACAAATAAATTCAGCGCTTCAAGGGTTAACCCTTTCGGTGAGGGGACAACGAAAAAAAACTGTAAAAAAGAACTAAGACATTATGCCATTTTTAGTACATTAAATTTATTCAGTATAATAATACCGCACTGAAAGGATCAATTTAACAAATCATGTTATTCCATGATGTTGTAGACTCTCTGTACGCACCGTCCGTTGTACTGAAGGCTAAAGACGCACATCTCCTACAAAGAAGGTTCCCGGCGCACAAAGGGTGAGTAGTGGAATCATTGTGGTAATATCACACTGTTGTGGAGTTTGTGCCTCCAATATATGCAGTAACAATGTAGCAGGGTTTACTTTTACATACACATTGTATTTTTTAGTTATACTGTAGGTATTAACTCTTACAGTGCGGGTATCGACTTTAGTCGTCAGAATCTGACGTCTGTAGACTTCAGATTCTGACAACTAAAGTCGATCCCCGCTCTGAAAGAGTAAAATATTTCTAATGGCCGTAGACCCATAACATAGGTATTCAAATGAATCAGAAAGAGCTGACTAAGTCAGTTATGATGATTTCAAATTGAAAAAAAACCTTTTGTTGCGATGTTTTTCACAAATAAATTTAGCGTTTTAAGGGTTAAACTCCCATTATAATAGAATTAATTATGCACTTTGTAGTTTCAGTTATACAATAGGGTGTATAATTACACTTTCATTATCATGTTACATGTATAAAGTAGGGTGTACAATTTGCACTTCCAGTTTTACAGTAGGCCGTGCATTCTGCACTTTCGGTGCTAAAGTAGGGTGTAAAATTTGTACATTTAATTATACACAAGTTTATATTCTCAGTTATAGAGTAGCAATGTACATTTTATACTTGTACATTCAGTTTTACATTAAACTTTACACTTTCAGTTATAGACTACATTAGGGTTATACTTTGTACTTTCAGTTGTACAGTAAGGTGTACATTCTGCACTTTCAGTTACACAGCAAGATACTTTAGTTTTTAGTTATTATGTGATACAGTAGGATGTACAATTTCCATTTCAGTTATACAGCTGGAGTGTACACTTTGTATTTTCAGTTATAGAGTTGGAGTGTATAATTGTACTTTCAGGTACCAGTATACAGTAAGAGTGTACACTTTCTACGTTTAGTTATGCAGAAGTGTACACTTTGTACTTTGGGTTATACAGTTAGAGTGTACACGTTTTTCAGGTATACAGTAGGGGTGTACGCTTTGTACTTTCAGGTATACAGTAGGGTGTACACTTTGTACTTTTGGGTATACAGTGCGAGTGTAAACTTTGTACTCTCATCTATACAATAGGAGTGTACACTTTGTATGTTCAGGTATACAGTAGGGGTGTACACTTTATATTTCTGGGTATACAGTAGAAGTGTACACTTTGTATTTTCAGGTATACAGTAGAAGGGTACACTTTGTATTTTCAGGTATGCAGTTGGAGTGTACACTTTGTATTTTCAGGTATACAGTAGAAGTGTACACTTTGTATTTTCAGGTATCCAGTTAGAGTGTACACTTTGTATTTCCAGGTATACAGTAGAAGTGTACAATTTGTATTTTCAGGTATGCAGTTGGAGTGTACACTTTGTATTTTCAGGTATACAGTTGGAGTGTACACTTTGTACTTTTAGGTATACAGTAGGGGTGTACACTTATTACTTTTAGGTATACAGTAGGATTGTACACTTTGTAATTTCAGGTATACAGTAGGAGTGTACACTTTGTATGTTCAGGTATACAGTTGGAGTGTACACTTTGTACTTTTAGGTATACAGTAGGGCTGACACTTTGTATGTTCAGTTATACAGTTAGAGTGTACGCTTTGTATTTCCAGTTATACAGTAGGGGTGTACACTTATTACTTTCAGGTATACAGTAGGGGTGTACCCAGAGAAGAGACATCGCAGTATATTGTTTGTACTGTACATCCTCTATGGCATCATAGCTGTGTTCATCATCATGTGGACGGTAGTGGTGAGTGGTGTTTTAACTTTAAAGTAATATAGTTTACTATTGTAGGCGATTACATCATTAGCTGATAATGCTATGGAAAATCAAACAGCTGCTACTGTAGTGTAATTCAAAGGCAAGCAGCAGTAATTACTTACTTTGTAAGGAAGCTAATACTGCTGTCTGATTTTATATTGTAGATCAAGGGCAAACAGCACTAACCATGTTAACCCTTTAAGCCCTCACGATGCATTAAAGCATCATTTTACATCTCTAAAATTTGACTTAATTTTCCTACAACTAGGGGTGTCAGGGTGAAACTTCCCATGAAACTGGTTGACTACCACATGGTAATTTTCTTTAATTTTAAACCACATCAAATCATCATCATCCACTGCAAGTCGAGAATTGCGAGAGCAATTCGCGGCTTGTGGTGGATGAGATGACAATGGTAAATTCAGGATTGAAAGGGTTTGCTGATTACTTCTCAAGTTTGAACAATATCTCAAAATATATACATTGTATATTGTGGTGCTTCATTGACTTTTAGCAATGTTAAAAGTGAAAACATAAAACATAAAATTTATTTGGAATCACACAAGCAATTGTTCAACCCATGTGATTTCCACATAGGTATTAAAATTCCCTATGTTTATTACTGAGACAAACCTATCACAAAAGGTGTGCTAACTGGACAATGGGATCCACAGTTCAATCTCCTGTAGCCCTTAGGCCACTTTGTTTAATATCTCTGTTTTAGATCAGGAAAAAATCCAAAACCTAATGAGTAAGGGCGGAAAAAAAAAACATTTAAGAAAAGAAAACATTGAACATATTCTTGGAAAAGTTAATGAGGGCGACCAAATGAAAAAAACATTGCTCATATTTCTGGAATAGGTAATGAGGGCGACAAAATAAAAAAAAATTTGACGTATTCAAAAAAAGGTAATGGGGGCGACAAAAATACAAGCAAAAAAAAACATAGCCGGAAAATATTTTTTATCTCTCGAAATGAACTGTTTTTTTCCGAAAATCGGCAACAATCTAATCCGCGCGCTGGGCAGAAAAAAAACACGTGTTTTTTTCGGTAATGTGTGGCCTAAATCTAATGCGTGTGCGCTCATCTAAAACAGAGAAAAAAAACATAGTGGCCTTACTGCAAGTATGGACATTTGATCAACATGCGATCTGTAGGCCTACCTCGTGTTGTCTGGTATTTCTATCATATACACTGTACAGTTCTGACTATGATATCTAATAATACTTGTCCTATTTCAGATGGTACGATTCTGTTATACCAGAATAAAGAGGAGGCCGAAGCATCTCACAGCAAAAAAACTGAAAAAGATACCTGTGGTAGTATTTCTTGAAGGTAAAGTCTGAAATGATGATAATTTTATAATATCAATAGCCTGGAATGTAAATCCAACCCTTAAAGCACTCATATCTTTCTATATCAACTAGGGAGATCTATTTTTTTTCCCAATTAAAATCCTCATAAATATCTT
Source organism: Flabesymbios commensalis (assembly GCA_964017125.1). Lineage (NCBI taxonomy): Eukaryota > Metazoa > Annelida > Polychaeta > Terebellida > Flabelligeridae > Flabesymbios > Flabesymbios commensalis. Next base: position 71,880,793 of record OZ024916.1, read on the forward strand.
AGTTAGTTTTCCGCTTCATTTGAATAGGCCTACTTATGTTATGGGTTTCCGACCATTATAAATATTTAACTATTTTCAGAGCAGGGATCAACTTTAGACGTCTAAAGTTGGACCCTGCATAGTTAACTCTCTGCTAGCCAAGTTATCATATTCAAATTTCCACCCACATGAAGTTGTGGGTCGCGCTACTTCAAGTAGGTGAAAATTACTCACACTTGTGTAATTTAAGGCGAAACATTTGCAAATCTTTAAACGCACATTTCAGTCCCAATAACTGATTTGATCGGCAAATAAGATGGATTAAAAACGATGATGCTAAATATATATGATACGAGTGTTATTACTTACATGTCTCCTGACTAAGATTGATTGATCTCTCAGCAAACCAGCAAACACAAGATGTCAATCATTACTGGTTTAATGTTGGGCCTACGTCGTAAATGATGGCTCAACATTAAAGCAGTAAGTCAATGCCTGGTGTTGGTTTTTCTTTAAATATGGATAGGATAAACCTTCAAATGGATGTTATTTTAATTTAATTAATATATTTCACCAAAAATGAAATAATTTGATATTATTGCTACAGTTTTGTGAATTTGTACTACATTCTGTATTATGTTTTTCCATCACAGGTGACCCCTATGATGTATGTGCCATTTGTCTGGAAGATTATGTAGAGGGTGATAAGCTCCGCCTACTGCCCTGTACCCATGGTGAGTCATGAATATTCATTGTGTAGAGGGTGATAAGCTCCGCCCACTGCCCTGTACCCATGGTGAGTCATGAATATTCATTGTGTAGAGGGTGATAAGCTCCGTCTCCTGACCTGTACCCATGGTGTGTCATGAATATTCATTGTGTACAGGGTGATAAGCTCCGCCTACTGCCCTGTACCCATGGTGAGTCATGAATATTCATTATGTAGAGGGTGATAAGCTCCGCCTACTGCCCTGTACCCATGGTGAGTCATGAATATTCATTGTGTAGAGGGTGATAAGCTCCGCCCACTGCCCTGTACCCATGGTGAGTCATAAATATTCATTGTGTAGAGGGTGATAAGCTCCGCCCACTGCCCTGTACCCATGGTGAGTCATAAATATTCATTGTGTAGAGGGTGATAAGCTCCGCCTACTGCCCTGTACCCATGGTGAGTCATGAATATTCATTGTGTAGAGGGTGATAAGCTCCGCCCACTACCCTGTACCCATGGTGAGTCATGAATATTCATTGTGTAGAGGGTGATAAGCTCCGCCTACTGCCCTGTACCCATGGTGAGTCATGAATATTCATTATCTATAGGGTGATAAGCTCAACCTACTGCCATGTAATGTTAAATGCCTAATTATGACATGAAGCGTTCGATGATTTGCAATTGTCAGCTGTGGAGAGTATAGAAATGTTGTTATTGCAGTCATGATAATATAATCGGTTGCCAAAATTAATATGCTTTAAATACTGGATAGTTATCACAAAATAAATATTATTCTATGGGGACACTTGGATTTTTTTAATGCAAAAAACCTCATATTTATCTTTTTTATTTTATTCAGCTTATCATAAGGAATGTGTGGACCCGTGGCTGCTGACAAAAAAATGTGTCTGTCCTCTCTGTAAGAAGACGGTAAGCAGCTCACTTGTGACCACATAATTATTGTCATCAGCTTAAATTATTTTCAGAATTCCAAATGGAAATTATTTCTACTTTTATTTTGTAAACACCCTTGTCCCATAAATACTATAAATGAACTAACGGTACATCAGATTAATCAATTGTTAATGATTAACCCTCACAGCGCGGGGACCGACTTAAGACGATAGATTTTGACGTCTATTGTCAATCCCCGCAGAAAAAGAGTAAAAATATTCATAAGCCGTAGACCCATAACATAGGTATTCATAGGAAGCAGAAAGAGCTAACTAAGTCATTTATGATGATTTCAAATTGAAATAAAACCCGTTGGTTTCTATGGTTTATATAAAAATATTTCAGTGTTGTTAAGTATTTCAGAGTCTGTTAGGTCATTTGAAACTGGAATTGCTGATGCAAAGTCAAACTTGAAATTATTTTCCTTGAAACTTTTGTAATGCATCAAGTTGCTTTAAATGAATGAAAAAGTTGAAGCGCTAAATTATCTAATTTAAATTCACTTGGAGTTGTGTCTCGCTACAACGACCCACAACTTCAATGAGTTAAAATAATTTATATTTGTTTAATTTGAGACCGGACATCTGCTAATCTTGATGTTTAAGCACACATATATTCATATATATATTCATAACTGTGATTTATCCTTCAAATAAAACAGATTAAAAACAACCATAGCACTTTAAGATTAACATAACTTTAAGGGCTAACTTAACCCGGCATATGTTTGATGTTTTCAACTTTCCAATGGACCTCGATTCACTGCCTCAATTTTTCAAGCGCTAAGTTAGTGAATTCACATTTTACCCCCCTTAACCCTTTAAGCCCCCGCGATGTATTAAAGCATCATTTTACATCCCTGAAAACAGACTTAATTTTCCGACAACTAAGGGTTTTAGAACGAAAATTTGCATGAAACTGTTTTACCAATATGTGGTAATTTTCTTTAATTTTTAAACCACATTAAGTCATCTTCATTCACTACAAGTCGAGAATTGCGGCAGCAATTCGCGGCTTGTAGTGGATGAAGATGACTATGGTAAATTCAGGATTGAAAGGGTTAAAGTTGTGTCTTGCTATCATAACCCAAAAGTCAAGTGCGTGTAAATTTTTCGTATTAAATGCATTTCATTCCTAATAACTGTGGTTTAATTAACCCTTTCAGGCCTGAGTTTACCATTGTCATGTTCATCCACTGCAAGCCGCGAACTGCTGTCGCAATTCTAAACTTGTAGTGGATAAACATGACTTAATGTAGGTGAGAAATTAAAGAAAATTACCATGTATTGGTAAATCAGTTTCATGGAAATTCTCGTTCTAAAACCCTTTGTTGTAGGGAAATTAAGTATGATTTCGGGGATGTGAAATGATGCTTTAATGCATCGTGAGGGCTTAAAGGGTTAATCTCCTAAAAAAATAGCTAACAATGTAAAAGTTAACCCTTGTGCTGCTGAAACCCGTATAGATGTACGCAGGGTTCCCACTCACCTGGAAAACCTGGAATTTGGCCTAAAAAAATTCCATGCATGGAAAAATCATGGAATTTCAAAAAAATGATATTTTCATGGAAAAATCATGGAATTTTGTTTCAGTCGTTCACATCTTCTTTCAATATCATAATAAATTTTGCAGAATTTATTCTTTCTCACTTGTGTTTCTTTCTCAGCCTGATATTTGACTACTGGTGGTTGCATGTGCCCAAATCTTTTGATGTAAAACAATTTAGGCGAATAATAACAATTTAGGCAAATTACACATGCAGCCAAAACAGAATTGAGCAACCTGGAAAAAACTTAGTATCATGGAAAAATCATGGAAAAATCATGTAATTTTGTTTCAGTCATTCACATCTTTTTTCAATATCAGAATAAATTTTGCAGAATTTATTCTTTCTCACTTGTGTTTCTTTCTCAGCCTGATATTTGACTACTGGTGGTTGCATGTGCCCAAATCTTTTGATGTAAAACAATTTAGGGGAATAATAACAATTTAGGCAAATTACACATGCAGCCAAAACAGAATTGAGCAACCTGGAAAAAAACTTAGTATCATGGAAAAATCATGGAAAAATCATGGAATTTTGTTTTCGTTTTTCAGAGGGAACCCTGTGTACGGTTTAAAGCACATTTATGGAAATATCACTACAATTGATGAGATATCTTTTGTTAGATGCTCAGTTAATCTAATAATTCAGTATTGGAGATGTCTATTTTTCATCAATATAAATATTTTTTATTCATTTGAAGCCGCCATTTGCAATTCCAGCTTCAAATAAAAGAAAAATAGAAGTAAGCAATTCAACAGCACAAGGTTTATTTTTTTTCTCAACTGAGAACATATTATGGATGGGGGTTTTACCAAATATTTTTTGATCCCCCCCCCCTCCATATTATGTTTTTTTGTTTTCTTCTGTGATTAATACTTTAAAATTTTCCCATGTGATTTTTTCAGGTCATCCCTGAAGATGGCGCCACTGGTCGGTTGGAAGATGAGAGCGGTGAAGAGACGGACGATGACCAAGCGGCTCTACTTCAGGGTGAGAATGATGCTGGTAGACCACTCACTGGGAGGGTGAAACCCAGAAACACATATCTTGACACAATGTTGTTTTAATGCTTGGCCACTGTCTGCGACACTGGCCAAGCATTAAAATAACATCGTGTCATCCCTTTAAGCACTGTCAATCAAATCACTGTTGTATGGAATGAAATGAGTGTTTGAAGCATTAAGATTGGTAAATGTTTGATCTCAAATTGGTCAAGTATGAGTAATTTTCACTCACGTGAAATTGTGGGTCGCATTAGAGTGAAAATTTAACCTTTTCAAGCCCGACTTTACATTGTCATCTTCATCCACTACAAGTCGCAATTCTCCACTTGTAGTGGATGGTGAGTTGAAGTGGGTGAAAAATTTAAAAGAGTGTCATGGAAATTTTCTTTCTAAAACCGTCAGTTGTAGGAAAATTAAGTCTGTTTACTGGGATGTAAAATGATGCTTTAATGTATCGTCAGGGTTTAAAGGGTTAAATAATATAATATAGGGAGAAAAGGGTTATTATCTTGTATAGGGCTACATGTGCTGGGCAGTATGTAGCCCTATGACATTTGGGTTATTATCTTGTATAGGGCTACATGTACTGGCCAGTATGTAGCCCTATGACATTTGGGTTATTATCTTGTATAGGGCTACATGTACTGGGCAGTATGTAGCCCTATAACATTTGGGTTATTATCTTGTATAGGGCTACATGTACTGGGCAGTATGTAGCCCTATGACATTTGGGTTATTATCTTGTATAGGGCTACATGTGCTGGGCAGTATGTAGCCCTATGACATTTGGGTTATTATCTTGTATAGGGCTACATGTACTGGGAAGCATGTAGCCCTATGATATTTGGGTTATTATCTTGTATAGGGCTACATGTACTGGGCAGTATGTAGCCCTATGACATTTGGGTTTTTATCTTTTATAGGGCTACATGTGCTGGGCAGTATGTAGCCCTATGACATTTGGGTTTTTATCTTGTATAGGGCTACATGTGCTGGGCAGTATGTAGCCCTATCACATTTGGGTTATTATCTTGTATAGGGCTACATGTACTGGCCAGTATGTAGCCCTATGACATTTGGGTTATTATCTTGTATAGGGCTACATGTGCTGGCCAGTATATAGCCCTATGACATTTGGGTTATTATCTTGTATAGGGCTACATGTACTGGGCAGTATGTAGCCGTATGACATTTGGGTTATTATCTTGTATAGGGCTACATGTGCTGGGCAGTATGTAGCCGTATGACATTTGGGTTATTATCTTGTATAGGGCTACATGTACTGGGCAGTATGTAGCCCTATGACATTTGGGTTATTATCTTGTATAGGGCTACATGTGCTGGGCAGTATGTAGCCCTATGACATTTGGGTTATTATCTTGTATAGGGCTACATGTACTGAGCAGTATGTAGCCCTATGACATTTAGGTTATTATCTTGTATAGGGCTACATGTGCTGGTCAGTATGTAGCCCTATGACATTTGGGTTATTATCTTGTATAGGGCTACATGTGCTGGGCAGTATGTAGCCCTATGACATTTGGGTTATTATCTTGTATAGGGCTATATGTGCTGGGCAGTATGTAGCCCTATGACATTTGGGTTATTATCTTGTATAGGGCTACATGTGCTGGGCAGTATGTAGCCCTATGACATTTGGGTTATTATCTTGTATAGGGCTATATGTGCTGGGCAGTATGTAGCCCTATGACATTTGGGTTATTATCTTGTATAGGGCTACATGTGCTGGGCAGTATGTAGCCCTATGACATTTGGGTTATTATCTTGTATAGGGCTACATGTACTGGGCAGTATGTAGCCCTATCACATTTGGGTTATTATCTTGTATAGGGCTACATGTGCTGGGCAGTATGTAGCCCTATGACATTTGGGTTATTATCTTGTATAGGGCTATATGTGCTGGGCAGTATGTAGCCCTATGACATTTGGGTTATTATCTTGTATAGGGCTACATGTGCTGGGCAGTATGTAGCCCTATGACATTTGGGTTATTATCTTGTATAGGGCTATATGTGCTGGGCAGTATGTAGCCCTATGACATTTGGGTTATTATCTTGTATAGGGCTACATGTGCTGTGTAGCATGTAGCCCTATGTCATTTGGGTTATTATCTTGTATAGGGCTACATGTACTGGGCAGTATGTAGCCCTATGACATTTGGGTTATTATCTTGTATAGGGCTACATGTGCTGGGCAGTATGTAGCCCTATGACATTTGGGTTATTATCTTGTATAAGGCTACATGTACTGGGCAGTATGTAGCCCTATGTCATTTGGGTTATTATCTTGTATAGGGCTACATGTGCTGGGCAGTATGTAGCCCTATGTCATTTGGGTTAATATCTTGTATAGGGCTACATGTGCTGGGCAGTATGTAGCCCTATGACATTTGGGTTATTATCTTGTATAGGGCTACATGTACTGAGCAGTATGTAGCCCTATGACATTTGGGTTATTATCTTGTATAGGGCTACATGTGCTGAGCAGTATGTAGCTCTATGACATTTGGGTTATTATCTTGTATAGGGCTACATGTACTGGGCAGTATGTAGCCCTATGACATTTGGGTTATTATCTTGTATAGGGCTACATGTGCTGGGCAGTATGTAGCCCTATGTCATTTGGGTTATTATCTTGTATAGGGCTACATGTACAAGGCAGTATGTAGCCCTATGACATTTGGGTTATTATCTTGTATAGGGCTACATGTGCTGGGCAGTATGTAGCCCTATGACATTTGGGTTATTATCTTGTATAGGGCTACATGTACTGGGCAGTATGTAGCCCTATGACATTTGGGTTATTATCTTGTATAGGGCTACATGTGCTGGGCGGTATGTAGCCCTATCACATTTGGGTTATTATCTTGTATAGGGCTACATGTGCTGGTCAGTATGTAGCCCTATGACATTTGGGTTATTATCTTGTATAGGGCTACATGTACAAGGCAGTATGTAGCCCTATGACATTTGGGTTATTATCTTGTATAGGGCTACATGTGCTGGGCAGTATGTAGCCCTATGTCATTTGGGTTATTATCTTGTATAGGGCTACATGTGCTGGGCAGCATGTAGCCCTATGACATTTGGGTTATTATCTTGTATAAGGCTACATGAGCTGGGCAGTATGTAGCCCTATGACATTTGGGTTATTATCTTGTATAGGGCTACATGTGCTGGGCAGTATGTAGCCCTATGATATTTGGGTTATTATCTTGTATAGGGCTACATGTACTGGGCAGTATGTAGCCCTATCTCATTTGGGTTATTATCTTGTATAGGGCTACATGTACTGGGCAGTATGTAGCCCTATGACATTTGGGTTATTATCTTGTATAGGGCTACATGTACTGGCCAGTATGTAGCCCTATCTCATTTGGGTTATTATCTTGTATAGGGATACATGTACAAGGCAGTATGTAGCCCTATGACATTTGGGTTATTATCTTGTATAGGGCGACATGTACTGGGCAGTATGTAGCCCTATGACATTTGGGTTATTATCTTGTATAGGGCTACATGTGCTGGGCAGTATGTAGTCCTATGACATTTGGGTTATTATCTTGTATAGGGCTACATGTGCTGGGCAGTATGTAGCCCTATGACATTTGAGTTATTATCTTGTATAGGGCTACATGTGCTGGCCAGTATGTAGCCCTATGACATTTGGGTTATTATCTTGTATAGGGCTACATGTGGTGGGCAGTATGTAGCCCTATGCCATTTGGGTTATTATCTTGTATAGGGCTACATGTGCTGGGCAGTATGTAGCCCTATGACATTTGGGTTATTATCTTGTATAAGGCTACATGAGCTGGCCAGTATGTAGCCCTATCTCATTTGGGTTATTATCTTGTATAGGGCTACATGTACAAGGCAGTATGTAGCCCTATGACATTTGGGTTATTATCTTGTATAGGGCTACATGTGCTGGGCAGTATGTAGCCCTATGACATTTGGGTTATTATCTTGTATAGGGCTACATGTACTGGGCAGTATGTAGCCCTATGACATTTGGGTTATTATCTTGTATAGGGCTACATGTGCTGGCCAGTATGTAGCCCTATGACATTTGGGTTATTATCTTGTATAGGGCTACATGTACTGGGCAGTATGTAGCCCTATGACATTTGGGTTATTATCTTGTATAGGGCTACATGTACTGGGCAGTATGTAGCCTTATGTCATTTGGGTTATTATCTTGTATAGGGCTACATGTGCTGGGCAGTATGTAGCCCTATGACATTTGGGTTATTATCTTGTATAAGGCTACATGTACTGGGCAGTATGTAGCCCTATGACATTTGGGTTATTATCTTGTATAGGGCTACATGTACTGAGCAGTATGTAGCCCTATGACATTTGGGTTATTATCTTGTATAGGGCTACATGTGCTGGGTAGCACGTAGCCCTATGACATTTGGGTCATTATCTTGTATAAGGCTACATGTACTGGTCAGTATGTAGCCCTATGACATTTGGGTTATTATCTTGTATAGGGCTATATGTGCTGGGCAGTATGTAGCCCTATGACATTTGGGTTATTATCTTGTATAGGGCTATATGTGCTGGGCAGTATGTAGCCCTATGTCATTTGGGTTATTATCTTGTATAGGGCTACATGTGCTGGGTAGCATGTAGCCCTATGACATTTGGGTTATTATCTTGTATAAGGCTACATGTACTGGCCAGTATGTAGCCCTATGACATTTGGGTTATTATCTTGTATAAGGCTACATGTGCTGGGTAGCATGTAGCCCTATGACGTTTGGGTTATTATCTTGTATAAGGCTACATGTGCTGGGCAGCATGTAGCCCTATGACATTTGGGTTATTATCTTGTATAGGGCTACATGTACTGGGCAGTATGTAGCCCTATGACATTTGGGTTATTATCTTGTATAGGGCTACATGTGCTGGGAAGCATGTAGCCCTATGTCATTTTTTATTATGGACAATAATATTATGACATGGGTGTCCATTTTTGGGTAATGAATTTATGATTATTCAAGTATTGGAGTCGGACCTAGTCCAAGCTGGGGACCTTGCAATGTGTTTGTGTAGCATGTAAAACCTGATTCCACTGAGTCACAGTGAAGTGTGCTGGGGAGGTTAGCCATATCCCTGATGTAAAACCTGATTCCACTGAGTCACAGTGAAGTGTGCTGGGGAGGTTAGCCATATGCCTGATGTAAAACCTGATTCCACTGAGTCACAGTGAAGTGTGCTGGGGAGGTTAGCCATATCCCTGATGTAAAACCTGATTCCACTGAGTCACAGTGAAGTGTGCTGGGGAGGTTAGCCATATGCCTGATGTAAAACCTAATTCCACTGAGTCACAGTGAAGTGTGCTGGGGAGGTCAGCCATATCCCTGATGTAAAACCTGATTCCACTGAGTCACAGTGAAGTGTGCTGGGGAGGTTAGCCATATGCCTGATGTAAAACCTAATTCCACTGAGTCACAGTGAAGTGTGCTGGGGAGGTTAGCCATATCCCTGATGTAAAACCTGATTCCACTAAGTCACAGTGAAGTGTGCTGGGGAGGTTAGCCATAACCCTGATGTAAAACCTGATTCCACTAAGTCACAGTGAAGTGTGCTGGGGAGGTTAGCCATATGCCTGGATAATAGTACCAGGTCAACCCCAGGTGCACATTCAAGGCGTAAGGCCTGTACCTGGATATTTTATAAACCCTTGAAGCGAGGAGATATTTTTGTATAAACTATGGAGACCAAGGGTTTTTTCCATTCGAAACCATCATTAATGTCTTAATTAGTTATTTGTGCTTCATTTGAATACCTATGTTATGGGACTACGACTACAAAATATAATATTATACACACCAGAAAATGAATCATATTTTTATATAATTGTAGTGTGATTTATTTTCAGGCCCGTCAAATTCTGCAGAGTCGTCCAGTAATACAGACGCTGTATCTGGAGGTTGTGATAACGCTGATTTCTGGCAGACCCTGTCCCGGGCCAGCGTGCATAGAACACTCATAGACCTTGATGACCCTGACCAAACGCACACTTCACCACAGCTAGCCCCACCTGGTGAACACGGGAGAACTAGCCGTGTTGATAACGTCACACCGGATATGTTTACTGCTGGGGGTAATAGTTTCAGTGACAGCCATTCTTGGTTGGTCTCCATCCCGTGCGAGGGCGTCACAACCTCATCGTCACCTCTATTTCCAGACTCGTCACGTGATGTGACGTCATGGGGTGGCAGCCAATCAGGAACTGCGAATCTGACTCCACATCAGGATTACTTCTCAGTCAATGGCGACAATCACCATGGTAACCGTCGTCCTGTGAACAGTGATCAGGAAACTGAGCAGAGTGTGATCTGGGAGAACTGCAGTGTTCACGGCAGGGTGGTTTAAATCTGGAATGTTCCCTCCTGTCTTGTTTTACACACTTCATATTTGAGGCGACAAATTTGTGCCCTCAAACTCACAAAAGTATCCGAGATACAGTATAAATGTTGGGACAATCTACGATGATGGCCCAAGATTGAGGCATGATTGTCAAGCGTTGACTAGCTAGGCATCTTTGTCTCGATAAACTTCATATCTGGTGGGATTATGATGCTTCACCATTTGTAACAACACATTTCTTGATAACCAAGTATCCCGGAACCCATCAAGTATATAAGTAAATGTCCATACGGGTGACCTTTATGTATTTTCTTGCACGAAAATATGAAATTGCATCTTCCACCTACGCTGCCGCATCACGGAGATACAGGCACTGTGCGCTTACCGTATAACATGACATTCAAATAAAAAATACATTTGAAAACATGTTGAAATATTAAAATAATAGATATTTTTTGTGGGAAAATAAAATTAGGCATGTGTAAAAATCATCATAGTGACAGTAACAAACTACTTTGTTTTGGAACATGTTACATTAATCATTATGGAGGTGATATGTCTAGCGCATGGCCTATTTTTAATACACTGCGGGATAATCCAGACTTTGTCACAAGTAGCCAATCACAGCCACAGTGCGAGAATTGCCTTGTCGATACAGTTATTTTAAGCCAATTTGTTTTCAATGTTGGTCCAGCATCGTAGACGGTGGCCCAACGTTGAAACCAAATTGTGTTAAAATATTTTCAGGATATTCAGGCTCTGGTATTTTTTGTCTCCCCTGATGCAATGTGCCAAACTGTTCAAAGGTACAGGATGTACAATATTACACATACGGCAATGTGAGATAGATTAATCGTAACACCTGCCACATATCTACATGATTAAAACTGGCTACACGATTAATCTCCATTCAATGGATTTTTAATGTTTTCTTTATTTATATTTTCTTTATTATTTTGTTCTAAATGTTGTTTATACACTTATAACACAATGGTTCAGTTGGATTAATAGCTATATAATATGATGACCAGCAATAATTAAAATAAGTAACATATATGCCGCTTTGGGAAACAGAACTGAACGGGGACAAAAAGCATGTATATAGCTGCTACATTATAAAGTTGCGAATAAGTTGTTTTAAATCCACACAAGCACTATTTTTATAACGCTGGTGATTTCATTATATATTTTATTTTTAAATGTTTTAATGTATAGCTACATATATATATACAAGAAATGTGTGATTGTTTTAAATTCTGCAAAAGGGAAAAAGGGTCAAGTAGTGTATTTCACAACTTTACGTGATTATATTTATATATTCTGACCTTATGTTGAAATCTGAGACGTGGTTTATATACAGGCCTACATATAACACACCATAGTAATCTAATTTCTAATGAATAATAGCGTGCATATTATATTATTCCCTGGGGAGTTAAAGGGTCAGACCTTTTAAGTCCCCAGGGATTAATATAATATGCACGCTATTATTCATTAGAAATTAAATTACTATGGTGTGACCGTCTTAACTGCTAAATGAGCAGATTCAACCCCTGACGATATTTAAATTATATAGAGATATACATGTAGTTGATTATGATTGCTTATCATCAACAATCATCTGTTTTATTTTCACCTAATCCTTTTTCTTCTTTTTGAAGTTGGAATTTTTCAAGTTGAGAATTGACTGAGAAATTCCAATTTTAAATTAATGAAAAAGCCTAAACAGGCTTTCCAAAAAAATGAAGATTAAAATTGTTTATACAAATGCTTCTAGATAACCAGCCAATATCACACTGGAATATGCTATAGTTTGAATCACAAATGACAGAAAATGTAACCTTTGTAGTCCTTTGTTAGATTCTGACGTCTAAAGTCGGTCTCCACACTAAAAGAGTTAAACGCACGAGTGCTGTATCTTCTAATGATTTAACATTGTTAACATATTTTTTATTATAAAGAATTTGATTGTAATCTGTGATAATATTAGAGTGAAATGTGTGCCTTCACTGATGATTTATATATTCCCTAGCACCTAGCATCATTTTGCATCTCAGAATGATTTATTAATCTTCTACAACTAGCGAAATATTCGCTTTAAACTATTAGAATTGTGTTAATAATATCTATTATATTTTTTCCTTCGCTATCCACTTTAAGTCATCTTCATCCACTACAAGTCAGAGAATTGCGATAGCAATTCGCGGCTTGTAGTGGATAAAGATGAGAATGGTAAATTCAGGCTTGAAAGGGTTAATTTCAGGGGGGAAATCTGCATATTGTGGTATTTTAAGTAAAAACGTTGCTGTTCAAGGTAAACCATTGCTGCCCAGTGCTGATTTAAAAGACTTGAAATTTACCCTTGATTGATTTTTGCTTTTAAAAAGTGGTACAAACCCCTTGAACACCGCCTGTTGTGTACATCCCTGATATGTGATGGGTATCCAAGAAAACATTCCATCATGTAGACAACTATATAATGCACAGCAAGCACAGGCTTTCAATTGATAACTGGTTGTGTCATGTTTCCTGTGTGCTCATGAAGCACATACCCATTATGTTACACCCTGAAATGAATTTATATTTTATACCCTGTATAATAAATGATTCATTTTAAAACTTTTTGTTATTATTTTCTTTCTAGAGTTTTTTTTATGTAGGAAGCCTTGTCGCCCAGGGTTAACTTAGTTCATTGGAATAGATGACAAACTGTAAAGACATAAAATGCATTAATATTATTACAATATATAACTGACTACCCGTTTAAAATCGGTTTAATGTTAGTTCATCTGCGACGCTGCCCTAACACTGAAGCAATATTGACTCGGTGGATGGATATTTTAAATTTAGCAATATTTACTCTGAATTTTTTTATTGCATGTGAACGATCAAAAGGAATTTGGCAGAGGAATTATCAGATATATCACAAATGTGAGACACAAAACTATACACATAGGGCCCAAAATAAATATATGTTTGTTTCCGATTTGTTGTCATTTTAACCAGTGGGTAGGTAGGAAATTTATTTTATTTTATTTTTTATTTTATTTTTTGTCACTTCAACCAATCGGTAGATAAGAATTATTTTTTATTATTTTTGTTGCCAAATTCACTTCCATGCATGTCTTATTTGTACACTACGTAACGATTTTTTGTTATTTTGGACGCTTTTTACCCCCCCCTCTCCTTTTCGCAACGTTTTTTAGCAACGTTTTTTAGTTACTTTGACTACAGCCAAGTAGCTCATCCCTTAACTTATGGATTTCCTAAAAAAAAAAAAATTTTTTTTTTTTTTTTTGGGAAATCCATAAAATAAATTTGGGTCGCACATGTTTTGATAGGGTCGGTCGGAAATCGGAAACAAACAATATTTTTTTTAGGCCTAGCTCGAAACTTGCCCAAAAATGTGCGAGAGTCAACAGAAAAGAGTGAAACATATAATTTACTGATCTATGTTTATTCAATGAATATTTACATTCCATAATCAGTAGGTATTTATTGTGTAGTTATTATAGTTTACATATCACATTACACTATGTAACCCTTGTCACTCTGGTGTCAGTTAATATTTAACCCTTGTCACTCTGAAGTGTCAGTTAATATTTATTTGAATCTCGAATTTCTAACACAATATTCAAACACAATATCCTGCTTTAAATGAGACCAAATTGATTTTTTTATTAATCCTGACGACTTTTGTCGTTTTTCAACCTATTTTTATAAGTTGATCAAAACACTGATATTGAAAGAAATGTGTGTTTAAACATTAAGATTTGCAAATGTCAAATTAAACAAATATGCATAATGTTCAACTACTTGAAGGTGTGGCTTGCGTTAGAGAGACACAACTTCAAGTTGGTGAAAATTTAAATCAATTAACAGGATAATGTTCAACAGAGCATCTCCCACTTCATAAATTTCATTGCCATTTTAACTGGTTGAAATCTTGTTTCAAAATGTATATATACGTCGATGTAGTTATAATGTTGGGCCAGCATTAAAGGCAGTGGGCCAACATTATAACAATGTTGGGTTTAGCGTGACAAGGGTCAGTAGTGTGGTTATCATACCCAACAAACACGAGACATTGACCAAATGCTGGGTTAATGTTGGCCCATGGTCTATGATGCTGGCCCAACGTTAGACCAGCATTGGGACAATATTTTGTTTGCTGGGATACTATACAAGCACATATTACATTATATCACTATACACAGCTGTATAATATACAAAGTAACAAATATACACTCAGCTCAAGTGATGATATTATATGTACAAAAATCAGTACGTCATTTAGGCCGGCAATAAAACATTACAAGGGGGAGGTTTGCCAGGCACAAATTATATATTGGGAAAATATACCGCAGCTACATCGTTACAATGGGGCGAGGACTGAAAAAAGTCTGTTAAGTATTTCACACTTAATTTACATTTTAGATGCAATGGGATGTCACATTCTTCAACCATTGAGCTGCTATAACTGTATTCACAGTTTAAATTACAAACTAAATTATAGAAATGTTGCAATTGTCACAGTTTAATTCCAGTTGAATTGTTATCATTTTACAGCTTCAATAGCAAACAACAGGTCAACTGATAACGGTAATAATTTCTGTACCCGGAGCTCTCAAAATAAACACATTTTATGCTTGCCATGGCCACAAAAAGATCTTCAATAGGAATATGTTTTCTGCAGGAAAAAAAAGACAGAGCTATCATGCAAGTATTAATAATTATTTACAAGGCTACATTCTCAGTAAATGAAAAAAATAACAAGACATGAACCTGAGAATGCACTACACCCTGAAGCATCTCCCAGAAAAATAAATGTTTAGTTGCAAAATGACTAGAAAAAAGAAATTGATCGAGAAATTTAAAAACCTGATTTTAATCATTTGTGTTGAACCAAGTTGTTTTCTTTCAAAATTTTAATATGATATATATATTTATAAATGAGAGTAGATCATAACAAATTGTGATCAACGTTTCAGTGAGTGACTTTGCTGGACAATAGTTTATTTTGTCATTTTATTACATTCTGAAACATTTGTACTTTACCTCAAGGAGGCTTTTTTGTGACATAGATCTAAATGTGTATATATGTTTATGTTCAATGCTATCAACAAAGTTAACAATATAAAAGAGTGTTAAAATAGAATGAGAAACATACTTTACACGTCTGTAACTAACTAGAAAAAATAAATGATAATCAATCTGAGATACATATCATATTTAAATTGCTCCAGTAAATCAATAACTCTAAGTTGTGCAACAATGCTGTAGGAGATATAAATAAAGGGCAAATCATATCCTGATATTATGAACCCATTATTAATGACATCCCAGAACACATGCCACATTGACTAATTGTTGCTCTAGTGTTGATTCAGAGCTAAAGGTGCTGATCCAGCATGGCATCAAAGTCACATGTTGTAGTTACGTGTCCCTGCACAAATTGTTCTGATTCCAATACAAATACATAATTGATAATAGTATAATATATGATATTATTTCAGTAAATATTTTAAAGGTGATCTATCACCCCTTATATAGTATGAATAAATTTGTGACAAATAAATTAAAGTTGCCACAAGATGGGGCACAAGTGTTTCCTTATATGGGGTGGTTGGCTATCATGTGACCCTCTCAGTAAGTAACATGACAGCCAATCACCCCATAAAAGGACATAATTATTCATACCATAAAACCATTTATGACTTCATTGCAGTGAAAATACATTCAAAGGTTTGAAATATTTTTTAAAAATTCACACACTTTTAACAGGGGTGTTTTTGAATTTTTCCTTCTATTTTTTCTTCATTTGAGGGTGGAATTGCAAACCCATTTAATTTGCAAAAAAAAATATTTTTCTATCGGTTTATATAAAAAAAATTTTCAGCACTTTAAGGGTAAACGATGCAGAGAGCTGACTACAGTGACAAACATGCTGCGTAGTGACTGATATAACATTCACTCATCTTCCCCCGCAAGGCTGGCCACTCCTGAGGTCGCAGACCGATCTTGCTGGAACAGTGTTGAATCCACCTATTGGACTTTCTAAAAAGATTTTTTCTGTTTTACCCAAGTTTGACCTCTGGCATGAGTGTTGTTTTAATGAGGGCCACTGTCTACAACACTGGCCCCACATTAAACAACAGATGTCTGCTGGCCGAGTAGCTCACCGGAAATGTGGCAGACACAGTCCACCACATTTCACCAGACACGTGCGTGAGGGTTTGATTATTGTTGAGCCAAAGTCGCAGACAGCGGGCCAACATTAAATAGACATTTTGTTGAAAAATGAATGAATATTCAATATCTAAATCTTCCTCCTTACCCCAGTAGGTGGATGGTATGGCTAATATGGCAAGGCTTGGCCTGACGGCCTCGCTGTGTCAAGACTTGCTGCCGGGAAGTGCATTCACTTAACCTTTAAGTTAACCTTCAAGCACTAAATTAAAGAATTTAATTTTCTATCCACTTGAAGTTGTGTCTCGCTACAGCGACCCACAACTTCAAATGGGTACAAATTACATCGATCGTATCATTTGAATTGAAACAAAATAATCTGACAAATTGTAATGCTTATTTCTCCCACAAATTGTATTGTTTGAAGGAGAAATAAGGCTGAACAGTTATAGTGTGACTAGCACTTCACCCGAATCCAAAGTCAGATAAGGACGTCATTTAGTTGATCTGCTCATTATACAACTGATAAAAATACATAAGCACTATACGGGCTATTATATTATAGGGATTATTTTATATTGTCATATATATTTTACATAGTAGAAAAAATATCTGAATATTTAACAATCAAAGGGCAAAGATTGAGACAAGTCGATAAATTGTGCTAATGGTACATTTTGTCATTGACAAAATCAAAAGGTTTTTAATGACCACAGCAACATTTTGTAAAGAAAAACTTAATCAGAGCAAAATTAATTGAGTACTAAATGATTTTACGATATCAGAGGAAGCTTTGCTGGATATTTCAAGTTCACTTTGAAATGGGAATTATGATTTTTTGAAATTAACATCAATATTACCTTGAAATTAACATTTCAAGGTGGTAAAAACCTGAGTGTTGAGGTGATTGACCACCTACTCAAACTAATGTCTGCAAATTATGCAGTTTATGTAGTATTTTCCTTCAGAGGAAATAAACGGTTTTATAATTGATAAATGAAAAATCGTGAAAATCACATTTCGTAATTGTAAACATAGCATGTGCCACAGTCTGTTCATCATCTTCAAGAGTATACCACAAGACAACGAAGATTGAATCATCAATGCAGCTCAGTTGACTTGTTTGTATGAAGTCCAGTGATCCCAAAACAACAGACATTGAACATGTGTGAAATTGAGAAATGTTAGATTTGTATGTTTAAGACTCTAGAGTTTGACCGTCAGACAAATGTCATCATTCTAAGTGCTTCATAAAACAGACGAGAGACGCCTGTTAAGAATAAAGATGACAATCTGGCCGTCCACTGCGAGCTTTGTAAAAAAGTTGTTCACTACAAAATATCCTCCGCCCGGTAATCACAAGACGTTAGCCCGATCTGGGTTTATTGATGGTTCAGCTTCTCCGACGTCAATATCGGCTGAACATATTGTGTTGGCTGGGCTTATAGGATATGGTGTCTGTCTCTGTGCACTAAACAAGCTCCTGTCTCTGTCAGTATCACCCTGTCACTGTCCACTACAAGTGATTCTGTGACTCACAGTAGACACACATATTATTGTGAACAAAACAGTTATCTTGTGTAAATGGTTCGACTGTCACTGCACACAAATCTCTCGTAGGAGCGACACCCCAGTCCATGACTGTACTATAGAATATCCTAAGGTGATGACCATGCAAACCGCAAGTGTTTGTTTTAACCATTGTGTAAACGGTTTTAAGCCTTGTGTTGTTGAATTGTTTGCTTCTATATCATTCATATGAAGCTGGAATTGCTGACGCAATTTCCAGCCTAATCTGAGATATGTCTATTTTTCATAAATAAACATGTTTTTCATTCATTTGAAGCTGGAAATTGTGTTTGCAATTCCAGCTTGAAATGAATTCAAAACAATTCGGCAGCAAAAGGGTTAAAATCCAGTAAAAAGAGACATTGCACCAACTTTGGTTATGTTGGGCGACCGGCAAACGATCAAACATAAAAACAAAATTGGATCAACGCTTTAGGCTCACTACACTCTATGATTTCCTCCTAGGAAAGTCGCCTGTCTCTGTGAGGTTGGTCATTATATAGTCGTCGTCCTGCGAGCTGTGAGCCCAACAAAATAGTGCTCTTTAAAATATCCCTGCAAAAAACAAAATGTTAAACTGATTTTGGTTTGATGTTGGCCCATCGTCTGCGACGCTGGCCCAACATCAAACCAAAATCGCAACAACATCGTGTTTTTACTGCACTACACAATTTCCTCGTAAGATCGTCGCCTCTCTCTCTGAGGCTGGTCAGCCTGCACGGTATAGTCGTCGTCGTCGCCGGTGACCTCCGTTGCCTCCTCCGCTGCTGACAGTGACACGTGAGTGTCTGGGCTCGTGGAGTGGTAGCGAGTGTCGGGGCTCGTAGAGTGGTAATAATCCTCCATGATGTCCACTGCCAGGTTATCCATGCCGACCACCATCTGGTCGTCTGCGGGCCGTACCCACAGGTTACTCTGGTCGTCTGCGGGCTGCAGGAGGAGGTTACTGGAGCTCAGGCTGCCGTAACGACTGCTCCCGCTGCTGGCCACACTCAACATCTCAGACGGAGACGGACGACTCTGAAATAATAAAAAGGAAGTAAAATTAGAAGCTAATTCCAAAACCTATCATCTCAGATGAAAATGGACAAAATAAACAAACAAAACAACGGCAACAGAGCTTGGACGTTACAAAATACAAATATAACAGAGCTTGGTGGTTACAAAATACAAATATTACAGTGATTGGAGGTTACAATATACAAATATTACGGTGATTGGAGGCTACAAAATACAAATATTACAGTGATTATAAAACAACTTATATTCTCATGGCGACACAAGGATTGAAACATCATGAAAAAGTATACACAATGTTAAGCATTCCAGCCATTTCAATAATTCAAATTAATCCAACACGACTACTGAAAGGGTGACATATTAATATTTTTTTAGTCATACACAATGGACTAAATGGTATGATCCTTTGAAATAAGGACATTCCAGCTGTCATTGGATGTATTTTCTAAAATTGGGTATTTTTTATCAGCCTCTGTGCTGAATATTGAATTTTTGATGTTGTGTTGCTACAGTGATCTACAACTTCGAGTGACCAAAAATTATTTGAATTTTTAAATTTAAGTGACGGAAAATATCTGTGTCATAGATTTAAGAAATATTTCACTTTTAAAAACTAGATACATGTGTTGACAAAAAAAAGTGAAATATCATTGTAATCGATATAGTGGATAAGAATTAGGTGCGAAATATTAGGGCGTTAACATGGGTAACCCTTTCAAGCCTGAATTTACCATTGTCATCTTCATCCATTACAAGCCGCAAATTGCTGTCGCAATTCTCGACTTGTAGTGGATGAAGATGATTTGATGTCGTTTAAAAATTAAAGAAAATTCCCATGAATTGGTAAACCAGTTTCATGGAAATTTTTGTAGGAAAATTAGGACTGTTTTCAGGGATGAAAAATGATGCTTTAATGCATCGTGAGGGATGAAAGGGTTAAGGATGTTTGAAAAATTGAAGTGTTATTAATTTCTAATTCTTTTAATTTCCATACAAAAAGTTAAAAGTAATATTAAACCTGTAAAATAGTGGTAGGATCTGCATTAATGCTTGACCGTTGTAGACTTGGCTGGTGTATGTCCACGCTTGACTGGTACGTGCTGTAAGTCAGGGAGTCCGGGCCTGAAGTGTCGTCAGAGTCTGAGTCTGTGAAACATTCAACCTCGCTACGAAGCATAGCAGGCAATCCTACAGAAAAACATCAATTTTTATTGTGAAGTATCACATAGGGAACCTAACATAGCATCCAACTTCACTATGAAGCATTGTCAGTAGTCCTATATAAAATGAGAGCAAGCATTAGACTAAGGCCACACATTACAGAAAAAATGTGTTTTTTTACTGCCCAGCGCACACAATTTCCTAAAAAAACATGTCAATTTCAGGAGATAAAAAACATTGCTCCAGCTATGTTTTTATTTATATTTTTTTCAGCACTCTCATTAACTTTTTCAAAAATTGGTCTGAAGTTTTTTATATTTTGTCAATAACTTGTCCAGAAATTGTGCAAAATATTTTATCAACTTTTCTAGAAATAGGTCTTAAGTTTGAGTCATGTGAAGATGCAACACGTATGAACATGTTTAAATTTCAATAGATAGTGGAAATGATTGTTATCTCTACCTGAGCTTTGGAAAGTAGTATCTTGACGAGCGGGTCCGTCCGTTGCAGACAGTAGTGGGGTATTCTCGCCACCTGCGGCGCCCTCTAGTGAGCCATCAGAGTCGCTGTCAGAATCAGAATCTGTCTCGTCACCCGGAATCACTCGCTTCTTACACAGAGGACAGACTCGCTTGTTCTTAGTCAGCCACGGGTCGACGCAGACCTGATGATAAGCTGGGTAAAACAAGAGGACAGTTAAATACACTGCATTTTCAATTAAATTAATTCTAGAAAATAGAGCTGATGATGACACACAAAATTTCAGGCTCAGGGATTGGAAAGCATAATTATTTGTGTGTTTTTTCCTTTGATATTATATAAATTCTTACTTTCAATCTGGTTCATATTTTCATCTCTCTTGTTAGCATTCTTTTAAAATGTCAACATGTGTATAACAAATGCATAAATGCAAAACACTAAAACATATCAAACAGAATGTTGGAATGCTAACATTTTGCAACAAAAAACTACTGTTTAGTACATGTAGAACGTTTTTATGTCAAATACTAACACTAAAATATTAAACAGAAACCTACCATGACATACAAGAATAAAAATGTGAAAAATCCTATTAGAAACTCACCATGAGCACATGGTAATATACGTAACTTCTCCCCTTCTTCATATTCATCAAGACAAATGGCACATACATCATAATTGTCCCCTGGACAAACAAAAGCAGATTTAAATACAGCAAATATAAAAATAAATGTATCCCTAAAAGACAAAAGTTACAAAATCATACAGCAGTTCTTCAGCTGACATATGGCCTATTGTCAATATCCTTAGTGCAATTATATTTACTGGGCACCAAATTTGATACAGTGATCCACAAGGATATAATAAAAGATCCATGTGTTGAGCCAACGTGAACTTCTCACTATTTTTACACATTCTTGCAAAATCCAAGATGGCCACCAATGAAATAACCAGAATGGTCAATAAAATTATCTTTAATGGGAAATAAACAGCTAAATGTCAATAAATTATAACCCTTTTGTCTTCATGGTTGATACAAAAAAATCTCCGCGTTGCTTACAGCGCGGGGATAGACTTTAGTCGTCAGAATCTGATGTCTGTAGACGTCAGATTCTGAGAGACTAAAGTCGATCCCCGCACTGTAAGAGTAAAATTATTTAGAGTGATCCTAGACCCATAACATAGGTATTCAAATGATTTGGAAAGAGCTGGATAATACATTTATGACGATTTGAAATTGAAACAAACCCTTTTGCGCTTAAAGGGTTAACCTCTATGAAGTTAAAAATAATAACCCTTAAAGCACTTAATTAAATAAATTAAATTTTCACCAACTTGAAGTTGTGTCTCGCTAAAGCGACCCACAACTTCAAGTGGGTGAAAATTACTTTTATTTGTTTAATTTTCATCCTCTTAAATTGTGACCAAATATTTGCAGATCTTGATGTTCAGACACACATTTCGCTCACCTGAAGTTGTGTCTCACCACCATGACCCACAACTTCAAGAGGATTAAAATTATTTATATTTTAAATGGTAAAAAAATAAGCATGAAAGGTGGTTCCTACCCTTTTTGAACTTCTTGATGGGGATTTTCTTTAGGCTCTGTTTTGACAAACGTGATTTCCGTTTTTTCCGGATATCATGCACCCATTTAGCAATCTGAAAGTACAAAAAATTCATTATCAATAGACCTCATCCTACTGATCACAACTATTGTTGTTTTAATCTGTTTTATTAGTCGACCGAATCACTGATATTGGGAATGAAATGTGTGTCTAAACATCAAGATTTTCAAATATTTGTGCTCAAATTAAGAGCAAATATGATTAATTTTCAGCCACTTGAAGTTGTGGTTCGCGGTAGTGAGACACAATTTTAAGTGGCTGAAAATTTAAATAAATTAACTTAGCAGGATAAGGGTTAACCCTTAAAGCGCTGAATATTTTTTATATAAATCATGGAGACCAAAGGGTTTTATTTAATTCGAAGTCATCATAAATTTCTTAGTTATCTCTTTCTGCTTCATTTGAATACCTATGTTATGGGTCTACGCCCATTATAAATATGTTTACTCTTAGTGCGGGGATTGTCTTTAGACGTCTACAGACGTCAGATTCTGATATTTAAAATCTATCCTCGCGCTCTAAGGGTAAACCTTGAAACATCGCTTGTTGGAAGCTTATCAGCTACTTACAGTTTGAAGTGATATATTGAAAATCATCAAGAAAATTATTTTAAATCAAATAATTTTAAAAAATCAATTAAAAATCTAATAGATAGCTCATGTTGTTCAAATGTTTGGCTACAATCTAAAATTGCCAAAATATCTATATTTTGTTTTAAAACAAAAGTTAAATTAATTATAGTGTCAGGGTCTGTCTTAGTTCGGCAGTGGGTTCGGGCAAATCCAAATTTTTTTTTTTTTAATTCAATATTCCAAGTCCTTCACAAGTATTAACCCTTAACCCTTTCACCACTGAAGCCCGTTTTATGTGCTGAATGCTATGGCATTCAGCACATAAAACGGGCTTCAGTGGTGAAAGGGTTAAACTGCTAAAGCACTAAATAATAGTTTAAATTTGTGTAGACACCCACTTAAGGCTGTGTCTAGCCATAGCACATACATGTCCCCAGTGCATGAAAACCTAACTCAAGTGATCATGATTTGGTTATAAAGAATTCCAACCAATCACATTTACGGGTATTCCCACCAATACCCGTCATTATAGTCGCTGTCACATTAACTTGTATCGCATGTTTTTTGTCTATGTCTCAGTCAATTCTCAACTGATTTAAATGAAATTTTACAAGCACTATTTTTGAGTCTTCCGCCAGCCAACCTGTATATATCAAAAGTTATACCATTTGACCTGTAATCCAATTCAGTGCCTAAAACAGACTTTATTTTCAACCAATTTAATGGGTTCATAGAGAGACGTCATGATTAGCAGTGTACTTCATGTCAAAAGGTCCAACTTTTGAACTATTCAATACTTTAAATGGAAATCTCATGGTGTTTGGCAGGGGAATCGAAAATAGCCCTAGTGCTTGTGAAATTTAATGAAAATCGGTTGAAAATAGACTGAGAAATCAGCGAAAAAAAGGAGCTACAAGTTAATGTGATGGCTACTACAGTAGCATTGACCCTGTACTCTCCAGTTTTCTTGTCACTCACCATAAATGCCAGCATCAACAAGAAACAGATGCCGACAACAATCGCAAAAGGCAGCAAGTACATATTGGGGTTTAGAACAGGGAAGCTATCGTCAATCACCACTGTAAATCTGAAAAATAAAATAAAATTAAAATACTGACATGTGATGCAGTCCTCATCAATTACAAATAAAAAAGCCTCATAGCAATGAATGGATAATGCCATATGATAGTTGTTGTCCCATCATGTCATGTTATAGGGAAAAGTTAGAGGTTAGAGCTTAAAGAAGAAAATTGCTAATTAATAATTTTGAAAGAAAATTGTCCTTGTTTACATTCCAGTATTTTATAATTTAGGTACTTTTTTTAACAGCTCAAGGAGAATGTAAAAAAATATTCCGGCCCTTAGAATTTTATAATTTTTATTGACTGCTCATGTGTCAGCTTTGCTCTAATAGTCTCTTTCTTTCTTCATATATTTTTTAAAGCGACATCAATCAATTATTTATGCGGTTGTCGATATCCTACATATTTGAACTGTTAGTGTCACTGTATGATTGTGTGCACCAAGGAAAGAATATCTGCCGCAGCAGGATTCAAACCAGACAACACCCGCCTCTGAGTCAACCTCACTACCTAGCACCATATATCTCACACCCGAGGGTATTTTATCTACCCAATAACTGTTAATTTAGCCAATTTTCAACCATTTGATGTGGTGTCTCGCTACCGCGATCCCCAACCTCAAATGGTTGAAAATTACCCTTATTTGTTTAATTTGAGACCAAACATTTACATATCTTAATGTTTACAAAAGTAATTTCACTCTAGAGAACAGTGGATTAATTAAACAGATTAAAAATAACAAATAAATAATAACAGAAGATCAATGACAAAATCAAGATGGCCGCGATAGCCCCGGTTTTGATCGCACATGAAAATGGACAATGCCAATAGAAGCACAGACCCCGTAAACCTATATAAGCCAGGTTTCAAGACATTTAACTGAAAATAAAAACGATTTAATAAAATTGATAAAACCAAAATGGCTGCCGAAGCCTCGTTTCTGGTTTCAATTGAAAACGGACAATGCTAAGAGACTCACAGACCCCAAAAATCTATATATAACAGGTGGCAGCCATTTTGATTTTCGGTGGGAAGCTGAAAATCTAATCAGGTCATCACCATACTCATGGGTAAATACTCGTGAAAAATTAGAGAGATCCAAGTATTTTTCAGGTTATTGCGTGAACAATAATTTTTTTTTTAATCTTACCTCTACCTTTGACAGGGTTCCCACGGAGATCAGGAAATGAAATTCCATGACTTTTCCATGACTTTCCATGACCATTTCTTAAGAATTCCATGACTTCGTAAACGAATATAAAAATATACATTCAAAACTATAGAGCCTCCACCACCACAGTGGTCCGATCGAAAGCTGAACCGTTGACTGACGCGGGTTCCTTACTTAACCCCTTTTGGCCTGTAAAATATTTTACAGCCATAGGTAAACTGCTAGTATCATCTGGTCATTGTGTGTCAAAAGTGTAGGTAATCAACACATTTTTCTCAAAAGAAATGTGATGACATTTATAAAAATTCAAAATTCCAAGACTTTTCCATGACTTTTTGCCAAATTTTCATTTTCCATGACTTTTCCAGGCCTGGATTTTATTTTTTCATTTTCCATGGTTTTCCATGATTTTCCATGACCGTGGGAACCCTGTTTGACCTATGAAATTTTGCAGAGGGGTTGAATATTTGTATGAAATATGAATCTATCTGTTTGCACCATGATGGTGTAGTAGCCAAAAGACAGCGGAGACGGCGGTGCACAAGGGGACGATAGTACCCCTCTAGCCCCAACGGTGTCGTGATTAGCACTTTGAAGCCTGCATTTACCATTGTCATCTTCATCCACTACAAGCCACAAATTGCTATCGCAATTCTCGACTTGTAGTGGATAAAGATGATTTGAAGTTGGTGAAAATTAAAGAAAAAAAATAACATATATTAGTAAACCAGTTTCATGGAAATTTTCATTCTAAAGCCTCTAGTTGTAGGAAAATTAAGTGTGTTTTCAGGGATGTTAAATAATGCTTTAATGCATCGTGAGGGCTTAAAGAGCAGGCAAAGGGTTAGAACTCACCCAAGTTTATCTGTGTAATTCTCTCTCAGAAGATATGCGTTATCAGCTCCAATAAATACCGCAGGAATATTCACCTCTCGTGCTACTGGATAAAAACAATATACTGATCAGGATAAAAAACACTACTAATCTAATTTTTCATAGCTTCAATCTTAACCCTTGTCCTACTGATCTTAACTAAATTGTCATTTTTAATCTGTTTTATTAGTCGACCCAATCACTGTCATTGGGAATGAAATGTGTGTCTAAACATCAAGATTTGCAAATATTTGTGCTCAAATTTAACAAATATGAGTAATTTCCCGACACTAGAAGTCATGGTTCACAGCAGCGAGACATAACTTCAAGTGGACAAAAACTTGAATTATTAACTTAGCAGGATTAGGGTCAATCCCTTTCCAGGTAAATTATTTTATTTAAATTAACATAAACTTTAGGTTATGTCTCTCTACCCCGACCAAGAACTTCAAATGGATGAAAATTTAAATAAGATAATTTAGAAAGAAAAGGGTTAAAATGTACAGTAGCTCTCAAAGGGTTACATACAGTACATGTATATTACTTTTTGTATAAACATGTCTCTTTATCAAGATTACAAACAGCTTTTCGACAACAAAGCTGATCTGCTGAATGTAAATTGTAAGTGTACATATTAGATGAGAATTTGTTGATTAATTGGTAGTCAAGACCACCGAGTCACGATATTAATGGAAAAGTTAAACGATATAAAATGAAATGAAAAAGTTTTATTTTTTCCAACCGCCTGCTCTGTATCTTAAATACAAATTCTTGGGAACCAATTAATAAAGAAACTGTGGGCTTACCTGTGTCTCCAGCCATTGCGACCAGCGTGTTAGAATCCGGGTCGTAAACAACAGCCGCATTATAGCCCGCCTCCTGAGCGTGGTAAACCTACAATAACGAGGAAGTCAAAAATAGCATTCTGTGTATTAGTTACAGATCTACGATGATCTCTTTCTTTTATATATTCGTATTTATGCGAAATCCACATGTGTACATGCAACAATTGCAATGGGGATATTTTATTCAATGTGTGGTTGAAAATCGCCGACCAGAATGACAGGGACGCAATGTTCTCTTGCATTTTAAATTTGTGCGGATGTGCGCATGCACATATCTATAACCTGTATTGTTCCCAGGGGCTACCTCAGGGTCCTCTTTAAAAAAAAATTTCATGGGGGTAGTTTTATCAGGGGGAATTCAGTAAAAGAAGAGTTAACTCCCGCACTGCTGAATTGTCTGCCTTTATTTATTAATCATTTGAAGCTGGAATTGCTAACGCAATTTCCAGCTTCAAATGATGAAAAATATTTATATTTATAAAAAAAAAGATATCCTCAACATTGAATTGTTGGATTAACTAAGCATTGAAAAATATATCTTATCAAATTTAGTGATATTTCTACTGATCCCAAACATACTGGAAATCATATATATATCAGGGAAACATTTGTTCAGTATCGCATAGCAAATTGCTACACATATCTGCCCAATTGCTAATCAAATTTGTAATTGATTAGCAAAATATTTATACCCAGTATATCAATGATAAGGATGTCTAGCAAGTTACAACTTGGAAAAGAAAATTGCTAATCAATAATTTTCAAACAAATCATTCCTGTATAAACGGATCCAGTAGCACAAGGGTCCACATGCCATATTTTGAAGACAAATAATTCAAAAGTAGACTCAGATCTAAAATTGGTAAAAGTGTTTATCTTTCCTTCACATTGAAGTGTAAATAACTTTGAATAACTCTGTTAGAACTGTATATATACGGTCTAACCCTTGATTTGTGCTTGTGAACCAAATATATATATACTGTTTAAAGCCAGTTTTATACCAGATAAACATGATAAAATGTCCTTGAAATTTTTCAAATGATTCGTGGAGATATTTAGTTTGATCAAATCTTTTAATTTTTAGGATGTTCATAATTTATTTTTAAATAGACATATTTTTCGTCATTTGAAGCAGGAAATTGCGTTAGCAATTCCAGCTGCAAATAAATGAAATATAAATACAAACAATTCATCAGCAAATTGGTTAAAAAAATTAAATAAATGATTAAACTAAAAGAGAATATTTAAATAATTTATGAAGGTCCTGCTTATAGAATATATAAATATGTTTTTGAGTTTTAAATAAAAAAATGTCACCTAACCCTCTCAGAGCCGAGATAATATTGATAAATACTATGGATAGCAAAAGGTTAATTGCATGAAAAATGTCATAAATAGATAGCTCTTTCCCGCTTCATTTGAATATCTTTCTGCAAAAATTTTATACAAACCATAGAGAGCAAAGGGTCTTTTTCAATATAAAATCATCACAAATGTCTACGGATGGTCAATTAACAGAATAATTTGTAAAAATTCAATTTTTTTCTCATTATTTAAAGCTGGGAATTGTGTTATCAATTAAACTTCAAGGGGGTGAAAATTACTGATATTTGTTAAAATTTAGAAACAAACGTTTGCAAATCTTGATGTTTTAAATATCAGATTAGCTAATAAAATGGATTAAAAACGACTATAGACGCAATTAGCAACTTAACTTTGTTTACAAGTACAAACCTTGAGGTCAAAGTCGCATCCGCTTCTCCGGATCAGGGCGATCCAGTTGCCTGTATCTGAGGGAGCGTGAGCCACCTTAGAACACGCGTTAGGGGGAGTAGTCTCATTGATACGACCCTGAAATAAGACATAATAAATGCACTTGGGGACAAGTGTTAGGTGGATTGGTCTAGGTAGCGAGACACAAATTCAAGTGAGTGAAAATTCAAATTTCATAATGCAGTGCTTTAACATGTTTAACCCTCAGACCGCCAAATTATTCAATTAAAATTTTCACACACTTGAAGTTGTCTCTCGCTGACACGATTCACAACTTCAAGTGGGTGAAAATTATTCAGATTTAACAGAATGGAGGTCAATGATTTTCAAATCTTGCTGATTCAGGTCACGTTTTATCTTTAACATGTTTAAAAGCTGATATATGTGATGTGCAAATGATTTTTTTTTTAACTGAATATAATCGATTGCGGCGGTTCAAGGGTTAAGACAAGGAGAAAGAAAGACATTCGATAGATTCGTAGATCCGAATGTACGAGGTGCGTAGCGCCAAGTATATTCGGATTTACAAATCTAATTGTAATTGAGTTCTTTCTTCAACTTAAAATACACAAAATAGCTACATTTGTTATTGTTATTTAATATAGAAAAAATCAATTTCATTGTCAGCATAATTAAACTATGCAACATTAGCCATACAGTTTTATAATTAAACCCATACATTGTGCCAGAACTGGCCAGTATTCAAAATAACAGTAGATTCGAATCTACTGTTTTAACAAAAGACTGTTGTCACAGGTGTATTTTAACACCACAGAACTTACCCAGAGGCCTGAGGAGGAGAAGCTCCCCCCGAACCGAGCCATCCTGTCAATCATCTTCTGCTGCGTGGCATTACGATTGTCAAGCTGAAACACACATTATATACTTCACTGTAAAACGGTGCTGGAATTAATTTTCAATGTCAGAATTGTAATAGTATCGTGATCGTCCCGTAAGAACGACATGCGATTAATCACAAGCAGACCTTGTGCAGTGTACATAAACTCCATTTGTACAGCAGAATCATCCACAGGAAATTTATCTCACTGAGTAACTTTATTATTTATTATGGTCATGCATCCATAGAAAGGTATTTAAATCAAGCAGAATGTTAACTCTCACTGAAATATTATGATAAATACTCTAGAAACCAGAGGGTTCATTTAAAAAAACGACAAAGATGGCTCAGTTATCTCTTTGCACTTCATTCCAATAAATAATTTTATTGGTATACGACCATTTAATACATTGTTTAAAACCTTTCGGCTTTTGACATCAGATTTTTACATCTAAATCTGGAAGGGTTAAACTAGAGCACTGAAAATAGTAATATTAAATAAATGAATTGATAAATAGTTTGTTTCAAATTTTTACTGCCTCGAAACTGGAATTGATAATCCAATTTACAGCTTCAAAAGATGAAAAAAATTCTTCTAATAAAAAATAAAAATCTCTTCATATTATTTCACCAGCTGACCATTCATTAAAAGCTATTAATATCAATTGCATTGAAATTTTACTTTGTTTGAAACTTAAGGCTTCAGAATGACAAAGGTTAAATTGGTATAAAACGTGAAAATAGTATAATAATAAAGAAAATACAGACCACTTTGATGTTTGCTTCGACCAGTGTAATGTTAAGTAACGCTGTCAAATTGACGACAGTGAAGATGTAGAGAGCGGTGACCACTCGTGGAATACGTACGCTTGGCCCCATCACCAAGCCTGTAACATAATAAATTACCTAAGACAGTCAGACCAAACAGGTTCAATTATATAATATAGCCAAGAAAAAACACTGCCAGCAAACACAAGGTGCTGAACAACTGATGCTTTAACCCTTACAGTGCGGGGATCGTCTTTAGTCATTAGAATCTGACGTCTGTAGACGTCAGATTCTGATGACTAAAGTCGGTCCCCGCACTATAAGAATAAAAATATTTATAATGGCCGTAGACCCATAACATAGGTATTCAAATCAATTGGAAAGAGCTAACTATGACATTTATGATGATTTCAAATTGAAAAAACCCCTTTGGTTGCAATGTTTTTTTTACAAATTAATTCAGCGCTTTAAGGGTTAACCCCTAAATCACTCATGTCAACTACAGTAGCCATTTGGTTTTATTAGCAAAAGTGTTATAAAATAAAGTATGACTGAAATGTTAAAACACTGAAATGTTGTGACCAAAATTTCATAAATCACATAGCTTTCCTGTCGCTTGGAAGTTATGTATCACGGCAGTGAGACACAACGCAAAGTGACTGAATACATGTAATAATTCCAGCTTCAAATGAATGAAAAAAACATTAGTAACAATTTAACAGCACATGAGGTAACCCTTAGAGCACTGAGCCACGAAATTTTAATTTTCAGCCACTTGAAGCTGTGTTTCGCTACCGCGATCCACAACTTCAAGAGACTGAAAATGTGTGTTATTTGTCAAGTCCCAACATATATCAGTGTTTCAAGATTGAAAGCATACTTTACTTTTAACAAACTGATTATACAGGTTCCAGTAAAAAGTAGAATGTCTGCTGTAGTCGACATCCGTGTTCTAAGGGTTAACTCTTACAGCGCGGGGATCGACTTTAGTCGTCAGAATCTGACGTCTGGGAATAATTTGTCTGGTGTAGCGGTGCAGTTTGCTACACAATTTGAGGCAAATGCTACACAATAATATGTTGGTGTAGCAGTTTATCGCATGGAGATTGATAGCTTGGCACATAACAGTATGCTAAACTGCTACACAATTTTTCTGAAGCAAATTATTCCCTGGACTAAAGTCGATCCCCGCACTGTAAAAGTAAAACTATTTCTATTGCTCGTTGATCCATAACATAGGTATTCAAATGAACCGGAAAAAGCTAACTAAGACATTTATGATGATTTCAAAATGAAAAAAATCCTTTGGTCTCCATGGATTTTACAAAAAGAAATCAGCCCTGTAAGGAATACAAGCTTATCTTTCACATTTATTTACACTATATGGGATCTTTCCACTGATAATAAATTGTGATTGTGATAGATAACCGCTCAGCCGAGGAAAATATGAATAACTTTATTATCAATGTTAACATATTAATGCAGGCCTTCAGATTTGGCGTGAGTGATTGCGCATGCACACCATAACTCACGCAAGTAAAGCGAAATACAACTCACCTCAGTGTCGTCAGATTTTTTAAAATTGCAAATTGATAGTTTTTTTTTAAATTTTCATGAACCAGTTATAGCCATTGCATTTAACTATGGTGAGTGATCCCACGCCTCACCACTTTGAGGTGAGCTTTTTTTCACTCGCCACCAATTTTCAAATCTGAAGGCCTGATTAATGTTGGACATGTTGGATGGAGAAAATTAATTATTATACATTGCAATTTTTTAGATGACACCAAATATTAAACCAAAATTTGAATCACAAACTATAGGAAAAATAACAGACTTGGCTTTAACCCTTTAAGTGTGGGGACCGTCTTTAGACATCAGATTATGATGTATAAAGACGGTCCCAGCACTGGAAGGATTAAAAAAATATGTTTCTGATGGCCGCAGACCCATAATATAGGTATTCAAATGAAGCGGAAAGAGCTAACTAAGATATTTATGATGATTTCAAATTGAGTAAAAATTGGATCTTTATGGTTTATACAAAAATATTTCAGCGTTGCAAGGGTTAAAAGAACCCAAAAATGGTCCACTTAAATCCATTACCATATGTAGTTAATTATGATTAAATTAGCTGGAATATTGCCTGTAAATACTATTACATTTGGCACAGAACAATCTTATTTTGTGCAAAATCTTCTTTTTTTCTGTTGAAGTATCAATTTATCATTGCTTCGCCTGTGGCCGACGATATACAAGGTTTTAAATGATGGCCCACTACATGTTCAGAAACAATGACCATAATAATATTGGTTCCCATACAGTAGCCTTATCAGGTCAGTTGATGGTCTACATGTGTGGTGTGTATATAACTGATAGTGGAGATCTATGAAAGATCAAAGTTCACGTTCCTGATGATATATAATTACATTATCAGAGTTTTCTTGTATGAAAATTCACACATATTAGCTACACACACATTTACTTATAAATAGACCCTTGTAGCATTAAATTAAATAATATTAATTTTTACCCACTTTAATTTGATGTTTGAACACATTTTACAGTGATTTGATCAGCAAATAAAACTGATCAAATCGTGCTTAGCGGATTAATTCACCCTAAATAATGCATAATAATGTATAGCAATTTGACGTCTACAGACGTCAGATTCTGACGACTAAACTCGATCCCAGCACTGTAAGGATTAACCCTTACACTGCTATGGGTGACAATAGTCGCCCAGATACACGAAGCTCAACCTGCTGTGGGCGACTCCAGTAATTTCTGCACAATTTTTTTTTTTTCGTTTTGTGGTGTCTTTCTATTTGTATTTTAACCCTTTCGAGCCTGAATTTACCATCGTCATCTTCATCCAATACAAGCCGCGAATTGCTGTCGCAATTCTCGACTGAAGATGAAGATGATTTGATGTGGGTGAAAAATTAAAGAAAATTGCCATGTATTAGTAAAAGAGTTTCATGGAAATTTTTGTCCTAAAACCCTTGGTTGTAAGAAATTTAAGTCTGTTTTAAGATGGCTAACTGACTGATTTTGTAATATATTGGCTTTTAGTACCAGTTGTTGTTCTCTTTTGAAGAAAAAACGTGCCAGATATTACTTAGTGGGCAACCACACATGCTGCAAATTGTACGCAGCATTGTAAGAGTTAGGCCTTTAAACTTTGATGATGCATCAAAGCTGATCTGTTTTAATAATACAGCATACCTGAATGGCTTGTGTTAAAGTTTTATTCTAGTTTGGACAAGTTCCGGTTTGGAAATGTTTTTTGCGATAACTTGCACTTGTTGACATGGGGTTTATAATACAGGGTGCACTGTAGGTAGGCCTACAAATATGATAGGTGGCTGTATTGAATTAAATTTATGTCATAAAAAACACAATTTTGAAAGATGTTTTATTATATTAAAATAGTCAGTATAATTAATTTAGGGGTTTTGTCAACCTAAAAAAAATAAAAAAATGTGAGAAAAACTTGGAAGTGGATGGGTGGGTCAAACCCCAACTCTATTTTCTTTATTTTGGATTTTTTTTGTGTTGTTTTTTTTGTTGTTGCACATGTTTCAAAAAAAAAAAAATTGGATAGGGGGGTTGGTGGTTGTTTTCTGGCCAATCCGAATATTTCATTTTACGAATATTACAAATAATACAGGTAGTATAAATAGTGCCAGTGATAACTCATACACATACATAATTATGCTTTTGAAAAACCTGTAAAACACGATTGTTATTTTAAACTGTTTTAGTGTTGAGGATGACTACACTCATTTTTTTTATGTATTTTAACTTTTTGTATGAATACCGGTAATAAAATGTATGACGCTGGATAAAATGCATGATACTATATAATTATGTAATTTATTAATAACTTCAAACAGTCCTGGAAGGGTCTTCGATGTGCATTCAAATTACACATAAGGCCAGTTTCAGTGCTTGAAATGCATTGACTAAGCACATGCAAGATGAAAATAATAGGAAACAGGCCAGTGGTCATGGTGGTGAAAGAACATAATAATTTTATATTTTACATTTTCTCTGACATGTTTAAGGTTTGCACTATGTTTGCACTATGTTTATGCACACCACTAATACAAACTTTTAATATTTATTAATCAGTGATTTTGGTAAAATATATTATTATACCCGCCGTCAGATTAACTTGTATCTAATGTTTTTTGCCGATTTCTCAGTCAATTCTCAACCCATTTTCATGAAATTTTGTATGGACTATTTGCGAGTCACTCGGCGACTACCGTGAAATTTTCGTCGGAAAATATTGTATAGCTAATAAGTTAGACCATCTGGCATGTAATGCAATTCAGGGCTAAAAACAAACTTCAATTTAATTAGTTTAATGGGTTTATAGAGGAACGTCGTAATTTCAAATTTACTACATGTCAAATGGTCTAACTTTTGAACGACATAATATTTTTTAATGAAAATTTCACGATAGTCGCCGCATGACTCGAAAATAGTCCTTGCAAAATTTCAAAACAATCGGTTGAGAATTGACTGAGAAATCGGCAAAAAACATGCGATACAAGTTAATCTGACGGCGGGTATAAACAATTATTTTATCAATCCATTATGTTGTTAAAATGGTTCACCAATCTCACAGTGAGGTGTTGACACTGCCCCAACATGAAAAAGGTGTGAAGAACACTTACATTCACACTTATTACACCCCATATCAGAACAGTAAGATGTAGTTCGGCTATTCTGCCCATGGCAGTGACTGATTTGACCCCTATTAATGCCCCCGAAATACATTTTAAATTGGCAATGGCTAACGGTACTTGATTCTTTATAATCTAACTCTGTGGGCAGCCTCATTTACAAAATGACGAGCTCCAATTGACTCCATTTTAACTCTGGCGTACAATTAGTCATTCCATTTTAATTAAGCGCTGTACCTATCGTAGTTACCATTTTTGGTTTGTAATGCCTAATCAGGCTAATGGATTAAATAGATGGCTATTTTTCATATGAGCTCAAGGAGTATTTTGTTCAGTATCGCGTAGCGAAAAGCTATGCAATTTTGGCCATTTGCTAATCAAATTGGAAATTCTTTGGCAAAATATTTGAACTTCTGTTCTCATTTTTGGGCGGACAACTCAAAATTGTGGCTGACAACCAAAACATTCATGTTGGTTGTCGGCTGGATAACCAACATTTTGAACCTTATTTCCAGCCCTGTATACAAGCATTTGTTGCAACGATTATGGAATTGTAGACGGGAGCTGGCACCATTTTTCGTAATTGCGAAAAAGCTAATGATGGGAACCGCCAGAACAGGTGATAAAAGTTACATTCGAAACAAAAAACTTTTTAATTCTACAATGATGGCTTCACTTCTAGTAGGTATGTTACAAAAAAAATGAAACACCTCTGATTTGATTATTTTGCATTTTACTGGAAAGAGCTCATCATTACCTTTGCAATGGTGAAAGAATTATGTTCCTCAGTGGTATACTCACCGAGATATATTGATTTTAAGATAAAAAAATATATCATTTTTTGTAACAATTGTTACATAATAGTTTAACTAAGGCTTTGTGACCCAAATACATAAATTATTGCATATTTAAACATATTTTTCAACATAACTTATTTGATTTTGGAGACATTGCTATAAAATTTTCAGGAAAATTGGACACCATATTTATCTTTGTGATAGAATTATTATTTTTGAATTTTTTGAGAAAAAATCACCTAATTAGCATAATTTATGCGAATATCTGGAATTACTAATTAGTCGGTAATCAAAGTCATCTGATAGATTTATGCAAATCATTCTCATTTTTTCAGATGCAATTATAAAAATACTGCTTCAACTAAGTGGAAAATATTGAATAGAAAAATTAATGATAAATTTATTCGAACTGGATGATGCTATTTAACAAAAATTTGCATAAATTAGCATAAATTATTCATTTTTAATGCATTATTGATGCTATTTATGCAAATTCACTCATTTTTTAGATGCAATAATGCAGATACAGCTTCAACTAAGTGAAAAATATTGAGCAGAAAAATTTAAAATGAATTTGATGAAATTGGATGCTGCTAATTAGTATAAATTTGCATAAATTTGCATAAATTATTGATTTTCAATGCATTATTGATGCAATATGGGCAAATATACTCATTTTTCAGATGTAATATTTAATGTAATTACAGCTTCAACTGTAAGTGAAAAAGATTGAACAGAAAAATTGATGATGAATTTAATAAAGTTGATGATGCTAATTTGCATAAATTTGGATAAATTTGCATAAATTATTGATTTTTAATGCAATTTTGCTGCCATTTATGCAAATTTACTCATTTCTATATGTAAATCATAATGCAAATACAGCTTCGATTAAGTGAAAAATATTGAACAGAAAATTAATGAATTAATTTAATAGAGCTGGATTATGCTAATTAGCATGAATTAGCATAATTTATTGATTTTTCATGCATTATTGATGCCATTTATGCAAATTTACTATTTTTTTGATGCAATACGTGAAATCAGAGATGCAGAAATGCATTCTGGTGTAATACAATACAGCCTCAACCAAGTGAACAATATCAACACAAAAAATAATGATATGATTTAATAAAACGGGATGTCGCTAATTAGCAAGAATTTGCATAAGTTTTTTTTTTCCTGCATTGGATACAATATTAATTTATTTTGTTGGTGATTAATTTTGTTGAAAATATACTAAAAAAAGTGCTAATTAACATAAATTGTGCCAATTTTGGTAAACGATTAGCATGTTTTTTCATATTTTTTTATAAATTAATGCAAATTACGCCATCTTTATAGCTGTAATGTTGCAATTTTATATGATTTTATAATAATGGGAAATAGTTAATAGAATACTGAATAATAATTAAATGAACAAATAAATGTGAGTGAGATTAATTAGCACAAATTTGCATATAAATAAAGTTGGGATATTTTCCGTTTTAAAATCTACATAACTCGATGACTATACCAACCAGGAACATAATTCTTTCACTGTTGTAGAGGCATTCTTAAACAAATCAGAATTGTTTAATTTTTTGTGACATTATACCTACTCATGAAATGTCACAACGCCATTTTGACCCATGCATTTTATACCGACATCATATTCTGCACATTTCCAGCCCCATATGATATAGCCGTTATTTGCGAGACAACCCATTCTATTTTGACACAATGTTTTTCAATTCCCATTTAATGAATCTCACTAAAATATGAAGTTTTTAATGCTGACTAGTTTTGCTTCAAGTGTTTTGCTACAAGGTGACTTTTGAAAATAATTATTACATTGTTAAATACAAATTTAAAGTAAATATTACAAGGTTACGTCAATCTATATTAATTACCGGTAACTCAATTTCAACAGTTATAAAATGCATAAATTATCAACTATTGTATTGCTTGCTTATTTGTTTTGTTTGAGGCTCATCAATTTGGGATGACCAGAAGATATGAAAATTAATAGTTAACAATCATGATCATCATCAATGACATTGACAAATGACTTCAAAATATAGATTTGGAGAACATGCACATTTCTCAAATTTAAGAACTGAAGGCAAACCAGCATAATTATCAACAATATACTAATTGTAACTATTCCGGGTTCTCAGATTCATGTTGTTACATTCATCTTTATCCATTTGTAAAAACTGAGCAAAATTTTAGTCTGTATTCTTTTCACTGTCAGTGTATATAGACTGGTATTGACAAATTTACTAACATTAGTCTAAATTGACAGCAACAACTTATTCATGTAGTATTCAATCATGAATGTCAATAGAAATGTTTATTGGAATAGGCCAAAATCACATGATAATTGACATAATTTCCCCTGCTAAACACTGTGAAATGTAATGCAATTCATGGCTTAAAACTGACTTAAATTTGACCAGTTTTATAGTTGTTAAACAGGTGGGGGCCGACCGCACATCGAAGTACATACTTCCTTCGAAGTACGTACTTCCATTAAGGTGTGCTGTACTTTGCTTAAAGTACGCATACAGCCTCATTCTGGCTTAATAGACATTCATTTGTTGTGTCCCCATTCATTTGCAACACCTTTTTCAATTGGACCAGTAGTCAGAGTCTGTCCAGTGATAATCACGCTACTGAACTTACCAGATTTTCAACTTTATTAGAGGCCATGCTTTCAACTGTGAAGCTGAGATTTATCAATTTCAAGTAAATAATATCTACTGCCAACTAAAAGAAATAATGGGACTTTAAAAAATCACCAATTTATAGAGCAGCCCTATGTTTCGAAAATTAGGAATGTGCTAAAATTATTCAAGTTCTTCCATAGAGCAACATATGCCTCATGGTCTGTACTTCCATTGAATATGCACTTTCTTCAAAGTACAACCTGTACTTCAATCAAAGTACACCCTCAGTGTGACAGATATTTAAAGTTCAATATAAAACCAGAGTGTCAATGACACAGAAGCTCATCCTTAATTAATTAGGGCAAGTTGATTACCAATTGAAATTTCTGAAATCTGTGAGGCAGTTCTATGCACAGGCACGAGTTCTTTCAAATAAACCAAACAAAATGGAAATCGGATAAGAATTGAGGGAGGAGAAGTATTTCTTGTGAATTGTGGACAGAGTGCCTTAATTGGATCTTAATTAAGTCATCAGTTAATTAATAATTAAAATTTATGAAATCCGTGAGGAAGTTTAATGCACAGGCACAAGCTCTTTCAAACAAAGCAAACAAAATTGAAATCGAATAAGAATTGAGGGAGGAGAAGCATTTATTGTGAATTGTGGACAGAGTGCCCTAAATAGGTCTTAATTAGGTCATCAATTAATTAATAATTACAATTTCTGAAATCCGAGAGGAATTTAATTGCACAGGCACAAGCTCTTTTAAACAAACCGAACCATATTGAAATTGGATAAGGATTGAGGGAGGAGAAGCATTTCTTGTGAAGTGTGGACAGTGTCTTAATTAGATCTTAATCAGGTCATAAGGTAATTAATAATAGAAATTTCTGAAATCCATGAGGACGTTTATTGCACAGGCCCGAACTCTTTCAAACAAACCAAAAAATTAAAATCGGGTGAGAATTGAGGGAGGAGAAGCATTTCTTGTGAATTGTGGACAGAGTGCCCTAATTAGATCTTAATTAGGTCATAAGTTAATTAATAATTAAAATTTCTGAAATCCGAGAAGATGTTAAATGCACAGGCTCGAGCTCGAAGCATTCCTTGTGAATTGTGGACAGACGATGGCATAAGCTCATCTTAGGCCTAAAGGTCGGATGAACTGAAAAACAGTTTTAATAAAATACATTTTTACATTGAAATGTCTTCCTGCAAGTGTACTAGTTCTGGTAGCTGAAACAGTTCCAGGCCAAAAGGATGAATTTGTTTTCACCTAATGCAAAAGTTTTGGCTATATTCATGTAAACAGAAAATAATTCGAAGTTCCTCTTATGAGTAGTATAATAGCTTGATTATCAATGTTCAGAAAGAAACCATTCAACCAATAACATCAGAAGTTGCAAAGGACTACTGGTAACAAAAAAACAAATGGGAGTGGGCTAAGGCCCTACCCATTTGTGTGAGTAAAGCTCAGGGTGTAGGTCTACTTAAGTACAGACATACCTCAATCTAAGTACATACTTCAAAGGAAGTACGTACTTCAATCGACGGTCAGCCCCGACCTGTTTAATAGGATTATAGAGGGACGTCAAAATTAGAAATTCACTAAATGTCAAATGGTCTAACTTTTGAACTATAGAATATTTATTCATGCACGGTATTTGGCGGGGGACTCGAAAATAGTCCTTGCAAAATTTCATGCAAATCAGTTAAGAATTGACTGAGTCAGTGAGAGATTGGCGAATAACATGCGCTGGACTAGTCTACAAGTAGCCAGTAGGCCTAACAAGATGTGACTTCCACTGCGAGTCAATATTATTTATCAAGGAGTTCCAAGGTCCAAGCCTTCTGTGCTTTGTTAATTAATTAGTCACATCTAAACTGTCAACGATCTGTCAGACGAACAGATGAATAACAGCTGCAGACTGCGCTGAGACATGCGGCGCTAAAATAAACAAAAGACGACGTCATATTTAGCGGGGAATTCCTTCGCGCCAATTTGGGGATTTTCCCGTTTCGGAAAACGAGGTGCCTTCAGCCCGAGCGATATAACAAGCGCTCGCCACAAAAACACAAGTAAATAAATATATCATTAGAAAGAAAACAGTTTAATGAACATGGCATTTTACATTAGATAGACGGCGAAAAACTCTTATTACATTTTCAGACGGTAGAAAGGAGAGACATAAGTTCACAGTTTGAGTATTTGGCCGGAAATGGCCGCAGACGAAAAATTCGAAGACGAGGCGACAACAACATGGCTGCGCTACCACTTACTATAGTGGCATTCACATTAAAAATAGCATTTTAGGGGGATCATATGGTGTTACTGATCCGCTATTTACGTGGAAAGTACTCACAATATTGACCTAAAACTTTGAGTCAGTATAAAACATATGTTCTACCATAACACAACTTATTTTCATGTGATTAGTTTGAATAATGCCACAGATGGAAAGGGTTAAAATATTACTTGATATAGTTACGGCCCGCCACTCAACCAAATAAACAAGTTATGTTCACTGCAGCCGTTCACACGTGTACACGAGGACAAGTCAATTAAGCCTGACGGGTTGAGTAGGTTGTTTTAATTGTTAGGTATGCAGGTGCGTTGTATAATAATCTGGCTCTGTGATCCACTTAGCCTATTGTGTATGCTAGTACCAGCATGAGCTGATTAGCACCGCCTTGCAGGTGAGGGGTGGCTGGGGCTCCTGAAGAGTGGGTAACATTACCTCCATGTGCAATTTGATCGCGCAATTACTTTTCAATTATCAGTTTCAATAGTTGAATGTTGTTGTAAAATAATATTTACTTATTTAGCGTCAATCACAGATGTAGGCTATTACTCAATGTGAACATGGTAAATGGGAAGTGAACATAATCATTGATTTCATTTCACTTCCTTTCAAACAATAATTTCATGCCAATATAATGTAAGGTGCCTTACTTCATTTATTTTTATTATCAAATTTGATATGTTTGTATATAAACATTTTATAGACTTTATTGATTTGATTAGATTTATTATAGTATAGGCTTACCGGGTGAGTATAACCGGTAAGCAACAATTAGCAAAATGTTGAACAAGATAAGTGAATAGAATGAAACTATTTTCTACAACGGTGCAATATAGGCTAGGCCTACTTGTAATGAAGAATTTCATCATAAACATAACAAAATAGCTCTACACCGATTGATTTAGGATATCTAGCCTACTTATAGATGTTGAATTCAATAGCTTTTATATAAAGGTAAAAAAAACACGCCTATTTGGTGATGACGCATGGGCCCTATCCCAGCAAACATGAGACGTTGCCCAACGATGGTTTACTGTTTGCAACGCTGGTCCAACGGTAAACCAGCGTTGCAAATTGGTCCAACGTCTCATAAGTTTGCTGGGCATAGGCCTATATATATCGCCAGAAATTCACTTAATAAGTGACCGACATAGCCTATATAATATAGGTGATTGATTGATGTTGACAATACAAATTATTGGTATATTGTGGCGCCAGGCTCATTGGCTAACTCAGGGCACGGGTGTATCGGGTTCGAGTCCCGCTGCGGCCGATATCTTTCCTTGGTACACACATGCAGTGACCCAAACTGTTCAAATTCGTGGGATAATGACGACAGAAACGTATTTATAACCGATTTGTGCCGCATCAAAAAACTTATAAAGAAATGAAGAAAACAAAATGACCAATATGTCAAAGTTGACATGTAGCCTAAACGGTCAAAAATATATGTATAATGTCTTTGATTATTGATGACCAAGCATAAATGGATATAAGCTCAATAACTGATGAGCATTTTAATCGCACCTCACACGGTTCACATCCTCTACTGCAGATGAAACAGGGCTATAATTCGGCGACGCAATTTTTTCAGTCACAAAAGGCTGGAAAGCGAAATGAAGAGTAAAGAAATACAAGAGAGCCAAGAAAAGCAGCAATTATCATGATTATGAAAAGCGAGAGACAAAAATACCAGGGAGCCTGGCCTAAATCATTAAAAGTAATCTTGACCCCAAGGCCTGAAAATGTCCATTAAGACTTTTCAATGACTGCGCGGGCTGTGGGCTGAGCATGCGGGCATGTAACTGAAATGTTACTGATTCTATGAAAAAAACTATTTTCGACTTGATTATTCAAGGGCAAGTCTTTGATATGATCGTCCAATTTTGTACGGAGTCAATCTGTGGCTGAAACCTGTTTCAGCTACTGGGGCTAAAGGTACCAGTCCACCTACAAAAGTCGAAACTTGCCTGGTACATTAAAAGTTTGAATTGCTAAAATATCATTAGATTAAAGCATTTCAACAATACAAAATAACATAGACTGATAGAATCTTGATACTCCTTGGTCTTTGTGCACAGGTTGTAGGCCCACCCCCATGAGGTAAATTAACCCAAGAAGTAAATATTTTGAATCAATGATTCGAAACCTCGCCTGAAAAGGAGGGGCTTCTTGGGCATTTTTGTAGGCCTTTTGAGCTGTAATCCCACGGGCTATGCTCGGCAATTTTTTCATGTTCCTAATCGCAAGTTATCTTCAAATCCCCCTTGACATCCTCGAACCCACACCCACAACTCTCGAACTTCAAGCCTAGACCCACAACCCCCTCGACCCACAAACCCTCGATCCTAGACCCACAACCCCCTTGACCCACAACAACAAAAGCATATTTTTATTTATCCCATTATATGGTAGATCTATTAACCAAATATTTCTACTTCAAGTAATCTATATCTGGACGCTTCAAGTTCCGAAGTTGTTCTATAACTATAACTATAACTTAACTATATAAAATTATAGTCAACATAACTGTTGGGGGGTGGGGGCACTATTCAATCTCCGGGAGGCGGAGGGGCTGGATTATATATCCGCGCCTCGGTGGTTCCCTGAAAATGTCAAATTTGTACCATTAGCTATTAGTTTTTTATCTCTTCCTTTTCTTTGAAAATAAATGATAATTCCGTCTTGCTTGTAAATTTTTCGTCATCTGGGTTTCTGGAGCCTCTCTTGCAGGCCTACAGTTAGCCTTGTCGTCCCCTCCCAGGCCGTGGATTGATGTATTTGCTTTACCCGAAAAATTCAACAAGGCTGTGACTGAGAGCGAGCGCGACCCCAAGGTCCGATAAATGTCCATAACTTTTTAGTGACTGTGCGACCTCTGAGCTGAGCATGCCGGCATGGGACTGACATGTTGCTGATTCTAAAAAAAAGTATTTTCGACCTGATCATGGCCCGTATTTTCCGATATGACAGTCAAAGAAATGTCCCACGATTTTGTATGCAGTCAATCTGTGGCTGAAACTTGTTTCAGCCACTGGGGCTAGCCTACAGTGTCGCATCTTCAAGTGTCTCTCACTTTCCAACACAGTGGTATTTTTAGTCACTCTGATATATCACTGTTTATCACGCTCGTACCACCA
Organism: Flabesymbios commensalis; assembly: GCA_964017125.1. Lineage (NCBI taxonomy): Eukaryota > Metazoa > Annelida > Polychaeta > Terebellida > Flabelligeridae > Flabesymbios > Flabesymbios commensalis. The sequence continues at coordinate 71,924,950 of OZ024916.1, forward strand.
TATGTACATGATAAAAATTGAGTTTAAGGTTCAGTTATACCGTATTCAATCTAATAATGCCCATAATCAAATAAACGCTCAGTGCACCCCTGATTTGAAAATAAAACCCACGATATAGCATGTAGTCTACACTATATATGATAATTAAATAATAGCCTAATCTAATACTCCACCACCCCCTCTAATCACGTACAGGGGGGGTGTTCTAATTAATATGAAAAATAAAATGTAGGTATGGGCCTAATAATTTACATAGGCCTATTATAATTAATATTATCTCCGTAGTGCCTAACTTTTCCTTATAAAAAATGTCAACCCAAAAATTGTTTTATACATAGATCTAGGGCCTCATTACCGGTAATTTTGTTATTCATGCAGGCTATAACAGTTTCTGATAGTTTCCATATTTGTCTTACCGGTATAGCCGGTAGGCCCTATGTATACAAAAATATGAATTAAAGTCTGCTACTTTTCTCATAATCATAAAATGAGCTACATAAAAAGCTACAACCTATTATAAAGGCACATAACTGATACCAGATAGGCCTTATATATTCCCAAATGTGCCTGGAAGTTTAGGATACAACGGGAACAGGCACATTTTGGAGAGTGCATCACGGAAAATAGGCCTTAATGCCTTTATCTGATAAATCCATAGAAATATATTATATATTTCGTGTGCGCTACCATGCGTGCAAAAAAAGCGTTGATTGTCATAGTTTATTTACTTAACATTAAATAGTTCTCCAAACTATTTCCATTTAGAATGCCCAAATTGCTAGCGTAGCATGAGAATGACCCGTTTGTTTAATATGCCAATGGTATAGAAAATGAGAATGTAGACCCCCGCGCCACCCAGCCGGGAGATAACCCTCGGCACCTTTTAAAATGAGTGGGCTGAGCCAAAGTACCAGGATTACAGCCCATGTGCACAAGAGGAAAGATCAACAAACATGCGGGGCGGAATTTTGGGGAGATGTTTTTTTATTTTCTCACTTCACAGCCAGTATTCACACTGAATTGAATAATCGTCTGAAAAAAAAATCGCCCCATCATACAAAGTAAGTGAATATGTAAAAAAAATCGACTAAAAACGGTAAATATTGATATGAGAGCGAAAAAGCATCCACCACGGTGAAAGGTGAATCCGGGTATAATTGTTTCGAAGAAAATATCGAACGGGAAAGTGTTCCATTTAGTTCCAAGCCGAACCTTGTAAAATTAACTTGCAATTTTTTTGATTTTTTTGGATGGCCAAAAAATATGACGTCACATTTGCTCACTTGTCACGTCCCTACTTCTAGCAGTAAAAGTGAGCGAAAAAAGCAAACACAGAAAAATATGTCTTTTATCATTTATTGCAGTGTCTCACCAATTCAAATGAATCCTGAAAAAACATGAAGAAAACACCAAAATGACATCTTCGTACGTACCTACCTATCAGTACCACAGTCTGCACAGCCACAGAATTACAACATTCCTGTATTTCCCTTAATTAGCCAGAAGCGGAAACAACCATTTAAAGCAGTAATTTGGCTAGGGACTCTCCAGTCCCCCCTCGGATTTCAGCTCATTTAGGGTGGTGAGACCTTAGTCACGTGGACTGATCAGGACAGTGGCAGTGATTCATTCATCATCAGCATACATGTCTGGTGATGGTTGAATTATTTACTGAAAATGACAAAATTAGCAGCTCAGATAATGAGCAATTTTACACAGTCAGCAACTTGAAAACTTTCAAAGACAGAATAAAACAAAACACTAATAACTACCAAATCATACACACCGGAATGTTATTGTCAAAGAACACTAAATAATGAGATATCGGTCCACATCTTGTCCGATTTTATCATGTTTACTTTCTGAAGGCCAGTAAATGGCGCACGTGACGTCACCACTATCACTGTGTCACGTGATTGTCCCCACCTAAGTTAGTTTCAGAATAATCACCAGGCGGCAGCAAAACCTTAAAGTTGTCACACAGGAATGAACAATTCAATTAATTGTTCCAGAGAATTAGAACATTGGGTCTATGATTGTTCATAAAAATTCATGGCATTATAATCACACGTGACCCCGTGAGGAAAGAAACTGACATTCGCAGTGCAGTGCAGAAATGTATTTACAGTGGATAGAGAGCGCATCAGTGGTTATATACAGTGTGGTTCGCGTGTGAATTTAAGGCTGGGGGAGAGATGACGGGTTAGGCCTTCCTTGAAGGTTTGCACCGTTGGAGTCGCACACAGGTACCCGGTATGACTGGGCCGCCTAACTCATTTACTGCGTGAGGCCCAGTCACACTGACCTCCATTTTGTTTACACAGCCAGCTGTGTAAATACGACACGCGCGCTGATTAACAAGAAACTTGGATGCCATGAAATTGAGAAGAATATTTCAAGTGCCTATGAAAACTAGGCCATTTTCAGCAGGCGCAAACTTGTGGTCGTATTGGAGCTATTACATTTAAAAATGGAGGTCACTGTGTCAAAGCCTTGCGATGTCATCAGGGTAGCACACAGGCTGGGTGGCAGTGAATTCCAGTATGTGACTGTTCGGGGGAAGTAGCTGTATTTGTAAGTGTCTGTTGATGTACTGAGTTGTCTGTATCTGTAGCTGTTTTCGTTTATTTTTGAGATGAGGCGTGTATAGTTCCGAGGGGTATTTGTAAATATAGGGGGAACGGGGATGGCAATATTATGATGCAAATTTTGTAAAATAATACTAGCCTACTTTGTAGGCGTCGGACCGGAAGAGAAGGCCAATTCAGTTGTTTTTGTAAGGAAGAGACACTTGTGTAGTGTAAGTAGTCATGATGGACCCATCTTGCTGCATAGTTTTGTATTTTGTTAAGGCTGTACGTAACTTTTGCCGTGTGTGGGCTCTATGGCTGATACATATTCAAGTTGAGGTCTGACTATTCCTTTGTATGCCTGTGATTTTACAGTTGTGGGGGCTTGTTTGAGGTGTCTTTTCAGCATATTCAGTGTCTTCTGTGCTTTGTTGGTTGTGTTCTGTATGTGTGTTGTCCACCTGCGGTCTTACTGTCCATAGTCCATAGACTATAGAGCTGCAAAAGTATTTTAATTTTTGTGCTGCGCATTTACCAGTTAGGCTAGATATAGAGACGAAATTCTTGATTTTTTTATTTTGGAGAACCATGTCAAAAATGAGAAATACGGGAATTTCGTCTCTATATTTTGTCTAGCTGATAAATGTGCAGCACAAAAATTTAAAAAAACTTTTGCAGTTCTAGTCTATGGACATGTTCACATTATATGGTCATATTAATAAGCCAAAATAAAATCACCGATTTTTTTATGATTTTAGCCTGATCAAGCCATTCCCTTTAAGTTGTCAACTCGATATATTGAGTTAACAACTCGACATATTGAGTTGTGAGCTCAATATATTGAGTTGTGAACACAATATTTTAAATTGTCAACTCAATATATATCGAGTTTTGACAATTCAATATATTGAGTTGACAACTCGATATAATGAGTTGTTAGCTCAATATATTGAATTGTCTCAACTAATTATATTGAATTGTCAACTCAATAGATCGCGTTGACAACTCAATATATCGAGTTATGACAACTCGACTAGGAAGCTATTATAGACAACCATCTAATGACTCGATCAGCCAGTGTTAGAGCTGGAAAAGTCTCTTGATAAACTACCAGGTGGTCCAGCACGTGACGGCATAGTGCTAATGGGAGGAGATTTCAACCGGGCTAAGGTTGACTGGGAAGAAGACAGGATTTCAGCTGGATGGCAATTCCTTGTACAAGCAAGGGAAATGTTGAGGATAGCAGCTGACCAGTCCCTCACACAAATTAATCATAAACCGACTAGGGGTGAAAATTGTTTGGACCTAATTTTCACTAACCATTCTCAGCTAGTAAAAAGCACTTATGTGACACCAGGCATTTCTGACCATGATATAGTGGTGTTGGATTCTGTTTTGAAGGCTCAAGGTGAAAAAACTAAACCCAGGAAAACAATTCAATATAAAAAGGGAGCCATGACTGGACTTCAAGAGCATATACAGCAGACTACTGATTCCTACATGTCCAGCATACCATGAACTGAGCCGATAGAAAACGTGTGAGCACAGTTTAAAGACATTATATGTAATGTCATGACCAAATGACTCAGCGTGGGCGAAATACAGACAGAAAAAACATAACATTCAGAAGCAAGTTCGCCAAGCCCATGCCGAACACGTGTCAAATCTACTGGAGGGATCTCTACAGACTAAGAACCCCAAACCATTGTGGAGGTATATTAAAAGCAGGAAGCAAGACAGTACTGGCATTTCAACTTTAAAGAGACGTGGTCTCTTAGTGTCAGATAACACCCAGCAGGCTGAGATCCTGAACGAACAGTTTAAGTCAGTGTTTTCGCAAGAAAACACCACTGCACCACCTGAGTTAGAAGGTGATCCCTTCCTGAGCATGCCAGAGTTGAACATTTATGTTACTGGTGTGGATAAATTATTGCAAAATTTAAATCCAGGTAAAGCCTCGATCGGGCCCAGACAGTGTACCTAACAGCATAACTGTGCGCAAAGGAGCTGGCTCCCATGCTAACATTCATATTTAATCAGTCTAAGCGTAGCCAGGATTTGTCAGACGGGGGTTCGAATTTGTGCTCTAACTCTCCAGCTTCGAAGAGGCTGCCCGGTCTGAAGGGACGGCTATTTAGCGGAGTCTGGGGGCATGCCCCCCCCCCCCAGGAAATTTTAAAATATTATGTGTCTAATGGTGCATCTGAGATCATTTGGAACTCAATTTATTGGTTAGCTACAACGGAAAAATGCCATTTTTATATGATTTCCCTTTTTATTGATGTCCAAATGCTACATGTTAGGGGTGGGAAGTGGGAAATGAGGAGTGAGATAAGGCCACTACGTTTTTTCACTGTTTTAAATGAGCATGTGCATTAGATTAAGGCCGTACATTGCAAAAAAACAGGTGTTATTTTTCTGCCCAGTGCGCACATTGGATGGTGGCCAATTTCCGAAATAAAACATGCCAATTAAAAAAAAAGTCAGGAGATAGCCATGTCATGGAATACATGCATGCATAAGAGCAAGAGCTGGCATTGCGCTTGGTATGGCGCATATATATACATCACAATGTGCGCCTTGTAACCTGGTAACAGTTGCCAATGTAACAATAGTCCATTCAAATTGCACTTTGATCTGGATAAAATTTCAATTGCAACATAATTTCCTTCGATGGAAATCGATTCTCTAGGCATTTCTACCGAACATATAACAAATCTACAAAAATGTGCGTGGGGGAACATAGCATATTTTAAAATAATAATAACAAAAATGATTTGTTTTTTTTTTAAATCATAAAATGTATTAAAATATAATAAAGTTTATCATTATTTACTATCAACGGCAAACGCCTATTTTATTGAAAGATTTTGTAGTTAGCAAATGATTTCTACACGCCTATAATATAGGAGGGTACACGTGTGGTGAAGCTTAAAAAACTGCTGTGCTGGCGGGTTGTGTGAAATATAGTAAGCAGCCTGCCTCCGACAACCGGTGGCGAATTCGGGGGGGGGGGGGGCGCCAGCAAAAAATCCATATTTGGTCCCACATATATATGCTATGCAATGCACCATTTAAAGCTTCAGATGTTAATGGATTATATCTCTATGAAGGGTCAATTAAATAAATATATATTTAAATCTTACAGTGAGCCAGGGGGCCTACTATAATATCAACATTGACAAAAAAACATAGACAATTTTGTTCTGAGAGGTCAACATCAAATCCTCTTTATTTAAACATGTTTTCCCACTTTTATTTTTGTAGATTTTTTTCAAATAAACAACTTTCAAATGCTTTCCGAATAGATTGCAGAAAAATATTTATGTTGTAATTTAATCTACGTTGGGGCATTTTAGCATGCAGATCTACATGGACTGTACTACTACTGGAGGAAGTACCGGTACCTATTTAATGGACTGATATAATACATGTACAATGATAGACAGCCTAGTGGGCGCGCACAGACATCTGTATCCTTTATATGCTGTAAGGATAGGACTATTAGGGCCTATAGTACAACTCAAATTTGACTTGTATTGCGTGTTTTCCGCTGATTTCTGTTTCAACACATTTTGCAAGAACTCTTTGCAAGTCCTGCGACAACAACCCTGACCATTTCGGGGAATTTAAGTGAGCATTTTAAAATTAGAACATTTGACATGAAGTGAAATTTCGAAATAAAAACTAAATGAAATGAATGGGTGTATAAACTGTAAACATGATGAAGGAGCGTCTTATTTAGCAATTTACTAATCATGGCACATAAAATGTTGGATGATTATTTCCTATGAAATCAGCCGAAAACATGCAGCGCAGAAGTGGCAGAATATGTGACTTGTGCTTTAGATATGTCAGCGATGTCAGTGTGCCCAAATGGGGGGCTCGTCCGAGCCCCTCGAACCCCCCCCTGGCTACGCCTGACTCGAAACTAGCTAACAACACGCCGATTTTCAAAAAGGGTGATCGCCATTTTCAAGAGAACTATAGACCAGTGAGTCTTACTAGTGTGCCATGTAATATCTTGGAGCACATTGTGTGTCGCCACATAATAAAACACCAGGAAGAAAAGAAAATCCTCACTTCCGTGCAACACGGGTTTCGCAGTGGCCATTAATGCGATACACAGCTGCTCGTAGCTGTACAAGAAATTTATTGCAGATATGACGGTGGTGACCAAATTGACATGGTAATAAAGGACTTCTCTAAGGCGTTTGACGTGGTCCCGCACCAAGTTCTGCTCAGCAATTATGGAAATCAACTAGCTGTCAGCTATGTATTACTTCATATGTGAGGGTGCATAGGTCTATTTTATTCTGAATTGAACATGGAGTAATTAAATGTAGCGATTTTAGCAGAGGTGGGATACTACACAAACTTGGAGAACCGGTCACAACCCTAGCAAGCCACTCTGCAGCTTGTTTATTTCACGATTTGGGATGTCATAGAGGATTGAATCGCAGTAGTCTATAACTTGCTCGACACATGTAACGCTGCAATTGTCATAATCACTGCCGCTCTCAAGCATCTGCGCAAGTGATTCAAATTGAGTATATGATAGTAGCATGATCTACAGACATAAATTTGAAATGTTTCTTATAATTCAAATCATTGTTAAATTCCATCCCTATATTGCTTACTGAACCAGTCGGTGTTAAATCCTGATGAAGTAATTTTGTGGGGAAATATTTCTACATTTTTCTGGTTGTGATTTAGTGCTGACTAATATAACTCTGTATTGTCATAATTAAATTTCAGTTTGCTAGCTATTATCTAGTCAGAGACGTCTTGCAAGCAGTGCTGGACTAACGACAATGACAACTCAAGGTCTGTCTTGGGGAGAGAAATGTAAATCTGTGTTATCAGCATAAAGATGTTATGCCTACTAATCACACGACTCAGGCGTGTTATATGTAACAAGAATACGAGTGGTCCCATGACAGCACCCTGGGGGACACCATAATCTGTCTTCAACGTTCCCCAACTTGATCCAGAAAGTTAACCCTTTGCACTTCACCCGATAGAGCGGATACAAATTACAGCAGTTCTGGAGACAACGTACTAGCCAGACAACAGGTAAATGATATTACTATGGTACAAGGTATCAAAAGTTGAGGACATGTCAATCAAGAACAATACTGTGGTTTTGCCACTATCAATGTTCATACAGATATTATTGTGAAAAAAATTGACCAGTAGTTTTTGAGTTTTTGCGCCCACAAGAAAACAAAAACTACTGGTCAATTTTTTTTGAAATTTTAACATGACATTCCTAGCAACATGGGGATGTGCAAGTGATTTTTTAAATATGCTACCAAAATTCAAAATGGCCGCCAGAGGACAAATCAAAAAAAAAAATTGTGGGCGCAAAAACTCTAAAACTTAAAGTCAGAAATTATTCAAATTTTACTATCACATTTACCACCATATGGAGACGTCCAGGTAATTTTTTCAAGTTTTTACTAAAATTCAAAATGGTCGCCACGGATCAACTTCAATTTTTTGGTGGGCACAAAAACCCAAAAAATTATTTTGGTCATTTTTTGAAATTTTAACATCACATTCCCAACAACATGGGGATGGGCAAGTGACTTTTTAAAGATGCTACCAAAATTCAAAATGGCCACCAGAGGTCAACTCCAAATTTTTTTGTGAGCGCAAAACTTTAAAACTTAATGTCAGAAATTATTCAAATTCCAAAATCACATTCCCCACAATATGGAGAAGTGCAGGTGATTTTTAAAAGGTTTTGCTGAAATTCAAAATGGCCGCCACGGATCAACTTCAATTTTTATGTGGGCGCAAAAACTCTAAGACTTAAAGTCAGAAATTATTCCAAATCTGCTATCACATTCCCCACGATGCGGAGATGTGCAGGTGATTTTTTATGGTTTTACTGAAATTCAATATGGCCGCCATGGATGAACTTCATATTTTTTGGTGGGCGCAAAAACTCAAAAATTGAGGTCAGAAATAATTCACATTTTACAATCACATTACCCACCATCTGCAAATGTGCAGGTGATTTTACTGAAATTTAAAATGACCACCACAAGTCGACTTTTTAAATATTTGTGACCGCTAAAACTCTAACCTAATTTATGGCGGGGGATGATATAGGACTTAAAGCCTCTTGTTTACACTATATATAAACTGCAATCCTCAATGTTCGGCCCCTAAGAACAGGCGATTCGCCGTTCGTTCGATTTGTTTTTTAACCCATGCTCACCCTCAAATATAGTCTTAGACAGGGGGCGGATCCAGGATCTGAAAAAAACGTTGTTAAGAGTTTAATGTTGAAACATTAAACCATCATTGGGTGAACTCCTCGTGTTTGCCGGGGTAGGCTAGGCCTCATGTAAACTGCCTCATTTCCACAGGCCGGTTTGTCTATTAGGCTATTTATATAATCTACAATTTAGACGTGAAACACATCATGCCAAGGACATGGGCGGGGGCCCTAGGGTAGTGGTTAGCACCGCTGCCTTTCACGCCAGAGTCCTGGGTTCGGTCCCCGGTCTCGGCGGTTTGAAAGAAACAAAAATGTTTCTTCCCCATCCACGTGTGAAAGTCAGTATTGTGGGGAGCCTCCGTGACCGAGAGGTAGCGTGCACGGCCTCAGACCGCCAGGGCTCGAATTTCGAATCCTGTGTCTGGAGGACAGTGTCATCTCAATCATCTCACAAGCCTCAGGAGGTTCTCCTGGCCCAGTTTAGCCTATATGTGCACAAAGGTGGCCTAAAGCCCGATTTATTTCATTTCATTTTTTTTTTAAAGTTAAGATGATATTAGCTTTTGATTCACTCATTCATCAGTGCACACGGCGACATGCACCTGTAGTGCACTCATGTGGGCATGTATGCTTTATAAATAACTTTATGTTAAAGGGACTGGCCCACGCTAAAATCATTAAAAAATCGGTGCTTTTATTTTGGCTTCTTAATATGACCATATGATGTAGACATGTCCATAGACTAGAACTGCAAAATTTTATAATTTGTGTGCTGCGCATTTATCAGTTAGGCTGGATATAGAGACGAAATTCCCTTATTTCCTATTTTTGACATGGTTGTCAAAAATTCGAAATCAGGAATTTCGTCTCTATATCTAGCGTAACTGATAAATGCACTGCACAAAAATTATAAAATTTAGCAGTTCTAGTCTATTGACATGTTTACATCATATGGTCATATTAAGAAGCCAAAATAAAATCACCGATTTTTTAATGATTTTAGCGTGGGTCAGTCCCTTTAACTAACTAAAGCCCTATAAGTTCACCGGAGCTAACTCATCGGTTGACTCCTATTTATGTTAATTAGCTAAAGCTCTATGACCCGACCTAAATCGTTAGGCTAGTTGACTCCTATTTATGTTAATTAGCTAAAGCCCTATAACCCGAGCTAAATCATGTTAATTAGCTAAAGCCCTATCATGACCCGAGCTAAATCATTAGGCTAGTTGACTTCTATAGTAATTATGTTAATTAGCTAAAGCCTAATTCTGTGAAACGCAGTGACGTCACTCGGTGAAAACATGGCTATATAACACCCCCTCCCCTATGCTTCATTCTGTGAAACGCGATGACGTCACTCGGGGAAAACAAGGGTATATAAGACCCCCCATACTTCATTGTATTAGCCAGCTCGGTGAAAACAAAGGACGTCAAGGTCATTGAATTTCACAGAATGACCCGAGCTAAATCATTGGTTGACTCATATTTATGTTAATTAGCTAAAGCCCTATAAAAAACGACATAAACATGATAAAGGATTGGTTGACTCCTATTTATATTAACTATTTTTGCGACAGACATCTTTTTTCTACCACCGGTCTACAATACTGTTATGTATAACATGTAAAAATAAGTCAATTTTTAAGATAATGTTATACAATATATGTACAGCGTCATGTATAAGTGTTCAGTTTATAACATCATATGGAAATTGTATCAAACCTTTACATACTAAGTTTTCTTATTTAAGTTTTTATCCACTTGAAGTTGTTTCTCGCTGCCGCGACCGTCAACTTCACATGAATAAAAAATACCCATATTCGTTTAATTTGAGTGCAAAAATTTGTAAATATTAATGTTGAAATACACTTTATTCAGTGATTAATCTGCCAATAATTAATCGTGTTTAGTGCTCAAAGGATCTAATTTATTATTTCTGATTATAATATTATTTGACTCATCGAGTCAACAGGAGTCATCAACTTGTAGTGGATGAAGCTGCCCAGCATACATGAGGCGTTGACCCAATGTTGGGCTCATGTTGGGCCACCGTCTTCGACGCTGGCCCAACATGAGCCCAACATTGGGTCAACGCCTCGTGTTTGCTGGGTGGCTAAAGGATCTGATTTATTATTTCTGATTATAATATTATTTGACTCATCAAGTCAACAGGAGTCATCACCTTATAGTGGATGAAGCTGGCTAAACCCTTATAAACCGCTGAGAGCCACTATAAAGTAAAAGTCACTTTGTCACTTTTGCGTTGCATGTTTTTCGCTAATTACTCACGCAATTTTATATCCGATTGTCATGAAATTTGGCAAGCATTATTTCCTTGTCTTACGCACAACTTCCCTGATAATTTCAAGAAAAAATATCATGTAGTTTAAAAGTTAGACCATAATTTTGACATGTAGTAATTTTGAATTATGACGCTCCTCTATAGACCCATTAATTTCATTCAGCTTTTATCTCAAATTCTACTACATGTCAAATGGTCTAACTTTTGAAATACAGACTCAAATTTCACAAAATTTTCTGGGTAGGCGCCGGAATAGTGGCAAAAAGTGTTTGCAAAATTTCATGATCAAAAATTGAGTGAGAAATCTGCAAAAAACACCCAACGCTGGTGAAAGTTGACTGCAACTATAGTAGTTTTAGTCCGTTCTATTAGTCTTACGAATCACAGTTATGAGGAACGAAATGAGTATTTAAACATCAAGATTTTATTTTGCATTTAAACATCAAGATTTGAAAAAAATAAACAGACATGAGTAATTTTTACCCACTTGCAGTTATGGGTTGCGGTTACGAGACACAACTTCAAGTGGGTTAAATTTACTTATATTTAATCCTTTAAGCCCTCACGATGCATTGAAGCATCATATTAAACCATTGAAAACATACTTTTTTTTCACAGCTAACGGTTTTAGAAGGCAAATTTCGATGAAAATGTTCCACGAATATATAGTAATTTTCGTCAATTTATCACCCACTTCAAATCATCTTCATCCACTACAAGTCGAGAATTGCGACAGCAATTCGCGGCTTGTAGTGGATGAAGATGAAAAAAAGAAATTCAGGCTTGAAAGGGTTAATTGAGTTTATAGGAGTCAAGATATTATTTTCGTGAAATACATGGATACATTTAGTACATTTCGTGTGCACTAATTTTTAAATACCTTATAAAATGGGCGGGGGCCCTGGGGTAGTGGTTAGCACCGCTGCCTTTCACGCCAGAGTTCGGGGTTCGGTTCCCGGTCTCGGCGGTTTGAAAGAAACAAAAATGTTTCTTCCCCATCCACGTGTGAAAGTCAGTATTGTGGGGAGCCTCCGGGATCGAGAGGTAGCGTGCTCGGCCGCAACCCGCCAGGGCTCGAATTTCGAATCCTGTGTCTGGAGGACAGTGTCATCTCAATCATCTCACCATCCTCAGGAGGTTCTCTTGGCCCAGTTTAGCCTACATGTGCACAAAGGTGGCCTAAAGCCCGATTCATTTCATTACCCTATAAAATTTCACAAATAAAATAAATCTTTAGCAAGAATATACGCGCAGTTCGAATCAGTTCGCTAGGATTTGTTAAACAGGGGGCCGGCCTACTTTTAACTTCGAACGTGCACCAGTTGGACAAATCTTGATATTCAAGTTAATTTTCAAACTTGGTTCTAATATCAGTAATATAACGAAATCTTATTGGTATTAAACACATTTTAACCATGCCGCCACCACTTCATTAAATATCCTTGTATACAGAACCAAGGCGCTGGTTACCCGTTCATTCAACAGGTGGCTCTCACCTCTATCATAAGTAGTCTGCCATATTGAGCTACAAACAGCTAAAGGATAAAATAAACAATCTGACAATTTTTACTAATGAACATATATTATAATTATCTGTATCAAAAGTATTTGTGAGCATGTTTTATATATTAAAACTGACCTAATAATGTTTTTGTAGGCTAAGGTTTTAAATTTATCTAATATTATTGTGCACTAATGCGACACAATCAGGGCAAAAATCCTAAAAAAATTATGTTGGCTCCTTAATATGTCCATAATATGTCAACATGTCATAGATTGGAATTGCATATGTCTTTTAAATGTTGGGTTATGTGGCAACATACAAAGTGTCCAGAAAAGCCCTTTATCAGATATTTTTGACATGCATGTCTAAAATTAAATTTCGTCCTCATGTCTCTTTCAACTGGTAAATGCACAACCCTAAGTTAAAAAAAAACTTGCGCAATTTTAATCTATGGACATGTTGACATATTTCGGACATATAAATGAGCCAAAATAAAAATAATGATGTTGGACTGTATCGCTTTAAACGATTTGCCGTTTGAAATACCTTCTTTGACAAGTACCAGTCACAGCTACATCGGTGCCTTGTTTCTTTATATTATCATACCAAATAATAATTGTTGTGATTGAAATGTCTGCTTATAACATAAAATAAACAAATAGATATATTTTTTATTACTATCTTGCATGCTTGTGATAGTGAGACATAAGAATAGCCTCGACTTTTAAATCTTTGTTTATTCGCCACTGAAATTATTCTTTCAACGAATAATTTGAGCATCATTCGTTCAAATAAATTAGAAATAGTAGCAATGTTCACAGATTGGGTAGCAAACCGTTTAAGCCTGAAGTAACCATTTTCATCTTCATTCACTACAAGCCGCGAATTGCCAGCTGTGTAAAAACGACACGCGAGCTAATTAAAAAAAAGTTGGATGCCATGAAATTGAGAGGAATATTTCAAGTGCCTATGAAAACTAGACCATTTTCAGCAGGCGTAAACTTGTGGTCGTATTGGAACTATTACATTTAAAAATGGAGGTCACTGTGTCAGAGCCTTGCGATGTCATCAGGGTACTCAAATAAAACAAATATGAGTATTTTTAACCCCCTTCAAGATGTGGATCGCTGTAGCGAGACACAACTTCAGATGGGTAAAATTTAAATTATTCATCTTAGCGCTTTAATGGTTAATTCACCCTTTAACCCTTGAAGCGCTGAAATTTTTTCGTGAAAACCATGGAAACCAAAGTTGTTTTTTTCCAATTTAAAATCATCATAAATGTCTTAGTCAGCTCTTTCCGATTCGTTTAAATACCTGTGTTATGGGTCTACAACCATTAGAAATATTTTTACTCTTACAGTGCGGGGATCGACTTTAGTCGTCAGAATCTGACGTCTAACAATTAAATTAGACTGCTTTTTTGAGAACTCATAAAATAGCTCAAGAAATGGGTTTTATTTTTTGCGTTTCAAACATCGATTTACTATTTCCAGATATTGTAAAAGTTCTCGATGTTTTTCAGGTTTTCCACGTTCATGGAAAAATATTTTCGCAGTACTGCCACTAAAATGGTCAGCATAATATACATTGTAAGGATCAACAGTAAGTCATTTTGACTGACTGACTGACTGACTGGCTGGCTGGCTGGTTCATTGGTTAATTGATTGATTGATTGAATGGATCTAGCGAAATTGGATACGCTGGCGGTCTGAGGCCGAGCACGCTTCTCCTTGTGTCGGAGATAACTCGTAATACTGAATTTTTACGAGTGTCTGTGAATCCTGTATCGCCACTACACCCCTCACCCCGCCCACATATATTTGACAGAAGGATTACGTGGTTTTAGCGGTTTCGATTGTTGAAGGGTGTGTTTAACCGAATGAGGGGGATCTCCCCCATTAGGCTGACTTCCCATCCGGTTATTGGTTGCCATAAAACCTGAAATGAGGGGTGTTTTTTACGAACACTCAAAATGAGCTCACAGAATTAGGAGTGATATTTTCTACGTTCACTGAATGGCAAGTCAAAAGGGATATTTTTTTAATTGAGCTGGCGGTTTATAGGCTAATTTTTACATCCATTTGGGGGTATTTTTCAATTTATTTTACCACGTTGGATAAAAAGTTTATAGGGCCTATGCCTACTGTTGATATGACAACAATCATATGATATGCGAACGGTCCCAGCTAACATGAGACGTTGGCCCACGTTTACTGTTGGCCCACCGTCTACGACGTTGGCCCAACAGTAAACAGCCAACGTCTCATGTTAGCTGGTGTGTTCACTTCAGTACGATATGGGTCAATTAATTTGCCCAATTTGCCCAAATCGCATACGCCAGTAGGAGTGCGACATAGCCTAATAATGTGATATGTAGGTCCTACGTCTACGAGCATTAGTGAAAAAAACGCAGGAACCTGGAATAAAATTGCAGAAAGCTGATTTTTCCAGGAATGATACCTGGACATCTCCACAGGCGAATTCCGAGGAGGCCCCGAAAATCCCCCTTGTGCATTTTTTTAAATTCAAGATGGCCGCCACCATGTAACGTCATTTTCGAAAAACAGGGGTATACCCTAATTCCTCACTTTTGTAGTTAGAAAAAAAATATTTTGGTGTCTCTACTTATGTTTTAAAGCACAAAGAGTTGATCCTGAGGATCAGAAATGATATCAGCACTTTTCTCAATACCAAAAATCCAAGATGGCCGCTATATTGTTCTGATTATGTTAAGCGACTTCTTAAAAAAACCACAAAATATATCTATCTCGTTGTTGAACCTAAAATGTATTTTTTGGCCAAACCCATGGAATCTAGAACTTATTTAGATCACCATTATTTTATTATATTGAATTTATCAACATAAATCCCACATAGTAGTTAATTCAAAATAACACCAGGTAACCCCCTTTTTTTAAAAAAGGGGTATACCCCGATCCCTCACTTTTGAAGTTAAAACAATGATTTTGGTGTCTCTACCTATGTTTTAAAGTACAAGGAGGTTATCCAGATGATTAGAAATAATATCAGTACTTTTCTTAATAGCACAAATTCAAGATGGCCGCCATAATATTTTGTTAAGCGATCTCTCAAAAACACCGAAAATATGCAATAACTATCTCGTTGTTTAGACTAAAATGTATTTTTTAGCCGAACCCATGGAGTCTAGAACTTATTTAGATGACCATATTTTATTATATTGAGTTTATTAACATGAATCCCACATGGTAATTATAGGTAATTCTACCATGGTGGGTGACGCTTTGGAGTGTTTTCGAACTGCTTTCCCACTAGAAATGTAGATTGAGATTTGTCAAGTTAGCAAATTTATTTCGGTAAATAATGAAATTATTGCGTTTCAATCATTCGAACTCTCCCAGTTTCTACATGTTTGGCCAATACAAAAAGAGTACATCGTTGTACACTATAGTCTAGATTTGTGAGATCCATCCCCCTTTGAACAAGCCACTCTGCACCCGCAACTCACTCTTTTTAGAACTCTTTCTGGAGCGACTGCTCTTTCAGTTTGCCTTGGTTACAAACGACCATGATATAAAATCCGTTCCCAGCCTGTAGATTCCACACCCTCCTGTACAGCAAAATATGCTCTGTATCATAGTGGAGTTTAAACACGAGGCATTCATCCAATGCTGTTTTAATATTGGCTGACCGTCTTCGACGCTGGCCCAAAAAATAAACAGAATTGGATTAATGCCCCGTGTTGGCTGGGGCAGTAGGTGACGTTGAAGGGAGGCTTTCTAGCAAACTCAATTACAAGATAAGGACTTGCACATCACACGTTACATGTACATGACATCTTTGATAATCGTCCTGTAACAATGCTCTTTTAAATACTTACTTTTGTCCATGATCTGCAAATGTCAATATGTTTAATATCATGAAATATATCATTTAAATATCAAGATATTACATTTTGAATATTAGGATATTTATATTTCGTAATGAAGTTATGGCATTGTATGGTGTTGTAATGAGATAATTTTACATCAGAATATCGGAATATGACATTAAATTAATCGATGTCACAGTTTATCGTCAGGATATGATCTTTTTATGTCACGATGATATGAGGACAAGACACATTAACGTCATGATATGGTTTTGTATTGTCCAAATATTGCTCTTTATTATAGTAAAATGGCGCTATGATGTCCGGATACAGCTTTATAAATACAGGAAATGGAGATTAGGCATCACGGTATGGTATTAACGCGACAGGATCTTTTGGTGTATTGTCACGATATTATTATAATATCATGATATAGCATAATAACATCACAATATGACATTTTAGTGTGAAAGGAAATGAAAGTAAGAGAGGGCAAAGACACATGCTGTGCACAGGGCGTGTGTCTTAACGCTATCTTACTTTCCATTTTATTGAATCTTCCGAAGTTCTTTTGTTGCTGGCAGTTTTGGAGTACCGGTATTTGAGCAATGTAGAGGCCTTTACTTACTGAATTATATTGCGATATATATGTTGGACCGACATGTGCCATCCTGATATTGGAATGTTTTATGTCGATTCTGTATTACATATGGTAACGTGCGTCTCTCAATATAATGTTATTGGAATGACAATAATATCCAGACATTAAAATGCCATATCCAGACTTTAAAGTGACATATCCTGACATTCTATGGTCACATTAAGATATTGTAGTGTCATATTCAGTCATTATAATGTCACATTAGAATGCCGCCAAGCCCGCCATATCTTGATTTGATAATGTCATATCCTATCATAAAAAATGGAATATCTTGACATTCAAATCTTACTGTGTGATATAAAAGGACAAAATTTGGACATTATAATACCATCTCATGACGTTAAAGTGTCATATTCTGATAAATTACAATCTAATATCCTGGCATAAATGCCAGATCCTGACTTCGAACTGTTTTTTATGTTTTTCTTATTTTAATGTCTTAATCCGACAAGTCTATTATACAATATTCGATAATAAATAGCATGTTTGTCATTATAATGACACATCATCACATTACAATGCTATATTGTGACTTCAATGAGTCATTTCATCAATGTATAAAGTCACATCATAATATTCAAGTACAATATTCTAATATTTAAATGTCATATCCTAACATTAAAATGTCATAGTGATGTTAAAATGATATATCACGAAATTGTAATGCATTTTGTGATAATATGATGCCATATCTTTTCATTTTAATACAGCAACGTGATGTTTAGCCACTATATACTGCCTTTATAAAGCTGTATTGAGCCATCATAACGTGATTTTGCTATATTAAACACCAATGTTTGGACATTATATTACATATCATAATATTAAAGTGTCATATCCATATCCATATCATATTCATATATCCTGACATAAAACTATCATATCCTGACGTTAAACTGTCAAATCTTCTAATTTGCTGTCATATTCTGACATTTCAATGTAATATCACATTGCAGTATCATACAATGTCAAATATTTATCACGTAATAAACCAACACTCAAATAAAATATCTGAATATTCTAATCTATAATCCAAGGTATTCATTACCATTTTCAGGAAATTGACCAAATTACGTAGGCCTATAGACGGCCAAACTCTGCCAGTAAAATGATGTGATTTAAAACATTTACATGTAAATAACCAACAGTCTCGTAGGACACGTGTTCAATCTGGTGTAATATTGTACTTAGCTCTGTTATTATGCACATTCACACAAAATTAGCTAATATTCATATCCTAGAATAATCACAACTAATACTTAACCAAAATCTAAAAACATTTGTTATAGGCCTACTACATAAAATACCTACATTGGAATTAGTCACCTGGTCACTGGGTTTGAAACTGGAATTTCTTACGCTATCTCAAGCTTCAAATGAATGAAAAATACCCTTATATTTAAAAATGAGACATGTTAGAATTTTTAATCAATGATTTCTGACATATGATATTTTGTAAATTTGATAACATTAAACTATGTGGGATTTATGTTGATAAATTCAATATAATAAAATATTGGTGATCTAAATAAGTGCTAGACTCCATGGGTTTAGACAGAGAATACATTTTAGGCTCAACAACGAGATAGTTACCTCATATTTTCGTTTTTTAAGAGATCGCTCAACATACCCAGTATATCAATATGGCGGCCATCTTGGATTTTTGGTATTGAGAAAAGTACTGATATCATTTCTGATGATCTGGATGAACTCTCTGTGTCCTCAAACATAAGTAGAGACACCTAAATATTTTTTTCGAACTGCAAAAGTGAGGAATTATGGCATACCCCTGTTTTTTCGAAAATGGCGTTACATGGTGGCGGCCATCTTGAATTAAAAAAAATGCACAAGGGGGATCTTCGGGGCCTCTTCGTAATTCGTCTGGGGAGATGTCCATGTATCATTCCTGAAAAAATCTGCTTTCTGCAATTTTATTCCAGGTTTAACCCTAATGAGATGAATCGGGCTTTAGGCCACTTTTGTGCACATATAGGCTAAACTGGGCCAGGAGAACCTCCTGAGGATGGTGAGATGATTGAGATGACACTGTCCTCCAGACACAGGATTCGAAATTCGAGCCCTGGCGGTCTGAGGCCGAGCACGCTACCTCTCGGTCACGGAGGCTCCCCACAATACTGACTTTCACACGTGGATGGGGAAGAAACAATTTTGTTTCTTTCAAACCGCCGAGACCGGGAACCGAACCCCGGACTCTCGCGTGAAAGGCAGCGGTGCTAACCACTACCCTAGGGCCCCCGCCCGTTTAACCCTAATGCTCTTGCACTAATAGCACTGGGGGAAAGAAGCGTTATACATCCTCTCTAGAGAATCCTCTAGAGAGGATGTATAGTCCGAGCATTGCTATGTACCCTAGGAAATGTGTCTGTATCCACGCTTCTTTCCCCCAGTGTCTCATAGTGAAAACAACCGTACCGAATGTGAGAAGCGGAGATAACATGTTCTGACATCACTGATCCACTACGCACAGATACCGTGTTATGACATCACACGACTGATCCACTACGCACAGATACCATGTTGTGACATCACTAATCCACTATGCACAGATCCGTGTTCTGACAGCACTAATTCATTACGCACTGAGACCGGGTTATGACATCACTAATCCACTACGCACTGAGACCGGGTTTTGACATCACACGGCTGATCCACTACGCACACATACCATGTTCTGACATCTCTAATCCACTACGCAAAGATACCGTGCTCTGACATCACTAATCCACCACGCACTGAGACCGGGTTATAACATCACTAATCCACTACGCACTGAGACCGGGTTATAACATCATTAATCCACTACGCACAGAGACCGTGTTCTGACATCACTTATCCACTACGTACAGATACCGTGTTCTGACATCACTAATCCACCACGCACAGATACCAAGTTCTGACATCAAATCACTAATCCACTACGCACAGATACCGTGTTATGACATCACATCACTAATCCACTACGCACAGATACTATGTTCTGACATCACATCA
The DNA here is from genome assembly GCA_964017125.1 of Flabesymbios commensalis. Taxonomy (NCBI): domain Eukaryota; kingdom Metazoa; phylum Annelida; class Polychaeta; order Terebellida; family Flabelligeridae; genus Flabesymbios; species Flabesymbios commensalis. The sequence continues at coordinate 71,945,084 of OZ024916.1, forward strand.
CTAATCCACTACGCACATATACCGTGTTATGACATCACATCACTAATCCACTACGCACAGATACTATGTTCTGACATCACTAATCCACTACGCACAGATACCGTCTTCTGACATCACTTATCCACCACGCACAGATACCGTGTTCTGACATCACTAATCCACTACGCACAGATACCGTCTTCTGACATCACTTATCCACCACGCACAGATACCGTGTTCTGACATCACTAATCCACTACGCACAGATACTGTATTCTGACATCACATCACTAATCCACTACGCACATATACCATGTTCTGACATCGCACGACGAATCCACTACGCACAGATACCGTGTTCTGACATCACTAATCCACTACACATAGCTAGCGTGTTTCGACATCACATCACTAATCCACTACGCACATATACCATGTTCTGACATCACACGACTGATCCACTACGCACAGATACCATGTTCTGACATAACTAATCCACTACGCACAAATACCATGTTCTGCCATCACTAATCCACTACGCACAGATACCATGTTCTGACATCACTAATCCACTACGCACAGATACCATGGGCTGAGATCAGACGACTAATCTACTACGCACAGATACCATGTTCTGACATTACTGATCCACTGCACACAGATACCATGTTCTGACATCACTGATCCACTGCACACAGATACCTTGCTCTGACATCACACAGACATACCGTGTTTTTATCGCCACCAGTCGAGCTTCCAACCATAATGTCACGAGTCATGTAGAGAGAGACTCAACAAACACGATACGTTGAGCCAATGCTGGTTCAATGCTGGGCCGACGTCGTAGACGTTGGGCCAACATTGAACCAACATTGATTCAACGTGTTGTGATTGCTAGAGAGACTCCGGGAGCCAGAAAATGCGATGACAAAATCAATCACTAATCCACTACGCACAGGTACCGTGTTCTGACGTGATTAATCCACTACTCACAGATACCATGTTCTGACATCACACGACTGATCCACTACGTGCAGATGCCATGTTCTGACATCACACGATTGATCCACTACTCACAGATACCATGTTCTGACATCACACGATTGATCCACTACGCACAGATACCATGTTCTGACATCACACGATTGATCCACTACGTGCAGATACCATGTTCTGACATCACACGACTGATCCACTACGCACATATACCATGTTCTGCCATTACACGATTGATCCACTACGTGCAGATACCATGTTCTGAGATCAGACGACTGATCCACTACGCAAATATACCATGTTCTGCCATTACACGATTGATCCACTACGTGCAGATACCATGTTCTGAGATCAGACGACTGATCCACTACGCACATATACCATGTTCTGCCATCACACGATTGATCCACTACGTGCAGATACCATGTTCTGAGATCAGACGACTAATCAACTACGCACAGATACCATGTTCTGATATCACTGATCCACTGCACACAGATACCTTGTTCTGACATCACACAGACATACCGTGTTTTACCGCCACCAGTGGAGCTTGTAACCATAATGTCAGGGAGTCAAGTAGAGAAAGATTCAACAAACAGAATACGTTGAGCCAATGCTGGCTCAATGTTGGGCCGAAGTCGTAGACGGTGGGCCAACATTGAACCAACATTGGTTCAATGTGTTGTGATTGCTAGAGAGACTCCGGGAGCCAGAAAATACGATGACAAAATCAATCAAGTCCACAACAAAGGTGAAACTCCCAATCCATATGATTCACCCGGGATAGACCAGACATCGGCCTAATGATGGGTGAATGCTGGGCCAGCGTCAAAGACGGTGGCCCAGCATTCACCCAGCATTAGAAACCAATCAATCGAGTATGCAGCAAAGTCCACTGTCCCCGCACACACTGATATTGAGTGTAGCAGCAAAGCCGCTAGCCGTTAGCAATCTGACAGTCTGTTTCATCAGATCCTGGGAGTAGCCTTTTTCAATTTGCTTGGGCGCTATACAAAATGTAATGTAATTTTTTTGGGGTAATTTTTTCGCCCCCCCCCCATCAACGCTGAAAATTTTGAGACATTTTGTTGCGCATTTTGTAAGTCAGACCTTTTGGCCTGTAATAACATTTTCGTTTCATGGTAAGGGTCTAACTTCCTGGAAAAAGGCTACTCCCAGGATCTGGTGAAACAGACTAGGAAGTTTGGCTCAGTATTTAACTCTTGAAATATTTCTTTACAAACCATGGAAACCAAAGTGATTTTCCCCATTGAGATCACCATAAGTTAGCTGTTTCCGGTTCATTTGAATACCTATTTTCTGGGTCTACGGCCATACTATTAGAAATATTTTAATTCTTTCAGTGCGGAATCTGACGTCTCTGTACGTCAGATTCTGACGTATAGAGACGCTCCACACGATAAGGGCTAAAGAAGAAGAAGGGGAAACTTTCAATTTACGATCACGCTAACTTTTTGTTTGATTGCAAATGACGGTCATTTGGTAACTTGCATTTACCATCATCATATAGCCTAATCTTAACTTAAAGCGACACAATCAGGGTGAAATCACAAAAAATCGGTGATTGTATTTTGACTTCTTAATATGACCATATCATGTAAACATGTCCATAGACTAGAGCTGCGTAAGTTTTTTTTTATTTTTTGTGCTGCGCATTTACCAGTTAAGCGAGATATAATGACGAAATTCACGCAATTCTTATTTCGGACATGCATGTCCAAAAATAAAAAAATAATAAACTTTTGCAGTCTTAGTCTACGGACATGTTTTCATCATATGGTTATATTAAGAAGCCAAAATAAAATTACCGAATTTTTGATGATTTTAGCCTGATTGTGTCGCTTTAACGTATATCTAGACATAAGTTGCCATAAAATCTAAATCATTATCATTATTGTACACCTATTTTTCACCTTTTTATGATTGTATGGTGACTACTTGTTAGCAGCACTGCAGTGCCTTAAAGTGGTTTACTGGAACTGCAGTGCCTTAAAGTGGTTTACTGGAACTGCAGTGCCTTAAAGTGATTTACTGGAACTGCAGTGCCTTAAAGTGGTTTTCTGGCACTGCAGTGCCTTAAAGTGGTTTACTGGAACTGCAGTGCCTTAAAGTGGTTTACTGGAACTGCAGTGCCTTAAAGTGGTCTACCCGCCTGATATAATATATCCATGTATATTTTACTTGATGTAATATTCATATCATTTTGATGTATATATGCATGTACTTTATTGGTCAAATACATTATATATCTGTCTGTCTGTCTGTCTACGATCTACACAGAATATGCCTACACTGCCTAATGCTGGCTGTCCAACAAAAAGATACCTCAAATCAATATTGGTTTAATGCTGGATCAGCGTCGCAGACAATGGGCCAACATTGAACCAACATTGGTTCATTGTTATTGCGACGACATTGACCCAACAATAAACCTGTAAGCACTAAGCAAAACTAAAACCGTTTTTTAAATTTATTTCATTAGGCAATCGAATCACTGTTATTGGGAATGACATCTGTGTTTAAACATCAAGATTTGCAAATGTTTGGTCTCATATTTATATGAGTAATTTTGACCTACTTTGAGTTGTGTGTCGCGGTAGCGAGACACAAGTGTGTGAAAATTAATTAAGATAACGACTAAAGGGTAACAAACTGATATTCCATCTGATCTATTGAATACTCAGATTCTGAGAAGGCATTCAGACATTGGTCTAATGCCGGCTTAATGTTGGCCCAGCATTAGTCCTTACAGCGCGGGGATAGACGTTAGACGTCAGAATCTGACGGCTATAGACGTCAGATTCTGACGTATAAAGTCGATCCCCGCTCTGTAAGAGTAAACATGCATATTTGCAATGGGCGTAGACACATAACACAGGTATTCAAATGAATCAGAAAGAGCTAACTAAGACATTTAGGATGATTTCGAATTGAATAAAACCCTTTAGTCTCCATGGTTTATATGAAAAAATATATAGCGCTCTAAGACTTAAAACCAAAATTAGATCAACATCTCTTGTTTATTGTGTAATAGTTATTTGCCACCGATGTGCCACCGTTTCCGTCACTGACCCAGTGTTGAGACAACCGCTGCGGGTTTTGTGTGAATTGCAAATGGTGGCTGGCGGATGTGGCTGGCGGAGCATGCGCAGTAAGACGCTGTGTGAGGCTGACGGCACGGTTGACTGGCTGGTATGTTCAGCCAGGCGTGACGGGAGACAAAGCATCTGAGGTGAGGGATCAATGACTGTCATGACGACACTCTGTTGACAAACATCCCATGTGGACACATCGATCCCGGAGATCCATACAGGTGGTGCGGTCACGTGACCTACACTGATCATGTGACAATGGTTCCCGTCTGAACGCATTCATTCTGGAGGCTGCTTGTAGTGACAGTAGCTGGCGGCGATAAACTGACACTGCCACTGACACTCAGTGTCACTAGCCCACATTTACAGGGTTCGCATCTGCAAAGTGGCGGACGTTGCTGCCGTTGATACACCGACACTGACACTCATCAGTAGTCCCGAGCTCAGAGGCACAGCAGGACCTAGATATCCACTCTAGAGGCTGGTAGGTGACGGGCATAGCTGCCGGCGATACACTGACACTGAGTGTCACTACATTTATATCCAAGGGCTACTGTAAAAGTGTCACTACATTTAATGACAAAGTGACAGTGTCACATTTGCCTGGAGGCTTCTATAACACTTGGCAAAGTGTGTCAATAAGAATAAAACTGTCAGTGGCATTGACGTGACCTTCAAATCAGCTGACTGTCAACATACAGTGCACCTTAGCGACACGGGTCATCTCCTCACAATCTATGCAACTATTGATGCCTAGGCCTACTTGGGATTTGTTTTATTTTATATAATACAGAGTATTACAATCGTTGACAATCTGTGTCTCCAGTGCTGACAGTCGTGTGTCATTGTCAGTGGTAATGGGATACACTGTCACCTGTCACCCAAAATCTTCATTACGTATGTCCATCACTGTGCCATTTCACTGACACCTGTCAATTATTTTGCATCAGCCTGTCAGTGTGTCACCTGTCAATCATCATAGACATAACTCCTGCGTGTCAAGTGTCACCTGTCAAAGTGTCATCATGTCTATCCTGTTGACGGCATCAAAGCACGCGATGAAGAACGCGGCTGCGAAAAACAAGAAGAAAAGGCAGCAGAGGGCTCAGCAGGCGCAGTATGTATACATTATAATACTCCAAAACGTAGGCCTATAGGGCGGATCCCGAGTTTTGAAAAACGAGGTCCGATGGACATCCGATTAACAAATATATGCCTAAATTTGGGTGTTATTTTTATTTTTGCTTGTTGCTTAGGCATTTCAGTTCTGGGAGGTGTGATCAGAGCTGCCTCTGACCCAAACCCAAGCCCACATGAAGTTGTGGATCGCGTTAGCGAGACACAACTTCAAGTGGGTGGCAATTAAATCAGAGAGATTGGCGATGAAATGGTCAATGTGGCTTCTAGCAGCAAAAGGTTTCGTCTGCTGCTTGTTGTAGTGTTAAACCTTAAGCCGCCAAATTAAATAAATTTTAATTTTCACCCACTTGTTGTGCCTCGCCACCGCGATCCATAACTCCTAGTCGGTGAAAATTATTCATATTTGTTAAATTTGAAACCAAACATTTGCAATTTTTGATGTTTTAACACACATTTCGCTCACTATGACTGCAATTTAAACGACTATTAGCGAGCTTAGTGTTTTAACCTTTTCCGCGCCGGGACTGTATTTACACGTCAGTATCTGACGTCTATAGACGTACGTCTATAGACGTCAGATACTGAATTAAGGTATTTCTAGTAGTAGTAGTAGTAGTAGTAGTAGTAGTAGTAGTAGTAGTAGTAGTAGTAGTAGTAGTAGTAGTAGTAGTAGTAGTAGTAGTAGTAGTAGTAAATCATGGCTTGACGTCACTTTTCGGCACAAATGGTCTTTTAAGTGACATTGTAATACGATGAAAAAGGTGTAGTCATTTGATGAGATGAAATGATGAACAGATGATGATGTGAGGGTGGGGGTGATAAGGCATGGCGGGTTATTGAGAGTGTTTTCCTTCGCTCGCCCGATAAAGGGTTCTGGGCATGCCTAGGGGATCTGCCCAGACGGCTGGAGACTTGGGTTTCGCTGTGCAATTTAATGTTGAAACTCCGTGGTATTTCGCGCAGCTCCGCTTATTTAAGGCTACCGCGGCTTACACCAGCGCCTGCACTGATGCATTGGCACCGCAGTCGAGCGGAGTTCCCAGGGTAGCCACTGGCAATCCGCCCGAAGATTATGGTCAGATACAAGGAGGCTGCAGCTTCTCTTGGATGATTGCTGTAGACTAGTGCTTCCGTACAAGATATTTCTAGTGGTCGTAGACCCATAACATAGGTATTTAAATTAAGCTGAAATTACATTAATGATGAATCAAATTTGAAAAAAACTTTGGTTTTTATGGTTTATACAGAAATAGTCCAGCGTTATTAGGGCTAAGAGCTAACGGTTGGTATACAGGTTGAACTTGTACCAGGTCCTGGTACAATTAAGTTCAACCTGTCTTCATCAGGCATCCAATAACTGTTATTTCCAGCGCCTGCCAATGAATATTAATATAATTATATAATAGTATTATAATTATTTATACAAGGTGGCCCCTATGAGAGTCACACGTGCATAGTGTCTTAATAGTGGTCTCTCGACAAATTTATACTTTATATCAAATTGTATATTTTTTTTGTACAATGCCAAATAAAAGAGTTTGAGTCTGAGTCTGATCCCATTGGCGTCAGCCACCCGATGCATGCGTTCACCCTGTGCTGGCTAAATGTTGGCCCAACGTGGACGACGCTAGGCCAACATTGAACCATCATAGAATGAACGTGCCGCGTTCACTCGATTGGCCCTAGCACACCAACTCAACAGCAGTGCTAATACAGCTCACCCATCTGGGAAATGACACTATACCAAGATTCACATTAGCGGGGTGAATGGATTTCGCTGATTTTTCAGTAAATTGTAAACCAATTCTCATGAGATTTTATTATACACTATGTATAGAATAAAGCCCGAGGAACTCTACATTCTTAGCTGTAGAAAAGGTAAGAGGCCGAAGGCCGAGGCCTTTTCCACAGCTAAGAATGTAAAACCCCGAGGGTTTCAACTGACTTAGGGGTTTTGTCAAGTTAAAAAAAATAAAAAAAATACGAGAAAAACTCGGAAGTTTGTCAAGCTCCAACTCAGATTTATTTTTTTTGGGGGGAAAATTTCTGTTTTTTTTGTGTTTTATGTGTTGTTTTCATGTTTCCATATGTTTCCAAAAAAAAATAAAAAATAATGTAGTGGTGTGTTTTAATATCTATTCATGCGGCGACTACCATGGAATGTCCAGGCTTAGAGCATGGTCATTAATCTTATTTAACCCTGAATAACCCTGAAATATTATTGTATAAACCATGCAGTACAACGGGTTTTTAAAATTTGAAATCATTACATTAATTAATATTAATATTAAATTTAAATTGAAATCATAATAAATGTCTTAGATGGCTCTTTCCGCTTTCTTTGAATACCTATGTTATGGTTCTACGGCCGTTATAAATTTTCGATTCTTACAGTGCGTGGATCGACGTCAGAATTAGACTAGTGCAATGAATGGAGTTTTAGGCCACTTTTGATCGCATATAGGCTAAATTGGGCTAGGAGAACCTCCTGAGGATGGTGCGATGAATGAAATGACACTGCCCTCCAGATACAGGATACGAAATTCGAGCGCTGGCGGTCTGAGGCCGAGCACGTGATCTCTTAGTCACGGAAGCTCCCTATAATACTGAGTTTTACGTGTGGATGGTGAAAAAACATTTTTTTTTTTTTTTTAAATCGGCGAGACCGGGAAACGAACCCGGAACTCTAGTGTGAACGGCAGCGGCAGGGCCCCGTCAAATCTGACTAATAAAATATATATATGTATATAATCAGTAATTCCGGGGCGGCCATTTTGAATCTCCTTTCACACCTGAAACAACAGAAAATTTGGGCTCAGTATATCCAACTAAATGAAATGAAATGAATGGGGTTTTAGGCCACTTTTCTGCACATGTAGGCTAAACTGGGCCAGGAGAAAACTACAGCTGTATGCCATATATTACCGCGATTCGCCTTCTGTTTTTCAACCAGGCATTTCTAGGAACTGTGCCTGGTCTCACAGGAAACACGGGTCATTCACCCAATGTTGTTTCAATTCAGGGCCAACGTCGAAGACGGTGGCCCTACATTGAAGCAACACTAGGTGAATGCCTACTGTTTGCTGGAATGGCGGAGTTTGATGGTATAGTTGGTGGCATCCGCTGAATTCATCGCCTGTCACTCACACAAATACAACTGCATAACATAGCAGGTGATGTCACCCGCCCAGGAATGATAGATCACTCGTGATGTCCTTTCAGCGCGGGGATCGACTTTAGACGTCAGGATCTGACGTCCATACACGTCAGATTATGACGTCTAAAGGCGTTCCCGTCCCGAAAGAACTTTATAAGTTTATAATGGCCGTGGACCCATAACATAGGTATTCAAATGAATCGGAAAGAGCTAGCTATCTAAGACATTTATGATGATTTCCAATTGAAAAAAACCTTTGATCTCCATGGTTTACACAACAACATATTGCAGCGTTGTAAGTATTAAATATGTATTACACGCAGTAGGCCTACTGATCTTCCAACATGCAGTAGCATAAAAAACAACACTTTGGTCTCCATGGTTGATTTAAAAATAGTTCACCGTTGTGATTACTGATCCCAGGTAGCACTGATCCTAGGCATGCAGTACTGATTTTAGGCAGTACTGATCCTAGGCAGTACTGATCCTAGGCACTACTGATCCTAGGTAGCACTGATCCTATGTGGTACTGATCCTAGGCAGTACTGATCCCAGGCAGTACTGATCCTAGGTAGCACTGATCCTAGGTAGTACTGATCCTAGGCAGTACTGATCCCAGGCAGTACTGATCCTAGGTAGCACTGATCCTAGGTAGTACTCATCCTAGGCAGTACTGATCCTAGGAAGAACTGATCCTAGGCAGTACTGATCCTAGGGAGTACTGATCCTAGGTAGTACTGATCCTAGGCAGTACTGATCCTAGGCAGTACTGATCCTAGGCAGTACTGATCCTAGGCAGTACTGATCCTAGGTAGTACTGATCCTAAGCAGTACTGATCTTCCAACAGGCAGTAAATGTTTACTTCTAAAGTTGGAGGTTACTGCCTTTTAGGTTGTGCCTGACAGTATATGACAGTATATGCCAGTCTATGCCAGTATATGCCTATATTGCTCTTGAATCTGTTTTATTTGCCGGTCCCTGGCTCATCCGATCCTGTTGTGGCTTGAAATTCAGTGGTGGTTTTGAATCTGGTCGGGGTCGGGGTTGTGCATATACAATGATCCAAACTGTTCAGAGGCCTGGAGTGTGCACTGCTGTCTATATAATACTGTGCACTATAAAGAACGACTGAAGTCATTCGATAGGAGTGGGACATTAAGTCTCGACTTCGGTCGCGATATTCCCATGGCTGCGCAGAAAGCGATGTAAAGCAATATTCACTCACTTTGCGCTTTCATCGCCCATTTACTTGTAGCAATTTTTTTGTAAAAAAACAGTAGCTGCTTCCTTGTAAAGTAGGCAGATACCGTATTTTGTTTGTTTTTGGTAGAACTACAAAGCCTAAATAATTGCAAACAAACGCAAAGCAGTACGAGTCAAAATAATAGCATAACATAAGGTGAAAATAATAAACATGGCACAGCACATTTAATTATATCAGGGAACATACTAAAAAATAAAATAAAAATATTATATATATGCGGATATTACATGCAGATACCATTCGAATGTAATATCCGCATAGGCCTATATATAATATTTTTTAAAATATTTTTTAGTATGTTCCCTTATATAATATAATGTGTTGTCCTATGTTTATTATTTTCACTCTATGTTATGCTATTATTTTGACTCGTACTGCTTTGCGTTTGTTTGTCATTAGTTAGGCTTTGTAGTTCTCCTAATTATTCATGAATATCATTCATCATACGCTGATATCATACTAACCCCTTTATTTGTATGTCAGCTTTAATTGGGCTCTGTCGGCCCCTATTAATGATTTCTATGTTCATTGTCCGATTAAGTGGTCTATCTCTCTCCACATGAATCTTTGATGATATAAACACTGTCAGTCACAATGTACACCTCAACAATGACGCGTCCCACATAATAATTCTGGGAATGTCCTCAATGGTTCGTTTGGTTTGACTGTATTCTCTCTGGCTAGTGGTTGTTCATATACGGCGCTCTATGGGTTGTATCAGTGCTCCAAAACTTTTGAAATGTGCCTTTTCCACAGCTGAGAATGTCGAGCTCCGACTTAAAACACATCCGACCATAATGAGGTCACACCTGACTGATTATAGTTTATATAGTACCATAGGCCAGCCCTGATAATTGGTCTGTACTTGATCAACAAGAACTGTCCATTCCCGGCTTAGAATGTGTCGGACAAAGCAAATAATATAGTGGTGTCTTTTTTAATGCATGCAAACGCTGTTCATTTGAATGCGATTTGGGAAGATACTGCACTCGTCCAATGAATAAGGTGTGAGCCTTTAGGCGAACACCTTATTCATTAGACATGTGCTGTATTTTCCCATATCGCACGAAAAATGAACAACGTTTGCATTTTCACACACGACTAAGTCACAAGTGATATAAATGTCGTACATTGCAGCTCAAACTACAGCTAGAGAGATATGGGCTGATACCGATATACTTCTCATAATGAAAACCACAGCACAGAGTGTGATATGGGTTGATAGCGATATACGTCTTAAAATCCACAGCGCAGAGTGTGAGAATGTGCGCTGTAACCTTTGTCATTTGATAAGAGTAGGTGACAAGTTCACTGCTACCACTTCGCGCTTCCTTTTATTGCGACATTGTCACTATTTCATTATTTTCTTCCGGCATTCATTCACCTCCAGATGTAAATCGCGCCCGCCATCTTCACTCACGTCAAAGTAAATAAAAAAGTCGTATCTTTAAAAACCCTTTTAATGTGGGGATCGACTTTACTATATGCATGATATGACATGCACTATATACTCGCCGTCAAATTAACCAGGATCGCTGATTTTCGGCGATTTCTCCGTCAATTCTAAACCGATTTCCTTCAAATTTTGCAAAGACCATTTGACATGTAGTAAATTGAAATTACGCCGTCCCTCTATAACCCCATTGAACTAATTCTAGAATTTTATTACATGGCAAATGGTCTAACTTTTGAAATATTAAATATAATTTTGCGAATATTTTACCCCTGTTGGGATTTTAATAGCAAATGGCCTCTGCAAAATTTCAAGGAAATCGGTTCAAAATTGACGGAGAAAGCGCACAAAATCATGCGATCCTGGTTGATCACTTTTAATTTGACGGCGGATATAATTTGAAAATGAAGATTTTTTATTGCTTCTCTATTGGGATAGTTACGTAATTCCCATGAGAAACATACAAAAATATGTATTACAAAATTGGCACCAAGATTTATTTTAATCAGTATATAGCTGTTGTCAGCAAAAAAGTGTGCAACATTTATTAACAAAGTTTGCTAAAATGTCCCTGAATATCAACATATGACCCTGTACGAAATGAAATGAATCGGGTTTTAGGCCACCTTTGTGCACATATAGGCTAAACTGGGCCAGGAGAACCTCCTGAGGATGGTGGGATGATTGAGATGACACTGTCCTCCAGACACTGGACTCGAAATTCGAGCCCTGGCGGTCTGACGCCGAGCATGCTACCTCTCGGTCACGGAGGCTCCCCACAATACTGACTTTCACACGTGGATGGGGAAGAAACATTTTTTTTTTTCTTTTAAACTGCCGAGACCGGGAACCAAACCCCGAACTCTGGCGTGAAAGGCGCAGCGGTGCTAACCACTACCCTAGGGCCCCCGCCCTATCACCCTGTACGATATCTTTGATAATTGCCTGACAACTCCAACCTAGCCCAGTTAACACAAAACATTTGTGTAATATTTGCACAACGTCTGCCCAACGTCTTCGACGTTGGCCCAACATTGTACAAATGTTATACAATTGTTTTGTGTTTGCTGGGAGGTTGTACTCTTAAATCGCTTGCTTGTCGCGTTTATTGCTAAGCCGTTTTTCTTAAAGCAACACAATTAGGAGGAGAAATAAACATTGAATTTGCTAGATGCACATGATTAGACTCATTTTGTACAGATTAAGTCATTTTCACCCATTTAAGATTGTGGGTCGCGGTAGCGATTCACAAGTTCAAGTGGGTATCAAGATATGAACACGGTTTGTATTGGTATAGGTGGGTGGTATAGGTGACTGCCCCTTTTGTATTGATGTTTGAAGATTTGTTCTGCGCTTTTTTTATATAATCATCTTCATCCACTACAAGTCGCGAATTGCTATCGCAATTCTCGACTTATAGTAAATGAAGATGATTTTATGATATATAAAAACAATCTTATGTTCTCTCTTTTTTCTTTGTGAATATCTAGCCAGAGATACGTATGTAAATTTCCCATTTTGCATCAAAAGTGGAATGTAATTGCTACCAAATTTCGCCTATTTGTCTCGTCCTTTTGCATTAGGGGGGCAAGTGGGTGGCCAAATCCAATGAGAACTGTACCGGTATTTTGGAACATCTCGAACATTAACGACGCCCCCTTAGTTATGTAACAGACAGACAGACAGACAGATATTTTATTGACAGAAATAAAAGTCATTACAGACTTATTTGTCATAGTAATAAGAGAGATATATGTACATGTATATACAAGAATGTTAGTTTGTTAAAATCATATAAGACAATATACATGGTATGATAAACAACTAAAATCATGTTAGGTGGCATTGCCATAATAAAAACTGGGTATTTCGGTAATACAAATGACTACTTCTTAAAATAAAATTAAAAGGCATAGCCAAGATAACATGGGGGTCTATCATTTTGCTTAACGGTTACCACGGTGACACAGCACATTGTCATGACGTCTAGATGGCAGACTGTATGGTATCACAAAGCTGAGAGATCGATTATGACGTCTGGATGTCATACAGTATGGTATCACAATGCTGAGAGATCGATAATCTATCAATAATTGATCTGAATGGTAAAATACATGTCATCCAAACCGGATGATGATCTCTAGGTGGCATCCAGTGCAAACAGCAGTATCTTTCTCACTTAGAAAAGTAAGCAGTTACTGCTGTTTGACTTGTTATGTATTACCACGGATACAAAGACAAACAGCAGTAACTGCTTGTTTGAAAATGTAAGCAGCTACTGCTGTTTCACTCTCATAGTAGTATCATACAGATATAGGAACCCAACAGCACCAAACATGTACTTACGTCGTTTTAAGTAAATAGTAAACGACCACACATGAGACGTTGGCCCAACGTTGGTTTAGTGTTGGGCCAACGTCGTAGACGGTGGGCCAACAGTAAACCAACGTTGGGCCAACGTCTCATGTTTGCTGGGAAGTGCTGCTTGCATTTGTATTATACTGTATTATACTAGGACAATTTCAAAGACAAACAATAAAAAGTAACCAGTTATTACTGTTGGAAGCCTTTCAATCCATGGCAGTTTTATGCAGTGGGAAGCAGAGGTAACATTTAAAGCAAGCAGTCACTAGCTTGTCTTTGCACGGCGGTCAGTATGCCAGTACTCGATGGCAGAAGAGAATCTTGCAGGTCAAACACAAACAGCAGTAATTGCTCACTTGAAGTAAGCAGTTATACTGCTATTTGTCTTTGCGAGGTATGAAATGGTGCTATAGGGCATTGCTTTTTTCTGATTATGCAGTCTGTTTTAGCAGATTGGTCTATTTGTTTTATTCTGCTATTGGCGAATTTGTTATAATATCGTCCTCTTGGATATGAAAGGGTGATCTGCCAGATGGTAGATGGTGGCAGATACACCTTTTCATATCCAAGGGGACGATATATCCATAATTGGCAGATCTGTTTGAATAAGTAACACATATTTATCTCCGATGACCTCCAGGCAAGACATATAGCCATATATGCCAGGACAATACTGACGTCATTAATAATTATAGCTGAAGACAGAATTATTTTCCTCAGTCAATTACCAATCGATTATCCAGAAATGTCGCGAAATTATATAGAATATTTTTCGATATAAGTTTAATAAAATGACATCATCGTTACCATTTTTCGTAGCATGCTCTCGTTGTATGTTTGGTGGATTATTTCCAATGTATGTTGTTTTCATTCTTTGCTAAATGCATGCGGACACCATAGTACATAATGATTGACGAATCAGATTGAAAAAAACCGTTAGTTGAGTAGATATTGTGGACCAGAAGGGCATACTGGATTTATTTAGCCGTTCTCACAGAGACAGAATGTGTTATTGTTTTTAATTTGTGACATATCTTAGTTAATAAAACAATACAATTTAGGACATTTGTTTTATAAATTATTTTATTTTTCATTCATTTGAAACTGGAAATTGCGTTAGCAATTCCAGTTTTAAGTGAATGAAAATTTACTCACAAACGATTCAGCGGCACAGAGGACTAACAGATTGAAAATACCTTAGTTGAGTAGATAGTTGTGGGACCAGAGGGGCATACTGGATTTATTTAGCTGTTTTCACAGAGACAGAGTGTGTTATTGTTTTTAATTTGTGACATATCTTAATTAATAAAATAATACAATTTGGGACATTTGTTTTATAAATTATTTTATTTTTCATTTGAAGCTGGAAATTGCGTTAGCAATTCCAGCTTCAAATGAATGAAGAAATACTCAGAAATAATACAGCAGCAGAATGGCTTACAGATTGAAAACCCCTTAGTTGAGTGGATGATTGTATGGCCAGAGGGCATATTGGATTTACTTAGTCCATGTCAGAAACACAGAGTGGCTGTTAATGTGATAATGTGTGGTGATGAGATGTCAACAAAGGGGGCTATCAGCAAACATATGACCCCCGCCCAATGTTGTCTAGATGCTGGGCCATCGTCTACGACGCTGGCCCAGCATCTGATCAACATTTGGCCGGCGTAATGTTTTGTTGTGATCCGCTGCGGGGTTGTGTATTCACAGGATATGATCATTCAGGCAGAATAGAATCCCCAGCAAACACAACACGTTGAACCAATGCTGGTTTAATGAAGACCCATTGTTCAGGACGCTGGACCAACGTTAAATCAACATTGGGTAAACATCAGGAAATGCGTCGTTAATTGACATGATTTTATCTTTGCATATCAGTGAGGGCTTGTTTTCGGGAATCAATCAATCAATCAATCAATCAATCAATCAATCAATCAATCAATCAATCAATCAATCAATCAATCAATCAATCAATCAATCAATCAATCAATCAATCAATCAATCAATCAATCAATCAATTATACAATCATACAATCATACAATCAATCAATCAATCAATCAATCAATCAATCAATCAATCAATCAATCAATCAATCAATCAATCAATCAATCAATCAATCAATCAATTAATCAATCAATTAATCAATTAATCAATCAATCAATCAATCAATCAATCAATCAATCAATCAATCAATTATACAATCATACAATCATACAATCAATCAATCAATCAATCAATCAATCAATCAATCAATCAATCAATCAATCAATCAATCAATCAATCAATCAATCAATCAATCAATCAATCAATCAATCAATCAATCAATCAATCAATCAATCAATCAATCATACAATCAATCAATCAATCAATCAATCATACAAACAATCAATCAATCAATCAATCCACCCAGAGTCGCTATAACCCTTAGAGCGCTGAAACATTTGTATACAAACCATGGAGACCAAAGGTTTTTTTTCACTTTGAAATCATCAT
Source organism: Flabesymbios commensalis (assembly GCA_964017125.1). Classification (NCBI taxonomy): domain Eukaryota; kingdom Metazoa; phylum Annelida; class Polychaeta; order Terebellida; family Flabelligeridae; genus Flabesymbios; species Flabesymbios commensalis. The sequence continues at coordinate 71,961,048 of OZ024916.1, forward strand.
AAATGTCTTAGTTATCTCTTTCCGCTTCATTTGAACACATTGTTAGGTGTCTACGGCCAGTATACATTATACATTATAGGCGTCAGAATCTGACGTCTTTAGATGTCAATTTCTGACGTCTAAAGTCGTCCCCGCGCCAGAAGGATTATTGTTGGACCACCATATACAAACACGAGACCCGAAGCCTACGATATATCGTAACTTGTACGATAATACGGGCCCTGGCATTCATGTTTCAGAGAAAATACATGTTTTCCCCACCCCCACCCACTCGTAAAAAGGTGACGCTTCGTTCACGTACATTCGGATCTATATTGTTCTCTCTTTTTGACTTAATGATGACCAAACTGTTATTACAGTGTGTCAGAGAAAATAAATGTTTTCCCCAACCACTCGTAAATATTCAGTATTGTAGGGGGTCTGCTTTCCGTGGGAAGTCTATGGGTGGCGTTTGTCGTACATTTGGATCTATATTCTGTTCTCTCTTCTTGACTTAATGATGACCACACTGTTTTTACAGTGTGTCTATCTATATGGCCAGACTGATCATGTTTACACCAGAACAAACGCAAACATTGTCAGCATAAACAGACAGAGTGTAACACACTGGGCAACCTGCGAATATTTGTCGTTAACCACTTTTGTTTTAATGCCGGGTCAGCCTTCCAAGCAAACACGAGACATTGACCCAATGTTGGTCCAAAGTTGTTCTAAAGCCTACGATATATCGTAATTTGTACGAGAATACGGGACCTGTGCGGTGGAGGAGCATACAAGCTCAGGCGTGACAGGCACTCGGAGTAACCACTACACCACAATATGCCCTTCTCAAGAGAATAAGTACGGCGCTATATTCACATCAAGGGCGGGGGCCCTAGGGTAGTGGTTAGCACCGCTGCCTTTCACGCCAGAGTTCGGGGTTCGGTTCCCGGTCTCGGCGGTTTGAAAGAAACAAAAAATGTTTCTTCCCCATCCACGTGTGAAAGTCAGTATTGTGGGGAGCCTCCGTGACCGAGAGGTAGCGTGCTCGGCCTCAGACCGCCAGGGCTCGAATTTCGAATCCTGTGTCTGGAGGACAGTGTCATCTCAATCATCTCACCATCCTCAGGAGGTTCTCCTGGCCCAGTTTAGCCTATATGTGCACAAAGATGGCCTAAAGCCCGATTCATTTTATTTCATTTATATTCACATCAAATTCGTCAGCTAGGGTGAATGAATTTCACGGATTCCTCAGTCAATTCCTAACCAATTTTCATGATTTGTTACACACACTGTTGTTGTCTAGTCATGCGGCGAATACTGCGAAAAAACTTAAAGTTTAGGTATTTCAGAAGTTAAAAACTATTTGACATAATATACAATCCTGAGACGAAATTAACGGGTTTATAGAGGACCACATGTGTCTTATTTGCTGTATCTGTATCTGTAGTATAATCAGCAAACCTCCTTTAAGGGGTATCACGCTGATGAATTGTGAGGGGGATAAATGATTAAAGATTTAATCTTTAAAATGTTTTAATTGTTTTTTGAAGGCCTCGATGGTGCAGCATTCTGCTATCTCAGAGGGTAGCTGATTCCAATTAAACAGATTACGAATTACGATTACGAATTAAACAGATTACAACTCTACAATATTGTTCAATGACATTTTCAGGGTGGTCACCCATCACCAGAGTTGGGGTCAATTCCTTTTTATCAATTCCAAATTCCATTCCACTTCCTTTTTATCAATTCCAAATTCCATTCCAATTCCTTTTTATCAATTCCTGAGTCATTTCCAATTCCTTTGGTTTTGAGGAAAGTCAATTCCAACTCAATTCCAATTCCTAAAAAGTCAATTCCTTATAAATTCCACCCAAGAATGAGACTTTTGATACACATAGAACAGCTGTATAATAACTTGATATAAAATAAAATAATAACACCTGATATAAAATAAAATACATTTTATTTATTATCTTGTAAACATATTTAAACATGTTACACTTACTAAACTTCAATATTAGTAGGGTGGAGTACATCTTTAATACCTGATGACGGAGTTGTACTCGTGTGGACGCGGATGTGAGCGTGTTATTTCTATAGACTACTGTTACTCCAGAATTGCCATCAACACCGCCCTCTGTAATTAACACAATGTCTGGCGACAAGCGTGCTACTAGAAACTCTGATAAGTCTGACCCTGTGGGGGCTACGGCGTGTCGACCCACACCTCACTCAAATAAACTCGTATTAAAAATAAACCAACGTAGGATCTATTGTTGTATTTCAATTGATGCAATTATTCACATTATTTATTTTCCGATTATACTATTTTTTAATATCTAATTCTAGCGTGTGGCGAATAAATATACCCTAAGAAAATATATCAGGATAACCTTTAGGGCACAAAAGGCATATTAGCAAAGTAATCAAAGGGTCAATTAGAGCGCTTGGCTACGTTGCAGAACCTCCTTCCTACTAACACTGGATGTTAACCCAATGCTGCTTTTATGTTGCTCCACCGTCTTCAGCGCTTTCCCAATATTAAATCAGCATTGGCTCAACATCTATTGGAAACGCATTCGTTTCAAGGTCCCGATATTTCTTTTGTTCTACCAACTCGAAGGACAAGCGATCGTTATGTTCTAAGCCATTCATTCACCTGAGTCTAATCATGACTCGTGATTGTTTTATAAACTGTAGACGTCCAAATGACAAAAATATAACAAATACGAGAACTAAAATTATGCCCATGAGACAAGCATTACTTTTTAAATACAAATGTTAAAAAATGCAGTTAAGTGACACAAAAGTGATAGTTAAACAGTTTGATCATTCTTGCGCGAATATATAAGGAAAGCATAAATAAAATAATAGTACGATTATTTCCAGAACTTTAAGCCAGCAAACACGAAACATTGACCCTATGTTGATATAAATTTTGGCCCGTCGTTTCCGATGACGGTCTTATTTTGATGATAATTCAGCCACTCGATGGTGATTCTCTAACACTATACAGTAGGTAAAAAATGAAATGAATCGGGCTTTAGGCCACCTTTGTGCACATATAGGCTAAACTGGGCCAGGAGAACCTCCTGAGGATGGTGAGATGATTGAGATGACACTGTCCTCCAGACACAGGATTCGAAATTCGAGCCCTGGCGGTCTGAGGCCGAGCACGCTACCTCTCGGTCACGGAGGCTCCCCACAATACTAACTTTCACACGTGGATGGGGAAGAAACAATTTTGTTTTCTTTCAAACCGCCGAGACCGGGAACCGAACCCCGGACTCTGGCGTGAAAGGCAGCGGTGCTAACCACTTCCCTAGGGCCCCCGCCCTCAGTAGGTGTTGACACTAGTTGAGTTGTGATGAGTCGCACTTCTCGGCAAAACTGTTACCGGCTGGTTACATCAGTCCGCGGGAGTAAATCAAGGGTGTATAGTAGCAACAAGTAACAAATAACAAGTATATACGCACACACCAATCTTTGATAGTTAGATTGAATTGCGCCAACTTAGCAGGGGCAATCTTGTTACAACTATTATTTAGATTACACATCACAGTCTTATTTAATCTTGATGGCCATAAGTTATTTAAATGAGTATTTTTACATAACTTGAATAAACCTTTTAATATAAGTTTATTATTATTATTATAATACACATATCAATCAACATAGATCAGGTAAAATTCTACTGCAATGACAAAAGTGATGATCACTCATGCGTTTAATAGCGCTTAAAAAATAAACATGGATAAAAAAAGTCAATTCCTTTATCAATTCCGGGCATTTTTTGTCAATTCCAATTCAATTCCAATTCCTTTTTTTTCAATTCCAATTCCTAGTCCAATTCCTGGAATTGAGTCAGGAATTGAGCTCAATTCCCATTCAATTCCGGAATTGCCCATCTCTGTCCATCACTAGAAAAGAGTGTTTGTGAAATGTCATGAAAGTTGGTTGAGAATTGTGTGAGAAATCAGCGACAATCATAATGTTAACCTTTTCACTACCATACATGACGGAAATTTCCGTCGTCATTCGTCAATGAACGTAACCATAAAAGCACACAAATTTTCGTCAAATTTATACTACATTGATGTATTTTTAGTCATTTGAAGCTGGAAATTGCGTTAGCAATTCCAGCTTCAAATGACGAAAAATAGAACTCCTACACCAGTATATCTGGATCCTGGCATGCACTCCGGCCTGGAAGTCAAAGGGTTAATTTAATGTCAGGTTGGGATGGCAGTGTATTATTAAGCCAGGATCAGGTGACGGACGTGTGGTTATCGGGACGTGACTTGACCAGAAACTACTCTCAGTATACTCCACTGAGACGGGAATTTAATACCTAGCTTTAAGATGGCTGATGTAATGTCTGGTCGGGATGTGTAATATTGAGTATAAAGAATGGGTGACAGACTCATGTTTATTAGGACGTGGCTTTACTAGGAATAGTGTCACTACATCAGTGAAGTTGTTATTAAAGGAGTAGTCCACTGTGTACGAGCAACGGGACAAATCTGTACCCAGAAAGCACAAGGCTGATTACCAAAGTAGAGACAACTGGGGTTCAACAGAAAAAAACAGAAACAAACATAGAGTGGTCTATAGCTTTAATACCATTTTCTGAAAGGGGGTGGTCATTTAAGTGATTTGGCAATGTACGTTTAAAACAGTGTAATCCGTAGATGAGACACGATGACGTGAGGGTGGGGTCAAAGGGCATGTGGGGATATTGTAAAAGTTTCCGTATGGCCAAAATCTCACTTCAATAACTAACATAAATAGGGTTTATTCAACGCCTGATTGGGATGTTAGTGTAATATTGAGCCTGGATACAGTATCGAAATCATGTTTGTTAGGACGTCACTGTACCGAGATTACTGTCTGTGTAACGTTGGGGCAACGTCTGTGCAACGTCTGTTTAACGTTGGGGCAACGTCTGTGCAACGTCTGTGTAAAGTTGGGGCAACGTCTGTGCAACGTCTGTGTAACATTACATCAGCGTTGTGTCAGTAAGATAATTATTAACTTCACTTCAGAACAGGACAAATATCTGACTTTATAATAATTAATCCTTTGGTGAAACGAATTATGTACATATGATGACGTGCGGGAGGGATGACAGGACATGTTTGGTTGCTGAGGGTGTTTTACAGACATGGTGAGATGCGGGAGAGTTTACTACTTTTAAATTTAAATGTAATATAAAACTTTATATAATCCGAAATCTTATTTCAATACCTAGCTTTCATAGGGTAAATTTAATGTATGGTTTGGGATATTAGTGTGATATTGAGTGAGTATCGAGTGCCGAACTCATGTTTGTTAGGACGTGACTGTACCGGGAATACTGTCATCAGGGCAAGAGAAACATTGACTTAACTGAAAATAAGCCGATATGAAGGGGAACTCAGTGACCGTGAAGTAGCACGTCTGTCCTCAGCACCATAGACTACTACCATCAGCTGAAAACGCATTTTGGCTTTACTGAAAAAAAACCCCAGTGTTGGTCCACCATCTTCGACGCTGTACTAGCCCTGGGCCAGCATTGTTTCAAGGGAGAAGTACAAATAAACCTGACAACAGGTTTTATTCTGTTAATTAGAATGTTATCGATGATTACAACTCTGAAATATTTTTGTATAAACCATGGAGACCAAAGGTTTTTTCAATTTGAAAGCATCATAAATGTCTTAGTTAGCTCTTTCTGATTCACTTGATACCTATGATATGGGTCCACGAGTATTATAGATATTTCAATTCTTTCAGTGCAGGTACCGACTTTATACGTCAGATTCTGACGTATAAAGACGGCCGTGCACAGTAAGCTTAGATCACAACTGGAAAATGAAATTAGATGAATCGGGCTTTAGGCCACCTTTGTGCACATATAGGGTAAACTGGGCCAGGAGAACCTCCTGAGGATGGTGAGATAAATGAGATGACACTGTCCTCCAGACACAGGATTCGAAATTTGAGCCCTGGTGGTATGAGGCCGAGCACGCTACCTCTCGGTCACGGAGGCTCCCCACAATAAAGAGTTTCACACGTGGATGGGGAAGAAAAGTTTTGTTTCTTTCAAACCGCCGAGAACGGGAACCGAACCCCGAACTCTGGCGTGAAAGGCAGTGGTGCTAACTACTGCCCTAGAGCCCCCGCAACAGATCACAACTGGAACATCGACGGAACCAGCGTAGATACACTCCTCCCCGGAGGAACCCACCGTAGGTACACTCCGCCCTGACGAGCCACCCTGACAAAACCATCGTGAATAAAAAAAACTGCTACGCAAATAAAGTGATACACTGCTGTGTGGTACATGGATGTATCCCAGTAACTGATTACTTCAACAGTAAGCAGTTACTGCTGTTTGTCTTTGCATGGTGGTCAGTATGCCAGTACTCGATGGCAGAAGAGAATCCTGCAGCGCAAAGACAAACAGCAGTAACTGCTGACTTGAAAGTAAGCAGTTACTGCTGTTTGTCTTTGCATGGCGGTCAGTATGCCAGTACTCGATGGCAGAAGAGAATCCTGCAGTTCAAAAACAAACAGCAGTAACTGCTTACTTGAAAGTAAGCAGTTACTGCTGTTTGTCTTTGCATGGCGGTCAGTATGCCAGTACTCGGTGAGAGAAGAGAATCCTGCAGCTCAAAGACAAACATCAGTAACTGCTTACTTGTAAAGTAAACAGTTACTGCTGTTTGCCTTTGTCTTTATATTAGAGAATAGATACACAAAGTCAAATAACAGTAACTGCTCACTTTGAAGTAAGCAATTACGAGGTTTTGTATTCGTATGACTGAATAGACAAACGAAGGCAAACAGCAGTATCTGACTTCACTTTTCAGTATACAGTTACCGCTGTTTGTCTTAGTGCGGGTAAGGTATGGATCGTCATTGATGTCATAAATGCAGTTGTGACAACCTTATTGATTCACGCTTGACAAACACGTGACTACCAAATATTGTTTTAATGACGGGCCAGCGTCGCAGACGGTGGCCCAACATTCAAACAATGTTGGGTCAGCGTCCGGTACGTTGGTTTTTATACGTTGATTTAATGTCGGGCCAGCGTCGTAGATGATGGCCCGACATTAAATACCCATTTGCTAGATGTACGAGACACAAGAACATTATATATCTGATTATCCGGTGCATAGGCATACAAAACAAACGACTAATATTAATCTAATGTTCATGTAAAGGAAACTATGAAATGGGCTGGCCTATGGGCCCAGTTTTGTTGAATCACCTTAAGTTCAGATTTGCATAAGCCTACATGTAATTGATGCATAAAATTTATAGTCGGTAATTTAAAAACAAATGTGTGTGTTTGTTGTATTTCGTTCATGATAATGGGCTATTTGTTAATGCGTCCGAATGCATGCTAAAATTTCTTTGCTGATGCATGCCAAAAATGTCATAGTTAATGTATGCGGATTTCTTGAATGCATGGCAATATTTTTATAGTGAAATATTGTGATAGTGAATGCATGCCAATAAATTCATTGCGAATTTTATACCAATAGTTTTGTTCTGAATGCATGCGAAAAAAATGTCATAGTTAATTACAGCCAATAATTTGCCATTTGTTTTAGTTGATGGATGTCATTTTTCCTAGTTACGCATGCCATATTGACATTGTTAATGTATGCTATTTGTCACAGTTATTGCATGACATTTAACCAAGTTAATGCATGTCATTTGTTCCAGTTGATGAATGCCATTTTGACCTAGTTAATGCATGCTATTTATTCTAGTTGATGCCTGCCATTTGTTTTAGTTAATGTATGCCTTATTTCTTAGTTAACGAATGTCATTTGTCCCAGTTACCGCATGCCATTTGTCCTAGTTAATGCATGTCATTTATTTTAGGTAATGCATGTCATTTTTCCAAGTTAATGCATGCCATTTTGACCTAGTTAATGCATGCTATTTGTTCTAGTTGATGCCTGCCATTTGTTTTAGTTAATTTATGACATAGTTCTTAGTTAACGCATGCCATTTGTCCCAATTAACGCATGCCATTCGTTCTAGTTAATGCATTTCATTTGTCCTGGTTATTGCATGCCATGTTATCCTAGTTAATTCATGCCATTTGTCCTAGTTGATACGTGTCATTTTATCCTAGTTAATGCATGCCATTTTATCCTTGTTGATGCATGCCATTTGTTCTGGTTAATCATGGATGCTATTTTATCCTAGTTGATGCATGCCATTTTGTCCTAGTTATTGTATGACATTTGTTCCAGTTGTTGCATGCCATTTGTTCTAGTTGATACATTCATTTTGTCCTAGTTAATGCATGCCATTTGACCTCGTTAATACATGTCATTTATCCTGATTAATGCATGCCATTTTATCCTAATTAACGCATGTTATTGCATGCAATTTGTCCTAGTTGTTGCATGCCATTTGTACTAGTTGATGCATTCTATTTGTCCTAGTTAATGCATGTCATTTAACCTCGTTAATACATGCCATTTGGTCTGATTAATGCATGCTATATTGATCTAGTTAATGCATGCCATTTGTCCTAGTTAAAGCATGCCATTTGTTTTAGTTAATATATGACACATGTCCTAGTTAACGCATGCCATTTGTCCTAGTTAACGCATGTAATATGTCCTCAATAATGCATGCCATCTGTCCTAGTTGATGCATGCCATTTGTCCTAGTTTATGCATGCCATTTGTTTTAGTTAATGCATGTCATTTGTCCTAGTTAACGCGTACCATTTGGCTTAGTTAATGCATGCAATATGCCCTAGTTATTACATGCCGTGTGTCCTAGCTTATGCCTGCCCTTTTGTCCTAGTTGTTGCATGCAATTTTTTCCTAGTTAATACATGCAATTTGTCCTAGTTAATGCATGCCATTTGTTCTGGTTGGTGCATGCCGTTTGTTCTTGCTGATGCATGCCGTTTGTTTTAGTTAATACATGCCATTTGTGCTAGTTATTGCATGCCTTTTGACCTAGGGAATGCATACCATTTTGTCCTAGTTGATGCACGCCGTTTGTCCTAGTTTATGTATGCCATTTGTTTTAGTTAGTGCATGTCATTTGTCTTAGTTAACGCGTGCCATTTGTCTTAGTTAATGCATGCAATATGCCCCATATAATGCATGCCGTGTGTCCTAGCTATGCCTGCCATTTTGTCCTCGTTTATGCATGCAATTTTTTCCTAGTTAATACATGCAATTTGTCCTAGTTAATGCATGTCATTTTTTCTAGTTGGTGCATGCCGTTTGTTTTAGTTAATACATGCCATTTGTGCTAGTTATTGTCATTTGACCCAGCAAGTCATTTGACCCAGTTATTGCATGCCATTTGTTCTAGTTGATGCATGTCGTTTTTTTAGTCAATGCATGTCATTTGTCCTGGTTAACACATGCCATTCGTCCCAGTTTATGCGTGCCATTTTGTCCTAGTAGATGTATGCCATTTGTCCTAGTTGATGCAAGCAATTTGTCCTAGTTAATGAATGCCATTTTATCCTAATTAACGCATGCGATTTGTTCTAGTTAATGCATGCTATTTTATCCTAGTTGATGCATGCCATTTTGTCTTAGTTATCGCATGCCATTTATCCTAGTTGTTTCATGCCATTTGTTCTAGTTGATACGTTCTATTTGTCCTAGTTAATGCATGCCATTTGACCTCGTTAATACATGCCATTTGACCTGGTTAATGTATGTTATTTTGATCTAGTTGAAGCATGCCATTTGTTTTAGTTAATGTATGTCATATGTCCTAGTTAACGCATGACATTTGTCATAGTTAACGCATGTCATCTGTCCATGTTTATGCATGTCATTTGTCCTAGTTGATGCATGCCATTTGTCCTAGGTAATGCATACCGTTTGTCCTAGTTTATGCATGCCACTTGTTTCAGTTTGTGCATGTCATTTGTCCTAGTTAATGCGTGCCATTTGTCTTAGTTAATGCATGCAATATGCCCTAGTTAATACATGCCGTGTGTTCTAGCTTATGCCTGCCATTTTGTCCTGGTTTATGCATGGAATTTTTTCCTAGTTAATACATGCAATTTGTCCTAGTTAATGCATGCATTTGTTCTAGTTGGTGCATGCCGTTTGTTTTAGTAAAGACATGCCATTTGTGCTAGCTATACCATGCCATTTGACCTAGTTAATGCATGCCATTTGTTCTAGCTGATGCATGTCGTTTTTTTAGTTAATGCATGCCATTTGTCCTGGTCAATGCATGTCATTTGTCCTGGTTACCACATGCCATTCGTCCCAGTTTATGCGTGCCATTTTGTATAGTATGTGTATGCCATTTGTTCTAGTTGATGCAAACAATTTGTCCTAGTTAATGAATGCCACTTTATCCTAATTAACGCATGCGATTTGTTCTAGTTGATGAAGCCATTTTGTCTTAGTTATTGAATGTCATTTGTCCTAGTTGTTGCATGCCATTTGTTCTAGTTGATGCATTCTATTTGTCATAGTTAATGCATGCCACCTGACCTCGTTATTACATGCCCTTTGTCCTGGTTAATGCATGTTATTTTGTTCTAGTTAATGCATGCCATTTGTTCTAGTTGAAACATGCCATTTGATTTAGTTAATGTAGTCTATGTCATATGTTCTAGTTAACGCATGTCATCTGTCCTCGTTAATGCATGTAATTTGTCCTAGTTGATGCATGCCATTTGTCCCAGGTAATCATTACAATTTTGTCCTAGTTAATGTATGCCGTTTGTTCTAGTTCATGCATGCCATTTGTTTTAGTTAGTGCATGTCATTTGTCTTAGTTAACGCGTGCCATTTGTCTTAGTTAATGCATGCAATATGCCCCATATAATACATGCCGTGTGTCCTAGCTTATGCATGCCATTTTGTCCTAGTTTATGTATGCAATTTTTTCTCAGTTAATACATGCAATTTGTCCTAGTTAATGCATGCCATTTGTTCTAGTTGGTGCATGCCGTTTGTTCTAGCTGATGCATGCCGTTTGTATTAGTTAATACATGCCATTTGAGCTAGTTAATGCATGCCTTTTGACTTAGTTAATGCATGCCATTTGTTCTAGTTGGTGCATGCCGTTTGTTCTAGCTGATGCATGCCGTTTGTATTAGTTAATACATGCCATTTCAGCTAGTTAATGCATGCCATTTGAGCTAGTTATTGCATGCCATTTGACCTAGTGAGTGCATGCCATTTGTTCTAATTAATGTATGCATTTTATCTTAGTTGATGCATGCCATCCGTTTTAGTTGATGCATCTCATTTTCCCCAGTTAATGCATACCATTTGTCCTAGTTTATGCATGTCATTTGACCTAGTTAATGCATGCCATTTGACCTAGTTAATGCATGCCATTTGTCCTGGTTAATGCATGCCATTTTATCCTAGCTAATGCATGCAATTTGGCCTAGTTGATACGTGCCTTTTTGTCCCAGTTAATGTATGCCATTTTATTCCAGTTGATGCATGCCAAAATGTCATTTTTTTCTGATTAATACATGCAATTTTTCCTTGTTTATGCATGTCAGTTTATCCTAGTTAATGCATGCCATTTTGTCCTGGTTGATGCATGCCGTTTGTTTTAGTTAATGCATGCCATTTGTTATTGCATGCCATTATCCTTGTTAATGCATGCCATTTGTTCTAGTTAATACATGTGATTTGTCCTAGTTATTGCATACTATTTGTCCCATGCATAAGCATGCCATTTTGTCCTAGTTGATGCATGCCATTTGTTTTAGTTAATGCATGCCAATTGTCCTAGTTATTGCATGATATTTGACCTAGTTAATGCATGCCATTTTGTCCTAGTTAATGCATACCATTAGTTTTAGTTGATGCATGTCATCTGTCCCAGTTAATACATGTCATTTGTTCTAGTTAATGCATGTTATGTTATCGTAGTTAATGGATGCCATTTGTTCTAGTTAATGCATGCCGTTTCTTTTAGTTATTGTATATCATTTGTCCTAGTTTATGCATGCCATTTATTTTGGTTAAAGTATGCGATTTGTCTTGGTTAACGCATACCATTTGTCCCAGTTTATGCATGCCATTTGTCCTAGTTGATGTATGCCATTTGTTTCAGTTAATTCGTGACATTTTGTCTCGGCTGGTGCATGCCATTTGTCCTAGTTTATGCATGCCATTCTGTCTTAGTTGATGCATGCCATGTGTCCTAGTTGATGCATGCCATTAGTCCGCGTTTTCGCATGCTATTTTATTCTAGTTGATGCATGCCATTTTGTCCTAGTTGTTGCATGCTATTTGCCCTAGTTTATGCATAATATTTGTCCTAGTTGGTGCATGCCATTTTCCTAGTTAATGCTTGTCATTTTATCCTAGTTGATGCATGCCATTTGTCCTAGTTGATGCATGCCATTTGCCCCAGTTAATACATGCCATTTGTCCTAGTTGATGCATAATATTTGCCCCAGTTAATATATGCCATTTGTCCTAGTTGATGCATGCCATTGTATCATAGTTAATACATGCCATTTTTCCTAGTTGATATTTGACCTAGTTAATGTATGCTATTTGATCCTAGTTGATGCATGCCATTTTGTCTTAGTTAATGCATGCCATTTGTCCTACTTGCATGCCATGTATACCATTTTCCCTAGTTATTGCATGCGGTTGTCCTAGTTGATGCATAACATTTGTCCCAGCTATTACATGTCTTTTGTCCTAGTTAATGCATGTTATTTTATTCTAGTTAATGCATGCCATTTGTCCTAGTTGATGCATGCCATTTGTCCTAGTTATTGCATGCCATTTGTCCTGGTTGACGCATGCCTTTTTATCCTTGTTGATGCATGCCATTTGTACTAGTTAATGCATGCCTTTTGTCCTAGTTAATGCATGCCATTTGTCCTGGTTGGTGCATGTCATTTGTTTCAGTTAATTCGTGACATTTTGTCCTGGTTGGTGCATGCCATTTGTCCTAGTTTATGCATGCCATTTTGTCCTATTTGATGCATGTAATCTGTCCTAGTTAATGCTTGCCATTTTATCCTATTTGATGCATGCCATTTGTCCTAGTTTATGCATGCCATTTGTCCGAGTTAATACATGCCATTATTCCGCGTTATTGTATGTTATTTTATTCTAGTTGATGCATGCAATTTTGTCCTAGTTATTGCATGCTATTTATTCTAGTTGATGCATGCCGTTTGTTTTAGTTAATGCATGCCATTTGTCCTAGTTAATGAATGCCATTTTATCCTAGTTGATGCATGCCGTTTGTCCTAGTTTATGCATGCCTTTTTATCCTAGTTGATGCATGCCGTTTGTCCTAGTTGATGCATGCCATTTGCCCCAGTTAATACATGCCATTTGTCTTAGTTGATGCATAATATTTGTCCCAGTTAATACATGCCATTTGTCCTAGTTGATATTTGACCTAGTTAATGCATGCTATTTTGTCCTAGTTGATGCATGCCATTTTGTCCTAGTTATTACATGCCATTTGTTCTAGTTGACGCATGCGATTTGTCCTGATTGACGGATGCCATTTTATCCTAGTTGATGCATGATATTTGTCCTAGTTGATGTATTCCATTTGACCTAGTTATTGCATGCCATTTTGTCCTAGTTAATGCATGCCATTTTCCCTAGTTAATGCATGTCATTTGTCCTGGTTGACGCATGTCATTTAATCCTAGTTTATGCATTCCATGTGTCCTAGTTAATGCATGTTGTTTGTTCTACTACTTGCATGCCATGTATGCCATTTTTCCTAGTTATTGCATGCGGTTGTCCTAGTTGATGCATAAGATTTGTCCCAGTGAATACATGTCATTTGTCCTGGTTAATGCATGCCATTTGTCCTAGTTAATACATGTCATTTGTCCTGGTTGACGCATGCCTTTTTATCCTAGTTGATGCATGCCATTTGTACTGGTTAATGCATTTCATTTTATCATAGTTGATGCATGTCATTTTTCCGAGTTAATGCATGCCATTTAGTCTTATTTGTTGCATGACATTTTTTTCCTAGTTGATGCATGACATTTCAGCCTAGTTGATGCATGACATTTTATCCTAGTTGATGCATGACATTTTATCCTAGTTGATGCATGACATTTTACCCTAGTTGATGCATGACATTTGATTCTAGTTGATGCATGTCATTTTTCCGAGCTAATGCATGCCATTTTGTCTTATTTGTTGCATGACATTTTTTTCCTAGTTGATGCATGACATTTCAGCCTAGTTGATGCATGACATTTTATCCTAGTTGATGCATGACATTTTATCCTAGTTGATGCATGACATTTTATCCTAATGGAGGCATGCTATTTTGCCCTTGTTCAGCGCGTGCCATTTTGTTCATCGTAAATGAATGCAGGAAATTTTGCCTAAGTTGACACATGACATTTTTATTAGTGGTTTTGTGAACATTTGTGTTACTGAATGCATGCCAATGTTTTGATATGTAATGTATTACAATGTTTTGACAGTTATTGCATGATAATGTTTGCGTAGTTAATGTATGACATTTTGTGGCAGTTCTGGAATGCATGACATTGTTTTTATAGTAAATGCGCAACATTAATGTGGTATTTAATGCATGATAATGGTTCGGTAGTTAAATCAGGACAATGCATGACAAAAAAAATGTTTTACTATCTGATACAAGACAATATTTTGGGAGTTATTGCATGACTTTGGTTTTGTAGTTGGTGCATGACAATGGTTTGGTAGTTGATGCATGATAATTGTTGGTGATTAATGCATGACAATGTTTTGGTAATTGATGCATGGAAAGTTTTGGTAGTTTATGCATGACAATGTTTTAAAATTATTGCATGACATTGTTTTGGTACTTATTGCATGGCAATGGTTTGGTAGTTAATGCATGACAATGTTTTGGTAGTTCATGCATGACACTATTTTGTTAGTAATTGCATTGTGTAGTTATTGCATGATTCTATTTTGGTAGTTAATGCATGACATTGCTTTGGTAGTTGATGCATAACTATGTTGTGGTAGTTGATAGGCCTACATGACAATGTTTTGGTGGTTAATGCATGACAATGTTTTGGTAGTTGATACCCGACAATATTTTTAGCAGTTAATGGATGATATTTCGGGGTGGTTAATGCATAACAATGTTTTCCAAGTTAATGCATGACATAGTTTTGCTAGTTAATGCATGATATGATTGCATGACTTTGTTTTTATAATAAATGCGTGACATTGTTGTGGTATTTAATGCATGATCATGTTCTTCTAGTCAAATCATGACAATGCATGACAATGTTTTAGCAGTGAATGCTAGTCATTGTTTTCTCCAGTTATTGAATAAATATGTTTTACTAGCTGATACTAGACAATATGTTTGGGGTTACTGCATAACTTTATGTTTGTAGTTAGTGCATGACATTGTTTTGATAGTTGATGCATGACAATTTATTGATAATCAATGCATGACAATGTTTCGGTAG
Source organism: Flabesymbios commensalis (assembly GCA_964017125.1). Classification (NCBI taxonomy): domain Eukaryota; kingdom Metazoa; phylum Annelida; class Polychaeta; order Terebellida; family Flabelligeridae; genus Flabesymbios; species Flabesymbios commensalis. Next base: position 71,976,478 of record OZ024916.1, read on the forward strand.
TTAGTGCATGGCAATGGTTTGGTAATTAATGCATGACAATATTTTTGAAGTTATTTCATGACAACGTTTTGTAGTTAGTGCGGGAGATTGTTTCGTTAGTTAATGCATGACTATGTTTGGTAGTTAATGCATGCCTTTGTTTTTGTAGTAAATGCATTCCAATGGTTTATTAGTTAATGTGTGACAATGTTTTGGCAATTAATGCATGACATGTTTTGGTAGCTAGTGCATGACAATGTCTTGTTTGTTAATGTTTGACAATGTTTTGGTAGTTAAAGGGTGACAATGTTTTTGTAGTTATTGCATGTTAATGTTTTGGTAGTTAATGCACGACAATGACTTGGGAGTTAATGCATGACAATGTTTCGGTAGTTATTCTATGACAATGTTTTTTGTAGTTAATTTATGAAATGTTTTGGTAGTTAAAGCATCACAGTGTTTTGGTAATTATTGCATCAGAATGTTTTAGTATTCAATGCATGAAATATTTTAACATTTTGGTGATTAAAGCATGACTAATTTCTGATAGTTAAGGTATGACAATGTGTTGTTAGTTATTGCATGAAAATTTTTTGGTAGTTAATGCATGACAATGTCTTGGTAGTTGAAGCATGAACATATTTTGGTGGTTAATGCACGACAATGGTTTGGTAGTTATTGCATGACACTCTTTTGGTAGTTATTGCATGACAATGTCTTGGTAGTTGAAGCATGAACATATTTTGGTGGTTAATGCACGACAATGGTTTGGTAGTTATTGCATGACACTCTTTTGGTAGTTAATGCATGACAATGGTTTGGTAGTGTATAAATTACAATGTTTCGGTAGTTATTGCATGACAATGTTTAGTAGTAAATGCATGACATAGTTTTTTCAATTTTTTTGCATAAGGATATTGATGCATTACAATGGTTTGGTAGCTAATGCATTAAAATGTTTTGCTAGTTAATGCGTTACAATGTTTTGTTAGTTAATGCGTTACAATGTTTTGGTAGTTACTGTATGTTTTGGTAGTTACTGTATGTTTTAGTAGCTGATGTATGCTATTGGCATAGTTCGTGCCACTTGACGCATGACAATGCTCAGATCTTTGATCACACCATTTATTCACTACTTATGCCTTATCCCGCTATTTGTTAACCCTTTAAGCCCTCACGATGCCTCTCACCGCCGGTGCCGCATATATTCGGGTTTTTATTTTTTATTAGCACATTAAGTACCACCTTTTAAACATGTTATGGATAAAATGCGACATCAATCAACAATATTTCAAATAGTTGACCACCATTTTGTCAAATCGGAATAATTTTCACTCACTTGAAGTTGTGGATCGCGTCAGCGAGACACAACTTCAAGTGGGTGAAAAATCAGGTTGAATAATTTGGCGGTTAAAGGGTTAAATCATCATTTTACATCCCTTAAAACAGACCTAATTTTCCTAAAACCCAGGGTTTTAGAACGAAAATGTCTATGCAACTGGATTACCAATACATGGCAGTTTTCTTCAATTGTCCAACCACTTCAAATCATCTTCATCCACTACAAGTCGTGAATTGCGGTAGCAATTTGCGGCTTGTAATGGATGATGATGACAATGGTAAATTCGAGCCTGAAAGGGTTAAGCTGTTCACCCGCTTGAAATTGTGTCTCAAGTTATTGTCATAGCATACCAATAATGTTATGGTAAAAGTGCATGCGATTAATTTTAAGTTACTTGGCTGGAGCCAATCATTTTTCGATAGTTAGTGCATGCCTATGATTTTTCGATAGTTAGTGCATACCAAGGAATTTTTTAATTATCAGTGCATGTCAACGAATTTAATACTCAGTGCATGTCAATTATTTTACGATAGGTATTGCACGCCAATGAATTTTGATAATTAGTGCATGCTAATGAATTTTATAGTTAGTGCATGCCAATGATTTTTCAATAGTTACTGTATGCCAATGATATTTCAATAGTTAGTGCATGTCAATGATTTTGATTTTTAGTGGATGCCAATAAACGTTAATAGTTTGTGTATGCCAACGATTTTGTATTTTTGTTGTATGCCAATGATTTTTTATCGTTAGTGCATGTCTATCATATTTCGCTAGTCAGTGCATGCCAATGATTTTTCGACAGTTACTCCATGCCAAATAATTTTAATAGTTATTGTATGCCGATGATATATTTCTATTTACCTGCATGCCAATGAATTTTGCTAGTTAGCGCATGGTAATGATTTTTTTTAATTTTCAGTTGATACCAATGAATTTTAGGTAATTACTGCATGCGATTGAGTTTTCAATAGCTAATGCATGCCAATGATTTCTTCGATTGTTAGTTTTTTTGAATACTGACAGTAACAAACCACTGTTTGGCCCAAAAGTCAATACGAGTGAGATCTCTGTCTAGGACATCTTTGTTAGTGTTGTGTAGATTTTAAACCATATAAAGCAAATTATCGTCTGCAAATAAACTAATTTTACTTTTCAACCCTTTGATATCGTCTATAAATACAAGGAATAATAGAGGAACGAGAACAGATCCAGCATAAAAATTAGATCAATATCTTATGTTCGCTGGTATATCATACTGTTCATATCGGGATTAACCCTTAGAGCACTGAGATATTCAATTTAAATTTTCAGTCACTTCAAGTTGTGTCTCGCTACCGCGATCCACAACTTCAAGTGACTGAAAATTTGTGTGATTTGCTAAATTTAGGTCCCAAAATATATCAGTGTTTCATGATTGAAGGCATATTTTACTTTTAATAACTGGTTATGTATACAGGTGCCCATAAAAACGCAGAATGTCTACTGTGGTCGACATCAGTGCTCCAAGGGTTAATATCGGTGCTAACCTTTAACCCTTTAAGCCCCCACGATGCATTAAAGCATCATTTTACACCCCTCAAAACAGACTTAATTCTCCTACAACCAAGGGTTTTAGAATGAGTATTTCCATGAAACTGGTTTACCAATTCATGGCAATTTTCTTTATTTTTTCACCCACATCAAATCATTTTCATTCACTACAAATCGAGAATTGCAACAGCAATTCGCGGCTTGTAGTGAATGAAGATGACAATGGTAAATCCAGGCTTGAAAGGGTTAAAACGCTGACACATTTTCTTATAAACCATGGAAACCAAAGGTTTGTTTCAATTTGAAATCATCATAAATGTATTAGTTAGCTCTTTCTGAATTATTTGAATACCTATGCTATGGGTCTATGGCCATTATAAATATTTTAATTCTTTCAGGGCGGTCTTTAGACGTCAGAATATGACGTCTACAGACGACGTCTACAGACGTCAGATTCTGACGTCTAAAGTGCGGCAATGTTATAGTAATGTTGGCCCACCGTCTGTGATGCCGGCCCGGCATTAATATAACATTGACGGAATATCTTGTGTTCGCTGGTATTACATACTGTCGATATCGGTATTATCATCGGTGTTAATAAGCCAAAGTTTTTCCTTTGTGCCAACGCGCCAAATTATTCACTAGCACCTGACATTTTAGACCTACTCCATAACCCCAGCAAATACGAGACGTTGACCCAGTGCTGTTTTAGTGTTGGTACACCGTCCGCGACGCTGGCCCAGCATTAAACCAACACTGTTTCAACGTCTCGTGTTTGTTGGGACCGGCCACAATCCTAATGATACACCATGTCATTAGCCTTTGTATAGAAATAATTTTAGCTATATGTGCGTCATCGACTTATACAGGCCCTTATAGGTTTAATGGTTTTTCTGTAAAAGGCCCAGGGTTTTCAATTATTAGATAGATAGATAGATAGATAGATAGATATTTATTGACATAAAGAAAAGTCATTACTGACTTATTTGTCATAAAAATGAATATAATGTACATGTATATATACAATATGATTAATTTGCTAAAATCACACGACAATTTACATGGTATCACATACTGAGTTAAAATCATGTTAAAAGGCATTGCCATAGTAAAACACTGGATATTGCGATAAAATAACATACTTGATGACTACTTGAACAATGTATGTGAACGTAGGGGGTCTCTTATTAAATAACATATTTTCCATCAAGCTCCATCGGCTAAGAACTTGATCAGATGATTTATTAAACTCTTGATATTGTTTTTTAATTAAAATCTTTTCCGTTAGTCACGGTTGTTGTTTTATTTAAAACTTGTCAAGTTAATATTCTGGACCTGTCCGAGTTGTCAATATATTATGATGTTTACAGGAACCTGCCCGAGTTTTTTGAATATATTCAGGGTAAAATTATAGATCAGCCATCACTTTGAACAACGGTATCTGAAAACTACCGAACATTCAGGTATGCCTACACCATGACTTCACCATGACTTTATGATGTAACTATGAACCACTAATGATTGGTCACATTGTTCACGTGATTTTGGGCAGTGCTATTACTGGTTTGAATATCTGTACGAAGCTCGGTATGATTCGTTGAATAATCATTTCTCTGATAACACGTATATGCATTGTCGAGAAAATGGCTGACCTCCAGATTAAAGCTCGTGATTGATTGGTAAAAATAAACTCGAGGGAGACGTTGCGGTCCAAGTGTTGTATTACACCTCCGACCAATCGAAGAATGGTTCAGCCTGTCACATGACGAGATCGACCAATCACCGCCGTCACTCAGTTGTTATTTAAATTAGGGGGTATACGAGACTTGGGCCGACGTAGCCTTTGTCGCCATAGAATCAGTAAGCACTTTGCCCAATGTTGCCTTTACCCTTTAAGTCCTCACGATGCATTAAAGCATCATTTTACATCCCTGAAAACACAATTGATTTCCCTACAACTAAGGGTTTTAGGAGGAAAATTACCATGAAACTGGTTGACCAATACATGACAATTTTCTTTACTTATTCACCCACAATAAGTCAACTTCATCCACTACAAGTCGAGAATTGCGGCAGCAATTCGCGGCTTGTAGTTGATGAAGATGACAATGGTAAATTCAGGCTTGAAAGGGTTAAGGTATAGGTGTGTTATCATAATTCGCTGAGTAAACGTTGGCCCGCGTGCGTAGCATGGACAACGTCGACAGGAGTGTGGTCCGCCGCAATTTACATATTTTGGGTCAGTGAAGCACAACGATCCAGCTGCTTTAATATTGGTCCACCATCCTAGACGCCTAATGTTTGCTGGTCCATACTCACTGGTAATAACAGACGCTGTGTTACAGAGGAGTCAGTAGTCACTGGTAATAACAGACTCTATAATACAGAGACTGTAATCACTGGTAATAACAGACTATGTGATATAGAGTCTTTAATCACTGGTAATAACAGACTTTATGATACAGAGTCTGTAATCACTGGTAATAACAGACTCTGTGTATGATACAGAGTACTTATTCACTCCTAATAACAGACTCTATGATACAGAGTCTGTAATCACTGGTAATAACAGACTCTGTGTGTGATACAGAGTCTGTAATAACTGGTAATAACAGACTCTGTGTATGATACAGAGTCTGTAATAACTGGTAATAACAGACTCTATGATACAGAGTCTGTAATCACTGGTAATAACAGACTCTATGATACAGAGTCTGTAATCAGTGGTAATAACAGACTCTGTGTGTGATACAGAGTCTGTAATAACTGGTAATAACAGACTCTGTGTATGATACAGAGTCTGTAATAACTGGTAATAACAGACTCTATGATACAGAGTCTGTAATCACTGGTAATAACAGACTCTATGATACAGAGTCTGTAATCACTGGTAATAACAGACCCTGTGATACAGAGTCTGTAATTACTGGTAATAACAGACTCTGTGATACAGAGTCTGTTATTACTGGTAACAACAGACCCTGTGATACAGAGTTTGTAATTACTGGTAATAACAGACACTGTGATACAGAGTATGTTATTGCTAATAGCAGACTCTGTATATGATACATAGTCTGCAATCACTGGTAATAACAGACTCTATGGTACAGAGTCTGTAATCGTTCGTGATAGCAGACTCTGTGTGATACAGAGTCTGTAATCACTGGTAATAACAGACTCTGTGTGTGATACAGAGTCTGTAATTAATGGTAATAACAAACTATGTGATATAGAGTCTGTAATCACTGGTAATGACAGACTCTATGATACAGAGTCTGTAATCACTGGTAATAACAGACTCTGTGTATGATACAGAGTACTTATTCACTCCTAATAACAGACTTTATGATACAGAGTCTGTAATCACTGGTAATGACAGACTCTATGATACAGAGTCTGTAATCACTGGTAATAACAGACTCTGTGTATAATACAGAGTCTGTAATAACTGGCAATAACAGACTCTATGATACAGAGTCTTTAATCACTGGTAATAACAGACTCCATGATACAGAGTCTGTAATTACTGGTAGTAACAGACTCTGTGATACAGAGTCTGTAATCACTGGTAATGACAGACTCTATGATACAGAGTCTGTAATCACTGGTAATAACAGACTCTGTGTATGATACAGAGTACTTATTCACTCCTAATAACAGACTTTATGATACAGAGTCTGTAATCACTGGTAATGACAGACTCTATGATACAGAGTCTGTAATCACTGGTAATAACAGACTCTGTGTATAATACAGAGTCTGTAATAACTGGCAATAACAGACTCTGTGTATGATACAGAGTCTGTAATCATTGGGAATAACAGACTCTGTGTATGATACAGAGTATGTAATCACTGGTAATAACAGACTATGTGTGTGATACAGAGTCTGTAATCACTGGTAATAACATACTCTGTGTATAATACAGAGTCTGTAATCACTGGCAATAACAGACTCTGTGTGATACAGAGTCTGTAATCACTGGTAATAACAGACTCTGTGTGTGATACAGAGTCTGTAATTAATGGTAATAACAAACTATGTGATATAGAGTCTTTAATCACTGGTAATAACAGACTCCATGATACAGAGTCTGTAATTACTGGTAATAACAGACTCTGTGATACAGAGTCTGTAATCACTGGTAATGACAGACTCTATGATACAGAGTCTGTAATCACTGGTAATAACAGACTCTGTGTATGATACAGAGTACTTATTCACTCCTAATAACAGACTTTATGATACAGAGTCTGTAATCACTGGTAATGACAGACTCTATGATACAGAGTCTGTAATCACTGGTAATAACAGACTCTGTGTATAATACAGAGTCTGTAATCACTGGCAATAACAGACTCTGTGTATGATACAGAGTCTGTAATCATTGGGAATAACAGACTCTGTGTATGATACAGAGTATGTAATCACTGGTAATAACAGACTATGTGTGTGATACAGAGTCTGTAATCACTGGTAATAACATACTCTGTGTATAATACAGAGTCTGTAATCACTGGCAATAACAGACTCTGTGTATGATACAGAGTATGTAATCACTGGTAATAACAGACTATGTGTGTGATACAGAGTATGTAATCACTGGTAATAACAGACTATGTGTGTGATACAGAGTATGTAATCACTGGTAATAACAGACTATGTGTGTGATACAGAGTATGTAATCACTGGTAATAACAGACTATGTGTATGCTACAGAGTATGTAATCACTGGTAATAACAGACTCTGTGTATGATACAGAGTACTTATTCACTCCTAATAACAGACTCTATGATACAGAGTCTGTAATCACTGGTAATAACAGACTCTATGATACAGAGTCTGTAATCACTGGTAATAACAGACTATGTGTATGATACAGAGTCTGTAATAACTGGTAATAACAGACTCTATGATACAGAGTCTGTAATCACTGGTAATAACAGACTCTGTGTATGATACAGAGTACTTATTCACTCCTAATAACAGACTCTATGATACAGAGTCTGTAATCACTGGTAATAACAGACTCTGTGTATGATACAGAGTACTTATTCACTCCTAATAACAGACTCTATGATACAGAGTCTGTAATCACTGGTAATAACAGACTCTGTGTATGATACAGAGTACTTATTCACTCCTAATAACAGACTCTATGATACAGAGTCTTTAATCACTGGTAATAACAGACTCTATGATACAGAGTCTGTAATTACTGGTAATAACAGACTCCATGTATCAGAGTCTGTAATCACTGGTAATAACAGACTCTATGATACAGAGTCTGTAATCACTGGTAATAACAGATTTTGTGTATGATACAAAGTATGTAATTACTGGTAAAAACAGACTCTGTCTATGGTACAGAGTCTGTAATCGTTCGTGATAGCAGACTCTGTGTGATACAGAGTCTGTAATCACTGGTAATAACAGACTCTGTGTATGATACAGAGTCTGTAATCACTGGTAATAACAGACCCTGTGATACAGAGTCTGTAATTACTGGTAATAGCAGACCCTGTGATACAGAGTCTGTAATCACTGGTAATAACAGACTCTGTGATACAGAGTCTGTAATCACTGGTAATAACAGACTATGTGTATGCTACAGAGTATGTAATCACTGGTAATAACAGACTATGTGTGTGATACAGAGTATGTAATCACTGGTAATAACAGACTATGTGTATGCTACAGAGTCTGTAATAACTGGTAATAACAGACTCTGTGTATGATACAGAGTACTTATTCACTCCTGATAACAGACTCTATGATACAGAGTCTGTAATCACTGGTAATAACAGACTATGTGTATGATACAGAGTCTGTAATAACTGGTAATAACAGACTATGTGTGCGATACAGAGTCTGCAATCACTGGTAATAACAGACTCTGTGTATGATACAGAGTCTGTAATCACTGATAATAGCAGACTCTATATGACACAGAGTCTGTAATCACTGGTAATAACAGACTATGTGTATGCTACAGAGTCTGTAATCACTGGTAATAACAGACTTTATGATACAGAGTCTGTAATCACTGGTAATAACAGACTATGTGTATGCTACAGAGTCTGTAATAACTGGTAATAACAGACTTTATGATACAGAGTCTGTAATCACTGGTAATAACAGACTATGTGTATGCTACAGAGTCTGTAATAACTGGTAATAACAGACTTTATGATACAGAGTCTGTAATAACTGGTAATAACAGACTATGTGTATGCTACAGAGTCTGTAATAACTGGTAATAACAGACTTTATGATACAGAGTCTGTAATAACTGGTAATAACAGACTCTGTGTATGATACAGAGTCTGTAATCACTGGTAATAACAGACTATGTGTATGATACAGAGTCTGTAATCACTGGTAATAACAAACTATGTGTATGATACAGAGTCTGTAATCACTGGTAATAACAGACTATGTATATGATACAGAGTCTGTAATCACTGGTAATAACAGACTATGTGTATGATACAGAGTCTGTAATCACTGGTAATAACAGATTCTGTGTGTGATACAGAGTTTTTAGTCACTGGTAATAACAGACTCTGTGTATGATACAGAGTCTGTGATCACTGTTAATATCAGTCTCCATGATACAGAGTCTGTAATCATTGATAATAACAGACTCTATGTATCAAAGTCTGTAATCCCTGGTAATAACAGGATCTGTGTGTGATACAGAGTCTGTAATAACTGGTAATAACAGACTCTGTGTGTGATACAGAGTCTGTTATCACTGGTAATAACAGACGCTGTGATACAGAGTCCATACTCACTGGTAATAGCAGACTCTGTGATACAGAGTCTGTAGTCACTGGTAATAGCAGACTCTGTGATACAGAGTCTGTAGTCACTTGTAATAACAGACTCTGTGATAGAGACTCTGTAATTACTGGTAATAACAGACTCTATGATACAGAGTCTGTAATCACTGGTAATAACAGACTATGTGTATGCTACAGAGTCTGTAATAACTGGTAATAACAGACTCTGTGTATGCTACAGAGTCTGTAATAACTGGTAATAACGGACTCTGTGTATGATACAGAGTCTGTAATCACTGGTAATAACAGACTCTGTGTATGATACAGAGTCTGTAATAACTGGTAATAACAGACTCTGTGATACAGAGTCTGTAATCACTGGTAATAACAGACTCTGTGTATGATACAGAGTCTGTAATAACTGGTAATAACAGACTCTGTGTATGATACAGAGTCTGTAATAACTGGTAATAACAGACTCTGTGATACAGAGTCTGTAATCACTGGTAATAACAGACTCTGTGTATGATACAGAGTCTGTAATAACTGGTAATAACAGACTCTGTGTATGATACAGAGCAATCAATGCCAGTCATAAAGTTGCGCTCCGAAAATCCGGTCCGCGGTCGATCGATTGTGCAATAAATAAACCCTTTCAACGCTGAATAATTTTGTATAAACAATGGAGAATAAAGAGTTTTTCAATTTGAAATCATCATAAATGTCTTAGTTAGCTCTTTCCGGTTCATTTGAATACCTATGTTATGGGTCTACGACCATTATAACTATTTTAATTCTTTCAGTGCGAGGATCATCTTTATACGTCAGAATCTGACGTCTACAGACGTCAGATTCTGACGTATATAGACGATCCTCGCACTGAAAGGGTTGATGCGTCAGTGTCTGATCAATGATTTTTATTTATTTTATAATGACAGATTTATATCTCATCGGAATAATGTCTTAACGTGGAGATTTAAAAACCAGTCTTTATAGGTGAATTTATCATTTGAATAGGGTTACCCTCACATTTTTCATCAAATTGTTGTTCTCAGTGTACACTGTCTTTCAGCATACAGGAACACAGCTATTGCCAGGCTTCCCAATTCTAACGCTAAGTAAGCCACTACCCGGTATGACTGGACCGCCTAACTCATGTACTGCGATGTCATCAGGGTAGTAAGCCACATGGTTTCATCAAACTCGAACTAACAGTTATCCCAGTAAGCACAAAACATTTGTATAACATTTATACAACGTTATACAATTTTTATACAAATTACTACATGTCAAATGGTCTAACTTTAAAAATATTCAATATTTTTCTACGAAATCCTCAGGATAGATGCCAAATGACTAGAAATATGTTTTACAAAATTGAATGACAATCGCTTGAGAATTGACTGAGTACATAACGAAAAGCTAACTTTTATTTTGGACCAGCTTCCACCGTCGGACAGACTATCCCAGTAAACACAAAACATTTTTATAACATTTATACAACGTCTAAAATCTTACCAAACTCCGGCCTCCAAAGGTCAATAGGGGTCATTAACAGACAATAAAATACAATCACCTGCGCATGCGCACTGAATAATTTGCAGAGGATGCAAAATATTTCATCGTTATTTGGGATGCTATTATTACAGCCATAGTCACCCGCCATTATCTTTACTTACTGCTACTGAAAGACGGGATTAATTTTGCATGTTTTTTATTGTTATACTGCGGGTCCCGATTTTTATTGCTGTTCCATGTCCTCCGTCTATAGATATCATGAATTGCTGGCCCAGTGCTGTTTCAATGCTGGGCGAGTGTCGCAAACATTGGCCCATATTTGAAATGACATTGATTGTGTCCCTTAGTGGCCAAGTCGATTATCTTGTGGTCATTGTTTGACCCTGACCATGCACAGCAAACAAGAGACATCGACCCAATGTTGATATAATGCTGGGCCACCGTCTGCGACGCTGGCCCAGCATTATTCCAACATTGGGTGAAAGGCTCTTTCTTACTGACCAGTCGTTGTGGTCAGTAAACACGATATATCGATTTAATGGCGTTGTAACCCTTACAGAACTGAAATATTTTTTTATAAATCATGGAGACCAAAGGGTTTTTTCAATTTGAAATCATCATAAATGTCTTAGTTAGCTCTTTTTGCTTCATTTGAATACCTATGTTATCAGGTTATTTGCCTACGGCCATTATAAATTAGTCTACTCTTTAAGTGCTTAGATGACATTAGGCTCTGTTCGATTCGCACTGATCTTAAGATAGTTCAGTGATCCGGTTAGCTTAGGTTTGTATTCCCGAGACGTGAATTAATACCAGTTGCCTCGTAAAAAATAAACAGTCTGAGTAAAATAAACCATCTGGTTTGGCGATCCGGTTCCAAATCTAAATCTACAGCCCTTCAAAAAACACTTTGAGCCAGAGAAACGTCTGGTTTGGCAAGCCGGTTCAAGATCCTGATGGTTTGGTCGATCCGGTTCTAGTTTGGACAGATCTGGTGCAAATCAAACGCTCTGGATTGGTAAACCGGTTTAAGATCGGTACGAATTGAACATGCCCTTATTCGTCGAACATGGTTAGATTCTGACGTCTATAGACGTCAAATTCTGACCAAAGACAAAAGTCGATCCCCGCCTGCATGATGTTCCACCGTCTGCAGTGCAGGCCCAACCTTATTTCAACATTGGCACAATTATATGGAATTGATTGTGTCCGGTTTCAAACCTGTCGATCCAATGCTGGTCCAATTTTGGGCCAACGTCTGCGACGCTGGCCCAGCATTAGCCCAGCATTGGGACAGCTTCCCGTTGTTGTGTACGGCCTTGCTGGTAATGATCATAAAAGGTCAGTTTGTCACACTCCCCACCCCTCTAGCCCCTCTCCACTTACAGATAGGCTGATCCAATGGTGGGTCAATGTTCGGCCACCGTCCGCGACGCTGGGCCAACATTACACCAACATTATATCAGCACATTGTGTTTCTGCTGGTCGTCACTGCTGCAATATCTCAGCAAACACGACACGTTGAAACAATGATGTTTTAATGTTGGTCCAGCGTCTGCGACGCTGGCCCAACATTAAAACATCATTGTTTTAATGTGTCGTGTTTGCAGATATTGACCGTCGCTGACTTGTCCTGTCACGCTGGAGGGATCGATCGGGATTTAGATACTCTGTGTGTAACATATAGGCTTCAAACATAGGATGTAAAGTCAGATCCTGAAGGAATGGATGAAAGAATAAATGAATGAATGAACTGATTAATAAATGAATAAATGAATGAATGAATGAATGAATGAATGAATGAATGAATAAATGAATGAATGAATGAATGAATGAATGAATGAATGAATGAATGAATGAATGGAAGAATGAATGAATGAATGAATGAATGAATGAATGAATGAATGAATGAATGAATTGATGAATGAATGAATGGATGAAAGAATGGATGGATGGATGGATGGATGGATGGATGGATGGATGGATGAATGAATGAATGAATGGATGGATGAATGAATGAATGAATGAATGAATGAATGAATGAATGAATGAATGAATGAATGAATGTGTGGATGAATGAATGGAAGAATGAATGAATGAATGAATGAATAAATGAATGAATGAATGAATGAATGAATGAATGAATGAATGAATGAATGATTTGATAAATGAATAAATGAATGAATAATGAATGAATAAATTGATGAATGAATGAATGAATGAATGAATGAATGAATGAATCAGTGAGTGATTGAGTGAATGAGTGAATGAATAGACGAGTGAATGAATAAATGAATGAATGAATGAATTATTTTGAGTGAGTGAGTGAGTGAGTGAGTGAGTGAGTGAGTGAGTGAGTGAGTGAGTGAGTGAGTGAGTGAGTGAGTGAGTGAGTGAGTGAGTGAGTGAGTGAGTGAGTGAGTGAGTGAGTGAGTGAGTGAGCGGGTGAGTGAGTGAGTGAGTGAGTGAGTGAGTGAGTGAGTGAGTGAGTGAGTTAGTGAGTGAGTGAGTGAGTGAGTGAGTGAGTGAGTGAGTGAGTGAGTGAGTGAGTGAGTGAGTGAGTGAGTGAGTGAGTGAGTGAGTGAGTGAGTGAGTGAGTGAGTGAGTGAGTGAGTGAGTGAGTGAGTGAGTGAGTGAGTGAGTGAGTGAGTGAGTGATTGAGTGAATGAGTGAATGAATAGACGAGTGAATGAATAAATGAATGAATGAATGAATGAATGAATGAATTATTTTGGGTGAGTGAGTGAGTGAGTGAGTGAGCGGGTGAGTGAGTGAGTGAGTGAGTGAGTGAGTGAGTGAGTGAGTGAGTGAGTGAATGATGAGTGAAAAGCCCAAGTATACCGTGTTGGCTCAATATTGACCAATGTTATGTCTTTTATGTCTACTAATTGATAGCGTGTCATTTGAGGACAGTGACATTATCGTAGGTTTACCAACCTCCACCCACACAATAATATGACATTTCCACAGTTCTGTAGATCACACACGTATAGCTGGTTCTAACCATGCAATATCGCGAGGGAAGGAAGTCCGAAGTCGGGACTATGTCCTACTCTTATCAAATGACTCCAAGGTTTCTTTATAGTGCACATCACCATAGACAACAGTGCACACTCCTGTCAGTTTGAGCAGTTTGGAGCACTGTATATGCACAACCTCGATGACAAATATCCGACCGGCCGGGATTCGAACCCAGTACGATATGGGGAAATACAGCACTCGTCCAAGTAATAAAGTGTGAGCACTTAGACGAATGAATGAATAAATGAATGAATGAATGAATGAATGAATGAATGAATGAATGAATGAATAAGTGAGTGAGTGAGTGAGTGAGTGAATGCATGGATGGATAAGTGAATGAATGAATGAATGATTGAATGAATGAATGAATAAATAAATGAATGAATGAATGAATGAATGAATGAATGAATGAATGAATGAATGAATGAATGAATGAATGAATGAATGAATGACATTGGACATGTGCTGTATTTACCCATATCGCACGAAAATTAAAAAACGTTTGTATTTTCTCACACGATCAAGTCATACATGACATAACTCATTTACTATAATACACTTGCAGTTCAAGCTAGGTGTATAGAAACAGGGCGATAACGATATACGTCTCACAGTGAAAACCACAACACAGAGTGTGATATGGGCTGATACCGATATGCGTCTCACAGTGAAAACCACAACACAGAGCGTGATATGGGCTGATACCGATATGCGTCTTACAGTGAAAACCACAACACAGAGTGTGATATGGGCTGATAACGATATACGTCTCACAGTGAAAACCACAACACAGAGTGTGATATGGGCTGATACCGATATGCGTCTCACAGTGAAAACCACAACACAGAGCGTGATATGGGCTGATACCGATATGCGTCTCACAGTGAAAACCACAACACAGAGCGTGATATGGGCTGATAACGATATACGTCTCACAGTGAAAACCACAACACAGAGTGTGATATGGGCTGATACCGATATTCGTCTCACAGTGAAAACCACAACACAGAGCGTGATATGGGCTGATACCGATATGCGTCTCACAGTGAAAACCACAACACAGAGCGTGATATGGGCTGATAACGATATACGTCTCACAGTGAAAACCACAACACAGAGCGTGATATGGGCTGATACCGATATACGTCTCATAGTGAAAACCACAGCACAGAGTGTGATATGGGCTGATACCGATATACGTCTCAAAGTGAAAACCACCACACAGAATGTGATATGGGCTGATACCGATATACGTCTCATAGTGAAAACCACAGCACAGAGTGTGATATGGGCTGATACCGATATACGTCTCAAAGTGAAAACCACCACACAGAGTGTGATATGGGCTGATACCGATATACGTCTCACAGTGAAAACCACAGCACACAGGGTGATATAGGCTGATACCGATATACGTCTCATAGTGAAAACCACAGCACAGAGTGTGATATAGGCTGATACCGATATATGTCTCACAGTGAAAACCACAGCACACAGTGTGATAGGGCCTACTATACTGTAGATCTGGTAATTTTCGCGGGTTTTAATTTTCGCGACTTTCCGATTTTGGGACTATTCGCGAAGTTTTGAATTTGCGAATTTTCCTTTTTCTTTAGTAGCGCCATTATAATAATAATTTTCTTTAATCCTTGATTCTCGAATTCGCGAATTTTCCTCCTCGCGAAATTCGCGAAAATTAAAACGTCGCGAATATTGCCAGTATAGGCTGATACCGATATACGTCTAATAGAGAATTGGTCACAATGAAAACCACAGCACAGAGTCTGACATAGGCTGATACATATATATGTCTGCTGGAGGAAACCACTGCAGAGAGTGTGATGTAGGCTCATACCGATCCGATATACATCTCGTGCTGAAAACCACTATACAGAGTATGATATTGGCTGATACCGATATACGTCGCTCAATGAAGCCACTGCACATACCGATATACGTCTCATAATGAAAACCACAGCACAGAGTGTGATATGGACTGATACCGATATACGTGTCATAGTGAAAACCACAGCACAGAGTGTGATATGGGCTGATACCGATATATGTCTCATAGTGAAAACCACAGCACAGAGTGTGATATGGGCTGATACCGATATACGTCTCATAGTGAAATCCACTGCACAGAGTGTGATATGGACTGATACCGATATACGTCTCATAGTGAAAACCACAGCACAGAGTGTGATATAGGCTGATACCGATATACGTCTCATAGTGAAACCTCGACACAGAGTGTGATATAGGCTGATGCCGAAATACGTCTCACAGTGGAGTGGAGTTTGAGAAGTATTCATATTTATCAAATCTCAGGCGAAGTATTTGCCATTTTTTTTTATTGTAGAAAGACACTTTGAAAAAAATGCCAGTTACAAAATTTAACCCGTACAAAGCTTAAATATATCCGTACAAACCACGAAGAGCAAAGGGTTATTTGCAATTTATTCAATTATTAATGTCTTAGTTAGTTCTTGTCGTTTCATTTGAATATCCATGGTATGGGTCTACGTCCATTAGAAATATTTAACTCTTTCAGTGCGGTGATCGACTTTAGACGTCAGAATCTGCCGTCTGTATATTAAAAATCATTTCATCAGAAAATGCTACCAAGACATAATACATCATGGAATCAGAGCATTTGCCTAATTTCGTACACAAAACTTACAAAAAAATACATGATTTGTTCTTTAATTTGTTCTACGCTTAAGTGGGAATTTCTGCAGGAATTTATATTTTAGTGGGAAAGTTGTCCTGAGCTGCTGGCCCACTTGTGATTAATTAATGGCTGTGCCAGCATAAGGCTAATGCTGGGCCAGCATTAGGCAAATGCTTGGCCAGCATTAAGCCAATGTCTCTCTCTAATGATATCACTTTGAAAGTACGTACAGCCAAGCAGACACGCAGACGTTTGCCCAACACTGCGTCACTGTTGGGTTAATATCTATAGTAAATTCACGAACGTGATAAACCAAGGTTGGTACAATGCTGGTTCAATGTGTCAGACGTTGATCCAGCAATAACCCAGCAAACACGAGACATTAAGCCAATGTTAGTTTAATGTTGGGCCAGCGTCGTAGACGGTGGACCAACAGTGAACCAGCATTGGCTCAACGTCTCGTGTTTGCTGGGAAGACTTTGTTTCTCGGTTCATGTTGTATGGCAAAGTTGGTTCAATGCTGGTACAACGTTTGAGACGTTGACCCAGCAGTGATACACACCATCTCTCTGTGTTCATGTTGTCCGTTGCCGAGACATTATATATTATTCATACTTCATAATATGAGGTGTACTGTAGGCCTACATGGGGTCAGTAAGAACCAGCACCTGGCTAGGATTTGAGCCAAGCATTTCTAAATCTCGAGCTACAACTGAACCGAAGAAACCATGGGAACCGATATGTTCTGCTCGCAATACCCAGCACACCTGAGACATTGACTGAATGTTTGTCCAATGATGGTCTACCGTATACGACGTGGGCCCACCATTGGTCAACGTCTGGTGTTTGCTGGGAATATAGTCGCCATAACGCCTCCATGCAAACAACAGTAACTGCTTAACCCGCTAAACCCTCACAAAGCATTAAACTTGAAAAGTAAGCAGTTACTGCTGTTTGTCTTTGCTCGGCGGTCAGTATGCCAGTACTCGATGGCAGAAGAGAATCCTGCAGCTCAAAGGCAAACAGCAGTAACTGCTTACTTGTAAAGTGAGCAGTTACTGCTGTTTGTCTTGCCCGGCGGTCAGTATGCCAGTACTCGATGGCAGAAGACAATCCCGCAGCTCAAAGGCAAACAGCAGTAACTGCTTACTTGTAAAGTAAGCAGTTACTGCTGTTTGTCTTTGCATCTCTGAAGGGTGACCTAATTTCCTAAAAACTAGGGTCTTAGAACGATTTTTTATGGAACTGGTTAATTATAACAATAGTTTTTTTTCATTTGTCATCCACTTCAAGTCATCTTGAGCCACTGCAAGTTGAGAAAAAAACGATCTTGAAAGCTCACCCAGTAAACACGACACATTGACTGAATGCTGGGTTAATGTTGACCCGTCGTCTCCGTGCTAATGTGTTCAATGTGCTCACAGCTTAGTCATCATCTGGTCGTAACGATCTTGAAACTGACGCCTGAATTGAATCATATTGTAGTATCACTTTATGTGGGAGAGGTGAAATCATGCAAGTTTTAGTAGATAACTGTTTTGCAGTTCTCCAATGAACAATGATAATATATGATGAAGACCAGGGGGTGGTTTCACCATAAACTCAGCTCAGGCTCCGCTCGATTCGTACCGATCTTAAACCGGTTTACCAATCCAGAAGAGCGTTTGATTTACCCGGGACTTCGGTATGAGTTTTTATCACATTCTGTTGTACAGAGGATATAGCAATATTATTGTACCTGATCCCAGCAGACACGATACGTTGGCACAACGTTGGTGTAATGTTGGCCAACGTCTGAGACGCTGGCCCGACATTACAGCGACGTTGTGCCAACGTCTGGTGTTCGCTGAATTCTCTTCTCCATTGTGGATCATAACCTGGAGGTAACACGTTCGAGTCTTGACTGGGCTGGATGTGTGTTGTCACAGTTGTGGATACATACAGTGCTCCAAACTGTTCAAAGATATGGATTGTACAGTGCTCCAAACTGCTCAAAGGTATGGATTGCATAGGGATACCTATGCCATTAAAGTCACTCACTCAACATCGAAATGACGTCACATGAGAGAATACGTTACATGAGAGATGACGTCACATGAGAGATGACGTCACACGAGAGATGACGTAACATGAGAGATGACGTCACATTAAAGATGACGTCACATGGGAGATGACGTCACTGACGTCGAAGATGGTACCTGCAAATTAATTAGGTCACTTGATAAATAAAACCACAGGATATGAGTTGACGGGAAATAACAAAGTAGTGTTTACAGAATAACACTTCCCATGGTCCCACTCCAGAGGGAGACTTCCGGCTGGTTATTGTCATGTAGAATGTATAATGTTTTTACTGAAGCCAGCAAAACAAGAGCCTCTCTATCCGCCACCCGTCCATCAAACAAAACGTTAGATCCACGTTGGACCAGCGTCGTATGTTACGTTTCTATGTCGCCACACCTCAGACTTAGACAATGATAGTCGATCCGAACATAACCCTTGGAGGTCTAAACTATCAAATTTAATTTCCATTCATTATAAGTTGTTTTTCTCCTCCAGCGTACCACAACTTCAATATCTGAAAATGACTTCTGCAATTCAAGTCGAATAACAAATAGTCGAATAATTCAATATTGGAAATGTCTACGTTTCATAAATATAATTATTTTCGTCATTTGAAGCTGAAAATTGCGCCAGCTATTCCAGCTTCAAATGAATGAAAAATAAATAGATAGGAAGAGTATTAACCCTCCCCCGGGCTAGGGGGAATACCCTTCCTATCTATGTATTTTTCATCCATCTGAAGCTGAAAATTGAGCTAGCTACTGCAGCTTCAAATACATGAAAAATACGAACAAACCAGAAAATTTAAAAAAAAAATGAATCAGGCTTTAGGCCACTTATGTGCACATACAGGCTAAATTGGGCCAGGAGAACCTCCTGAGGATGGTGAGATTGGTGAGATGACACTGCCCTCCAGACACAGGATTTTAAATTCAAACCCTGGATTTCTGAGGCCGACCACGCTACCTCTCGATCACAGAGGCTCCCAACAATACTGAGTTTTACGAGTGGATGGGGAAGAAACATTTTTGTTTCTTTTAAACCACCGAGACCGGGAAACGAACCCCGAACTCTTGCGTGAAAGGCAGCGGTCCTAACCACTACCCTAGGGCCCCCGCTCAACTATAGAAAAGGATGTTCTTGCGAAACCACAGCGTTGGGGACACAAAATCACTTCAGTAGGAATAGGGTTCAGTGAGATACTTGGCCTGTATTTTTAAAGGAGCTATTGATTCGGGACAATTCAGACTGCCACTTAATTTGTTGTTGGCGTGAAACAAACTGACTGACTGAGCAGAGAGACGTCATAATATTGTTGTGATCGATATGTGAAGTGGATGATTTGCGGACTTGTTGTTCGTTCGACGGTGCGGATTGTCCAGAAACGAAACCTCGCTTGTCGCTGATTCTCACTCAATTCTCAAGTGACTTTTATGATAATTTGCTATTGTCCAGTAATTTGCAACAACTCTGTCGACTCTGGAAATCTGTCGACATTTTTATGAGTATTTCAAACGCCAGATCGTTCGATATGTAACCCAATTCTGATATACAACCCGAGTGAAGTGGGTTTATAGAAAACACAGTTTGATAATCTACATGAAGTTTAGTTGAGAATTGACAGACAAAGCAGGGAAAAGTCAGTGTTCATTTTTGCCTCCACCGTCAACTTAACCCCCCGTGGCCAGAGCCCGAGCTGAGCTTGTGTCAAAATAACTAGTGTACAATATCAAACACAAATTATATGGGTTGTCGCATGGTTAACTCATAAGCGCTTATTTTTTTTACGCTTCATTTGAATACCTATGCGGGGATCGTCTTTAGACGTCATAATCTGACGTCTATAGACGTCACGAGACGTCAGTCTATAGACGTCATGGCGTCTATAGACGTCAGATTCTGTTCTGAGTCTAATGTCGATCACCGCGCTGAAAGGATTTAAGTCTGCCAAAATAATCATGGAAAGTATAATTTCGATTCAACTGGATTTTCATCCTTATGGATGCGTGTTTAAGAAATATAGCAACAATGATCATTATGTTCTGTTTGACATTACCATAAATGTTATAAAAGTAAACACATTTGTTTTTTGTGTAATTGATAGGTAAATTTGTTTTGTTTTCAACCCTTTCAGGCCTGAATTTATCATTGTCATCTTCATCCACTACAAGCCGCGAATTGCTATCGCAATTCTCGACTTGTAGTGGATGAAGATGATTTGATGTGGTTCAAAAATTATAGAAAATTGCATTTATTGGTATATCAGTTTCACGAGAATTTCCGTTCGAAAACCCCTGGTTGTAGGAAAATTAAGTTTTTTTTCAGGGATGCAAAAAGATGCTTTAATGCATCGTGAGGGCTTAAAGGGTTAACTCAATCAAGTAAAGACATTCAAACAATAGGTGCTACGCATCTCCTAACAAATTATATATGATGCACGCTAGAGCAGTAATATCTTTCTCTGGACACTAGTCCATTTTTTTATTATGGACTGCTTGATACATGAATGACTATTCTCTCCTTTTTCAATGGGTGACTTAGTGTTGCATGTATGTAATTTTCATATATAATGCCACAATAATGCTGGTAATAATTACAAATAATTTTATAATTTCAATTCAATTCTAAAATGTTTATACAATCTACATTAGGTAAACGTTAAAAGGTTATCATTCTTTTTTAAAAGAAATTGATCTCTTAAAATTGTCTATACTATCAGAAAGTTTGCATTCACCTCATTGTTATTCAAAATATTTGACAATTCAACCGGAGTCTAAACTAGATTAATACAACGTAATCATTTTAACTAAAAAATCCAAAAGTCTAGTATTTAAATTTAAATATAATTAAATTTAAAAGTAACGCAGCTTACATTTATCCCCAGCTGCCCACAAATGCACCATTCTTGACTTCACAATGTTATACAATGGTTCTCCACCCAATTCACCAATAACATGTAATTAGGTTGTTGGTGATTTCACTCTTAAAATATCTTTACAATACTTAAAATGTACCTTCTCAAGCATTAAAAATGTTAGGATCATCTTAACTTTTTTAATGATAAACATGATAAATGAATAAAAGTTAAGATAAGATTTCTGAGTGAAACGTTCCTCAAGACTGTGTGTTTGCCATCGTGGTCGTGGCATTGGTGCCTATGATGTATAGGATAAAGCCCGAGGAGCTCTCCATTCTTAGCTGGGAAAAAGGTCCGAGGCTGAAGGCCGAGGCCTTTTTCACAGCTAAGAATGTAGAGCTCCGAGGGTTTTAACTGACTCAAAACACATCCGAACATAATGAAGATATCTTATAATCAACAGCTCGGTCACACCTGACTGATTATAGCACAATTATTTGATTTATTCTTGATCGACAATTACTCTCAATTCCCGACAAAGAAAATAATGTAGCGGTGTGTTTTCAAATACTTTAAATGTAGTTTCAGAAGCCATGAAAAATGTTAAGATCATCTCTTTCTTTTTAATGATAAATGACTGAGAGCTAAGATAATATTTTCTGAATGAATCGATCCACAGGACTGTACGTCTGTCACCATGGTCGTGCCATTGGTGACGAAAGAGTAGCACCCAGTAAACACACAACATTTTTATGGCATTGTACAATGTGGACCAGCGTCGAAGACGTTGGGCCAACGTTGTACAAATGTTATACAAATATTTTGCGTTTGCCGGGCAGAACTAGCCCCAGTGTCTGAAACATATTTCAGCCACATATTGACAGTGTACAAAATCGTGGGACATTTCTTTGGACGATCATATCTAAGATTTCCCATCAAATAATCAGGTCGAAAAACTTTTTTTTAGAATCAGTAGCATTTCTGTTACAAGCCCGCATCAGCTCAAAGGTCGTACAGTCATTAAAAAGTTACGGACATTTTGCGGACCTTGGGGTCGAGATCGCTCTCAGTCACCGCCATGTTGAATTTTTCGGGTAAAACAGATATATCAATCCACGGCCTCGGAGAGGACGACACGGCTATAGCAGAACGTGCTTGCTGTGATGCTGGGCAGATAATCGATCAGCGACGTTGAAACAATGTTGTTATAATGGTGGGTCACAGTCTGCAATGCTGGTCCAACTTCCATCCAACATTATGTTTGCTCAAAACATGGCTTCCCAGCAAACACAAGGCGTTGAACCAGTGTTGTTTGAATGCTGGTCCACCGTCTACGACGCTGGCCCAGCATTAAAACAACACTGTTTCAACGCCTTATGCGTGCTGGCTTATAATGTTGGCGGATCATTAATCCTCAACAACCCACTCTGTAGTCCTTATTGGTTTAATCTCGCTCGATAAAGAAAACAAAATGGTGGCCTGCTGTTACCAATGGCAACCGTTACAAACACCCGGCTTAGATCGTTACATATGTTACACCGTCCTGACTGCCCTACCTCTATTACTGACAGGGAAATGTAGTTAGAGCTACTTGTCACGCCTGAGATTTCACCTGGCTTAGATCGTTAGATCGTTATATATACGGTACATCGCCGTGGCTATCGAAACTCTATTACTGACAGGTCTTGGTCTGGTGTAGTTAACGCTACCTGTGACGCCTGAGGTTTCGCCTGGTATAGCTTAGATCATTACATATACATCGTCCTGGCTATCGGTTTGTCACTACTCTGGCATTCAGGTTGAAATAAACAATATGTTTTTATCACCCACTCGTAACATCAGCCACTCGTAAAATTATAATGGCCGTAGACCCATAACATAGATATTCAAATGAAGCGGAAAGGGCTAACTAAAACATTTATGATGATTTCAAAAACCCTTTTTTCTCTTGATTTATATAAAAAATATTTCATCGCCTTTAGGATAAAATATATCTATTTCCCCAAAACGGCTGCGAGACACTGCTTCAAGTGAATGAAAACTTAAATAAGATAACTCGACGGGAAAAGGGTTAATTTGCCTAATCATAAATACTGGTAAATGTAGAGGCTGTGACAATGGGGAGACATATAGAAAATAGAGAATATCTGCAGAAAAATCCGTCTAAGCCACTTTTTTTTCTTTTTTTTTAGATGGAATAAAATGCATATCTAAGGAAGGAGGGCGCGACATTTAAAAAAAACCCTTCCATTAACGTATTTCTGGAAAAGTTAATGAGGGCGACAAAATATAAAACTTCAGATTTACTTGAAAAAAATAAACTCATATGTGGTTCAATGTTTTTTATCTCCTAAAATAAACTGCTTTTTACTCGGAAATTAAAATCCAACTAATGCGTGCGCTGTGCTGAAAAAAAACATTTTTTTTTTTTTGGGGGGGGGGTGGGTAGTGCGCGGTCTTAATCTAATGCGCAGGCTCGTCTAAAACAGAGAAAAACACATTCTAGCTTAACCCTTACAGCGCGGGGACCGTATTTATACGTCAGAATCTGACGTATGTAGACGTCAGATTCTGACGTATGAAGACGATCCCCGCACTGAAAGAATTAAAATATTTATAATGGCCGTAGACCCATAACATAGGTATTCAAATGAGCCAGAAAGAAATAAGACATTAATGATTATTTCAAATTAAAAAAAACCCACCTTTTGTTTCCATAGTTTAAACAAAAATAATTGTAGAGTTGTAGTGGAGCTGTGGTATCACGCCAACGTCTCAGCAAACATTATATATTGGGCCACCGTTTGCGATGCTGTCCCAACATTAAACCAACATTGGGCCAACTTTTTGGTATTACAAGGGTGATTGGAGAATATTATTAATCTAGAGTTTATCACCCCTAGCCGACCTTGAACTCTGGCATCCGCCCACGTGACAGTATATTATTATTGGGCGGGATGACGTCCAGATGACCTTGCCCTCAACAACATGGCGTGCTGTATTGTAATAAAACCAAGAGATTATTGCAGGGTGAGAGGCCACCATATTAACTCTCATGAATATTCATCGATTATTACCAGTGATGATTAGCTGTTTAACCCTTTCAGCGCAGGGACCGATTTTAGACGTCAGAATCTGACGTCCATAGACGTCAGATTCTGTCGCTTAAAGTCGATCCCCAAATTGCTTTAAATGAAGCGGAAATACCTAACTAAGATATTTATGTTGAATTCAAATAAGTTTATATACAAATATTTCAGCGCTGTGACCGATTTTAGACGTCAGAATCTGACGTCCATAGACGTCAGATTCTGACGTCTAAAGTCGATCCCCGCACTGAAAGAGTAAAATATTTATAATGGTCGTAGACCAATAATATAGGTTTTCAAATGAAGCGGAAAAAGTTAACCGAGACATTTAAGATGATTTCAAATTGAAAAAAACCCCTTGGTCTCTATGGTTTATACAAAGATATTTCAGGACTCTAAGGGTTGATTGCCACAGAGGGTTAATTGCCATATAGATCCTGATAATCCTTTATTAATACCTATTAACGATGCTGATCGCTTAGAAGTCAGCTAGGCCGTATTCTTGACAAAGTTAAGACAATAATATTTGAGATAATCGTAATTATTATGATTATTTCAAATATTAAGATCCTGAGTGCAATGTAAGATTATCGTAAGTGCTATCCTCGAAATATTTAAGATGCGAATTATCGTAACTTCCCTCTCAACGTTACAATAGTTCCCGACCTGTTATTTTTAGGGTTTAGGGTTATTTTAATGCCTGTGTGTTATCAAAAAAGTTCTTGGTGTTATTCATGCTAATACTCACCTAGAAAATGTTGATTCGTAAACGGTGGTTTATGTCTAGGATAAAATCCGAGAAGCTCTAGAGGATTTTAACGGACTTAAAACACATCCGACCATAATGACGATCCTTCAAAATCAACAGCTCGGTCACACCTGACTGATTATAATACTATATGATAATTATCTGTACTTGATCAACAATAACTCACCATTTCTGGAATGCAGTGGTCGTACAAATAAAATAATGTAGTGGTGTGTTCTATTTTGTGCGGGGTTATAAAGCTCATGTGAGCCTTAAAGCGGATTCCCTTTCACTTGTCGTGTCCTCCCCCCTTCCCCCTGTGGAATATGAACAACGTTTCTAATTTTCTCATGTGATTAATTCATACATGACTGAATCAATGAATGGACGTGTGGCCACTGATTGTGCATATATAGGCTAAACTGGGCCAGAAGAACATCCTGATGATGGTGAGATGAATGAGATGACATTGCCCTCCAGACACAGGATTCGAAATTCGAACCCTCGCGGTCGCGGCCGAGCACGCTACCTCTCGGTCTTTTATGAGTGAACTGGAGAGAAAGATTTGTTTCTTTGAAACCTGAATGACAGAGTGTGGGGGTCAGTGTGTAAGCATACTATTGGTCTGAGAGGGTCAGTCTGTTCTAGCGGCAATGCTTGACAACAGACTTTAGAGGGTCAGTCTATTGACCTAATTTAGTCTGTACTATTGGCCTTAGAGGGTTAGTCAGTCCTACTGGCTTTAGAGGGTTAGTCAGTCTATAGGCCTTAGAGGGTCAGTCTGTCCTAGCGGCAATGCTTGACAACAGACAAAAGCAGGACAGGCAATATCCTGTTTATTGTATAAGGCATCTGAGATCAATGGTTATTATACAAGGCCAGCTGATCAAAGGCGAGCTGCTCTAGTCCATATTAAGTATAGGATAAAGCCCAAAGAATTCTACATTCTTAGCTGTGAAAAAGGCCTAGGCCGAAGGCCGAGACCTTTTTCACAGATAAGAATGTAGAGATCCTAAGGGTTTTAACTGACTTAAAACACATCCCACCATAATGAGGATCTCTCATAATCAACAGCTCGGTCACACCTGACTGATTATAGTATCGTAGGCCTACCATGATAATTGATCTGTACTTGATCAACAATAACTCTCCATTCCCGTCTTGGAATGTGGTGGTTGGACAAAGAAAATAATGTGGTGGTGTGCTTTAAGTCTGAATCCCTGACAGATCCTAGTCAAACGCAACCACGTGGGTTAGCGGCCTAGTTGGAGAGCTGAGCAAAAGCTTTGTGTGATCCTAATCCCAGCAGACACAAGACAGCAGAATCAATGTTGGTTTAACGCTGTTCCAGCGTCCAACGTTAAACCAACATTGATTCAACGTATTTTGTCTCCCTGGATAGAGTTTGACCCAACTCCCCTCAGAGTTGGGGAGCATGACAAAAACTGTGTTTTCGTTTGCTCGTAGCCAGTGCACACTGGGATCAACAATTTAAAAAAACAGTGTGAGTGCAACCCTATTCAAATCAATAAGTCACCTACACTCTGGACACAAAAGGTTCTTGAAGGTTCTTTCCCATATAGTGATATAGATATAGGATCCACATACACACCTGGTGTGTATCAGGTTCTTGAAGGTTCTTCCCCATATAGTAATATAGATATAGGTTTCACATGCTCATCAGTGCACGCTTGTTTTGGGACACATCTTTATGAATGACAAGGTTTACTCTGTATCGCACATATAGTGTGTTATTACGGACTACATCACAACTAAACAAATATGGGTAACTTGAAGTTGTGGATCGCGGTAGCGAGACACAACAAGTAGTTGAATTTTTTTATTATGTCTCCCCTTTGTACACAGAGGTGGGGGCATTTTGATTTACATCTGTCCGCTCAGTGCTATCTGTGGTGTTCTGTGAGTCTTCATTTCTGACCTGCGTGTAACAATGTTGCCAAAGGGCCGTAATTTGCTCACTTGTAAATCAAGTATATACTTCTTTTTCCCTTGCGTCACTGCGCTCGCTTTTGCCTGTCACAGCCCTTCCAAAAGACGGTATAAGCACACTTGTAAAATAAGCAGATACTCCCATTTTGCTGTCTGCAGCAGCGCGCCATGCTGAATGTGCACACGCTCCCGCTAGCATGAAGTACTGACTAGGGCTGAATGGATACTGGCCAGCACCGGCGACGCTGGCCCAACATTTAACAGACATTGAGTCAGTGTTGGCATGTAATCGCCGCCAGCAGTAAGCACTACCAGACCAGCTGCTATTGAACTCAGCCCAGCAAACACGATGCGTTGAACCAGTGCTGGTTTGATGCTGGGACAGCGTCGCTTAATACATAGTCTGTACTGTCCACGGGGGCCATTCAATAACATTAATTACAAAAGCCATTCACACTACATCTATTAGCGATCAACCCTATCCAGGTTATGCTGCTGGAGGGAAGACATCTTCAGTTTTTTGTTTACAAAAAAACTATACTCGCCGTCAAATTAACCAGGATCGCATGATTTTCGGCGATTTCTCCGTCAATTCTAAACCGATTGTATTCAAATTTTGCGAAGGCCATTTTCTATTCAAATCCTAACAGCCCTGAAAATTTCGTGAAATTATATAGCGTATTTCAAAAGTTAGACCATTTGACATTGAAATTACGACGTTCCTCTTTAACCCCATTAAACTAATTTTACAATTTTATTACATGGCAAATGGTCTAACTTTTGAAATTTTAAATAATATTTTGCGAAATTTTCACCTCTGTTAGGATTTTAATAGAAAATGGCATCTGCAAAATTTCGAGGAAATCGGTTCAAAATTGACGGAGAAATCGCCGAAAATCATGCGATCCTGGTTGGTCATTTTTAATTTGACGGCGAGTATAGACCATTCTAGTTATTATTTAAAAATTGTTTAATTTAGCGCCCTACTGGTTAATATGGTTTGAGAAATAAACAACACAATTTGTAACTGTCGTCTTACTATTTTCTTCTATTTTTACTCCACATTAGAATTTTGGTGGCAAAAATGACCTACTGATATGTACTTTAAAAAAATTGTTAAACTCTATTGAATGCATTCGAACCGTATGTCTGTGTACCAGCCTGTCAGTACATTATTCTGCACATATTTTAGTTTGTAGATAGATAGATAGATATTTATTGACATAAAGAAAAGTCATTACTGAGTTATTTGTCATAAAAATGAATATATGTACATGTATATACAATATGGTTAATTTGCTAAAATCACACGATATTGCACTGTATATATTGCACTGTATATAAACCCATGTTAAATAAATCAGGCTTAATTCTGCTTGGCCTCAATCAATATAATTATTATCAATATATTATCAATATATTATGATACACACGTCTGGGTGGTCAGACCACGCCGACGACCGAGTAAAATCAAGACATTGATCCAAAGCTGGTTAAATGTTGGTCCAGCGGCGTAGTCGATGGACCAACATTGATCAAGCATTGTGTAGATGTCACTTGCTTGCGGGACCTTCAACTGAGCTGCAGTACTTAGTGTGTCTTTGTGTCTCTTATCTGGGTGTAGTAGTAGTAGTAGTAGAATATTACTTTACGAACAGCAAAGAATTACAGTATTCAAAGCGACTTCTCACTGGAGCATTGGCTAGAGAAATTACAGTAGCTTTGTTTAGAAGAATTCGAATGCGTCTAAGCTAGTGATTATGGTAGAAAGCTGATCTAAAAAATATTTGAGACATGTTTCTTGAATGAAAGATCTGGATCAAAAGCCACACCCAGGTTTCGTGTGGAGTCTATTTCTCTGCAAAATTTTAGTTCAGAAGTTCAGCTGGGAAAATTTGAGCGTGTTAAATTACAAATGATCATAAATTCTGTCTTACTAAGGATGAAGTTTCAAAACGATTGTTGGAGGTCTGCTCTGCGAATCTAGCGAATTTCGTTGTTTGACGTCAGATTATGACGTCTAAAGTCGGTCCCCGCACTGAAAGAATTAAAATATTTATAATGGCCGTAACATTGGCAGTTACTGGCTTTTGGCCTGGCAGTTACTGGCTTTTGGCTTTACAGTTACTGGCTTTGGCTTTACAGTTACTGGCTTTTGGCTTGGCAGTTACTGGCTTTTAGCTTGACAGTTACTGGCTTTTGGCCTGGCAGTAACTGGCTTTTGGCTTTTCAGTTACTGGCTTTTAGCTTTACAGTTACTAGTTTTTGGCTTGGCAGTTACTGGCTTTTGGCTCGCCAGTTACTGGCCTTTGGCTTTACAGTTACTGGCTTTTGGCTTGGCAGTTATTGGCTTTTAGCCTGGCAGTTACTGGCTTTTGGCTTTACACGGCAGAGCACTTCACAACCGTATCGATCAGATCTGAACAACAAAAATACTAAGGTCCAGTTTATTGGTTTTGACCCTTTCAATGCGGGCGACTGTTCTGAGCGTTTGTAACCCTTTCAGTACGCGCGACTATTCTATAACATGAGTGTCTATAACATGAGTTTTCTCAGTTTATTACAGACTCTCTATTGCGTAGGCGTACGTGGTCTATCATTACTGACTATTGGCAGCCTATGTGTGGACCGGGCGAGGTTTACAAATAGTGATTTGACCAAACTAAACTGCTCTTCAACAAAAAGTTAAAATGAATCAAATGCATGTATAAATCTCAAATAGGCCACAAATTGTGCAATATAAGTATATTGTTTGCACACGTATGTTTTATTCATTTATAGCTGACACTCTGTGTCATGTTAGCTTTTAACCCTTTAAGCCCTCACGATGCATTAAAGCATCATTTTACATCCTTGAAAACAGACTTGATTTCCCTACAACGAGGGGTTTTTGAATGAAATTTCCATGAAACTGGTTTACCAATACATGGCAATTTTCCTAAATTTTTAAACCACATCAAGTCACCTTAATTCACTACAAGTCGAGAATTGCGACAGCAATTCGCGGCTTGTAGTGGATGAAGATGACAATGGTAAATTCAGGCTTGAAAGGGTTAAAGCATACAAAAAAATTGAATGCTTTATTGCATGTATTTTGATTAATTTTTAACTCATTTGAATTTAAGTTATTTTAAACCACTTGAAATTGCTTTGAAGGCCAATTCACCCTTACAGTGCTGGGATCGACTTTAGTCGTCAGAATCTGACGTCTGTAGACTAAAGTCGATCCCCGCACTGTAAGAGTAAATACATTTTAAATGCCCGTAGACCCTTAACATAGGTATTCAAATGAATCAGAAAGAGCTAACTAAGACATTTATGATGTTTTCAAATTGAAAAACACCTTTTGGTCTCCATGGTTTAAATAAAGAATATCCAGCGCTTTAAGTGGTAAAAATACTAAAAACGAGTATATTGACGTGATTAGCACTATAAGAGTTAAAATGTCACGGAGTGATTCAGCGCTTAAAGGGTCAAACGACGCAAACTGTATGTACTTTTTGACTGATAGGCCTACATTCTGTGGTTTTTAGTGTGATATGTATATTAGCATCAGTCCATATCACACTCTAATGCTGCATTGAGATATACATGTATACGAATACAATCACGACAGATATCCCTGTTATGTTTTATTCTGTGGATGTTCACATATGCCATGCAAACACGAATAGCTAAGCATATATATACGGAAACTAAATCCACTAAAATATCGTAATATATATTTTCCGATGTTCATATTCGTATTTGTCCGCTTATATAACAATGTGAATGCAGCTGAAGTCGTGGCTTTCCCTGTAAGACGTATAGGTTCACAGCACACCGTAAGCAACTTTTTTTCATTATTAGACGTAGTTATATCAAATAATTTAGATACTAAATTATTTGGTTATATTAAGCATTATGTGTGAGCAGCTTTTCACGGTGCGATTATCGGTGACGGTGTATTATTATTCATTCAATACTACACTGTAAATGATGCGCACACGCACCCTGTTATATTTGACTGTGACAATGATAATAAGGCACGGTTGCTTAAAACAAAGGGCTCCATGCAATAACATGTTGAGCCCCATTAACAGGTTCTTGATGATAACAGGGATTTGAGGTGCTAAGGTGGGGCTGATTATGACCATTATGAAAGCACTTTTCTCAGAACAAGTACTATACATGCTTATGGCTGTTAATGGAATATATTTCACTATAAAAAAAACTGTCAAGCGCATTTACCAGTAAATATTACACAGTAACAGTTGTGTTAAGTACACAAAACATGCAGCAAATCGTAGTGGTTATCTCACCTCACATGTTTTTACAAAAATACAATCACAAACCAGAAATGGTAAACACCCTTAGCATGATTTTACAAATATCAACAGTAATAATTTCAAATGTGCAAAAGTATTCAGATAAATGGTTGTGAAATCACTGTTTCACAGATATCTAATCGATATTATATCTATGATTTCTGGAAAAACTCGCATAAAGCAATACGATGATAATGTCATTTACCATAAAATATTGTTTTATTGAACTTGAACACTATTTGCAAATACTAGTTAACAAACTTTGAAAATTGGGCGTAAGGCATGCTGGGAGTCTTCGCTATGAGTCTTAGATATGACTAAAATTATTTTTCTAACATTATTGATAAACAAAGTTATTTTTCTCGGAAGCTCTTAGTGGGAAGAAAATATGAAATCTAAACTTTGAAGTCGTTTTTCGCAAATCTTTAAAACATGCACTTATAAGAGTTTATTGAACGGAGCCATTCAGCTATTATCCCCAAAAAGATCCCAAAAAATCACTTAAATCTTTCTTTGGGTTATCTATATATATATGTACCACAATGTGTTCGTCTACAATTCCATAGTATTACTCGTCATTTTCATTCACAAGTCACAACCTACAAACATAAAGAATGTTTATTTTCACAAATACATAGCCCACAATGGCTAATTTGGGAAAAAAAGTTGAAATTCCCAGCCGACAGACATTTTTGCAAATTTCTTGGAAACTGTGCTTATTGTTTATTTTCAAAATTGTTAATGCATTTATATTTTGCATATTTTCTCAACAATATTATTAAGCCAGTGTTCCAGCAAGCTTTTTCTGAATCACTATTGAATGTTAAAAATGTGTTCACTTCACTTTGTTAGATTCACGGCACTTCAATTGACTTAGCAAATATCACGTGGCGGCCATCTTGGATTTATGTAATTTAGAGCATTCCAGAGAGCAAAATTGATTGGAGTCTTCCTCTTATATGATTCAGTATATAAAAATCTATAACTGTGCAAATTTTCATGCTTTTCTCACAAAACGAACCCTACCCCAATTTTTTTAGACTAACTAGCTGTACTATATATAACCTGATCTTATTTGTCAGGTCCACTGAAGGGATAGACTCACCGTTTTTCTTTTCTGTTTTTCTGTGACGGAATCACTGTTTAATAAAATAAATTTAAGGCTGATTCGGATTTAAGGTATGCGTTTTAATAGGTTAAATCCTTGACCTATATTTTCAAATGATAACGTTCGCATATATTTGCAAGTCCCAAGTTTACCATTCTGTAATAAAACATTGTGTAGCATTAGAAAAAAAAGCTTCTTTTTTTTCAATGGAAAAACCCTGTCACATGATCAACATCCTCTTATTAAAATGCATTTTTCATAAGTTTTCATTGTCTTCTGAATGGCATGTTGTACATTTGTACATTTTCTACATATTTCTGCACATGGAATCTATTGCGCAACATGTCTGGAGCGAAAAAATGCTGGACAAAATCGTCTATGTTCACGAATCATGCCCGTCATATAAGATGATGGTCCGGTGCTGATTTAATGTTGGGCCACAGTTTTCAATGCTGGCCCGTTGAATCAATGTTGGTTTAACGTTGATCCACCGTCTACGACGCTGGACCAACGTTAAACCAACATAAATTCACCGTATTGTGCCTGCTGGTTTGTGTTCATGTTGTCAAGTTATTAGTTTTCGCAGTCTTACGCCATGACGTCGACATATCTCATGCGAGCCGTATCCCAGAAGACACTATAGTCAGATTCCATCAACCAGGATTATTGAATTTCGCAGATTTCTCAGTCAATTCTCACCCAATTTTCATGAAATTTTACACACACTATTTTCCATCCATGTCGCGAAGTTTTGATAAGTATTTTAGAAGTTAGACCATTTGACATGTAATAAAATTCTGAAACGAAGCTAATGGGTTTATAGAGGGCAACATTTTTATTTATTTACTACATGTCAAATGGTCTAACTTCTTAAATACTGAGAAATCGGCGAAATTCATTCACCACGGTTAATGTGAATCCGTCTATAGGTATTATCCCAACATTGTTTTGATGTTGGGCCAGCGTCGATGAACCAACATTAAAACAACGTTGGCGTAACACCTCGTGTCTGATGGGATTCGTCAATATATCCCACAGCCAGCCCTGAGTGCTACTAAGCAGTGTTAAGTGGCTGATTATGACGGCGGTGTAGGCGGATACAGAGCACTCCTCAGACACGTCAGCTGAAAAAACGGCTAAGTAGCCGGCGATTGTGCTGATGTAATATGATATGGCTCCTTGACCGGATCAATGCCGGGATATTAGAGCTACTGTAACGTCTAAATCACCAGAGATGGTATATTAACTTTTAAAGTGCAAATCATGGTTATTTTTCACTTTTTCGTTTGCTCTTTATACAAGAAAATTCAAAAGAAATGAACTGTCTGACGGTGGAGGATAGTCCAAAAGGAAAGTTAGCTTTTCGGTATCCAGTCAGTCAATTCACAAGCGATTTTCATGAAATTTTTTAAAAACTTTTGTCTAGTCATTTGGCATTGAGCCTTAAAATTTCGTAAAAACATATTAAATAGTTCAAAAGTTAGACCATTTGACATGTAGAATCCTGGTAAATGTCCATTTATGACGCTCCTCTATAACATTAAATTCAACTCCCGGTTTATTCTCAGAATTGCGTTACATGTCAAATGTTCTAACTTTTGAAATGATGAATGTAATTTCAGAAATTTTCAGGGTTGTTGCCAAATGACTAGATAATAATAGTTACAAAATTTCGCGACAATCGCTTGAGAATTGACTGACTGGATACCGAAAAGCTAACTTGGCTGGCAGGAAGTGTAGTCTAGTCGAAAAATAGGGTTCCCGTGCAACCTCGGAAAATGTCGACTTTTGTGGATTTTATTCTCACTTGAGGCACCAGTTTCCATAAGTGAAAAATGTCTCATATCGCTGACACTGATATGATCGTATTTTCGTGTTAATTTAACACTTTAGGCGCTGAAATAATTTTTGTATAAACCATAAAAACCAAAGGTTTTTTTTATTGAAATCATCATCATTATCAATCATCGTCAGCTCTCCCCGCGTCATTTGAACACCTATGTTTCTAGAAATTACGGTGTTGTAAAATACATCTATTGGAAAAGTAACCGAGAAATAACAGATGGAAAAAACAGCACAAATAAATCAATCCATATTTTGTAAGATATATATCTTACAAAATATGGATTGATTTATTTGTGCTGTTTTTTCCATAGCACTGGACCTATCTACATTAAAGGGACATGCCCAGGTCTAAAATCATTAAAAAATCGGTGATTTTATTTTGGATTCTTAATATGACCATATGATGTAAACATGTCCATAGACTAGAACTGCAAAAGTTTTTAAATTTTTAGTGCTGCGCACTTACCAGTTAGGCTAGATAAAGAGACGAAATTCCCGTATTTCTTATTTTTGACATGTTTGTCAATAATTAGAGATCAGAAGTTTCGCTCTACATCTAGCCTAACTTGTGAACTTGCAGTTCTAGTCTATGGACATGTTTACATCATATGGTCATATTATTAAGCTAAAATAAAATCACCGATTTGTTGATGATTTCAGACCTGGGCCTGTCCCTTTAAGTTTGTTTGCCGCTCAAACACAAACAGCAGCGACTGACCGGGAACTTGAGGTGTTTGTCTTCACCTAGTAGCATTTGTTACCTAGTTTATATCGATTTGTTCTCGAGAACCTGTGTTTTCACTCTCAACAATGCCTTTTTAGCATTCGGCGGCAGTTAGTTTTTATGGGACACGATAATCATTAGATGGGTCGATTGACTGACATGCTGGGTTCTGCCGTGTAAAGACAAACAGCAGTAACTGCTTACTTGAAAAGTAAGCAGTTACTGCTGTTTGTCTTTGCACGGTGTTCAGTATGCCAGTACTCGATGGCAGAAGAGAATCCTGCAGCTCAAAGACAAACAGCAGTACCTGCTTATTTGAAAGTAAGCAGTTACTGCTGTTTGTCTTTGTATGGCGGTCAGAATGCCAGTACTCGATGGCAGAAGAGAATCCTGCAGCTCAAAGACAAACAGCAGTACCTGCTTATTTTAAAGTAAGCAGTTACTGCTGTTTGTCTTTGTATGGCGGTCAGAATGCCAGTACTCGATGGCAGAAGAGAATCCTGCAGCTCAAAGACAAACAGCAGTACCTGCTTACTTTACAAGTGAACAGTTACTGCTGTTTGCCTTTGCATGGTGGTCAGTAGGCCTATGCCAGTACTCGATGGCAGAAGAGAATCCATCTCACAACTCAAAAGACAAATAACATTAACTGCTTACTTGGAAAGTGAGCAGTTACTGCTGTTTAGCTTAATGACAAACAGCAGTAACTGTTTACTTTAAAAGTAAGCAGTTACTACTGTATAACTTTATATTGTTAATACAATTTAAAGAGCAGTAACTGCTTTTTCTGTGGGTGATCAGTTACTGTTTTATCTTTTCTTGCCAGTATTAACCAGCCTGTAACTCCATCACTGGACGTTGACCTCAAGTCACGCTGATTATTAGACCAGTTCATTGTTTTGTCAGGACGATGTCGTTGACATCTGAAGTGTGGGGCGGGAGTCCTGCAGCCTGCAGTCTTCAGATGTATTCGTTCTTACTGTGGAAACAACTAAGTCTGCCTATGACAGGATGGGGCCCTGGTGCAGTGGTAAAGCTGCCTGCTTGGAAAGTCGGAGATCGCGGGTTCGAACCCCACTCTGGCCTTTGAGTTTCAAAGAAACAAAATGTTTTTTCCCCGCTCACTCGTAAAATATTTATTATTGTGGGGAGCCTCCGTGACCGAGGGGTAGCGGGCTCGGCCCCAGACCGCAATTTCGAATCTGTTTCCTATCTTTTTATCTTGTAATAGTAAAATTTAAAAAAATATTACGTGAATAGACAGAGGCGTGCATAGAACGTAGGGGGGGGGGGTCAGAGCTGCAGATTTTTTATACATTCTTCGGTCCGTCCCCCGGAAATCCGATGTTTTTTCTAAATTTTAGTTCTTAACCCCCCCCCCCCCATATATGAAAGGTCCACACGCCAGTGATAGATAGGTTTAATACACATTGACTCACAGGCATCATTTTTCTCAATCATTGATGTGTTTGAACGTAACTACCAAGAATCTACCCCAAAAAGTGACAAATCTAGAAAATGTAACATAAGCCTATATTCATTCATTCATTCATTCATTCATTCATTCATTCATTCATTCATTCATTCATTCATTCATTCATTCATTCATTCATTCATTCATTCATTCGTTTATTCATTCATTCATTCATTCATTCATTCATTCATTTATTCATTCATTCATTCATTCATTCATTCATTCATTCATTCATTCATTCATTCATTTATTCATTTTGTGGATTATTATTTTGTGGATTATTATTTTCTAAAAGTAGACGTACACTGTCAGTCAGACCGTATTGTACGGCACATCCTTTCGTAAAATTATTCTTCATAACTCGCGAAAAAAATGAATCGGGCTTTAGGCCACCTTTTTGCACATATAGGCTAAACTGGGCCAGGAGAACCTCCTGAGGATGGTGAGATGAATGAGATGACACTGTCCTTCAGACCCAGGATTCAAAATTCGAGCCCTGGCGGTCTGAGGCCGAGCACGCTACTTCTCGGTCACAGAGGCTCCCCACAATACTGACTTTTACATGTGGATGGGGAAGAAACATTTTTGTTTCTTTCAAACCGCCGAGAACCGGGAACCAAACCCCGAACTCTGGCGTAAAAGGCAGCGGTGCTAACCACCACTCTAGAGCCCCCGCTCAACTCGCGAATAGGAGGCATCAAAAATATATTTCAAGAAGGATATGCCGTACTTTGGACTAGTCGCGTAGAACTGTACACCTTTCCCAATAGCAACACGCCACACACTACAGTGACTAAAAGCTGAACTATTTAGTTGGGAGTCCTGTCACACTTCTATTACAACACGCCACACAGTGATTAAAACTGAACTATTTAGTTGGAAGTCCTGCTTATGCGCAAAATCGTGCAAACAGTGTATTCCATTCTACACCTATCCTATTGTGATCACACCGCCTCCAATGTTGTTTCAATGTTGGTTCAGCGTCGCAGACGGTGGCCCAACATTGAAACAACATTTGATCAACGTGGCGGCCGCCTCCAGTCTCTATGACGCGGACAATGGACGGGAAGTGGTGGAGGGGGGGAGTGATCTTTATATCGACACGCTCCTTTGTGTTTATAAAAACGTCATCTTCATCTTTCACGCTTTATCTTCTCTTCTAACACCAATAAAACACGCTGGGGATCAATAAGCGGTCTTGACGTCCACTAGATTATGTTAACTCTTAACCCTTTAACCGCCGGTGCCGCATATATTCGGGTTTTCATTTTTATTAGAAGGTTAAGAACCACCCATTAAACATGTTAAAGATAAAATGTGACATCAATCAGCAATATTTGAAAACAGTTGACCTCCATTTTGTCAAATCTGAATAATTTTCACTCACTTGAAGTTGTGGATCGCGTCAGCGAGACACAACTTCAAGTGGGTGAAAATTCAGATTAAATAATTTGGCGGTGAAAGGGTTAAAGCCCTGAATTAATTTGTAAAAAACATCGCAATCAAAGGATTTTTTCAATTTGAAATCATCAT
Organism: Flabesymbios commensalis; assembly: GCA_964017125.1. Classification (NCBI taxonomy): domain Eukaryota; kingdom Metazoa; phylum Annelida; class Polychaeta; order Terebellida; family Flabelligeridae; genus Flabesymbios; species Flabesymbios commensalis. The sequence goes on from OZ024916.1 coordinate 72,015,030, forward strand.
AAATGACTTTTTCCGATTCATTTGAATACCTATGTTATGGGTCTACGACCATTAGAAATATGTCTACTCTTACAGTGCGGGGATTGACTTTAGTAGTCAGATTATGACGACTAAAGTCGATCCCCGCACTGTAAGAGTTAAAATACTGCCAGGAAAAGACAATATTCTACCGAGTTGAGGCTAAACGCCTTAACTACAAAACTGTAGATCTGGTAATATTCGACGCTGGCACAACATTGAAACAGCATTGGGTGAGGGCCCCGTCTTTTCTGGGTAATGAATTTATCCAACAGTGACTGCTTATTTTCCAAGTGAGCAGTGACGCCTGTTTGCCTTTATATTATGCTGTAGACGCAATTAAAACACACCACTACATTATTTTCTTTGTCCGACCACTACATTCTAAGCCGAGAATGGAGAGTTTTTGTTGACCAAGTACAGACCAATTATCATGACAGGCCTAATGGTGCTATAATCAGTCAGGTGTGCCCGAGCTGTTGATTATGAGGAATCCTCATTATGGTCGGATGTGTTTTAATTCAGTTAAAACCCTCGGACCTCTCCACTCTCAGCTGTGAAAAAGGCGTCGGCCTTCGGCCTCGTCCTTTTTCACAGCTGAAAATGGAGATCTCCTCGGGCTTTATCCTATACATAACAGTAACTCTTCACACAAATGTGACCCGCCATGCAGAAGGTACCTCCCCGCGGCATTATTCAAATTGTTTATGACGTCATTTCAAATTTAATTTTAATGATTACATGACTAAATTTAAAATATTAAAAATCTTATAAAACAAAAAGTGATAGAGATTTCTCAAAAATTCTTTCAGTTAATGAGACAGGAAGAACACGGCTATCGAATAGACTAAAAAAATCATTTTTGACAATTTTGAGCTTATGGGCACAAATGTGTTCATTTATCCTTTTCACCGCTGAGCGCGACTGTTGTCGTTTCCAAGCTGTTTGATTAGCAGGTTGAATCACAGATATTGGGAACGAAATGAGTGTTGAACATCAAGATATGCAAATGTTTGGTCTCAAAGTTAAACACATCCAAGTAATTTTCAGCAACTTGAAGCTGTGGATCGAGGTAGCGAGACACAGTGTTCTTCATATTTATAAAGACACAATCGTATTTAGGTTTATAAATGCAGCCTATTTTTTTGTGGTAGATTATCATGATTATATCTGAAACATTAACTGCTCGGTATTTGAGTATATAATTTTTTATCCACTTATTTTCACATAATTTGAGTAGGCTTCATTCGAATCTGTCGGATAACAACAATTTCTGGTTTATGCGTGATTTAGTGTTGGGAAATGTATTTCTCATTTGTTTCGATCAAAATTATCTTTATTTGACCTTCAATTTCAAGATTGTCACTGCCAGCACACAACTTAAAAAAAAAAGTTTTTGTGCATATGAATTGTAAAATCATCGTTTTATAGAAAGACTGTGTAATGCGGAAGATTAGGTTACAAGTCATCCAAAACTATGTTTGAGCACGTACTAAATATTTCGAATGACTTCATGTAAATGTAAATCATCTCGTGCAACAAACCCAAAAAAGATGTGACAATTACATTTTCAAAACCATTTAGTTTTTTGTTTAGGCCTACTCTAGGTAAATTTCGCGGCCATTTTGGATTTTTTCTTTTAAATATACTCGTCATTATCGTTTATTACTGGCCATTAAGTCACAACGAATAAGTCATAATATCGTTAACATGTTTAGCGTTAGAATTATGGTAACAGTAAAAGGTAAATTTCTGTTATTAAAATCAGAAATTGTGCTTTCATGTACGACAAACCATATAAAATACGGGCGTTTCTTTACACTTTGACGTCCATTTTGTGTTTTCCTAATTTGAAGGTGAAGGTCACCAAATATCGAATGTTATCCGACATATTCGAGTTCAGTACACCCAAATAATGTAAAACCAAGTGGATACAAACATTTATATACTAAGATGCCGAGCAAAGTGTAATGTTTCAGATTTCAGCCAAGGTTAAATACACACATATTTATAAAGGGCTGCTTTATTCTTTCATCAACAAAACATATGTCATTTATAAATATAGCCTAAGCATCATTCATTTTTGAGCATGCACATATCTAGTCATGGTTTCGAAGTTAATGCGAGATGATCAATTTCCGGCTGCTCAATTAGCATAATAATTAATTATTTTTCACATTTTATGCTCTCATTTATATCCTATCTCAATCTTTGACCGTTAAAATATGGGAATAGACACCATATAAATGTGTCTATGATAATTAGTTTCAACCCAGCAAACACAAAACATTTGTATAACATTTATACAACGTCGGCCCAACGTCGTCGACGTTGGCTCAACATTGTATAAGTGTTATACAAATGTTTTGTGTTTGCTAGGAAAGCTATTAAAGAAATATTGTTTTGTGTGCAATACCTGCCTAATCTGCATAAAAATCAATGGAACAGCTACGTCCGGCAATGGAAACCGCACTTTTATGGGTCCACTGGTATTGATAGTTCATAACAAAATGGTTTCCATGTGTTAAAAAATTCACCTACAGTGTGAAATGTTGTCCCTTGGCCATCCAGCAAACACAGACCATTTGTATAACATTTGTACAACGTCGACCCAACGTCTTCGACGTTTGTCCAACATTGTACAAATGTTATACACATGTTTTGTGCTTGCTGGGCCAGGCTATAGTGGAGCAGTGCTGCAGAGATAACCATCCGTTGTTTCAGAATTGTTATTGACCACAAAGGCTGAAAAACTATACAGTTTTACAGAGGTGCGTCCAGGTAGACATAAAAATAGCTTGAATTTCAATGTGCAGAGCAGGTTCACACAACGTCGGTTTCTCGTTGTCTCCCACGCTGGCCTAAAAATATGATTATTCTGCCAAGCAAGCGCATTGCCTTCATTAACATTTTTTTTTTAAATGGGTCCGAAGTAAATATTTGTCGTTGCACTGAATATTTTTTCAAGAAATAGGCCCAATGTTGTTTTTTCACCTCTCTCTCTCATTATATTTGACTTTTTTTTATTAATTACAGTGGCCTTACAGTAGAAGAGAGCCGATAACTCAAGGTTGGTTTGATGTTGGTCCAACGTTTCCGAGGATGGCCCAACATCAACTTTGGGCCAATGAATGAATCTGAGGCAAAAATCCTCCTCTTTCAGACTGTTGTACGTCGCGACATCGAGTGTCTATCCCTTATAATATGAATGTATTACTGAGATGTGCTACTATGTTAACAGCAGATAGGCATATAGGCTGATGCAAATGACGCTTTCTCTAACTCTCTAGCTGTTGTTCCATGCAACACCAAGTGTCTTTTTTAATATTACTGTATTAGTGTGATGTGTGATTTTATTTGCAGTAAGCGGGGGGAGGGGGAGTGGCACAGGATGAACGGAAATCACCTCCCTCTTTTAACATCAGATATTCTACTATCAGTATATGACAATCATCTGTGTTAGAGACGGAGGGTGGCGATTGTGAGGCTGAAGCGAATGGACCTCCCTCTGACTGTTCTATGCTTTGACACCGAGTGTCTATCCCTTTGACTATCAGTATATTACTGTCATTTGTGCTACAGCCAGAGGGAGGCGATTGTGGCACAGGATGAGGCGAATAGTCCTTCCTTTGTTGTTCTATCCCTTTTACTAGCAGTATAAAAACCCTTTCAGCGTCCGGGATCGTCTTTAGACGTCAGAATCTGACGTCTGACGTCTGTAGACGTCAGATGATGCCGTCTAAAGACGATCCCCGCACTGAAAGAATTCTAATATTTATAAGGACCGTAGACACATAACATAGGAATTCAAATGAAGCGGGAAGAGCTATATAAAACTAAGACATTTATGATGATTTCAAATTGAAAAAACCCTCTTTGGTCTCCATACGTTATACAAAATATATAATATTAACATGTATATTTCTATTATTTATTTTGAATCATTTAAAACGTATACATATATTTACACCACTTTCTATTTTATCATAGTATGCACTGTATCATATAACATACTGTTGATTTTAATGACACATAAGTCGCACAGACTTCACGTCGTCAATAAATATATAGCTGTCTACAAACAGTGGCTGATCCAGGAATTGACGCATTTTAGACCATATTTCGGCCGAAATGTGGTCTTTTTTGCTTTTGGGACCCTGAACGGGGGGGGGGGGGATCTGTATCTGCCACTGATAAAAATATTCCAGCGTTGTAAGGGTTACTGCTATGTCAAGGACAAAAAACGAAATTCGATAGATTCGTAGATCTGAATGTACGAGGCGCGCAGCGCCGAGGATATTCGTTTCTACGAATCTATCGTAATTGAGTTCTTTCTTCGACTTAAAATACACAACATAGGTACATGTGCTCCAAGATTTGCTATAATTTTTTTTTATAGTCAGCATGGTTAACTATGAAACATTAGCCATGCAGTGTCATGCTGAAATATTTATATTGTGCGCGACCCGGCCAATGTAAAAATAGCAGTAGATTCGTAGATCCGAATCTACTGTTTTAACAATAGACTGACGTCACCGGTGTATTTTAATTGTGTTACAGTCGGAGGGGGGGGGGGGGCGATGACGGCACATGCTGAGGTGAACGGTCCTCCCTCTGGCCAAGGAGCTGTTCCACGCCTTGACACCGAGTTTCTATCCATTTCACGTATAGGATAAAGCCCGCGGACCTCTACATTCTTAGATTTGAAAAGGGCCGAGGCCGAAGGCTTTTTCAAAGCTAAGAATGTAGAACTCCGACGGTCTTAACTGACTTAAAACACACCCGACCATAAAGAAAATCCATCATAATCAACAGTTAGGTCACACCTGACTGATTATAGTACCATAGGCCTACCATGATAATTGATCTGTACTTGATGAACAATAACTCTCCATTCCCAGCTTAGAATGTCGTGGTCTGACAAAGAAAATAATGTAGTGGTGTGTTTTAATATCAGTCTATTACTGTTATTTGTGTTACAGCCGGAGGGAGGCGATGCTGCCCAAGCTGAGGCGAACGGTCCTCCCTTCACCAAGGAGCTCTTCCACGCCTTGACACCGAGTTTTTATCCTTTTACTATCATTATAATACTGTTATTTGTGTTACAGCCGGAGGGAGGCCATGATGGCTCAAGCGGAGGCGAACGCAGCAGCTCATGTACCCTATGATGATACCCCTCCACCAAGCTCCAAATTCATCAAGGTGCGTAAACAATATACTCGACTCCTTGTTTTTAAAATGTGCTAGCTGACACTTCGTAAAGTTGTAGCAAGCACTTTTTAAAACCAAGGAACGAATTATATCGAAGATAATTATCCGTATTTATCCGAGCAGGACAGGGACGTGGCACATTGGCTGAGTATACGAAAAGTACATCAAGCAAGGGAGACCGACCTTAGTCATATGAATCTGACGTCTATGTGCACGTTCAAAGGCCTGGAGTGTGCAGTGCTATCTATGGTATTATGCACAATAAAGAACTCTTGAATTAATTCGATATGAGTAGTGCATAGTCTGGACTTCGGGCTTCCTTCGCGATATAGCCATGATTGTGCAGAAAGCAAGGTATCGCGATATTCACTCGAATACCTCCATTATATTTGATATATTTCAGGCTAGAATGTGCATCAATCTTGCAGAATAAAAGTTATTATTTAAAACGCAAATAATTTTTTTAAATAATATCCATATATCCGGATTCACCAAATATCATGAATTTCTAAATATCCAAATGTAGGTGACTCTCATAGCTTAATACAGTCTACATGGTGCAAGCAGGTCGCCTAAAACGGAATACAATAATTAAATATTTCGTTGATTTATTCGGTAATTTTTTTGTTTTCTCCACAATACAAGCCAGATATGTAGACGAAATAATATACCTATTGATACATCAAATGATCAATGTATGCAAGAAAAAATATATCATTTTATGGTGTAAACAATGCGAATATCGCAATAGTGAAAGCCACGATATAGTGTGATCTCGGATGATACCAATATACATGCATCTCACAGGGAAAACTATAGCAGAGAGTGAGATATGGACTGCTAACAATATACTCCTGATGTATACCATATTTTCATGTTTGTCATTCAGGTGTGGCATTGGATGCTCTGTGGCACTCAGACAACCATACTCTTCACAAAAGCTACAAATGAGGTCTGGTGCAATGGATTTACTCTAGAAGTGACGGTAAGTAGTCAGCGAACATAACACCTTGACAGCATGGTGTTTTCACCTTTCAAGCGCTAAAATTTTTTTTTTATTTTTTACCCACTTGAAGTTGTGTCTCGCTACCGCGACCCACAACTTCAAGTGGGTGAAAATTACTCATATTTGTTCCATTTGAGACTAATCATTTGAAAATCGTGATGTTTAAACACATTTCGTTCTCAATAACTGTGGTTTGATCCTCTAATAAAACTGGCTATGAGCAGCTACGACAAGCAGCCAGCGAACACAGCACCTTTACTTGACATAATGTTGTTTTGACTCTTAAAATGCTAAAATAAATAATTTAATTTTTCACCCATTTGAAGTTGTGTCTCGCTACCGCGACCCACAACTTCAAATGGGTGAAAATTACCCATTTTTGTTTAATTTGAGACAAAACATTTCCAAATCTTGATGTTTAAACAAACATTTCGTTCCTGATCGGCTGATAAAACGGATTAAAAATGACTATTGTCGTGCTTAGCGATGTAAGGGTTAATGTTGGACCAGCGTCGTAGACGTTGGGCCAACATTAAAACAACACTGGGTCAACGTCTCGTGATTGCTGTGATTATATCCAGACACACACGTTGACATGATGTTATTTTAACACTTTGAGCCCTAATGCATTAAACCATCCCTGAAAACACATTTAATTTTCCTGCAACTAGGGGTTTTAGAATGAAAATTTCCATAAAACTGGTTTACCAATACGTGGTAATTTTCTTTAATTTTACACCCATATCAAATCATCTTCGTCCACTACAAGTCGAGAATTGCGGCAGCAATTCGCGGCTTGTAGTGGATGAAGATGACAATGATAAATTCAGGCTTGAAAGGGTTAAAGGGACATATTCAGGCAAATATTTATATTTTAGCTCTGTTATAACTTTTTGCGTGTTTGAATGTGTGAGCGGCAACATTCCGATGGATTACAACTTTTGGAAACATGCGTTGTTAACGTAATTAGGTTTACCATAAAACCAGATTATGACAAATGTCCGTCATTACATTTTAGTCATTTAGATCGATCCTTTGTGTAATGAACATATCATATTTGACAGGAAAAGGAAATGCGACACCAACTTTATTATTTCCTTCTAAAAATAGTTTTTTATATAATTTACTAGCCGTAATCTATGATAATTTTTTTAAACTTGTATTAGGAGAAGTATGTAAGGTCTCAGATGTATTACATCATCAAAGACGTTGCAAGTTTAATTACAAAGTCATCGGGAAATAACTGTTTTCCTATCGGTTCACAATCTACGATGCTGGCCCAACAGTAAACCAACGTTGGGCTAATGTATCGTGTTTACTGGGTAGGTTAACAATTTACTGTCTGGATGTAGACATCACAGCTACCGGCATTTAATTGAATCTGTCAGGGCCTCTATACTGTGTTTACCTTTACAATTAACCCTTTGACTTCCAGGCCGGGGTGCATGCCAGGATCCAGATATACTGGTGTAGGAGTTCTATTTTTCGTCATTTGAAGCTGGAATTGCTAACGCAATTTCCAGCTTCAAATGACGAAAAATACATAAATGTAGTATATATTTGACGAAAATTTGTGTCATTTTATGGTTACTTTCATTGACGAATGACGACGGAAATTTCCGTCATGTATGGTAGTGAAAAGGTTAGAGTTATCGATCTTACAGATTCACACGTCCGGATGTTGATATTCAGTCCTTATTTTATGCCTGTACAATGGCATGTAGCTACTCATAGTAGCCAAAGCATTGTATGTATGGATCTTGTCAAATTAAAAAAAAAAAAATCCGAGAAAACTGGTTAGTGGGTGGGTGGGTAAAGCCTCAACTTGGATTTGTTATTTTGTATGTTTTTTGTGTTTTTTGTACATGATTTAAAAAAAAATGGTTAGGTGGGTGGTTGGTGCCTGGCTAATCCGAGTTTTTCTCGGATTTTTTTTTTTTAATTTGACAAGACCCCTTAGGACAGTGCTGCAAATGTCATGTTGGCTATTTGTGGGGGTGGGGGGGGGGGGGGACAACATATAGGGTGTTTTTTCAACTGTATAAAATCTACAAATGGATTATTACATTTTTTATCATTTCTGAAGATTTTTAAAAGTATATTTTGACAGTTTCGCAAACATTTGTTTGATCCCTGCCAATACAAATTGATTGAAAATTTGTGTTCAATATTATTTATCATTTTGTTTATATAAATATATTGAATTATATCATTAAAAGGTAAAATGTTAATACAGAGTGAATTTTCCAAGTGCACGCTTTATCAGTGTATTAAATTCTGATTTTGTCAAATTTTCATCAATTGTGATTTAACACATTACCTAAATTTGACAATATTCTCAGTAGTTTTTTCTTTCTATTTGGCAAACCTGCTTTTCACAGACACTATTATGACCTTATCACTATATTTTGCAGACATCTTCGCTGGAGCAAGAAGTTCTGGACGCATTTGACTGCAGAGGAAATGTGAGTCATTATTATAGAGATTATAGAGATCAAATGGTGCGCCAGTGCAAGGTTTTAACCCTTAAAGCGTTGACAATTTTTGCATAAACCATAGAGATCAAAGGCTCTTTTTCAATTTGAAATCATCATAAATGTCACAGCTAGCTCTTTCTGCTTTATTTGAATACCTATGTTATGGGTCTATAGCCATTACAAATATTTTTACTCTTAAAGTGCGGTGATCAACTTTAGACGTCAGAATCTGACGTCTACAGACGACAGAATCTGACGACTAAAGTCTATCCCCGCACTGTAAGGGGTAAATTTGTTTCATTGAATATTTTTTATTACTGACTAGCACTTTCCTATGCAAATTTAATTCACAAAACAGTTGGATAAACTGAATAAATTTATATAATTGTTAAATATTTTTTCTTTTTATTATTGCAACGATTTCCACCACAAACTTAATCACAACAAAAATGAGAAATAAAATTCTATATGTATGGGAGGTCGAATTTTCCGTCAGAATCGGTCGTCAATCTGAACGAATTGAATACTAGTATTCAAAAAGGTTTTAGAAAATAGGTATTCAAATTCAAAACATCTAATTGATGATATTTTCAATTATATATTTCTCAAAACCCAACAAACAGCATACATTGAGCCATTGCTGGTTCAATGTTGGGTCACCGTCTACGACTCTGGCCCAACATTAAACCGCGTGTTTAAATTTTAACGAATTTCTTATTTCGGAACTTTTTACGAAGTTTAGAATTCGGGAAATTTGCACTTTTTTTAGCAGAGGAGTAGCAGGGAGTAGCGGGCCTCACGGAGGAAGATGATGCAAGATTGTTAAATTTTAAATATTATATGACAATATACATGGTATGACATACATAAATAATATCATGTTAAGTGGCATTGCCATAATAAACACCGGATATTTCAATAATATAAATGACTACTACTTGAGTATTAAAAGTGGTTAATTTTTTACTCTCTTTTGAACTTAGTGGATCTTGGAACCATGAATACCATATTCTCTACTTGAGTATTTTTTAATTTTTTTTTCAAATCCTGTGTCTGGAGAACAGTGTCATCTCACTCATCTCACCATCCTCAGGAGGTTCTCCTGGCCCAATTTAGCCTATATGTTCACAAAAGTGGCCTAAAGCCCAATTCATTTCATTTTAATTTGAGTATTGTTTTTCAGGATGACGGTTTCCTGGCCACGGACACCACTCGGAAGTTGGACTTTGTGATCCACCACCCCGAGCGAGAGCGAGAATTCACCGCGTGTATATACCGACTGCCTAAATACAGCGAAGAGGGCTGGCCAATCAGCGATGAGAACGGGGTGCTGGAGGAGGATCCTGTACTTTATGTGAATAACACGTACATACATGAGCACAAAGGAGAGGAAGGGGAGGCTAACGGGGCCACGAATCAGCTAGATGACAAGGAGGAGCAGTGGTTGCTGGACAGGGCCACCCAGGAGTGGGTGCCTAATCCTAACTACAGGGGTAACCAAGCGCAGGCCCAGGAGCAGGATGGCCAGTGGGGTCAGGCTATGTCACCCCAGCAATGGAAGGAGTACTACAGTACGTGTCACTCTAGCGTGGCTCTGAACACTGAAGAGTACGATTATGACACCCCGCCTTCCTACGATGAGGCCACCCAGGGGAAAAAATACCAGTGAAATTTTATGTAGTTTAAGTTCAGAAGTAACCTTTAATCTAATGGGAGAGTGATCTATATGCAATTATGAAACCCCACCTTCCTACGATGAGGCCACACAGGGAAAATTATTCCCGTGAACTTGACCAAAAAGAGAATTTTATGTGGTTTAACATTTAATCTAACGGGAGAGTAATCCTTATATAGAAAGTTAACTGTAACACTCCTTTTATTGGTGTTTAACTAATCCACGGTACTTACCTAATCTTATAGTCCAGTCCAACACATATACGCGCATACAGCTCATGTACTAAACATGATCAGTTTTGGTTTTAGTTGATTACAATACTTTGGACAGATCGAAGATGCATACTACATTAATATACTTAAATTCTCATCAGAAAAAAAACGTGTTTGTGTTTTATTGATTGAGATTACCCCAGGCATTCTGCGAAACAACGTGCAATAGTAAAGTTATGGGAAACGGTTTTGGACAACGTTATCATTGTAAGGAGCAGAATATCATGTTGAACAATACTAACTACAGAAAAAGTGAAGAACACATTATGACGTGGCTAAACCACGAGAGGCGGCCTCAACCCTTACAACACTGACATATTTCTGTATAAACCATGGACACCAAATGTTTTTTTTTTCAATTTGAAATCATCATAATTGTCTTAGTTAGCTCTTTCCGCTTCATTTGCATACCTATGCTATGGGTCTGCAGCCATTATATTTTAAATTCTTTCACTGCTGGGACCATCGTTAGGCGTCAGAATCTGACGTCCATATGTCAGATTCCTACGTCTAAAGCTGGTCCCCGCACTGAAAGGGTTATATCATCTCATTATAAAAATAAGTGGATTTCATTAGTATTATGTGCAATGTAATTATAAAGTATTCAATACATTACTAGTCACAATATAAAAATAAGAATGACTAAATAAATTATTACAAGTGCTTGACTAAATGTGTATAATATTTGTGTATAATGTTAGAAAAACACCATCATATCCTAAAGAGTCTTTGGCCTGAGGTGGCAGTTATTGAAGTCCATGCAAGCGCCTGCTAACATTACTAATTGCACAACATGGTTTAACCTGCCACTTTATGTAACATGTAATGTCAGTCAATTCTAGTTTTATCTAAAAAAAAATGACTAAGTAAACAGTTGGCATAGTCTATATATGTACCAAGTAGAAATCAACATTAAGTCATGTAGCAACGTGGTATTGTCAAATTAAAAAATATTTTTCTTGAAACAGCATTAAACAATCTGCTAATTTTCATTTTAAAATAAATTATTATTTTTAAGAAGTTTCTTAACACAACGACTACGTCTACTGGTCAACATTAAAAAAAGTTCATATTAGATTCAATTTACAGTGTTCTATGGAGATTTTAAAAATGAGAAACAGTTTCATAAAAACATTACTCAGCAGGCCCTTGCATGAAAACTTTCAATTGCAACATTCAATTTATTGTATTTGTCAGTATTTTGATGTATTTTATATTTGTAAATTTAAAGTGTGTGTGTTTTCTTAGGGGTATTTGTATCTTAGCGGCGCACCACTTGAGGACAAGAGCAATATATAATACATAAAGTCATCCGCTGGTGATTAAATGGTCCCATCTGCTACTTCAGTAGCAAATATCACCATTTAATTCCCAGGGAGAGTCAAATATGTAATGACCATCAACCTCGTGTATATATTGCTTGACATGTACTGTAAATAAATCACAAAGACATTGATAATAATAAGATGTAAAATATTGAGTCAGATCTAACTGTATTACAGAAGTTTTACTGTGGGAAATGTATTATTTGACAATTTGTATAATTAGTATTTTCAGAAGTTGTAATATTACTCCCTTGAAATTGTAATATTACCCTCAATGTCGTCTCACGCTTCTACGACCCACAACTTCAAGCGGATTTTATTTATTTTTGCTGCAGAAAATCTATGTAGTCATAATGGTTTGTACATAAAAAATAACTCCTTGATTCAAGCAAATAAAATATGACAAATATTGATAAAATACTTTGTGCTAGATCTATTAATCAAATAATCCTTTTTTATTAAATAGAAATATTTGGCGTCATTTAAAGCTAAAACGACAGCAATTCCGTTTCAACTATTTAAAAAAAATTGAATTTAGCAAAGCAACGATTAATTATTGTTTTCATTTTAACATATTTTATAATGTTAGCAAACAGTATTTATTTATCTTATTTTAATTCACGTAGCCATTCCATTAATGCTATTTATTATTAATTAGTTTATATTGTGTTATTGTGTAATGTCCTCGTAATATAATCTTGTTGTAAATAATGTAATTTTCTTTGCATAAGTGATATGACATTTCATTTATGATTTTGATCCAGCATTTTATGATTTAAGCGTGGTAACATTATTTATTGCTTTACATGCCTATGTGATATACACAAGCTTATGATATTATAATTATAGGTGATTTCAATGTATATCTGAAGTATTTCTAAATATAAAGGATATATAGTTGATATGATGATAATTAGTGTGCTAAATATAAATCTGATTTCTAAAATCATCCTCTTGGATATAAAAGGGTGTATCTGCCACTGTGTGAAGTGGCAGATACACCCTTTCATATCCAAGGAGACGAAATATTGATGACATTTACCGGACAGGTGACCTTGTAAGAATGGCCTTGGCTGACTGTGATTATGTCGTATATAATGACTTAGTTAAAAGTATATTGTGATAACAGTATATTTTATATGGATAATATAGACTCATAAAATAGACTCACTCACTGATCACATGTCTACACTGCTGTTGTGGTTTTAATAATATTGCTTTTAAAATGGGTTCGAACCTGTGGCTTATAAATGTTTTTTTTTTTTTTTTTTTGATATGTTTACCTAAAGCTTATTGTTTTATGTATTATATAACTATAACGCTTGTATTAAGGTATTCCACCATGCTAGGTATTATACTTGCCTGAGATCATGTCCTTTTTATACATCCCATAATGTATGAAAAACATCGAACAGATTAAACGTTTCTTTAGACCAAAAATTAACAAAGTAAATCGTAATTCTTCTAAAAGTGAAAAAATAAAAAGGGTTTTAATGCCTGCACGAAATCACTTGACTTTGATATTAAATGATTTTATAGATAGCTCAATCATCAACGTCTCATTTTTTTAAATAAATGACAAGAGCTTCTTTCATGGTTACGTTGTCACACGGGGAGATAGCTGTGTGTGTGTATATGATTTCTCCCTACTATGCTATGTGCCAAAATAGCTTAGTTTGTTATGTAATGTAGAAATGTTGTTTGGTTTCAAATTAAACACCATGGTATCGACAATATCTGCATTTTTCTAGATGTGTGTTTTTGACACATGTGCATTAGGCCATCTAGAATGTTAAAAGCTATAATATTTCTAAATATGTAATATTTGCTTATCAAAGCTGTATCTATTTTGAAAAAAATAGATTGAATACAAAAATGATCTACGTCAACACAATATATTTGTTTACATCCAAAGTATCGGTGTTTACACTAAAATTTAAATTGTGAAATGTATTCAAACATCATACCGGGAACTTAAAAACATAAAAGTGAATAGGTTTGCTGTATAATAGTATGTATACCAAATGTTTATTCTATGTTTGTCAATATGGTAAATCGTCGAAGTTTACCATTAATTTTACTATTATTTATTTATTAAGCGCTCAATCAGTGTATGTATTAAGCATCCAACTGTATTCACTTAATTATAAAACTATACTCAAATTCTTATTTGTCAGCATACATAGGGCCTTGCAAAGGTAAACAAATTCCAGACATTCAGGATAGAGCTCACCACAACCACCCACCCCTCTATCCGATTTTTTTAAAACCAATAATCACCAAAGATTTTAATTTTTTATTTGGTTTTTCAATTTTTGATTTTCTATCCAAAATGACCCTGGAACCACCCACCCACTTCTACTGATGTTGGGAATTGTTTAAACTTTGCAACATCCCCAAGAAACATTACGATGCGGCTAAATATTTTATTATCAGCTAAATATTGCAACAAAAAATGTATTGCCCCCACAAACTATTATCAACTTCACTTGTACTTTATTTGGATTGAGGAACTTGCTTGAAACCGTATATATAACGTCGAAGCAGTATAAGAGTCCTAATTGAAACACCCTTTAGTCTCTACAATATATAGTATATATACGAGTATAATAACATATTAGAGCACTACATATTAGAGCACTGTAAGGGTTACTTTTGACAGGCCATGAGTTTATTTAATTTTTTCAGTCATAAGACGTATGGCTCATTATGTATATGTTTAGAGTATTTTATTATCAATATATAATTATATCTATTCATATCAGTTGTAAACTATGATGTAAATTTACTTTTGTTTTAATTCTGGTCTTTGCTTTTTTACTGGTGATTATATTCTGCAATCTTCACTTTATTCGATCAAATCAATTAATTGATTGTTACTTTGCATTAAATACCCTCCTTAATAATTTCTCCATTCTCAATAACACACTGAATATTCAAATAGTCTTGTTGGAATAAATTTAAATGGTAAAAAAGAAAAAGTTTCCAAGTAATAACATTGTACATACATAGCTAGGATGTGACAGATGCTCATTATTTTGTGTTTAATTGTCAAATTGTGAGGAAAATAAACTTAGTCACACGTTTTTTCTTTGCTTGTTATTTGACATTTATTAATTATCCATACAGAAGGGAGATGAAACAACAACGGGTGGTATTTGTTTTATATACATGTACTACATATTAAAGTATGTAATATCAAATGTCTAGTGTCACAATGATATAATACTATTTAAAATATTTAAATTACCATGGCTACACAGATTTATTGTAGCATAAAATAGCCATGGTTACACACAACAGATGGAACAGTGCCGTTAATTATTATTAATTACCTTAGTTACATAGGCAGACGGAACAGTACCGTTAATGATCAGTAATTACCATGGTTACATAGGCAGATAGAATAGTGCCGTTAATGATCAGTAATTACCATGGTTACTTAGGCAGATGTAATGTTACCGTTAATGATAAGTAATAACCATGGTTACATAGGCAGATGAATATTACCGTTAATGATAAGTAATAACCATGGTTACATAGGCAGAGGGAATATTACCGTTAATGATAAGTAATCACCATGGTTACATAGGCAGATGGAATATTACCGTTAATGATCAGTAATCACCATGGTTACATAGGCAAATGGAAAAGTATCATTAATGATCAGTAATTACCATGGTTACATAAGCATATGAAATATTAACGATACTGATCAGTACTGCCATGGTTACACAGGCAGGTGCCATAGTACCTTTAATGATCAGTAATTGCCATGGTTACATAGGCATATGGAATAGTACCAATGATGATCAGTAATTACCATGATATATAGGCAGGCGATATAGTACCTCTAATGATCAGTAATTGTCATTGTTACATAGACAGGTGGAATAGTATCGTTAATTATCAGTAATTACCATAGTTAAATATGGAGGTGGAATGGTCCTGTTAATGATCATAGTTACACACACAAAAAGTAGAGTAGTTATCATGAGAAATTATCATGGTTGAAAACGTCAGATGGCTAATATGAAATAGACAATGCCCAGAATGCGAGCGGAGCACCAATTAGGGAATTACTCAGAGATATAGGCGTATTTTTGACAGCCCATGAGTTTATTTAATCACTTGTTTTATCTCTTGTACGCCTTACAAGAGATATAGGCGTATTTTGCTAAAATAAAAAGTGAATATATTTATTAAATATTTTACTTTTTCAGGTTTAATATTGATTTATGAGGAGGCATGGAAAAACCCCACATTTTTTTAAATATATCTAACGGTTCAATACAGAATCAGAGATACCCCTTTTTTGTCCCACTTGTTATATAAGCTAGGCCTAATACTAATAGGGTAATTTCATGTCAATTGAAGTAGATTACCTCCTACTGCATCTCTTCCAAATTGTCTGTAACACAAACCATTAAAACTTCAGCTTACATTGTGCCTTCATATACAATTTCAGGTCTCTAGCTAGAATAGTTCAAAAGTTATAACTTTTCTAATCAAATGTTCACCGTTTTGTTGTGTGGATAACATATTACACTTTATCAATTTTTACATGTACCGGTATTGTGCTTAATGTCCTTGTACAATTTAGTGCAGTAGGCTACTTGTAGTCGTAGTAGAATACTGCCTAATACAAGCTTCAAATTGAAACCTATAAGCCTATGAAAACAAATAAAATCTATATTTGAAAAAGTATTTTATATTGTTTTAAAAATAGCATATAAAACTTATAAAAACCTTTATTTTGTTTTTACTTCTAACAATTTTTTGTTAAAAGCATATCTACCATGCAGGAATGTGCTTGTGTCAAATAATTTACGTTTATCTAGTCTTCTGATCAGCATGAAGCATTGTTAAGGTGATCAAAGAAATTAGGGTGTGTTCTAAGTTATTTGCTTTGAGTTTACAAAATCCATGAGTCCTACCTGATGTAATTTATGTGTTAATGGGACCCTGTTGTTACATAATGTCAGACCTCGTCTTAAGTAAATAGTAGGGGAGCTATATGAATAGCTATCCTAAAAATTCTGAGGACAGGTGTGGTAGAGCATATGTGGCGGGGATTTCAAGTTTTAGAGCATGGGAGGTCTCAAAAAAAGTTTTTGCATTGTATCCTCTGAGTTAGATAGCAATAACCGGCCTCAACAAACCGTTCTGTTCGCGCAAACACAGCCCAATGTAGTGGATTGCAACAACCAGCCTCAACCAACTGTTTTATTCGCCCAAACACAACCTAATGTAGAGGTAGGCATATACATTCAACAATTTAGTGAGTAAGAATGTGTACAAAATTCAACTGAATGATCATTGTCAACGTCTTGTTTTGGAATAGCATTCTTAGTCACGACATTTGTGGAACAACAAAAATTACTTACACCTGATAAATTTCCTGTGGTTTCCTTATATTCCACACAATTCTAGTTTGGAGGGAATTATGACATAATTTTATTGACAAACATTTCCAATGTAGGGATAAACACTAATAATTTAACGAAGATAGGTTTATTAAAGTTATCATATATTAAACATTCTATATTTTGAAGTCGATAGGGAAGGCGGGGGAACCAGGGCACCAGGGTACGCCGCTGGCAATCTGCCCAAAGATTATAGCCAGATATGTGGAGACTGCAGCTTTCCTTTGTCAAAATAAGCTTCCCTTTATCAAAATAAGCTTCCCTTTGTCAAAATAAGCTTCCCTTTGTCAAAATAAGCTTCCCTTTGTCAAAAGAGCTCGCTTCGCTCATTCGCTACCGCTCACTTGCTCCGCTCGCTATAATGAGATCAGTGGTTACCATGGTTACACAAGTCAGCTAGTATGGACGTTTTTAAAATATGTGTTCACATAAGGATCACATAAGCGACCAGAATTAGACCTGTGGCTGGAAGTGTGGCAGTTTTCATTCCACTGCTCTCGTGGTAGGCTGTAGTGTCGCTATAATGCACAGTGGTGACGTCATCTACACCATTTGTCGTGTATCCCTCAGTAGTCGCTGACGTCACTGCTGTACTTATAGAGGACTTGACCACTTGCTGGTTTCGCCATGGCATCTTGGTTTTCCTGAGAAGCATTTCAAACTGTTTAAACGCGTCACACTGGATATCAAGCTCTTCACACCCGCAGTAAATAGCGTGGTGAACTCTGGTGTTCTCCTTTCTGCCTTTGATCTGACCTGATTCTGTAAAGTTCACCTTCGGCTGTTTGTCAGTCTGATCAAAGCATCCAAGAGGCTCAAAATCATCCCTACATGCCTTCTGTATCACATAGTCCTCTCCTGTCAATCACATAGAAAGTTTGTAAACATTATTTACTTTTAGACAGACAGTCAGTCGGTTCAATCGGTTAATCGATCGATCAACCACTCAGTCAGACAGTCAGTCAGTCAGACAGTCAGTCAGACAATCAGTCAGTCAGTCAGACGGTCGGTTGGTCGATTGGTCGGACGTTCTGTCAGTTAGTCAGTCAGTCAGTCACACAGTTGGTCGGTCAATTGGTCTCATGGTCAGTCAGTCAGTCAGTCAGTCAGTCAGTCAGTCAGTCAGTCAGTCAGTCAGTCAGTCAGTCAGTCAGTCAGTCAGTCAGTCAGTCAGTCAGTCAGTCAGTCAGTCAGTCAGTCAGTCAGTCAGTCAGTCAGTCAGTCAGTCAGTCAGTCAGTCAGTCAGTCAGTCAGTCAGTCAGTCAGTCTGCAGTCAGTCTGTGCGCCGGTCGTCGGTCAGTTAGTCGGTGGGTTGGTCGGTCAGTTGGTCGGCCGGTCAGTTAGACAGTCACGCAGTCAGTCAGGCAGGGTCTGTTACAACTCTGACCGCTACGATACTCGTTTCAATTTCCAGACAACAATGTATTATTACATAGTATTGTTGTCTTACTTATAGCGGTAATTATGATGAGATATTGTATAGAGCATCCATGGTCGCACCACACACTCAGCCGTTTGTCATTCGTAAAACATGCTGCGTGCTCCTCAAGCTTCCGTAAGTCCCCCCCACATTCAGTGCACATAACACCTAAAATGATACAATATATTAACATAAAATTATAGCGTATGATGCCTTGAGATTCCCCTGACATTTAATTCACATCCGTTACTTAAAGATGATCTATCACCCCTTATATGGTATGAATAATAATTTCCATATATGGGGTGATTGGCTATCATGTGACCCTCTCAAGAGATTCACATGATAGTCAATCACCCCATATATGGGGTGATTGGCCATCATGTGACCCTCTCAGAGGGTCACATGATAGCCAATCACCCCATATAAGGAAACACCTGTGCCCCATCTTGTGGTGACTTTGACTTAATTATCACAAAATTATTCATACTATATATGGGGTGATAGATCACCTTTAAGCGTTTATTTAACGCTCAAAGCGCTAAATAATATAATTTGAACTTTTGTGCACTTTAAGTTGTGTCTCGCTATCGCGACCCACAAAAATGTGTGTAAAATGTGTAAAGTTTACTTAGGGCCTACATATGCTCAATTTGAATCAGACCATATCAAATCTTTTAAATTTAATGCTCATTTGCTCTTGTTCAACCCTTAAAACGCTGAGCGATTTTTGCATAAACCCTGGAGATCAAAGGTTTTTTTTTTTTTTAAATCATCATAAATATCTTAGTTAGCTGTTTCCTTCAAATGAATACCTATGTCATGGTTCTACTGCTATTATAAATATTTCACTCTTTCAGTGCGGGGATCGATTTTAGACGTCAGAATAGACGTTAGATTCTGACGTCTAAAGTCGGTCCCCGCACTGAAAGAGTTAAAGGAGAAATAGACAAAAGGCTATATACGCAATTGACACTTTAACCCTTAACCCTTTAACTGCCAAATTATTCAATTTGAATTTTTACCCACTTGAAGTTGTGTCTCGCTGACGCGATCCCCAACTTCAAGTGTGTGAAAATTATTCAGATTTTACAAAATGGAGGTCAACTGTTTTCAAACATTGCCGATTGATGTCACATTTTATCTTTAACATGTTCAAAAGGTGGTACATAATGTGCGACTAAAAAATGAAAACCCGGATATATGCTGCACCGGCGGTTAAAGGGTTAACCCGCCAATTGAATAATTTGTTTAATTAATTACCCCTTTAACCGCCGGTGCCGCATATATATTTGGATTTTCATTTTTTACTAGCACATAAAATGTGACATCAACCAGCAAGATTTGCAAAGAGTTGACCTCCATTTTGTCAAATCTGAATAATTTTCACTCACTTGAAGTTGTGGATCGCGTCAGCGAGACACAACTTCAAGTGGGTAAAAATTCAAATTGAATAATTTGGCGGTTAAAGGGTTAAGATAAAACATTTGCAAACTTGATGTCTAAACATTGTAATAACAATGATCTGGTCGACTCATGAAACAGATTAAAAACAACCAAAGTCACCCAAAGTCACATTAAAAGTGATCAACCAGGATCGCATGTTTTTCGCTGATTTCTCGGTCAATTGTCAACCGATTTTTATGAAATTTTGTAATGATCATATTTAAACAGAATCCTAATATCCCTGAAAATTTCGTAAAATTATATATCGTATTTCAAAAGTTAGACGATTTGATATGTAATAAATTCAATTTACGACGTCCCTCTATAAACCCATTAAACTAATTCTAGAATTTTATTACATGTCAAATGGTTTAACTTTTGAAATATTAAATATAAAAATATTAAAAAAAATTACCGTTGTTAGTATTTGAATAGAAAATGGCCTTTGCAAAATTTCAAGAAAATCGGTTCAGAATTGACGGAGAAATCGCCGAAAATCATGCGATCCTGGTTAATTTGACGGCGAGTATATAGTCTTGTTTAGCAGTTGATTATTAATATTCTTACTTTCTGCTGTATGTGGTTCACTCAGAAACAATATCAGTAACATTGCACCATATACCATACCACCTGGAAAAATACAATCAACAAGATTATCTTGAAACAGCAAAATAAACTCTTATTCTGCTGAATAAGTTGTTATTTTAATTCATTTCCAGCTTTCTGTTGTATGTGGTTCACTCATAAACACTATCAGTAACATTGCAGTATGTACCATACCATCTGGAAACAAATACAATCAACAAGATAATCTTGAAACAGCAAAATAAACTCTTCTTATTTTGCTGAATAAGTTGTTATTTCAATTCATTTCTAGCTGGGAAACGATGAGTCATTTGATTAAGAAAATCACTTTAACAATTACTCTAGAAACTCTGACTTACTTTCACATAATATTTATTTTCTTGTATGATATCACTTAGCTCTTTTATATCAGTTCAGCTCAGCTCTGGCTAATATTCAATTCAATTCAATTCAGTTTGTTTATTTATGCTTGAAACATACATACATGCAAATAATTATAAAAATGCAAAGGAGACATGCATAAGGCTTATGATAAGCCGCTTCCATGCAGGCCACCCTTCAATAAAGTAATATATATAGTTTCTGAAAAACTGCATACGTCGCGGGGAAGACGGAGAGACAAAAAGATGGCCAATAATAAAATAGTAACATTAATGCGGAGAGAGAAGCAGACAAATACGAGTGTAGTCTATGTATCAACGCAAAAACAGAGACACAAAATAAATATATTAGGAACGTTAAAATTAGCGGACTGCATGGATATAAAATATAATAATACGATCTTATATAACAAACTTCACCCTGGCCAAAAAAAGGGCCAAAGAGGGCCAGCGTCCAAAGTGCACCGTGTATTACGAAACAGCAATTTTTGAACAGATATAACAGTTTGGTATTAAACATGAAAGAAAACATTTAAGATATACTGAAAATCCTTTTCGACTATGAGTTTTTATTTTAGCTGTTATAAGGCTGCTTGGTTTATTTAAAATATCCGGAATACAAAAACGCATACATTTTTGAGCAAATACATGTTTTACTCGTGCAACTGAAATATGCAGGTAAATTGTTATTTATCAGGTCAAAACAAAACGTTAACAGTTGAAGCTTAAACATACCATCAATTTTAAGCACATTTAGCTTCTTAAAGAGGGGCTCGCTGTGAGAAAGGTAACCACTCGAACATATAATTCGCATGGCTTTCTTCTGTAATTTTAAAATTCTTTCCTGGTTGAAACCCCAGCACTTAAGACTATAAAGTATATATGGTTTAATCAGCCCATTATATATGGTTAAAATAATTTCAGAAGGAACCATGTGTTTGAGCCGGTACATAATTACTATAATATTTAAAATTTTAGAAGCTATTTTGTTTATGTGTGAATCCCATTTTAAATGCTTGTGTATTGTTGACTCTAAAAAATTAAATTCATCAGCAAATTCTATTTTGATATTTTCAATCTCTATATTTGGTATAGTCACTTGTTTTTGAGGCATATGAAATACCATGAATTTGGATTTTTTTATGTTGATTGATAATTTGTTCAACTTTAACCAGTCTGCAACTTTTGTCAATTCTAAATTAAAATTTTTGAAAATATAATTACCAAAAACATCTAATGTGGAGTATAAAGTAGTATCATCAGCATAAATAATCATCTTAAACAGTTTACTTGCGTTGCATAAATCATTAATATATATGATAAATAGAAGAGGGCCCAATATAGAACCTTGAGGCACACCAGTGGATATACTTTAATGTAGTACACACCAAAATGGGTAACTCCTTACTTGAAAATGAAGTAGTTACTGTTTACTTGCTTATTTAAAGTGAATCACTTGATAGTTAAATATTTCGTTGTGATTTAAAAACTATGATGTATATTAATGCAGTGGGCCTACAAACACACAAGAAAAACAGTAAAATTAGTTAATTCCTTATTTGAAAATTAAGTACTTACTGTTTAGCTTGAATTTACCATTGTCATCTTTATCAGCTACAAACAAAAGACATTTAGTGGATGAAGATTACTTGAAGTGGGTGACAATTATATTATTATAATTAAACAGTTCCATGTAAATTTTCGTATTAAAACCTTAAAAACCCTGGGTCTTAATAAATTAAGTCATTCTTCAGAGATGCCAAATGACGCTTTGATGAGTCGTTTGGGTTTAAAGGGTAAACAGTTACCGAGATTCGCCTTTGTTGCCTAGGTTGCAGAGTAACAGCTCACATACCCGAGTTAAATGAAGCACGTGCAAGTGAAGTGCCTTGCTGTATATTGAATTAACTTACAGACCTATTTCTGAGTAAAGTGAAGCACATGCTAGTGAAATGTTTTGCTGTGCTTTACGCTGCGGTGCTTGTCCATTGCTTACCTTAGTAAAGTGAGACACATGACGATAAAGTACTCTGGATAGTTTACATTCTGATGCTTACAATAATTGCATCCTTGAGTGTAATAAAGCACATGGATTTACAGCGCACAGTGGATAAAAAATACTTCCATTTGCAAAATTGGAATAAAAGCATATGATAATATTGCAAATTTAATTCTCAGTTATCATGGTTTATATATATTAACCCTTTAAGCCCTCAGGATGCATTAAAGCATCATTTTACATCCATAAAAACAGATTTAATTTTCCTACAATCAAAGGATTTAGATCGAAAATTTCCATTAAACACGTTTACCAATACATGGTAATTTTCCTTAATTTTTAAACCACATCAAGTCATCTTCATCCACTACAAGTCGGGAATTGCGACAGCAATTCGCGGCTTGTAGTAGATGAAGATGACAATGGTAAATTCAGGCCTGAAAGGGTTAAAACACAAATGTAAATGCTGAAAGCGGTTATAAACTATTAGCACTGTAATGGCCAGCTTGTTATTTTACACGTATAGTCTAGGACACAATTATCTATAGCGCATGGTTTTCGTCGATTTCTCCGTCAATTATCAACCGATTTTCATGAGATTTGTACACGACATTTCCAAGTCATGTCCTAACATGGGTAAATATTTCGAAAAAAATTATGCAGTATTTCAAAAGTTAGACCATTTGACATGTAGTAAATTGAAATCATGACGTCCCTCTACAAACCCATTACATTGATTCTGGAAATTTATTACATGTCAAATGGTCTAGCTTTTGAATTATTCTATATATTTTGCGATTTTTTACGATGTTCGGACATGACTTGAAAACGGCCTGCCTGTGCACAATTTCAAGGAAATCGGTTGTGTGGTAGACTTTAAGTGAAGTGTATTTCTATGAATTAAATCGCGGGGATCGACTTTAGACGGCAGAATCTGACGTCTGTAGACGTCAGAATCTGACGTCTAAAGTCGATCGCCACGCTGACGCCTGTAGATGTCAGAATCTAAAGTCGATCCCCGAGCATTTATGCTGCATTCAAATTGAAAAAAAACCTTTGTTCTCTTGGTTTATATAAAGATATTTTAGTGATATAAGGATTAATATACAAACCAATCATGTTCAATCCACGTTCAAATAAAACACTGTTGTTGATAACTTCTATCTTGATAACTGTATTATCTATACTGTTTAAATAGTGACTCTCATCTGAGAGTAGTGGCGTATATACATGTATACTACTGCTATTGTAATCCTTTGACCGCCAATTCCGATTATATTCGTCTTTTTCATTTTTTTATTGGCACTTTAAATACCAGCTTTTAAACATGTTAGAGAAGAAACATGACATCAATCAGTAATATTTCAAAATCGTTGACCACCATTTTGTCAAATATGAATAATTTTCATTCACTTGAAGTTGTGGATCGCGTCAGCGAGACACAACTTCATGTGGGTGAAAAGTCGAATTAAATAGTTTGACGGTTAAAGGGTTAATTTGACATTTATATTCCCGACACCAAACACAATGTAAATCTTGGTTTATCAGGCTTAACCTTATGCACTCCAAGGTGTGTCGTCTCATTTTTATTCAGTTTGAGGTGCGAATTGCTGTCACAATTTCAATCTAAAGATGAAGAAAAGGTATGTCAAATACCAGTGCGAAACTGGCAAACACAAATACAGACGTCCTTATATTGATAATAATACCATTTTTAAATTTCTTGAAAAAAATAAGTTTAAACGGATGATTAATAAACGGAATGCTGACCAAACGTTGTCCCAATGTTGGGTGGGTGTTTCCAACGTTGACCCAGCATTGAAAAAGCATTGGCTCAAATTATCATTAATGTAAGGTAGACAATGACCGTCTAATCATTTCATTCCAAGACAAAGCACGTTGTAATATCGCTGATTTCTGAAGCTAATACATACACTCGAACCATTTATAGTTCTGTTTCAGGCGTTTCATGTTCCAGTGTCTACTAAGATCATTATTGTCGATAATATTTTTTCAGAATAAACTATTATTTTTCAGCAATTTCCATTTGAAAATGGGGTTAGCCCAGTTTTTTTTTTTTTTCCGGGGTCAAACCCCCAGCCCCCGCTCTAAAAGGGTTACCGTTCGCTTCATTGATTTCAGATGGGTTTGACCTGGATAAAAGAAACAAGCAGTTTCATTACCTCTTACAACGCTGAATTATTTTTATTTAACCCTTTCACCACTGAAGCCCGTTTTTATGTGCTGAATGCTATGGCATTCAGCACATAAAAACGGGCTTCAGTGGTGAAAAGGTTAAGACACAAAAAAGACACAGAATCATAATAAATGTCTTGGTTAGGTCTTTCCGGTTAATTTGAATGCCTTTGTTATGGGTCCACGACTATTATCAATATTTTAATTCTTTTAGCGTGGGGATTGTCTTCATTCGTCAGAATCTGACGTGTAAAGACAGTCCCCGCGCTTAAAAGATTTAAAAAAATTACACCTGAAATGAAAAGATGAGTTTGCAATATGTCGTACAATAGCCTCCAAACTTATTTATTTATACATATTCATATGATAGAAGGCATACCCATTCCCTCCATAATACTTGATGTTCGTACCATCTCACATGCTTTTATCTCTTCAAGTCTATGCCCTTTGTCTTGATTCCACTCATGTTACGGCCCTGGGCCATGTCAATTAACTCATTCAGAGCGTGGACCGAACTCAGACATCAGAACCATATCCGGTATGACTGGGCCGCCTAACTCATTTACTTCGCCGTAGGCCCAGTCACACAGACCGCCATTTTGTTTCCACAGCCAGTCGTGTAAAAACGATGCTCGCGCTGCATACAAAAAAATCGGATAACGTGAAATTGAGACGAATATTTTAGGTGCCTATGAAAACTATGTCATTTTCAGCAGGCGTAAACTTTTGATTGTATTAGGGGGTCAACATTAAATTAAGACATTTATGATTATTTCAAATTAAAAAAAAAACCTTTGGTCTCAATGATTTATACAAAATATTTCAGCGTTCTAAGGGTGGTTAGCCAAGAAGGTCAAGTTTCAATGTCTTCGAAACCACCGATCATGAAATACGAGACATGAGAAAAATGTTGTTTTAACGCTGGTCCACCGTCTGCGATGCTGGCAAAACATTAAAACAACATTGATATAATTGTTTGTATTTGTTGGGGAGCAGTGTGACATTAAAATGCGACCTGTTGCTATTGACAAACATCACCAGATATCTACGCGCCGACACCTATTAACACGACCTGTTTCTAATGACAATTCACTAGATCTGAACACGTTGACACCTTTAACGGTTTGTATGGATCATCATTAGACGGTAATATTAGAAGATACAATATAAACATGATTCACACCAGAATATGAAAACAGAGACTGTTCCGTACTGAATCAGATTCACTAAGAAGTTTGTAGTAAGTTCAAGCACGAGGGGATATTCACTAAACATATTATAATTAAAATCATTTTAAATTTCTCTTATTTTCATCAGAAAAGATAAGATTTATCTTAACATTTCTAATGGAAATAAGAGAAATTTAAGATAATCTTATTTTAAGAATCTTAAAATAAAGATCATCTTAACTTTGTCAATTTTTTATCAGAAAGTTAAGATTTATCCTAACTATTCTAATAGAAATTAGAAAAAGTAAAGATTTTTTTATTTTAAGAGTCTGAGTGGGAGGGGCCCCTCACATTTAAAATGTTACAATTAAGACCACTTTAACTTTGTCTCATTTCCATTCAAATAGTTAAGATAATCCTAACATTTCTAATGGAATTAAGAGAAAGTTAAGATAAGCTTAATTTTAAGATCTTTAGTGGGATGGGCTTGCCTATGATTTGTTTTATTCTGTATTATATGTGAGACATAGAGGAGGTATAAATGATAGGTATATAGTACAGGATACGTTTATAGTGGAAGATTCAATTGTTAAGATTAATTAAATAAGTTGAAGAGGTAAAGGGGAAGGACATTCCAGTCGAATGTACTGCCTGGTCACCGGATCATGTGTATATTACACAGAATGATTGTATTGTCCAGATAATCATGATAGCAATATATGCATATGGCATCGTTGGGAAGGCAAGATGGATTCATCTCAGCACAAGTCACCGCATCAAACCCGAGCGAGGGCTAAAGGTGGTGACGAGTGCTGAGATCAGCCAATCTCGCCGTACCCGACGATGCAGTATGTATTTTCTTGTACGAATATATATCTGAAACGGCAAAATCAAGCAGAGCATTGGAGCGTTTTGGAGAGAGTGCGAGATGGGCTGACCTCATCATACGTCTCGTAGTGAAAGCCAACAGCATGAGTGTGAGAATATGAGTGTCAGAATTAGAATTATAGTTTGAGGGACACACGGTGAGAGGCTCCTCCCAGAGTACCTGTCACAAACCCAGAAAAACATCACCCAATCCGCTTATTCCGTTATTATATGGGGTTTGGGGTACCCTGATGACATCGCAAGGCTCTGACAAACTGACCGCCATGTTTTAGCGGGCTTGGCTCTACTGTGATCACCAGAGCGCGCTAGCTGACTAGGGCCAACACCGTTACCGTCTTATCGGTAGGCGGAGTCACTGTCTTTTTTACACGGGCAGCTGTGGAAAAATGGCAGTCACTGCGGCCGAGCTCCGCGCAATGTGAGTAGCTTGGCTTAGCCGGGTAGGTTTGGGGGCGGGTGATACTTTATGTTCAGGGTAGTGTATAGCAAATTAGCAACGCTCTATACCGATGCGCCTCTTTAGAATTTAAATTAAGGTTTAATCACGAATTTACTCACTTTTAAACCGCTTTATCTGTTAATATTAGCCGATTGAAAGCAATGTTTTTAAAGATGTAAATTTGCATATATTTGGTCTGTAATTAAACACATATGAGTAATTTTCTTCCGCTTGAAGTTGTTGGTCGCGGTAGCGAGACACAACTTCAAGTGGGCGAAATAAACTATATTCATTAGATTGCGATATCGGAAAATACAACATTCTCAGAGAAGAAGCTCTGTCTTGTATGCTATCATACATACAATACACCAGAATATCACTGTCAGACATATGGATATGACTTACATATATGTTTCTCGTACAGATATGGATAATATGGCTAAGCTATTAGTCATGCTGCTCATTGTACACTGGGGAACACTGATATGTGACTGTAAGTATATAGCATGTAAAGATTAAGAAAAGTTATGGGTGACATTTGAATGTTTTATAGCATGTAATGTAATGTAATGTAATGTAATGTAATGGATTGCCATATAATGCAATGCAATGCAATGCAATGCAATGCAATGCAATGCAATGCAATGCAATGCAATGCAATGCAATGCAATGCAATGCAATGCAATGCAATGCAATGCAATGCAATGCAATGCAGTACAATGCAATATTTCAGACTTGTCCTGTATGTTTTCTGTTTAAGGTAAGATGTGTATCGATTGCATAGTGTGATGCACATTTTATAATGTTTGTTTAAGCTAAGAATTGTATCGACTGTATGACTACACTGGGTGATCGGGCTGTGTATGACTGTGTCGTGGGACAGCCGAATGACCGGAACCAGAACTGGTGCGTCTATGGCTGCTTTGCTCAATACCTTACAGTAGAGGATGCAAATGGTAAAATGATCTTGATATATATAAAAATAATTAGTAAAAATATATATTTGTGTCATGTTTTTCTTGATCATGTGGGAAAAGACAGACGGTGGGGCAACATAAACCCTTTAAACGCCGGTAACGATTATATATTTATTTTATTTTTTATTATCACATTAAATAACAGCTTGTGTGAAGATGTTACAGTTAAAACGTGACATCAATCAGCAAGATTTGAATAGTTGACCTTCGCTTTGTAAAATCTGAATAATTTTCGCCCAGTTGAAGTTGTGGATCGCGTCAGCGAGACGCAACTTCAACTGGGCGAAAATTCAAATTAAGTAATTTGGCGGTTAAAGGGTTAAATAAACGTAGAAAACGCTGATTTTTTTAATATAGACCAAGAGAACAAAAAAAAATCCAATCACCATAAATGTTTTAGCTAACTCTTTCTGCTTCATTTGAATACCTTTGTTGCGTGTCTACGGCCATTATAAATATTTTAATAGATAGACAAATAGATGTTTTATTGACACAAATAAAATTCATTACTGATGTATTTGTCATAAAATATATATGTATTTAAACATGTATAACAGAGTTAATTCAACTTAGTTGTGCAAACTCACATGTGCGGGGATTGACTTTAGACGTCAGATTATTTGTCTACTCGGGTGTCTTGGACATTACCAATGGAGCTGAAACAGTGTGATTTACTTTCAAATTAATTAACTAATCTGTTAAGTTTATATTATTATATAAATGTTATATTAGTATATACGTTTTATATCAATATATTAATTTTATATTAATTTGATATCGTAACCTTGGCAGCAAAGGGTTATCTGTCACTCTATAAAGTATCAGTTACGACCCTTCAAGACCAAAATCTGGATGTATAACACGACACTTTAATACCAACACGACGCTAAGCACAATTTTAATCGCTTTGCATCCGTTTTATTAGCAGGTTTGTAAATGTTAAAATAAACAAATATGAGTAAATTTTACCCTCTTAAAGTTGTTGGTCGCGGTAGGTAATTGGGTGGAGATTTAGATAAGATAATATGTGACCCATCTGCGCAAAATCAATCAATCAATAATCAAAAATAAAAAAATAAAAAAACTTCTATAGCGCCTATATCCTCAGCGGACCGAGCTCAGAGGCGCACGAAATGAGTCGCATGTCGGCTCCGTACTAGTTGAGAAAATGGGCAATATACATGATGTGGGCTAATAATAGTGAATTTTGTTTTTTGTCAAATGTTGATGCTTTACCCCTCTCAAGCCTGAATATACCATTGTCATCTTCATCCACTACAAGCCGCGAATTGCTGTCGCAATTCTCGACTTGTAGTGGATGAAGATGATTTGAAGTGGTTGAAAAATTAAAGAAAATTGCAATGTATTGGTAAGCCAGTTGCATGGAAATTTTGATTCTAAAGCCTTTAGTTATAGGAAAATTAAGTCTGTTTTCAGGGATATGAAATGATGTTTTAATGCATCGTGAGGGCTTAAAGGGTTGAAGCCTAGGATTATCATTTAAAGGCCAGAAATGGGTTCTACGCTCCATGGCATGTCACATGATCATGATTGTGATAATCAATTATTCTGATAATTTTTTTCAAAATGGCCGCTGGCGGCCATCCTGGATTTTACCCATTATTAAAAAACGCTCGAAATTACCCGAAGTCCACCCGGCAGATTCTGAAAGTAGACATCCTGGGCTATAAAAATCACTCGGTAAAAACTATATAAACCAAATTCCCAGGTTTGGCAGAAAAATCTTTTTTGGCCATAAGGAACTATTTTTTTATACTATAAAGAACTTACAAGCAAATTTTTGCCATGACTTTAAAGCCAAATTTCTCCAAATTTAATTTTTGAAATATTGACCCATTCGTGTCACTAAAATGATCATAACTCAGCTCCGGAGCAACATAATTTCATGTTCTTGGTGTGATATTAAAGCTCCAGCTCTGTGCTATCCAATGGTACCATTAACTCCATATTGTATTTTTCCGACATGAGACTCGTTATGTACAGATCCATATTTATGTAGATAAATCCCACACTGGTCTCTATTTACGATGTGGAGATGATGATCCATCATAAATACCATAATTGACCCCTAGCCCTTACAGCGCGGGGATCGACTTTAGTCGTCAGAGTCTGACGTCTGTAGACGTCAGACTCTGACGACTAAAATCGGTCCCCGCACTGTAAGACTAGAACTAATTATAGTGATCGTAGATCCATAACATACATATTCAAATGAATCGGATAGATTCAACTAAGACAGTTATGATGATTTCAAATTGAAAAAAATATTTTGGTCTCCATGGATTTTACAAAAAAAATTCAGCGCTGTAAGGGTTAAAACGCTAAAATATGTGTGTATGAACCACGGAGAGCAAAGGTGTTTTTTCAATTTGAAATCATCATAAATGTCTTAGTTAGCTCTTTTCGCTTCATTTGAATACCTATGTTATGTGTGTATAAACCACGGAGAGCAAAGGTGTTTTTTTCAATTTGAAATCATCATAAATGTCTTAGTTAGCTCTTTTCGCTTCATTTGAATACCTATGTTATGTGTGTATAAACCACGGAGAGCAAAGGTGATTTTTTCAATTTGAAATCATCATTAATGTCCTAGTTAGCTCTTTTCGCTTCATTTGAATACCTATGTTATGTGTGTATAAACCACGGAGAGCAAAGGTGTTTTTTTCAATTTGAAATCATCATAAATATCTTAGTTAGCTCTTTTCGCTTCATTTGAATACCTATGTTATGTGTGTATAAACCACGAAGAGCAAAGGTATATTTTTTCAATTTGAAATCATCATAAATGTCTTAGTTAGCTCTTTTCCTTCATTTGAATACCTATGTTATGTGTGTATAAACCACGGAGAGCAAAGGTGATTTTTTCAAGTTGAAATCATCATAAATGTCTTAGTTAGCTCTTTTCGCTTCATTTGAATACCTATGTTATTTGTGTATAAACCACAGAGAGCAAAGGTGTATTTTTTCAATTTGAAATCACCATAAATGTCTTAGTTAGCTCTTTTCGCTTCATTTGAATACCTATGTTATGTGTGTATAAACCACGGAGAACAAAGGTGTTTTTTTTCAATTTGAAATCATCATTAATGTCCTAGTTAGCTCTTTTCGCTTCATTTGAATACCTATGTTATGTGTGTATAAACCACGGAAAGCAAAGGTGTTTTTTTAATTTGAAATCATCATAAATGTCTTATTCAGCTCTTTTCGCTTCATTTGAATACCTATGTTATGGGTCTTCGGCCATTATAAATTGTTTACTCTTACAGTGCGGGGGGCGTCGTTATGCGTCAGAATCTGACGTCTACAGACGTCAGATTCTCACGTATAAAGACGGTCCACTGAAAGGGTTTATAAAAAATACCGTAGTTATGTTATTGATTATAAATACCGTGATTAATAAATAATTATATTAGTTTTTTTTTGTAGAAAAAGCTCACATTGTGAGGAGAGGGTGCAGAAAGCCTGACCAACCCACAGGGTGCAAGGATCATTCAGACAGGGCACATCAGGCAGACTTTAAAAAAGACGGAGAAATACGCGGAAGAAAGGAGAAATCTCTTCTCTCGCACGTGTTGTTCTGTGGCTGTGAAGACGATGTGTGCGAACCCCTGGCAGAGTTTATGAACCTCTTCAGAAAAACACAGGCGAAGCGAAGAGCTGAGCAATCTCCAGCGACTACAACAGCTGCGGCCACCACAGAGATGTCACTGACCACTGAGCAGACCTACACTGAAATCACCAGTCATTCTGCCGTTGAAGTCACCACCTCTAACGATACACGCTTTGCATTTGTAGACTCCAGTGGGACCGAGGCGGTTACACTCAGAATGGATCCCTTTCTAATTGCTGTCAGCGTCTATCTGGCTTTTTACTGAGCGAAATGTGTTGCTGGGACCGCGTATATACGTTTTCATACTAAATCAAAGTCCACTTAGATATATAACAATAAATTGTTATCCATGATTATTTTATAAAATAGTTCACTTTAGAAATTCCTTTTTTTTCGAAAAAAGTGATATTTTTCGTCATTTGAAGTTGGAAATTGCGTTAGCAATTCCAGCTACAAATGACGTAAAATTCTGACTGCCATTTCGGCTGTCCTCCGTGAATTCACCAGTCATTCTACCGTTGAAGTCACCGCATATAACGATACAGACTTTGATTTTGTAGACTCAGTGGAACGGAGAGTCAGAATGGATATCCTGCTATTTGCCGCCAGTGTCTATCTGGCTTTTTACTCAGCGAAATGTTATCCCTTGTGTTGCTGGGACCGCGTATATACGTTTTCAAACTAAATCAAAGTCCACTCAAATATATAACAATATATTGTTATCGATGATTATTCAATAAAATTGTTCAATTCGGAGGTGCCTTGTTTTTAAAAAGTGTTTTTTCGTCATTTGAAGCTGGAAATTGCGTTAGCAATTCCTGCTTCAAATGACGTAAAATTCTGACTGCTAATTCAGCTGTCCTCCTCCCATGAACTCACCAGCCTGCCATTGAAGTTACGACCTATAACGATACAGACTTTGCCTTTTTAGGCTACACTCAGTATGAACATCTTTCTAATTACCACCAGTATTTATTTGTTAGTTTCTTACTGAGTATAGCTGTAATGATATCACCGATAAAATCAGGTATGGTAGGCGATCAGAAAAGCTGTTAATTATTTTTTTACTGAGTATAGCTGTAATGATATCATCGATAAAATATGGTATAGTAGACGATCAGAAAAGCTGTTATTTAGTTACTTACCGAGTATAGCTGTAATGATATCATCGATAAGATAGGGTATGGTAGGCAATTAGAAAAGCTGTTATTTAGTTCCTTACTGAGAATAGCTGTAATGACAAAATAGGGTAATGATAGGCGATAAGAAAAGTTGCAGATATTCTATCTAGGAAGTGTTTAAGTTTAATTACGTAATTGAAAGTCAACGAGGCGTGGCCAAGTTCATTGGAAGTATCGCTTCCACCCTTTGCATCCAATCTCTAACATGCCATTGATGCTACCATTATATGTTCAGTTAAAGGTTTGGTCCACTGTGTATGAAAAGCGGGACACATCTGTACCCACAAAGCAGAACACTGATTACAGAGATATAGGCAACTGGCGTACAACAGAAAACCAGAAGCAAACATAGAGTGGTCTATAGCTTTAATACTTAAGAGCCGTCCTCAAGTTACTGTTATGAGGCATAATACTGCTATTAAAATTAACTGAGATGTTTGCTTATTTTTGTAAATTAATTAGTTATAAAATACACTGACATTACGGTGTGACTGGCTTGACCAAATACTTTTGATCTTCTGCCAATCTAGAACGTTACCGCCATTCATAACAGCAGTTAGATAACATGAAGAAACGACTAAGTTAAGTTAAAGGGACTGGCTCAAGCTAAACTCGGTGCTTTTATTTCGGCTTATTAATATGACGATATGATGTAGCCTAAACATGTCCATAGACTAGAACTGTAAAAGTTTTTTATTTTTGTGCTGCGCATTTATCAGTTAGGCTAGATATAGAGACGAAATCCCCGTATTTCTTATTTTTGACATGGTTGTCCTTAATAAGAAATCAGGAATTTTGTCTCTATATCTAGCCTAACTGGTAAATGCGCAGCACGAAAAATAAAAAAAAACTGCAGTCCTAGTATATGGACATGTTTACATCATATGCTTATATTAATAAGCCATTAATAAAATAAAATCAACGATTTTTTTATGCGCCAGTCCTTTTCATTAAGTTAAGTGATAGCTGAAATGTGTCAAATATGCAGTATCTAGTGACATAAACGTTCAAGCGTATTAAAGGAATTGAAAACTAAATACGTGTTTTTATTCACATTTTTGCGACAGTAACACTTATATATTGCATCATGGTATTAAAATATATATTACCATCGTTTGCTATGTCATTGTTACGCAAGGAGTGAATTTACTAAAGTTAGAAATACCAACAAAACGGGAGGATTTAGAAATCAAACACATTCAAATGATTTGAACATCTTAATACAGTCTAATTTCCACTATTTACAAGGAAACAGTGCCTCACGAACATTAGTGTGGTCTGTCACTTGACACACACTGTTGGTTCTCCTTCTAAACTGTCCTGACTGTCGAGATGAAACTGTGTGCGCTGATGACATTTATTACTTAATTTAGAACTACAACAGGAGTTCCCGAACCCCGAGGCCCGACTTTAGTCTAATTGAGTGTTATAGACAAAAAATCGGCTTAATATTTTCTAAACATAACAGTGTATTGATCTTCCTCATGGGCCAGAATCCTAAATGTTCAGGATATAATCAGAGATTGTTCATTAGCAAATTATCTGATATAATTAAGGAAATAACCAAGGAGACAAGTGAAAATATATCTTCAACGTGTATTTCTTCCACCACCATCGCCGGTGCTGGCCAACGTTCATTCAATACTTGCTTACGATGTACCTCGTACATAGGATGTAGGCCTACCCAGCGTCACAGCCCATTGCTGGATCAATGCCCGACATTGAAACAGCATTGGTGATTGTGCCTTGTTTTCTGACGGCTGCATGTGGATGACTATACGGGTGACGCTTTCAATCCCGGCGCCAGAAGCACCAAATAACACGATACATTGGCACACTGCTGATGTAATGCTGGGCCACTGTCTGCGACGCTGGACAAACATTATTCCAACCAAACCCCTTTGAGCTCTAATCACTATATTCGTTAATGACTGGTGTACAGAAATGTCAACCGTCACCCACACACAGCACCCTCTTTCCCCTAAATAGGACACAAGCTCAGGCAAAATAAACTTAATAAGCTACCGGCCATAGGGCCTAATAATTACAAGTAGGCGGGCGTCCATGAGATTTTAGTGATCTTCAACAGTGAGTGTGTGTGTCGATAAGCGAATTCAGTCACGTTTTATAATCTGAGCCAGCCATGGTTACACAAAGTTCAAGGAGATGGTCATATGCCGCTGTTCTGTTCAACTTGTACGTTATGCCGGGTATGCATCAGACAATAAACATAAATCGTATGGTCTTCACCCCGGCTTGTGGTCGTCTGCTGGCTAATAAGGCCACTGTAAAATAGAGAGCCAAGCAAGAAAGCAGAAAATTACATGATAACTATTTTGTGTGATCTGGCTATGTAATAGTATAGAAATAGGTATGAATTAACATGCTTAAACTCTGGCCGCCTATCACAGCTATGAATGTTTTAATCGTCTTTTATTGCGACTCCGGATACCAACTATTAGTACTTTCTCAGCAATATATTAAAGCGACACATCCGATCAGGCCAAAAATCATATAAAAGCCAACATTTTTTGTTCGCTTGTTGATATGTCCATAATATGTGAACATGTCCGTAGACTAGAATGGAAGTCTTTTCAATTTTTCCTCCTTCTCCTTCTCCTTCTCCTTCTCCTCCTCCTCCTCCTCCTCCTCCTGCTGCTGCTGCTGCTGCTGCTGCTGCTGCTGCTGCTGCTGCTGCATCATCATCATCATCATCATCATCATCATCATCATCATCATCATCATCATCATCATCATCATCATCATCATCATCATCATCATCATCATCATCATCATCATCATCATCATCATCATCATCATCATCATCATCATCATCATCATTATTATTATTATTATTATTATTATTATTATTATTAGGCATGTGATTGCACCCAGCAAACATGAGACGTTGGGCCAGCGTTGGTTTACTGCTGGCCCACCGTCTACGAAGCTGGCCCAACAGTAGAACAACTTTGGACAAACATACGCGCACAAAGTTGAGGCGTGGAAAAAACTGCAGGTTTCGTACAAGGTAATGAAATGGAGGCAACACTTTGTGTAGTGCAAATCACACTCCTTGATGTGGAACATCATACCCCTTGAATGAGCAAGGAGTGTGATGTTCTACACACCTTCATTTTACAAACCATCAAAACTGCTCCAATATTATGTTATTGGATTAACTAAAGATTAAATACATGTGGCCTAGTTCACGATCTAATGAAACAAGTTGTAAGGACAGGAGGGCCACACAAAATCTTGAAATGATCCGTGACTTTTACCTTGACATGGAGTCACAAAACTGAAAACTCTATGATCCAAAAATTAGGCATATTATAGCCATTGCTTGCAACCATGAGATTGCTGGATACCGAAATGTAACATATTTCAACTTCCTGAAGGCTGCCATTTTGAATCTAAAAATTGGATTCACTTTAAACATAGATTATTTGATCGGCGTCAATGGTAATAAGTACCCTGATGACATCGCAAGGCTCTGACAAACTGACCGCCATGTTTTAGCGGGCATGGCTCTACGGTGATCACCAGAGCGCGCTAGCTGACTAGGGCCAACACCGTTACCGTCTTATCGGTAGGCGGAGTCACTGTCTTTTTTACACGGGCAGCTGTGGAAAAATGGCAGTCACTGCGGCCGAGCTCCGCGCAATGTGAGTAGCTTGGCTTAGCTTAGCTTAGGTGATAAGCCCTCTCACTGTGATACAAGAAAAGATAACATGAAATCTCATAAATTAATTCACTCTGATGATAAACATGTGTGATACGGGTGACAAAGGCTTTATACAGAAAGGCGAACTAAAAAGACATCAACGTGTTCACACTGGAGATAAACCTTATGTATGTGATACGTGTGACAAAGGCTTTATACAGAAAGCCGACATGAGGAGACGCCACGTAACCACACTGGTGAGAAACCCTATGTATGTGATAGATGAATTAAAGGCTTCACACAGAAACACCACCTCAAAGATCAGCAGTGTGTTCACAGTGGAGATAAACCTTACGTCTATGCTCTACCAAGCTACGAAAATGTATGTCTTCCACTATAACTTTCCTGCCACGTATCAGCCCATACTCTGCATTAAATATATTTAGTACTGGAATATTGGTGAGGTGGCGCTGAATTAAAAAAACAGCGCCAATGTACTTTTTACATTGAATTATGTGTGTAAATTTGTGTGTTTTATCCGTGTTTTATCTGGTTCATGTATTATCGCCCACGGGTCATATCGTACGCTTCATTGGGTGTACACATTACATGCTGTATTGAGTGTGGGGTGCGGCCGGGAGCTGGTTCTAAGGCATAGCGATAGTAGGCTACAGGGCATAATATAACCACTGTTACTAACAGACCTGGCTTTGTCCACTCCGTGTTGTGAAACCCTGTGCACTGAGTCGGTCCAGTGTCGAATTTAACATACCACCTGTTCACTAATCAACACTGTATGTAACCCCTGTGCTGTTTTTCACTGTAGTCGCTGCTTTGTGAATCAGGTTTTGATCGCCCCTATACCATGTATATTGTCATTTCATCTCGTACATTTCTTGCACAGGCAACAACTGACAGTATGTCTTTGGTATACAACATCACATTATTGTTGTTTACAGTCTCCTTTTTGAACAGTGATATCTATGAGACGACAGTCAGAAGGCCTGCAGTGGTCTTCCCTCAGACGTATCACATTTCACCATATTTGTCACCATTGTCATCACAGCACATATCCATTTTGCACATTTGTTCTGACAGGAAATTGCTCCCCATTCCCAAATTCACAAGTCATTCACTTAAATTATCAATAATTCTACTACTTTCAGGTGACATTAGCCTTAATCCTGGACCCGCAGTGAAAAATATCAAAATATCTACAATAAATGTTCGATCAATTAAATGCAAAATAGTACCTTTTACAGAATTTGTAACATCTAAGAAGCTTGACGTTGTTGCCGTTACAGAAACTTGGCTAAAGAAAAATGATACCAAGGCAGCCATCGCAGATATTGCCCCGCCTGGGTATCATTTTCACCACCAGCCTAGATCAAACAAGAAGGTGGGTGGTGGGGTTGGTGTTCTGGTATCTGACAAATTTAAAACAAAAGTTCAAAAAATTCCAAGCTATAATACATTTGAAGCACTATCCGCCGAAATTTCCAGTTCATCATTTTCAGGCCTTTTTATCTGTCTTTACAGACTCCAAGAAAATATGCAAACATTTTTTAATGAATTTGAAGATTTGCTAGAAAACATTGTTACAACACATTTAGATATTTATATTTTAGGTGACTTTAATCTACATCTTGATGTATCTGATTCTAACATCCAACGTTTTAACGAAATTTTGAAGTGTTTTAATTTGAAACAACATGTAAATTTATTAACGCACGTCCACGGCCATTGGCTTGACCTCCTCATCACTAAATCATCGTGCGATCATGTTAAATCTGTTTTTCCTGCTGACGGTATATCAGATCACTTTTCCGTAGTATCAGAAGTCAACCTTTCAGCACCCGTACGTCCTAGAAAAACAATCACTTTCAGGAAAACAACAAATATTTGCATGACTTCTTTCAGGGCTGATATATTGGACTCTTCACTTATAAAAACCCCTAAGAATGAACTCCATGATTTGTGTGACCAGTACACATCAGTTTTAACCTCACTTCTTGATTAACATGCTCTTCTTCAAACTAAAAAAGTTGTTGAGAAGGCTCCAACGCCGTGGATGACGTCTAAACTACTATATTGTAAAAGATCATGTCGTCAGCTGGAAAAGCGTTGGAGGAGATCACGCTCTGGTTATGACAGATCAAAATACCGCAACTATCGAAATTTATGCAATCGTCTTATGACAGAGGCCAAATCTCAATATTTTTCAAATCTCATAGATGAAAATTCTGAAAACCCTCGCCGCCTTTGGGACACCATTAACAAAATTTTACATAGAACGCCAGCAGCAGCACTGCCGGAATCAAATAATGTAAAGTCCCTTTGTGAGCATTTCGCAAAATATTTTTGTGACAAAATCAGAACGATCCGGGCCAATTTTTCAAATCAGGTGGATGATGTTTCATCTGTTCAGAAGCCTAAAATAAAAAATTAACTTTTCAATTTAGAACCAGCATCAGAGGACGAGGTCAGGAAGATCATTATGAAGTCTGCATCAAAATCATGTGACCTTGATCCGATTCCAACGAACATCCTTAAAGCCTTGTTGGATATTTTAATCAAACCCATAACAACTATAATTAATTTATCTCTAGAATCTGGAACATTCCTACTGTCATTCAAAGAGGCTCATGTCACACCTTTACTAAAGAAATCAAACCTTCCTGCTAATAACCTCAAAAATTATAGACCAGTCTCCAATCTGAGTTTAATTTCTAAAATTATTGAAAAAGTTGTTTCCAACCGTTTACAAGCTCACAGCAAATTGAACAATCCAATGCAGTCTGCGTACCGGAAATTCCATTCCACTGAGACAGCCCTGTTAAGAGTTCACAATGACATCTCAGTTTCTCTTGACAAGGGCCATGTCACAGCTTTGACTTTACTTGATTTGTCTGCGGCGTTCGATTCATTTCAAATTTTGAACATGCTTACAAGTCTAGAATTTTTACGTCTTGTTTTCAAGTCAGTCCAGCCCAGGTTCTGAATGAGAGATGTCACACTGGCTGTTTGTCTATAATTTTGGGTGACAAATCTTGCTGCTGATCTTTGATTTTTTTCTAATTTATCAATATCTTTTTGTCTAAAGGGGTCCCAAACTGCTGAAGAGTATTCTAAAGACGATCTGACCAGGGAGAAATAGGCAGTCTCCCTTAGTTTAGGGGGACATGCCTTCAGGTTCCTCCGAAGGAAGCCCAGAGTGGAATTTGCTTTACTTGTAATTTTGTTAATGTGGGCCTCCCATTCCAGGGTCTCACTAAGGCAAACACCAAGATATGGTGTTGATGAAACGTTCGCTAGTGTTTCACCTTTAAGGGTGTACCCAAATTCCAGGTTTTTTTTATTTCGGCCTGGACACCCTCAGGACCGAGCATTTCGAGGGGTTGAAACACATCCCCCATCGATTTGCCCAGTCCTGTAACGCAGATAGGTCTCTCTGCAGCTGCTCCTGATCTGCTCGACATTTTATCGGGCGATACAGGAGACAGTCATCTGCAAAGAGACGAACCTGCGAGGAGACCGTGGAAGGGAGGTCATTAATATAGGTCAAAAAGAGTAGGGGTCCGAGAACAGTACCCTGGGGCACACCGGACCTCACGCGAGCTGATTCTGAAGAGCTGCCATCAACTACTACTTTTTGGGTTCTATTGGTCAGAAAATTTTGAATCCAATTAAGAGTTGTTCCCCGAATTCCATAGTGGTCAAGTTTGTGCAAGAGGCGTTGGTGGGGGACAACATCAAAGGCCTTACTAAAATCCAAGACAACAACATCTGTTTGTGTCTTGCTTTCAAAATTTTGAATAAATTCATCAGTTGTAATCAAAAGCTGGCTTTCGCATGAGTGTTTTGATCGAAAGCCATGCTGTACAGGTGTTAAAATTTTGTTTTCCGAAAAATGGGACATAATTTGTTTACAAATGATGTGTTCGAGTAATTTGGCACAAACACATGTGAGGGATATCGGCCTGTAGTTTGCCGGAGAGTGCCGATCCCCTTTTTTGAAGACTGGGGCAACATTAGCCTCTACCCAGTCATCTGATAATTTGCCCGTCTGTAGAGATTGGTCGAAAATAATTTTAAGAAAGGGAGATATTTCGTTGGCAGCATTCTTCAGAATTAAGTTCGGGAGTTCGTCCGGTCCAGATGCCTTTCCGCCGTTTAAACCCTCAAGTAATTTAGTTACACCTTGAACGGTAATTTCGAATTTAGGCATTTCAGTATTCGGTGGTCCTGTTAATTTAGGTATATTCGTGGTGTCTTCCGAGGTAAAAACTGAGCAAAATTGGTTGTTTAGTATTTCGGCCTTACGTCTGCTATCTGAATGCAGCTGACCGTTTTCCTTCAAGGGAGAGACACCATTTCCATCCTGACGTTTAGATTTAATATACCGCCAGAGTGGTTTTGAATTTTTTTGTTCTAAAGATTCAGAAAGTTTGTTTTTCAAAAAAGACCACCTGGCAGACCTGATGGCACGCTGGGTCTGCCGTTTACATAATTTATATTTTGCCCAAAGGTCAGCTTTATTCGTACGCTTGGCTCTGCAATATAAGGATGTTTTTTTCCGAATAGATGCAAGGAGTGATTTGGATAGCCAAGGTAGATTTTCCCGAGGGGACGTCATTTTAGTTGGTATAAATTTGTTCAGGCATTGATTTAGGATGGATTTAAGTTTCAACCAATTTTCATTAACAGAACAGCTGGGACTGTTTTCTGAAAAGGAGGTCCAGCAGCTCCTAAATTGTTGCCTGATAGCTTCCCAATTAGCCTTTTTGAACTGACGCACTGGGCGGGGTTTTGTACGACGGTAGGGTGGGTCAATATCCAGTTCGGTCACAACAGCACAGTGATCCGAGATTCCAGGTACACTATGAGAAGATTTTATCAAACCAGGTTTATTTGTGATCAGGAGGTCCAAAATATTTTCTTCTCTAGTTGGTTCTTTATGAATTTGGGCCAAGGCATGTGTATCTAGGCTTGACAAAAGCAGCTCGCATTGTGATTTGTTTGCTGCTATAGGATTTACTACTTCATTGTCCCAGTCAATACCAGGCAGGTTAAAATCACCTCCCAGGACAATGGTCTGATTTGAATTTTTTGGCATGAGGTCTAAAGATTTCACAAGTTCTTCTGAAGTACTAATTTTGGAGTCAGGAGGTCTATAAAAACACCCGATGGTTAAAGATTTTGATGCCGATATCTGAACTTTAGCCCATGAAATTTCACAGTTGGTTTCTAAATCAGGGAGGAGGGTCATGTCATAATGTTTTCTGACAGCAATAAAGACTCCTCCTCCTCGGGCTTTCGAATTTCGATCTTTACGCAAAACTTGGTATTCAGGAGGGAAAATTTCACTGGTAGTGGTATCCTTGTCAAGCCAAGATTCAGTGCCGAGGATACAATCAGGTTGGTAGTAATTTACAGATGCTAGAAAATTTGCTAC
The DNA here is from genome assembly GCA_964017125.1 of Flabesymbios commensalis. Taxonomy (NCBI): domain Eukaryota; kingdom Metazoa; phylum Annelida; class Polychaeta; order Terebellida; family Flabelligeridae; genus Flabesymbios; species Flabesymbios commensalis. The sequence goes on from OZ024916.1 coordinate 72,057,873, forward strand.
TTTCCCCTTTAGGCTTCTGCAATTTATTAATAAAGTACGCCAGTTTCTTTGACGGTTTTTAGGCCTAAAGGGGGGAATTGGACTACTGTGCTGCGTGGGAGCGAAATCTGAATTCGGTGAATTGACGTTCTCAGAGCCACTAAAATTTAGATTGTCAAAATTATTTGTGGTTTCGATTTCAAACGAATGGAATAAATTTCGATCAAAATTTGGATGATTGCATCGACAGCATATCCACGAGACGTTTGTTATGGAATATGCCAGGAAGGTGAAAGATCCCATGTCGACGCAATCTTTGTGAAACCACACATCACAACTATCACAGCAAATTCCACGCTGCTCCCATGTGACCGGGTCTTCGCAATAGCCACATGGGAAGATCGATGACAAATTTAAGCTCCCAGACATGGGAGGACCTGGATTAAGTTCAACCTGGCCAGAAAGTAAAATTAAAAATAAGGCTGAACCAAAATTTAATTTAGGTGGGCTGGGCTGATTTGATCCTAGACTAGGACATAGCCTGAAAATAGGTTTTACCCCACGAAAAATGCGAGAATTGAGAAAAACATGAACATGTATTGCCGGGGTGCCGAAATCAAGTACCGGTGATGTAAAAAGAATATCATGTTCCCTGTACAGAGTGTAATCATGGAGAAAGGGGATTTCGTGAGGGTAATTCACACCTCTAATGTCCTCTGACTCAATTCGAGTGAGGACTAAACTGGCTGCAAACACAACCAGAAAATGTTTCATGACGGTGGTGATGTTTACATATTGAGCCGCCATTTTGTTTTTGGGTGTCATGTGATCACACGCTGTACAGTTCAAAATGAGCCAGCGAAAATCGTATCAATTAAAGACCAAAAATTTACAGCTTTAGGATCGAAAAAAAAATCTAATTTGTTAATTTATAGCTTCTACGCAGGTTTAATAATTTAGATTAAATAAGGGCGCAACGGTCAAGTGGTTCTAAATAGTGAAAAAAGGATAAATTTGATGAGTCAACCGGGAGATGTCTGATCTTATCGAGCCTCGTTTCCACTCCTATTCATACTGTCCTTCATCACTTTTCCCCATATACCATTACTTCCCGTATATGCACTGCCAAAGCAGGCCGTATGGCGCCCACGGCTTGCAGTAGACAGCTAAAATCATCTATACATTCGGAGAAAATATTATAAGAGAAATAGTTTCTAGCCTAGATATGATTATCCCTCCGTTGTTTAATTTTCACGTATTATCGTCCATATGGGAGACCGGGGCTAATTGCCTACATTTTTAATTTCGTAATCTTCGTAGTGAAAGTCGGCCTCTATAATATTCTTTTCGTCTGAGAATTTTATCAAATGTATGTCAAATAGTATAACTTCTGAAATACTTATAAATTTCCCGCATATTCGCAATTTGAATGAGAAATAGTGTGTGTAAAATTTCATGAAAATTCATTCACCCTGGTAGCCGAGTAAACAACGTCTCTGGGCGAGCGCAGCGAGCCACAGAGCTGTGAATCTAGTATCAAAGTGGCTTTGATACCATCTAACATCATAACATACCATCATATCATCTAACATTGCTTATAATAAATATATTTTCTTACATATCTGTGATTCTTGAGCTGATATGTGACATATTAGACCTGAATTTAAGTAAAATACAACTACAATTGACGGCGATATAGTTTGGATCAATTTTTGCCAGTGCGACATAAGCGACATCTATGTGAGGGTAATTCGTCCGCTGAAGGCGCATGCTCAGACTGCCTTGAAGTTGTTGATCAACACTAAAACACGTGCGTGAAGCACAGGAAAAATGGCAGATACCACGTGCGATGACGTCATCTCACAAAATATCATGTTTTCACCCCAGTCCAACCGAGAACACTTGGTAGCCTCAAGTGTAGTTTCCGATAAATAACGTGAATATAAACATGCTTTTCTTTTCTAACAATAAAAAATCTTCACATATATGCGTCAAATATTATGGTATTGAAGACGTATACACTGCAGGTAAGTCGGCGAATTGCGATTTAACCTCAAACTGGGCACCGTAAATTCCCGTGGCAGGACAGCGTCTGCACACAATTCAGCACCGTAGGCCGGTCAGCGCTATCACCCTGGTTGATGAATTTAATGTGAATCTGACTATTGTTCAAAAGTTAGACTATTTGACATGTAGTAAATTCCTAACTACCACATCCCTCTATACACCCATTCAATTAGTTAAAATTAACGTCTGTTTTAGGCCCTGAATTGCATTAGATGCCAGCTAGATGATCTAACTTTTGAACTCTGAAAAATAGGCGAAAAACTTTTCCACTCTACAATATTTTTTAATTAAAAAATCACGGCATTTTGCGGGAGACTTGAAAATAGTCCTTGCTATTTTTCATGGGAATCGGTTGAGAATTGACAGAGAAATAGGCGAAAAGTGTCATAGTTGATTCTTTACGATTTCACTATTGTTTACGTTTTGTGAATGTAAAATGGCAAATTTAATCATGATCTAATAAATTGTGTTTTTTTCTTATGTTTGAAAACCTGGGTTCAAAATGTACATTAAGTGTCATAGTTGATTTTTTTTAATTGCCCTGGACAAAATTGGCGGCCTTTTTGAACAGATGGGTTTCAGGGACCACTGTGCGAAGTTTCAGCTTTGAAACCATTATTTTTTGTGGACTATTAGGCTACTGAACTTTGCCTTGTGTAGTCAATAATAACAATACAGTTACTGCTGTTTATCTGATATTTTTTTTTTTGCAGATTATCAGGAACTCTTGATAACTGTGAGGATACATTTAGAAGAAAACAGGTCTGATTTGAATCAGACCCCAAGACTTTATTGTAAGTTTGCACCATGGCATTTTCAACAATGGCTGGATACATCAGACAATGTTACTCTTCCATAATGGCCGCGAGATATGATTTTCTGTCAAAACATATCAAGACGGGTAGCTTTACATATCCTAATTTCTCCAGCAGTCAATTTTTTTTTGATAAGCAGTGGGATACTTGTCAAAGTGAATTTTCACGAGAGAGTATCCTGAAATATTATAATGTTTTAAACACTAGAGATACACCTCACGTATGTGATATATGTGAAAAAGGATTTAGAACGAAGGGAAATATGAAACGGCATCAGCTTGTTCACACTGGTGAGAAACTTTATGAGTGTGACATCTGTATTAAATTCTTTTCAGAGAAACACAACCTGAAATCACATCAGCTGCGTATTCACACTGAAGATAAACCTTATGTATGTGATATTTGCGGTAAAGGTTTTATACACAAGTGTAACCTGAAAAGACATCAGCGTGTTCACACTGGTGAAAAGCCTTATGTATGTGATAGCTGTGGTAAAGCCTTCACACAGATGACCAACCTGGAAGATCATCAGCGTATTCACACTGGTAATAAATCTTATGTGTGTGATACGTGTGGTAAGGAGCTCACTCGTAAAGGCGATTTGAAAAGACATCAACGTGTTCATATTGGTGAGAAACCTTATTTATGTGATAGTCGTGGAAAAGATTTTACAAAGAAATACAGCCTAATGAGACATCAGCTTATACACACTGGAGATAAACCTTATGTGTGTGATACTTGTGATAAAGGCTTTACAGATAAAATATACTTGAAAACACACCAGCGTATTCACACTGGAAAGACGCCTTTTATGTGTGGTATTTGTGATCAAACCTTTACAGATAAAAACAGCCTGAGAAAACATCAGCGTGCTCACACTGGTGAAAAGCGTTACGAATGTGAAACTTGTCGTAAAAGCTTTACAAAGATATGTGACCTGAAAAGACACCATCGTACTCACACTGGTGAGAAACCTTATGTATGTGATACTTGTCGTAAAGGATTTGCATGGGAAGATGGACTGAAAAGACATCAACGTGTTCACATTGGTAAGAAACCGTATGTTGACAAACGTTACGAATGTGATACTTGTGGTAAAAGCTTTTACACGAAATGTGTCCTAAAAAAACATCATCGCGTTCACACTGGTGAGAAACTTTATGTATGTAATACTTGTGATAAAGCCTTCACACGGGAAGGCGACATGAAAAGACATCAACGTGTTCACACTAGTGAGAAACCTTATGTATGTGATACTTGTGGTAAACAGGTGAAGACTTTAGACAAAGTAGCCACCTAAAAAGTCACCATCGTGTTCACAATGTTGAGATATCTTATATGTGTGATACTTGTGGTGAAAGCTTTAAAGGAAAAGGAGACCTGAGAAGACATCAACGTGTTCACACTGGTGAAAAACCGTATGTATTTAAAACATGACAAGAAGAGTTCACACAGAAGGACGAGCTTAATAACCATGATGACCTCGCTGTGTTCACCAGTTGATTCAAAAAGATACATTAACCCTTTCAGTCCTGAATTTACCATTGTCACCTTCATCCACTACAAGCCGCGAATTGCTGCCGCAATTCTCGACTTGTAGTGAATGAAGATGACTGGAAGTGGGTGATAAATTAAAGAAAATTACCATGTATTCGTAGAACAGTTTCATCGAAATTTGTCTTCTAAAGCCCTCGGTTGTGAGAAAATCAAATATGTTTTAAATGATGTAAAATGATGCTTTAATGCATCGTGAGGGCTGAAAGGGTTAATGAATTTAGGACTGTGGTAAAGGATTTAGAGAAACACACATCCTAAAACGTCACGGTGGTGACAAACTATATCACATATGAAATAGCTTCCTTTGATATTTAATGTCAGTATTCAGTAATGTTTTTTTTTAGTTTAATGAACATAAAGAATCTGTAATAGCCAGAAATGCTTTGTGAAAGGTTTCTTTCTTTGGATGTGGGAGATTTTCGATCCCGATGTAACGTACTACCTCGGAATAACGTCAACATTGGGCGGGGTGGCATTATGCTTGTAATTCTGATTAATTATAATGCTATAAAAAACACATCTGATTCTCAGAATATGATAAATACATCATATCGTTTTATTCGGAACACTATGTAGAGCATGTAAAAACAATTACTTGACTTATTTATGCACGGGGAAAAACTGTTAATGCTGATTGTTTGGCATTTGAATTGACGGTTTGATCAATTGATATTACGACCCAGTATTCCCGCAATCAAAGGATTATAGCCCACTATAAAAATGAAATGAATCGGGCTTTAGGCCACCTTTGTGCACATATAGGCTAAACTGGGCCAGGAGAACCTCCTGAGGATGATGAGATGAATGAGATGAAACTGTCCTCCAGACACAGGATTCGAAATTCGAGCCCTGGCGGTCTGAGGCCGAGCACGCTACCTCTCAGTCACGGAGGTTCCCCACAATACTGACTTTCACACGTGAATGGGGAAGAAACAATTTTTGTTTCTTTCAAACCGCCGAGTCCGGGAACCGAACCCCGAACTCTGGCGTGAAAGGCAGCGGTGCTAACCACTACCCTAGGGCCCCCGCCCTATAGCCCACTATAGACACCTGGTGGTGTTTGAAGACAATATGTGACCCGCCACGCGAAAAGGACCGTAAGCACAACATTTTAAAAATTAATTTGTTCACATGATTTAATAGCTGTGTCCTGCCTGTTTCATTAACTAAAATAATTTTTGAAAAATCTTTATTACCTTTTGTTTATAAGATTTTTAACATTTTAAATTTAGTTATGTAATCAATAAAAATTAATTTTAAATGACGTCAAAAATAAATATAACAATGCTGCGGGAAGGTACATTCTCGCATGGCGGGTCACATATGTGCCTGACATCGCAACAATACAAATTGAAAGTAGAAATACTTATTTTTATTTCCTCTTAATTCTGGTATTAGCATTGCTGATGTACACTTCAATTTTGTGAGCGACTTCTAGTGGCACCGTAGTATTCAAATTTATGCTCCCTTCCCCTCTTTATCTCAATGTCCATCTCAACCTGACCATGTGCAACACATTCTGAAATAAAGAAAAGACGAGATATTCAATATAATTTTGCGAAACTTTTAATGCTGAAATCGACGAAAAAACATGCACTACAGCTTTACCTAAATTGGTGTGGTATAATTATCATTGATTTAAACTGTTGATATGTTGAGAAAATAAGTTAAAATTTTGATTAACAAAAACAGGCCCAAATGTCCGTTTGCTCGACGCACCTGTTGATAACTAAGCGGACTCGCTACTGACCGTCATTCAATCAACTTTAGCTAGGAGCCTATAGGACGACCGGAGCTTTGTATTCCCGTTTTATCGTCCACGCTGAATGATAGTCAATTCCAGTCGAGCAGCGTTTTCCTTTTGAGAAGCGCCTATATTCATAGATCTACTCTATATTTCGGTAATATCATCTCACCAAACCACAAACGTGAATTGATCATTTTACAAACAGCCTATACTGAGTAATTCTAGTGATATGAATGTTTAGGTCCCAACATCACAGTTGCATCACAGTTGTAATATAGGCCTACTCGTTAACCGATCTTGCCATTTGTAATGAATTACGCGGAAGCAATTGGGGATTGCTCAAAATGTCTTCACCACCAGGTAGTCAAGGACAGCACGTAGGCTACTAAACTTCGGAACAGTACCTGTACCGTATCTGGAAAGAAAGATGTTAAAGAATTGCGGAACTGAACGTGGGACAAGCCCCCAGAGCAAATTACTCTGGCATAGCAGTAGATGACCGGACTTTTACATAATAAAAATAGTCACATGAATTCATAATTTTTTGAAAATTATTCATTTTGAACATGTCAGTGTGATATCATAGGAGACTGACACTGTGATCTAATACTTACATTGGTTTCGTCTTGTAAGCATAATGTTATTATGTAATTGTATAACAATTAATGTAATTTCATAGTAATGACAAATTGTACTTTTTAAACTAAACACATGTCAGGGGAAGATATATTATTAATTGTGATCGGGATGCCTTTTACAATGTCTTATTTATTCTACACTTGTTTTTTTGTTGTTTCGACTCAGTAAATAAACATGAACATCTCCACATGGTCGTGGATTCTGTGACCCAGGATGACTAGTCCCGAACTATCACATATTCAATAGTCAAGACTAAGTTAGTCTGACACATAGTTATGAATAGTTTTGAACACACAACTAAAACTAAAATCTTACTCTGCAAACTAGACATTCATAATGGAACTGTCATAATGTCATACATACTGGCTCAGTTCCATTATGAACAGACCGAGCACTATCAATAACTATAAATAATTATTTAAAACCATGTCATTTATAAATGCCATTTTATTAGGCCTCTCTGTGCGTTGTTTTGTGCACAGTAGATGTCAATGTTTGCACACTGATGCATCGAAGAAGTCTGAAGGTCCGTGCAATTTATTAATAGAGCTAGATATCTCGAACAAGTGAACAACAAAGGGCGCACACAAAACGCTAGCAAATAAGGCTACAGAGATAGACTATATCTTAAAATGTAACTATGCCTGAACTATTTTGTTTCTTATGCCTATATATAGAGCTAAATCATCTATAAATTCAGAGAAAATCTAAAAGTAGATATATAAGAGATTCTTATCGAAGATCTACCTCTCCATGATTTAATTTTCACATATTACCGCCCATAGGGGAAATCGGGGCTATTGAAACCCTTTTTTGTGAATTAATTAAAAAAATAGTAATTGTATTTCGGCTTCCTTGACATGTCCATAATATGTCAAAATGTCAATAGACTAGAACTGAGTATTTTTTTTAATTTTGTGTAACATTACCATACAAACGCATAACCATGAAAATGTTAATTCAAAAGTTTACCATAATTATTATTATTATTTTTTTTTTAAACAACATGTTATCTGTATCTGTATATTACGTGGTATATTACATTGTCCATTTTCTGGGGTCTCGTCAGATGGATACTGCGCCTACATCCATTGAGGTTCTTTTACGTCCAACTCAAAGTCAGTCAGACAAGCGATCTGATTTACGTGGTTCTCTGAGCCCCACGACACGACATCGCTGCACGATATCCTAGTGTATATGGCACCTGGCCGTCCCAGGCAGTCACCCATCCAATTATGAACCGGGCACGACGTTGCTTTACTTCAGTGATCGAGCCGACACAGATGAGACAACGCCGTATTCTGTACAACGAACACAGCTGATAATTCTTTATATTTTGTGATAATATTTTTTTGAAATATTGATCAATAATTATAGGGCACTAAATGAAGCAACATCGCCATATGTGGCCTGATTTAAAACTAAATTCCAGAATTAGTGTCGTGTCCCCTATATCATCGCTGCAATTGATAATAACCTGATATACAGTGTTAAGCCAGGCCACACATGACAGTGTTGCTTGATTTAGTATCGTATAATTGTAATTGGTGAAAGATGTTTCGACTAAAACCAATGTTATATTATAACATGTATAATGTTATGTTATAATTAGGTTATATCATGTTGTTATTCTGAGCCACGATAATTGTGTTTGAAAACATGCGAGGTCAAGTAAAAATTTCAGAAAATCTATAAATTCATTACAATTTATCCCCTGGCCACTGGATCTTATGCACCCTGAACATTTTTAGCTCGATTTTCAAAATGGCCGAATATCAGCCATTATTTACTCTAATATGTCCGATATTTGGTAAACCGTGTTATGTATAAAACACATTTTCAGGTTCCAGAGGAGGATGCACCCTGAAAAATTAACTTGATCGCATTCAAAATGGCCGACTATTGACCATTATTTAATTCAATATTCCTGATATCTGGCGAACCGTGATAGATAGCTTTTCCACTACCATAGAACAAAATTTAAGGTTTCAGGGGAGAATGTGTGCTGGAATGTTGACTTGATCAAATTCTTACTATCGTTCTTACTATTGTTCTCTCCGTCTATCGTGCAAGCGTTCAAACACGCGATGTTGACCCAATGCTGGGCTAATGTTGACCCACCGTCTCGAACGCTGTGCCAACATTAGCCTAGTATTGGGTTACCGTGTCGTGTTCGGCGCCACGCTGAATGTGGGCCAGCGTCACAGACGGCGGGCCAACATTATCCCAGCTTTAGTTCAAAGCATCGTGCCGATAGTACAACTAGCATGAAGTAGGCCTACTAACTACGGTTGAATGGATACTGGCCAGCACCGTCGACGCTGGCCCAACATTTAACAGACATTGGGTCGGTGTGAGCTTGCACTGCCATACCCGCAGCCCAGCAAATACGAGGCGTTGAACCAGTGCTGGTTTTATGCTGGGCCAGCATCGCAGACGGTGGGCCAGAATTTGTGTTTTGCTCATCACCGGGTGTGAAGATATTAAAACTGTTACCCAACTGATTGAGCCTAAAGACGATTCAGTTACTGTAGATCATCTTCCCGACAGCAAGATCTTGACACAGCGAGGCTTCAGGAGTAGCGAACCTTGCGGGGGAAGATGCTGTAGATATAAAAAAACGGGTTCCATCACAGCAAAATACATAGCCTCTATTGTCCACAGGAGGCATTTGGTAAAATTACAAAACATAACAAATTACAAAGACCATTGACACTACATCTATTAGCTATCAACCTTTATGGTTACGCTGCTGTACAATCATGGAAATGTGTTCCTATATCAGCGCCAGTATGTTTCAGCCATCTCGCTCTTCTTGAGTGGCACCATGTTTGCTATCATTTTGAAATACACATTTGTGATGATTAATCTGAGTTTTAATACAATTAGTGTGGTTTGTTCTCCCTATAATCCAATAGCGACTGTTATTAATTAACTGATACAGAAAATGTGTCAATCAGTAAAAAATATATAACTTTATGGCAGTCTTTGTTGTAGCCAACTGGTATTTTTACTTCCACAAAATTCCTCACACGATGTAAGTTAAAAAATATATCGTCAGAAAAAAGGTTGGTGGTCATTGAATTGATGATATTTACCTTACTATGTAGTTATATGTGCTAGATATAGTTCAGCTATCATGATATATTTAACATGATTAACATCTCCCCTACTAATATTTATGGCGGCCCTTTTGAAAAAACAGATAAAATAATGATCCAGCAGCATTCTAATGTATTCCTTTGGCATTTTAGCATGACACACCGTAAAAACAAACGAAGATGTAGACCTGTGATGTACAGTAGTAGTACTAGTAGTGATGCCAGCAGTATCAGTAGCAGCAATAGTAGCAGTAGTAGTAGTGGTAGCAACAATATCACTGATAGTAGCTCCGTTAGTAGAAGCCATAGTGGCAGCGATAGTAGCAGAAGTAGTAGACCTAAAACTAGCAGCCATCAGAAAAATGAACGTCCACAAAGAAGAAGTATGATCACCGAAAATCAACCTGACAATAGTCATGATAGTACCACCACCGCAAATAATAGGCGTGACAAATGTACAAAAAAACGCTGCGATAATAGTGATAACAAGAAAGAAACTCAGCTTCCCGACGCCACAACCATGCAAGATAGAACTATGAAAAACAAATGTGTAATAGGTGACTCTAACATGCGTGGATTAGCCACACAATTAAAATCAAAACTGACAAATCCGGAGTCGGTATGTGTATACAAAACTTCGGGTATGAAAATAGCACACTTAACTACCCGACTACCAGGATATGTAAATGAGGATACAGAGGCTGTAATAATCCATCTCGGGACAAATGATATTGGTGATCAAGCGAACAAGGCGATGCAGGATATTAACGAACTTACTAAACAAATGACTGCTCTACACAATACACACTTCTATTTCTCGGAAATTCCCCCCAGAAGCCAAAATAAATATAATACCTTAATTCACCGTGTGAACAGCCACATACGAGATATATGCTCAAAATTGAAAAATGTTGATTATATGCCCACACCCGTAACGAAACAACATCTGAGCCGTGGTGGAATACACTTAAACGATAAGGGACAACAAAAACTGACTGCGGCTATGGCTGAAGTTTTCAACAACCATGCAGCAACCGGTCAGTCTTTTCATATACCAACCATCATAACAAGGACATAGCAAACGTGAACACTGAGGTTATAAATGATCAGGTCGGTAAAATACGCGTTCTGTCATGGAACATAAATGGCTTAGGTAACAAACTGGCAGATCCTGATCTTTTAGCATTTATTCGTGAATACGATATAATATTTTTAACTGAAACAATGAAAAGTAATGATTATACATTGGTATTACCCGGGTATCAGTTCCATCATGTGAGTAGAACATTTAAACATAAAAATGCTTCAAGAGCTTCTGGTGGTATTGGAATACTAGTAGCCAACAAATTTGAAAAACATACTAGAATAGACTCGACCTATGATCATCTGGTATGGTTAACTATAACTACAGAATACTATCAGAAAAACATTAAAATCGGCTGTGCCTATATACCACCAGAAAACTCTACATATGTTGGTCTAAGAAATGATTATTTTACTATGTTAGAAGAGGAAGTGGCTAGATATACAGAAAGTCACCATATAATATTATGTGGTGACTTTAATAGTAGAACTGGCCGCGCTCCAGATTACGATAATAATATCAATGTTTTAAATGAACGCTGTAATGAGGACGGAGTCATTAACAAATATGGACGATCTCTGCTAAATTTTTGTATAAACACAGAGCTTAAAATAGCCAATGGTCGATTGTTTGATGATAAAGGTATCGGCCGCTATACATACTACTCGCCCATGGGAGCAAGTACTATTGATTATATGATACTAAGAGAAGATTATATGATCAGTAAATTTAAAGTTCTACCGAAATTAGTAGAATCGGATCATTGTCCTATAAAATTCCATATTCTCAATTCAAAATTGAAAGAGTTAAGCTCTGCAGAAATGAACATACATATTAATGACTCATCACCATGTTCCGATGTTTATATATGGCAAGATGAAAAAAAGATAGAGTACCAAGCATCTCTTCGAAATGAACAGACATGTATTGCGTTTGAAGAAATGCTGTGTGCCGCAGCTGAAGGTTGTAGTAGCGATAATCTATGTGATATTTTCAATGGTATGCTAGAAAATGCATTATCCCCGTTATTTCTAAAGAAGCAGCATCAATCAAAGTGTAGGAAAAACATAAAAAATAACTTTCCTTCAAACCCTTGGTATGATAAAGAATGTAAATCTCTAAAACAAGTTTTAAATAATATTGCTAAAGATAAGAAGTTTAACACACGTCAAAGTGAATATAATATAATGTTACGCCAATATAAACGATTAATCCAGAAAAAGAAAAGACATTACCAAGAAGTCAAACTGAGGCAGCTTGAAAATATGAGAACAGAAGATCCAAATTCCTACTGGAAATTTTGGAAATCTTTAAAACCCAGAAATTCAACCAAAGGTCCTACCCTGTCACAATTTGTGAAATATTTTGAAGAACAAGTCTACCCTCCTCATGTTGACTATTTTGACTACGATCACATGAATAATATAATTAAGCTAGTTAAATCATCCCCAAATGATATTAATGCGAAGGTAGAAAATGGACAATCCGATTTGTTACAGTTCTTAAACAGCCCTATAACTATAGACGAAATTCAAAAAGCAATTAGAAAGTTAAAATGCAAAAAAGCGGCAGGCATAGATGGTATTCCTGCGGAATTTTACAAGCATGGTAGTAATGAACTCTTACCAGCACTAGTTTTACTGTTTAATACCATTATAGCCAATGGAGAATATCCATCAAGTTGGGCCACTGGTATAATTCATCCTGTTCACAAAAAAGCTGCCCATAACGTGCCCGATAACTACAGAAAAGTTACAGTAATGCCATGCATTGGGAAATTATTTGAATCTGTACTTAATAACAGACTGTCTTTTAAAAATGATGTATGCTATGATAATGATCCCTTTCAAGCCGGCTTTAGAAGTAACTCCCGGACGACTGATAATATATTTATACTATGTGCCATTATAGATAAGCAAAGGTGTCTTTCAAAGCCCCTGTATACATGTTTTGTTGATTTTACAAAAGCATTTGACTATATTGACAGATCAGCACTGTACTATAAATTACTGAGCAGAGGAATAGACGGCAATTTTTTTAATGTAATAAAGAGTATGTTCTCTAAAGCTGAGTGCCGTGTAAAATGGGATTCATGCATCAGCGAGATATTAAAAAGCGAATTTGGTGTCCTGCAAGGTGGTATGCTCAGCCCCAAATTATTTACAGAATTTCTGCAAGATATATCCAAATCATTTGATCAAGGTGAGGGTATCCCCGTAGACACTTTATTAATTGTATACTTGTTATTTGCAGACGACCTTGTCCTTTTTTCAGATTCTGCAAATGGATTGCAAAAGCAATTAACTGCCCTGTATAAGTATGCTTCTCTGTGGCATATAATAGTCAGCATTCCTAAAACAAAAGTTCTCATATTTAACAAACGTCATACGTCAGAATGTGACAGCTTCTACTATGGTGATGACATAATAGAAAAAAATGAAAAATATAAATACCTTGGGGTTGTATATAGCACTAAATATCCTAAGAATGTATTGAAAGAAACGTTTCTCCATCTCGCTTCCCAAGCTGGTAAAGCAGTTTTTTCTCTACACAAGCAATCTCGTCCCGTAGTCGGTAAATTGTCACCTGTTATTGCATTCAAGGTTTTTGATTGTCAAATACTGCCCATATTAGAGTATGCAAGTGATATATGGTATACCGGTGATAGTGTTAACGATTTGGAAAAAATACATCTAAAATTTATTAAATCAACGCTGGGTGTTAGAAAGCAAACACCCACTCCTGCAATTTATGGTGACACAGGACGGTTTCCATTGATTATCAGGCAACATATTAAAGCTGTAAAATATTGGTGTAGAATTCTAGACCTATCTCAGAACCACCCTGTCAGAAATGCCTACAATATGCTACTAGAGCTAGATGGCACTGGATTCACAAACTGGTGCTCGCGTATTCGGTCTGTCCTTGAACTAACCGGGCTAGACCAAGCTTGGGAGACGCAGCACATTGGCAATACAAATAAATTCATGCTTTCCTTTAAAGATTCAATTGTTAGAATATTTACACAGCGGTGGAGACAAGATATTGAGAGTTCAAGTAAGCTGCGCACATATTCATTAGTGAAAAAATCTTTGTGTGTGGAACCATACATCTTAAACATAAAGGGGAACCACCTCATAACAGCAATGGCGAGATATAGAATGAGCTCACATGATTTAAAAATAGAGAGAGGACGATTCAATAATCCAATAACTCCAATAAACCAACGAATATGCACAAGGTGTGAATCAAACGAAATTGACGACGAAATACACCTTCTTCTCCACTGTAATGCCATGAACAATGAACGCGAAATCTTGCCTAATTCTATAGCCGGAATTATCAATATGCAACCAACAAATGATATTTTTCTACGAATTATGACATCTAGAGACATAACAGTGGTAAAGTCGCTAGCAAAATTTATCTATGGTTGTTTTAAACAAATTAAGGGTTAAAAATATTGAGTATGATAAATGTAAATTCATCTTCGAGCTGAAATATTTTGTATGTGTGTCGTGACTAGCATGATTAATTATTATCATTATTATCGTTTTAACGTTACATTTTTAAGTAGAACAATCACAAGTCACCTGTCGCTATATTATCCATATTATCATGCCTTCATGATCTGACTTGGGTATTACCACATATCAGGACGGCTGTTGCTCTCGGATCTTATTATTTGGCTTTTTAGGGCCGGTTAGGGACGTTTCCGTCGCCTTTGTTATCAGACGAGGTGGGGCCTTATGGAGGATTTCAGAGTTGCTAAGTCAACTGATTTTCTCTATGAGGTCGGGAATGTTTTTCTTCGATTGTAACTCCTAAGTATGTGGTACTAACTAGGTCGTGAGTGAAATGGTATGAACTAAACAATATAGTGAATGTTTTTGTGCGAGGGCCATAAAGATAATAAATCACTAGTTAATTAAACAAACGTTATTGCTATTGTGTGAGTGCCATGTCCTGCGTGAATGGCACGCATAATTATTATCCGTAATTTTTATTCTTATTACATCACTAAGTCTCAAACACTCGATAATATGGATGGTTCTGATGCTATACTTTGTTGGCAGTCGACGAACCACCATGTCTGACTTTTATTAGTATGTATATATTGTGTTTCGGTGGTATTACTGTTATTATGTTGTTAAATTTACATCACTAGTCTATATCAGGGAGTTCATAGCGACTGTCCTTGCATGGTCACATGGCTCGGAGCTACCTGTGTCGCAGATTGTCACATTGATTGTACTTGCATGATATAATATTTGATTTTTAAAAATATCGTGTAATTTTTAACATTGTCCTAATACATTCTCAAATTACTGTAGCATAATTATGCACTTGTATATATTCTAGGTTTCTACGCTTTCCAGAGTGTCTTTTTTGCTACTATATATATAATTAGCATGTCATACATAGTAGCTATTTTATCTCTGGTTTTGGTGCGGGAAACAAAATGATAGACCTTATGTTACCCTGGCAATGCCTTTCAATCTTATTTAGAGTACATACCCAGTGTTTCTTAAGGCAATGCCAGTTAACATGATTTTAGTTGTGTATGACATACTATGTATATTGTCATATGATTTTAACAAATTAACAATGTTGTATATACATGTACATATCTCTAGTTCTATGACAAATAAGTCTGGATTGACTTTCTTTCTGTCAATAAAATATCTGTCTGTCTGTCTGTCTGTAGGCTATTTTGAACTGAGGGGTGTTATGGACCACCGTGTGAAATTTTAGCTTGGATATAAAATATCAACCCCTAAACCAATATTTGTTGGAATGATTTGTATCTCGTGTAGCCTATAATATTACTTTTTTTTATTGCAGATTATGAAGAATTCCCGATAGCTGTGACTGTGGTACATAGAAGAAACCAGATCCCTTGAATCCGATTGTAATAAATTGTCACGTGGGACAAGCTTTACGATGGTATTTACTACAATGACTAGATGTGTACAACAATTTCGAGTCTAATTGCAGCGAAATGTGATTTTCTCTCAGAACATATCAAGACCGGCAGTTTTATATATCTTAATATCCCAAATGGGCAAAGTTCTGAAGCCAACAATGTAAAAAGAGAAAATTTAATTTGCATTGATGGTGATAAGCTCTATCACTATGATACTCAAAGAGGATTTTCACGAAAGAATAAGCTGAAAACACATAATTTTATTTGCACATGCGATAAACATTATGTGTGGGAAACGTGTGATAACGTTTCAGATTAAAGCACAATCTGAAACGACATCAGCAATATTTTCACACTGGTGAGAAACTTTATGAGTGTAAAACATGTCACAAACGATTCACTCGATCACCTGGTCTGAGGCAACATGTAACAATTCATACAGGAGATAAACGGTATGTGTGTGATAGGTGTGATAAAGGATTTACACGGGAAGAAAACCTGATAAGACATCAGCATATTCACACTGGTGTGAAACCTTATGTGTGTGATACTTGTGATAAAAACTTTATTCAGAAAGGTGACCTGAAAAAACATCAGCGTGTTCACACTCGAGATAAACCCTATGTGTGTGATACTTGTGATAAAGGCTTTAAATCGAAAAGCGAGCTGAAAAGACACCAGCGTGTTCACACTACAGATAAACCATATGTGTGTGATACTTGTGATAATGGCTTTAGACAGAAATGTGACCTTAAAAGACAGCAACGTGTTAACACCAGAGATAAACATTATGTGTGTGATATTTGGCGATAAACATGTCTGTGATATATGTGAAAAAGGATTCACAAGGAAAAAACATCTAAAGAACTTCAGCGCGCTCACACTGGTAAGAAACGTTATGTGTGTAAGACATGTCACAAACGATTCACGGACTCATCTACTCTGAGAAACCATATAGCAATTCACACTGGAGATAAACCGTGAATGCGCGATAGGTGTGATCAAGGATTTACACAGAAAAACAACCTGACAACCCATCAGCGTGTTCACACTGGAGATAAACCTTGTGTATGTGATACTTGTGATAAAGGTTTTAAAACTGAAGACAGACTGAAAAGACACCAGCGTGTTCACACAAAAAGAACACCTGAAATAGTCCTGACTTCGAGCTTCCTTCTGTCGCGATATTGCCTCAATGTGCAAAAAGCGACATAAAGCAATATTCACTCACTCACATGAAAACGAAATATTCACACGAATGAGAAACGTGATGAATGTGATACGTATGACGAAGTCTTTACACAGAAAAGCCGTATTAAAACACATCAGCTTATTCACACCGGATATAGCTTTATGTATGTGATACTTGTGATAAAGACTTTACACAGAAAGACTTATTCACACTATGTATGTTATACTTGTGATAAAGACTTTACACAGAGACTTATTCACACTATCATGACTATGGGTGTGACAGATGTAGCAATGGCGTTCTGCAAAAACACCATCTCAAAGATCATCAGCGTGTTCGAACTGGTGATAAACCTTTATATATGTGGAACTTGTAGTGAAGGCTTTAAACGGAAGGACTACCTGTAAAAACATCAGCGTATTCATACTGCAGACTAATCTTATGAATGTGTGCGACAAGTGTGATAAAGAGTTACATATTTAAAACATGACATGCATAATAATAATAATTCACACAGAAGGGCGATCCTGAACAAAAAAAATCGGTATTTTCCCACTTCAGATAATTCGTAAGAATGTAGGACTGCCATAAGCAATTTACAGCCTGAAACGTCATGAGGTCATTAGCGCACCACCTTAAAAAGTTACAAGGTCATTAACACACAGCCTAAAATGTCAAGAGGGTATTTGCATCGCTTATAAATCTGATAAACTATGTAATGTAAACTTGGAAAATTAGCTCTGTGTAAATTATTATTTCTGTTGGGGATCTCTTATAAAACACCATTGGGAATCCCTGGAGAGCGAGTGATGAACTCGCCCTACCAACTCCTACGGCTAATATCAACCAAGAGAGCGAGCGGGGAACTCACCCTACCAACTCCTACTGCTAATATCAACCAGGAGAGCGAGTGGGGAACTCACCCCACCAACTCCTACGGCTAATATAAACCAGGAGAGCAAGTGGGGAACTCGCCCTACCAACTCCTACGGCTAATATCAACCAGGAGAGCGAGTGGTGAACTCACCCTACCAACTCCTACGGCTAATATCAACCAGGAGAGCGAGTGGGAACTCACCCTACCAACTCCTACGGCTAATATAAACCAGGAGAGCAAGTGGGGAACTCACCCTACCAACTCCTACGGCTGATATCAACCAGGAGAGCGAGTGGTGAACTCACCCTACCAACTCCTACGGCTGATATTAACCATCCATTTATTGAGAAGATTATAATTATATTTATTTCATTTACTTTCTAATAAATACAGAACAACAATCGTAATGAGTTTATTATAAAACTGTATGTCTACTTGAGATGTAAATACAGATGTATCCAATTTCACTTCTATAGCAATATTTTATGGAGGTCAACGTGTTTGAAATATAAATACTGCTTTGAATAATGAAGACGATCAACTATAAGAATTAGGGGTTTTGTCAAGTTAAAAAAAATCGAAAATCCGAAAAAAACTCGGAAGTGGGTCAACGTGTTTGAAATACTGCTTTGAATAATGAAGACGCTCAAATATCAGAATTACACATTGTGAATTATCATCAACTAATTCCATATGATCGTAGAACTTCACAAATAAAAAAGTTTGTATTCAGTGAATGTGGTTTATTACTATTTGTCACTAAAAACATGATATTTCACAAGGAGGAAATAAATATGAATTATTTACATGCGGACTGGTGTAGTACAGTTTGATAACGCCCAGCTGAGATTTTGATTTTACAGATAGTTTTTAACATGTTTAGTTGTTTGCCCTCCACCACTATTTTACCTGAAGCATGCACGCATCCAGGGCAGGGAGCAAGCATGCTCACCCTCTCTATTATTGGTAAAATATCCTTTAAATTGATGTTGAATTACATGTGGGTTTCATCAGAACCGGGGGTAGTGGGAAGAGGCATGCACAGATCCGGAGGTGAGACGCAGTAGGCGCGGGTCCGAGGGTAGGGCAAGGAGGCATGCATGGATCCGGGGGTGGGAGGCAGCAGGCGCGAATCTAGAGGTGGGAGGCAGCAGGCACGGATCGGGGGTAGGGCAAGGAGGCATGCATGGATCCGGGGGTGGGAGGCAGTAGACGCGGATCCGGGGGTAGGGCAGGGAGGTGGTTGTTTGTGGATGAACTAATCCGCTGTATAATGGGTGGATGCAACACAACAGCAACACACAAGTTAAATCTGGACAGTAAACACAATGTGCGTTGCAACCCACAATGATCTAACTAATTCAATCTACAATTAACTTTGTAACTCCATAAATAACAACAGTGATTTAACTATTATCTTGGCTAATTTAATCTATTATTCACTTAATAGGTATATAAACAACAACAGGCTAACTAGTTTTACTGAGGGGATTATTTTAAGTTACATCGCGCTTAATGTTTTTAGAAAAGTATTCTATCTCCAGCAACAACTTTATAATATCAGGTATTAATATTGAAGCATTTATTGCCGCCTACTGTTATGTTACTAAATATATTTCCAGGTCTTTCCTAAAATATTTCAGTGTGTTATCTCGCATACCTTAACCTGTGGCTTTTTTTAAGGCCAAGCGGTTGAGATAAATTTTTTGGACGATCATTGCATGTCATGAAGAGCTTTTTGTTTTTTTGGGGACTGAATTGTTGGGGATCCCCCTCTTGATCCGCCACTGTTATAGGGCTTATAGTGACCAAGGTAACGTAACTCATCCATTAGAGGCGAGGCTTTTTTAAGTTTTTATGGTTTTATCCAAATTATTCTAGTCAGCACTGCCACAGAAAGAGTATTAGACAAAAATAGCCCGGGTGTTAGAGCGATTGACAAAGTCGGAGGACCCCGGCAGTCTGTTTCCAAGGCTAGCTAACAAACAACAAATGTCTGGGTCAAACCTCAACATTACAACTAACAAAAGAATAGGCCAAGGGCCGTAGAGACATGATTGACATGCCTGAGTTAATCAGATCCGACTAATAATTTGATTGGTCAAGTTATGTGAAGTGCGTTAGAGGGGAAATACAATACTAGAACTAACACTACATCCGGTGGAAGTATTAACTGTTCTAAAAAGTCTAAATTCGCGGATTACCTATTGGTACATCTAAAAATAGCAACTAATCACTGGCATTCTCCACTGGTGCCTACCAGAGCCTACATGAAGCTCGGCCGCGCCGCGAGGTGTGGCTAAAGGAACCAGAATAAATAGACTCTGACTTGAACGGTTAAATGAGGCTTAGTGAAGATGTCGTGTCAAGCTATCAGTGAGGTTTAGTGATGGTGTCCTACCCAGTTATCTGTAAGGCTTAGGTCCTGTTATAACACTTCGATGTGCCCTAAAACAATAATATGAGATGACAATTTACGCGTTGAGGCCATGTGTATAAAGAGTTCCGCTCATAGATGCAGGGCCTATATTACATAATTATTCCAGTTATTTTATGAGAAAATGTAGCTGTATATCCAATTTTAGTTAGTTTTGATCATCGCTGTCATCACCACTGACAGATAAGCTGTATAATTGTGCTCAAAAATATATAATTAAAAAATCAAAGTGTATAGACTTATTTATAGACTTAGTTAATGATTAAATATGATAACTAAGTCTGAAAGAGATTTGGTGAGGAGGCCTTGTTTTTTTGTTTAAGGGGGGGGAGGGGTAATTCGTGAAGGACAAATTCGATTGATGCTTGTATACTTGTCATATTGACGCAAATAAAGTGTCTGGGCTGTTACAGTCCTTATTTGTTTTGCTTATTTTACGTAGTAAATGTCATTGTCAATTAATAAGGGGCTTATAGTTGACAATATGTCCGAGTAATTGGCCTGTGGAATTAAGCAATGTCAACAGGCGTGGTCGCTAGTCCACGAATATTTCTGATCAGTGGCGTATATGCTATAGCCTACCTCTATCAGAGGATTAATAAAGTCTGAAGGCCCGATCAGTCTATATTCAGGGCTAGCTATCCCAAACGTGCGAATAAGTAACAAAGAACGCACTCAAACCGCCAACAAATACGATTAGACTACGAGTAGACTACGACTTTAAAGGTAGATATGTCTGAATTATTGTGTTTCTTTTTTCTAGCGAGCTAAAATCATGTTTACATTCAGTTTTTATCGTAGATCTACCCCAAGCTTTGTTTATTTTTCACATATTATCGCCCACAGGGGAGACCGGGGCTAAACGCCAATTTTTATAAGGGGTTTGGTATTTACTATTCTTGGTAAGAAAGGCAAACCTTTTTTTTAATTTAATGATAAAGACCTGAAATTGTGTTCTAATAAGGTGCATTATATTCTCGACTAAGTGAAATAATGATAATGAAAAAATCAAATTTTTGACAAAATTATGATACATTTTGCATATTACCCGTCAGAATTGCAAAAATTGAAAACAAAAAACGGCAAAATGGCAGAAAATCTTTAACAGTTTTTCTGTTATTTCTAAATAATTTGATTTTCTTACCACATGATCACCAGAGCATACTACTTTATCTTTTGCCGATTATCTGAATGAATGGAAAAAAAATTCCAAACAGTTTTTAGTGTTGTTTTTATTACACTTTATATAGTAAATTTGAAAGAAATTTTGCTATATTCCGTCAAATAAAATGCATAGTAGTATCTAATTTAAAATATTATAACTACATGCCAAGATGTAAATATGAAATCAGTTGATACAAATGATATGATAAGTGACTAAACCATTGATTTCAGAAAAAAATGGCTTAATTAAAGCACAATCAGGCTATATCTGATATATCAGGAAAGTTAAATAATACCGTTTTTTATATGAAAAAATGTTAATGAAATGATACAGCCATAGTAGGCCTAGTATTTTTAAGATATCATAGATATTCTGTTGCACATTACATTTAAATCTCTCTAATTAAAGGATTTACCAAATAAGTTATCTGAGACCTGGAATATCAAAATACACTGATGTGAAGCAGCTACTTAAAAACATAAAAGCATAGTATATTTCTTATTAAATAAATTTGCAGTGGTACATTGTCCTTAATTTCCATATAATTATATCTCAACAGATGACTTTTTTTTACTATTATTTTGTAAATATTATATTTAAATACCCCACCATAAAGATATCTAATTATTCTTTTTTTTCTAATCTTCATTCACATTCATTAGTAAATTCAACGTTGCTGTTTCAATATATTGCACAAATCAGCAAAACTACTTTTTTCCGAATATGAGTGATTAAGGTAGAAAGGATGAGTGGATCGAATGAGGGCAGATGAGGGTTAAATGCCATCTCAAATTAAACGTTTTTAATTGAATTGAATTTAAAATTGTGTTGTTTAAATTTAATTCTAATAACACTGTTCTGAAATAAAATGAACTTTTTTTTTACGATGGATTTAACGTTGCTGTTTCAATATATTGCACAAATCAACAAAACTACTTTTTGCCGAATATGAGTGATTAGGTAGAAAGGATGAGTGGATTATGTTGATACTACCCATCAACAAAATGCATTAGCCTAATGCTGTTTTAATGTCTGCAACACCAGCCAAACATTAAAACAGCAAAAGTAGGGAAGTAGACTCAGGATGAGTGAATGACGAACGTTATGGGATAGATGAGAGAGTGAGGTGGAGATGATGAGAGAGTGAGGTGGAGATGATGAGAGAGTGAGGTGGAGAGGATGGGTGAGTGAGGTAGAGAGAGAATGAGTGAATGATTGCGGTAGAGAGAGATTAGACTAATTAAATTGAGGGAGGTGGAGAGAGGGTGAGTGACATTGAGAAGATGTGCGAATGAGGTGGAGATCGGGGTGTGATGTGGAGAAGATGACACAGAGAGAGTAAGGTGGAGAAGATGGGCGAGTTGAGAGGGTGAGAGGGTAATGTGGACGAGTGAGTGAGAAATGTGGAAAGAATAATTGAGTGATGTGAAGAAGAGTTCACAAGTGAGGTTGAGAAATTAGTATGAGAGAGTGAGTGAGGTTGAGAAGATTTTAATGAATGGTATATGGAGGAGATGAGTGAGCGATGTGACAATGATGAGTGAGTAATGTGGGAATGATGGGTGAGTAATGTGGGAATGATGGGAGAGTAATGTGAGAATGATGGGTGAGTAATGTGGAAATGACGACTGAGTAATGTGACAATGATGAGTGAGTAATGTGGGAATGACGGATGAGTAATGTTGAAATGATGAGTGAGTAATGTGGGAATGATGGGTGAGTAATGTAGGAATGATGAGTGAGTAATGTGGGACTGATGAGTGAGTAATGTGGGAATGATGAGTGAGTAATGTGGGAATGACGGATGAGTAATTTGGGAATGATGAGTGAGTAATGTGGGAATGACGGATGAGTAATGTGTGAATGGTGAGTGAGTAATGTGGGAATGACGGATGAGCAATGTGGGAATGATGAGTGAGTAATGTGGGAATGTTGGGTGAGTAATGTGGGAATGACGGATGAGTAATGTGGGAATGATGAGTGAGTAATGTGGGAATGACGGATGAGTAATGTGGGAATGATGCGTGAGTAATGTGGGAATGGTGAGTGAGTAATGTGGGAATGGTGAGCGAGTGATGTGGGAATGGTGAGTGAGTAATGTGAGAATGATGAGCGAGTGATGTGGGAATGGTGAGTGAGTAATGTGAGAATGATGAGTGAGTAATGTGGGAATGCTGAGTGAGTATTGTGACAATGATGAGTGAGTAATTTGTGATATCAGTGAGTAATGTGGGAATAATGGGTGAGTAATGTGGGAATAATGAGTAAGTAATGTGGGATTGATAGATGAGCAATGTGTAAATGATGAGTGAGTAATGTGTGAATGATGAGTGAGTAATGTGGGAATGATGAGTGATTAATGTAGAAATGATGAGTGAGTAATGTGGGAATGATGGGTGAGTAATATGGGAATAATGAGTGAGTAATGTGGGATTGATGGATGAGCAATGTGTGAATGGTGAGTGAGTAATGTATGAATGATGAGTGAGTAATGTGGGAATGATGAGTGAGTAATGTGGGAATGATGGATGAGTAATGTGGGAATGATGAATGAGTAATGTGTGAATGATGAGTGAGTAATGTAGAAATGATGAGTGAGTAATGTGGTAATGGTGAGTGAGTAATGTGGGAATGATGAGTGACCAATGTGGGAATGGTTAGTGAGTAATGTGGGACTGATGGGTGAGTAATGTGGAAATGATCGGTGAGTAATGTGGGAATGATGGGTGAGTAATGTGGGAATGATGGGTGAGTTATGTGGGCATGATGAATGAGTAATGTGGGAATGATGAGTGAGTAGAAATGATGAGTGAGTAATGTGGGAATGATGAGTGAGTAATGTGTGAATGATAAGTGAGTAATGGGGGAATGATGAGCGAGTAATGTGGGAATGATGAGTGAGTAATGTGGGACTGATGAGTGAGTAATGTGGGAATGATGAATGAGTAATGTAGGAATGATGGGTGAGTAATGTGGAAATGATGGGTGAGTAATGTAGGAATGATGAGTGAGTAATGTGGGAATGGTTAGTGAGTAATGTGGGACTGATGGGTGAGTAGTGTAGGAATGATGGGTGAGTGATGTGGGAATGGTGAGTGTGTAATGTGGGAATGATGAGTGAGTAATGTGGGAATGGTTATTGAGTAATGTGGGACTGATGGGTGAGTAATGTGGGAATGATGGGTGAGTAATGTGAAAATGATGAGTGAGTAATAAGGGAATGATGAGTGAGTAATGTGGGAATGATGAGTGAGTAATGTAGGAATAATGAGTGAGTAATGTGGGGATGATAGGTGAGTAATGTGGGAATGATGAGCGAGTAATGTGGGAATGATGAGTGAGTGATGTGGGACTGATGGTTGAGTAATGTGGGAATGATGGGTTAGTAATGTGGGAATGATGAGTGAGTAATGTGTGGATGATGAGTGAGTAATGTGTGAATGATGGGTGAGTAATGTGGGAATGATGAGTGAGTAATGTGAGAATGATGAGTGAGTAATATGAGAATAATGAGTGAGTGATGTGGAAATGATGAGTGAATAATGTGGGAATAATGGGTGAGTAATTTGGGAATAATGAGTGAGTAATGTGGGAATGATGAGTGAGTAATGTGGGAATGATGAGTGAGTAATGTGAGAATGATGAATGAGTAATGTAGGAATGATGAGTGAGTAATGTGGGAATGATGGTTGAGTAATGCGGGAATGATGGGTGAGTAATGTGTGAATGATAAGTGAGTAATGTGGGAATGATGGGTGAGTAATGTGGGAATGATGAGTGAGTAATGTGGGAATGATGAGTGAGTAATGTGGGAAAGATGGGTGAGTAATGTGGGAATGATGAGTGAGTAATGTGGGAATGAAGAATGAGTAATGTGGGAATGATGAGTGAATAATGTGGGAATGACGGATGAGTAATGTGGGAATGATGAGTGAGTAATGTGGGACTGATGGGTAAGTAATGTGGGAATGATGGGTGAGTAATGTGGGAATGATGAGTGAGTAATGTGGGAATGATGGGTGAGTAATGTGGGAATGATGAGTGAGTAATGTGGGAATAATGGGTGAGTAATTTGGGAATAATGAGTGAGTAATGTGGGAATGATGAGTGAGTAATGTGGGAATGATGAGTGAGTAATGTGGGAATGATGAATGAGTAATGTAGGAATGATGGGTGAGTAATGTGGAAATGATGGGTGAGTAATGTGGGAATGATGAGTGAGTAATGTGGGAATGATGAGTGAGTAATGTGGGAATGATGAGTGAGTATTGTGACAATGATGAGTGAGTAATTTGGGGGAAGATGAGGGCCTTTACCTCTAATTAGCTAGTTACCATGCTTACATAATTTTAAAGCGGGCATAATCCTCCTTCAGGCATTGAAAATTTGCCACATTGTCATCTGATAACTGTGTCTGTGACATTGTCATAGAATTCATGTCAAACTAGGCCATAGTAATGTGGGAATGATGAGTGAGTAATGTGTGGATGATGAGTGAGTAATGTGTGAATGATGGGTGAGTAATGTGGGAATGATGAGTGAGTAATGTGAGAATGATGAGTGAGTAATATGAGAATAATGAGTGAGTGATGTGGAAATGATGAGTGAATAATGTGGGAATAATGGGTGAGTAATTTGGGAATAATGAGTGAGTAATGTGGGAATGATGAGTGAGTAATGTGGGAATGATGAGTGAGTAATGTGAGAATGATGAATGAGTAATGTAGGAATGATGAGTGAGTAATGTGGGAATGATGGTTGAGTAATGCGGGAATGATGGGTGAGTAATGTGTGAATGATAAGTGAGTAATGTGGGAATGATGGGTGAGTAATGTGGGAATGATGAGTGAGTAATGTGGGAATGATGAGTGAGTAATGTGGGAAAGATGGGTGAGTAATGTGGGAATGATGAGTGAGTAATGTGGGAATGAAGAATGAGTAATGTGGGAATGATGAGTGAGTAATGTGGGAATGACGGATGAGTAATGTGGGAATGATGAGTGAGTAATGTGGGACTGATGGGTAAGTAATGTGGGAATGATGGGTGAGTAATGTGGGAATGATGAGTGAGTAATGTGGGAATGATGGGTGAGTAATGTGGGAATGATGAGTGAGTAATGTGGGAATAATGGGTGAGTAATTTGGGAATAATGAGTAAGTAATGTGGGAATGATGAGTGAGTAATGTGGGAATGATGAGTGAGTAATGTGGGAATGATGAATGAGTAATGTAGGAATGATGGGTGAGTAATGTGGAAATGATGGGTGAGTAATGTGGGAATGATGAGTGAGTAATGTGGGAATGATGAGTGAGTAATGTGGGAATGATGAGTGAGTATTGTGACAATGATGAGTGAGTAATTTGGGGGAAGATGAGGGCCTTTACCTCTAATTAGCTAGTTACCATGCTTACATAATTTTAAAGCGGGCATAATCCTCCTTCAGGCATTGAAAATTTGCCACATTGTCATCTGATAACTGTGTCTGTGACATTGTCATAGGATTCATGTCAAACTAGGCCATTTCGGACTCTGGTCCGCCATGTATACTATGGTGGTCAGATATCATATGTATATATCATATATCATACATAAATAAATAATGAACAATCAATGACATTATATTTTGTTTAAGTCGAATTATTGTGTCTAAGAACATGGGTGTAGACCCCAAAATAAACAGCCTCAATGTCATAGTATATTATTTATGGAAACTCACTAGTGTTTATGATGGCCACTTTGTAAATTTAAAATGACAAAATAATGATCTAATACGATTGTCTTTCTTTTTTATGTATTTCTCAGGTATAAAAACCTTGGCCATATTTTTTTCAGTTTTAAGATTACCCTTCTACAATTGGCGGCCATTTTGAACAGAGGGGTTTCATGGACTGCTGTACGAAATTTGAGCTTCAACACAATTATTTTTTGGTCGACGATTAGGCTATCGAGGCCGGTTTGAAACCCGGTCGGCTTGGGTGTTTGTCATCAAAGTTGTGCATATTCAGTGCTTCAAACTGTTCAACGTCCTGGAGTGTGCAGTGCTGTTTATGGTACTACACACTATAAATAACCCTTGAAGTCATTAGATAAGAGTAGGGCATAGTGCCAATTCCCTCCGTCACGATATTGCCATGATTCTGCAGAAAGCGACGTAACGCAATGTTCAATCACTTAGGTTACTGAACTCTATTGTATAGTCTATAATAATAATACCATTACTGCTGTTTATCTAATATTGATTTTGATTGCAGATTATCAGGAACGCTTCATAGCTATGAAAATACATTTAGAATACACCAGACCTTCTTTGAGTCGGACCCCAAAAACTAATCACGTGGGACAAGCTGTGACCTAGTTATGTTTTATTATATTGTGAACTTATTCGTGTCAAAACTGTGGGTAATTTATTTCCAGTTTGCAACATTACATTTTCAACAATGGCTGGATACATAGAACCATGTCACTCTTCCCTAATGGCCGCGAGATATGATTTTCTCACAAAACATATCAAGACTGGCAGCTTTATATATCTTAATTTATCCAGCAGTCAACGTTTACAAGCCAACAAGTTGCAAGTTGAAAAGCAGTGGGATACCTGTCAAAGAGGATTTTCACGAAAGAGTATGAAATATCATACTGTTTTTCACACTGGAGATAAACCTTATGTATGTGACAGATGTGAAAAAGGATTTAGAAAGAAACAACATCTGAAGTCCCATCAACGTATTCACACTGGTGAGAAACCTTATGAGTGTAAAATATGTCACAAGCGATTCAGTCATTCATCTACTCTGACAATTCATATAACAATTCACACTGGAGATAAACGGTATGCGTGTGATGTGTGTGATAAACGATTTTCAGAGAAAGATTTATTGAAAGGACATCAGCATGTTCACACTGGTGGGAGACCTTATGTGTGTGACATATGTAATAAAGGCTTTACACGAAGAAAATACCTGAAAGATCATCAACAGCGTATTCACATAAGAGATAAACATTTATGTGATATTTGCGGTAAAGGTTATATACTCAAATGTGGCCTAAAAACACACCAGCTTGTTCACACTGGTGAGAAGCCTTATGTATGCGATAGATGTGGTAAAGCCTTTGGACAAAAACCCCACCTGGATTATCATCAGCGTATTCACACTGGTGAGAAGTCTTTTGTGTGTGACAGGTGTAATAAAAGCTTTACAGAGAAAAGCAACCTGACAAGACATCTACGTATTCACACTGGAGATAAACCGTATGTGTGTGATTCGTGTGATAAAAGTTTTGCACAGAAAGAGGCCTTGAAAAGCCATAGGCGTGTTCACACTGGTGAAAAACCTTATGTGTGTGACAGATGTAATAAAGGCTTTTCATCGAAACAATCTCTGAAAGGTCATCAGCGTATTCACACTGTGTAATGTGAATATTATAACAACGTTTGGTTTCACATGACTCTTGATTACATAGCAGCTAACCAAATACAACTTCCAATTAGTCGCCAGGCGGTGTACTTATAGTAGGCACATTAGAACTGACTTACACCCCCTTTCTTTAAGAAATAAAATTCTAAACAAACTATTTCAACAGTTACCATCGTTACAACTACAAATACATTCTTCACTTTAGAAAATTATTCTTCAAATGATTGTTCTCAGTTTTGTGTCTTTGTTAACTAATATTTGTAACTATAACTGCGCAAACATGAAAATGATCTATGTGACAGACTCACACTGTGCGAAATACAGTGCGATACAAGTTCAGTGTGATAGTTTTACTGGAGCTTTAACTTTATGACTAAATCGGGTGTGTTCTCGTGGAGTTGACACTCGATGGTCAGGCTACCGGCTGGTGGAGTAGGAGTGTTCTGCATGCCAGTGTTACTGGGTGGGATCACATCGTCTCTTTGTGGAGGGTTATCAGGCTTTTGAAGGTTGACCGGAAATTCTACACTACCTTCAAGAGCCGGATCATTGGCTTGACACATCACTGTTGCGTCTAATATATGGCGACGATTACGCCTCAAAATAGATCCTGCCGGTGTCTGAACTACGTAGGATCTGGTTTCTTGACACACATCTTTCACTGATGCTGTACACAATGTCTTGTGCATGGATCTTGACTGTGGACGTGTTGCCCTACATTTAGTGTCGTATTGTCTGATTATATATTGTTAAATATATTATATTATCTATCATCATATATTCATTATCAAATAATGTGAATTTAATTTTGTGACTTATTATAGGATACATGTGCGTATTTGTACTGCCTATAACGTTGCTCAGCTCATATATCATACTCAAATTAGATTTTATTTTATTATACAGATTTATATTGATATAATATATTTTTATCTTTATCAACTACAGCATACTTTTATGTGACTTTTTAATTGGATTATTTATGAAAATGTATATATTTATGCATAGGCCTATATAGTCAGATAGTGGGGATGCTTGTGTTCATAAATAAATGCGATTTTGATGGTTAAAAAATGCCACCTATATGAAAAAAATGTTCAGAATAGACTACATAATAAGAAAAAGTTTCATGAAGTTCACAGATTGGTGTCAAAACCCTATTTTCGGGCAAAATTCGAAATGACCGCCATGAAATCACTAAAGTTATCATATATTAATCAATAATTGGGATATAGACAAGCTTATTTCAACAAACCATATGTTTTCGGTATCAAGGAATGCAATAAAACAATCAAAACATTTATTTGACATCATTATCATGCAAAATTCAAAATGGCCCTCATGAAATCACTAAAGTGTTCATATCTTCGTTAGTAATTGAGATAGAGACAAGATTATTTCACCAAAACCATATGTTTTCGCTATCAAGGAATGCGATAAAACAAACGACATATTTACTCGACATCAGTATCATGCAAATTTAAAATGGTCGCCATGAAATCACCAAAGTGATCATATCTTCGTTAATAATTAGAGTAGAGACCAGATTATTTCATCAAACTGCATGTTTGCGGCATCAAGGAATATAATAAAACACATACCTTTATTGGACATCATTATATAACTTTAAAATGTTATGTCATCACTTATTTATCCAATGTCTCTATACTAGTAATGATGATTACATAGTAGAACATATGTTATTACATAGCACACATCACCCATCTACGTAACAGACAGCATGACATTTTTAGCTGAACAATTATGGCATACCCACATCCACATGAATTTGACTGACAATGTTGTTAACGCACTCAAGAAAATCTATGTTGAATTACACTTTGGATGCAGTGTCTTTTGAAATATTAGCTGTCACTTATATGAACACATTGACGCACAATAGTGTATAATTGTTCACGTACACTGAGGGTGCACTTCACGACAGTGACTTTACACGTTCTAGATATCTATAACATTATACACCTCTAACATGTTTACATATTTTAAACTAGTTAACCACATTTATGTTTATATATAGTTATTAACCATCTGCATCATAATCACATGAGGCCAACAACAAGGTCACAGCATACCATCCCGATAATTGTATTTCTAAACCATTTCTCCAGCACTTGAACAGACACACTGTTATCAATTAAAAAAGATAATAATGTAATGTAACACACTGGGGAAAAAGAGTATCAATATTTGTACATGCCATATTTACAGGGTTATCAAATATCATAGCAAAAGCAAGTTAAGGTCATTGAATGTCAAATTATAGCAAAAGTGCTCTTCAAATAATTGCTATTACACTTTCAAGTGGCAAAATTATTTGACAAAACCCAGCGAATATGCATATCATCGAATATTCAAAATGTTTTGTTTGTGAGTTCACATTGCCATGACTTGGGGGTTGTAGAATGGATACTAACGCCGAAAAATATAGCCTACACATAACTTAAGATTTGGGCTTCTTTCACGTTGTAATGTAATTGTCCTTATCCGATCTTGGGGTTTTCCGATGTAAAGTTTTGCTCAAATAGTACTATATTTAGCACCCACCCAGCGGTGAAAAGATGTCAGGTAAGCATGTTGAAACAACATTGAAAATACATTGTATTTGTTACTTGTTTCAACGTCACAATTACAACATATTTCCAACGTTAGACTTCCACATTGTTTCAACGTCACAATGCAATACTGTTTCCACGGCAAACTCTCACATTGTTTCAACCTCATATTTTTTCATCGGCCTAACATCAGGTTTCTATGTTGTTTCAACGTCATATTTACACATTGTTCCGACGTCAGACTGCCACATTGTATCAACGTCATATTTACACATTATCTCAACGTCATACTGCCACATTGTTTCAACGTTATGTTTCTACGTGCTGCCACATTGTTTCAAAGTCATGTTTTTACATTGTCCCAACGTCAGACTGCCACATTTTTTTTTTTTTAATTTTAATAAAAAAAATTTAAACCACCCACTTCACCTCTTTTCTCTCAATTTCCTCCTTCCTGTCGGTCATACAACCTGTGAACATACAAGTACATTTAATTTTATTAACAATATTTTCGGCACGAACTGGATTCGAAGTTGTGTATATATTTTTCAATCGATCATGAGTCTTTCGCCTGAACGATTACGCCACGCAACGCCACACTAGCTTACTGTCTAAATACCTGGCTATTATGATTATGATGGTAATATGTGCCCACCAAGAGACTGATTATGCAGTTATGTCCAGCCCCACCTACTGATTATTAGCGAAGCTTCAACCGCCGCAGATTAACTTGTATTGTATGTTTTTCGCCGACTTCTCAGTTAATTCTCAGCCGATTTTCATGAGATTTTGCCAGGAAGTTTTTCGGGTCGCGCGGCGACTACCGTGAAATATTGTATAGCTAAAAAGGTAGACCATATGGCATGTAAGGCAATTCAGGACTAAAAACAAACTTTAATTTAACCAGTTTAATGGGTTTATAGAGGGACGTCGTAATTACAATTTTACTACATGTCACAGTAGTCGCCGCGTGACTAGAAAGTAGTCCTGCCAAAATTTCATCAAAATCGGTTAAAAATTGACTGAGAAATCGACGAAAAACATGCGATACAAGTTAATCTGACGGCAGGGTATATATAGAGCTGTGATGAGTATAAATTCTCACAAAAATCGGCGACCTCCCCCCCCCCCCCGTCTGACATTTCTGGATCCGCCACTGATCCGTGAGTAGAATGTGGTTTAAATGATTCAGTTTACCATACAGAATGTATTTCTATATGGATGGTAATGAAGGGGTGGGTACAATAGAAACTCTTTCCGACCTCAAGTAACCGTCAGATCTTATCGTAACTGGGCTATCATTAGTTCACTGACATCACCCGAAACGCAGAAAAAGGGCAAATCTTATCGTAGAGAGTAATGTTTACTGGGTAACGGGTTAGTAAGGTACTTTAACCCTTTGAGTGCGGGCGACGCTTTTAAGCGCATTCATACTGTTTTTCCACAACTAAAATTTGACAGAAATTAAACAAATATGCATGTATAAATCTTGAGTAAAGCCCCAATTGTGAAATTTAGCAGGTTGAATTTTTAAGTGAGGAGGTATTTTCCTTTCATTTGAAGTTGGCAATTGCGTGAGCAATGCCAACTTCAAATGAAAGGAAAATGTTAAGTAGTAATGAAGCACTTAAAGAGTTAATGATATTAAAGGGTATGTAAGGGATGGTAAGGGGAATATCCGAATTCAAGGGTAGGCTACTAGGGTATGTAAGTGTACTTACGGTTATTTAAAGGTACTTAGTGATAACTAAGGTTTCTTTCCACTGGGCACACGACGTTGTTGCAACGTTGAGTCAACATCAATGACGTTGTTTCAACGCCGCATCAACGTCATGAGGGTGTTAAGGGTTTTAAAGGTACTTCCCAACGAGTACACAACGTTGTTGCGACGTTGAATCAACGTCAATGACGCTGATTCAACGTCGTGTGCCCAGTGGGTTACGTTTTCTAAGGGTACGTTTTTAGATTCAAGGGTATCCAAGGGTTTTAAGGGTATTTAGGGTTTGTAAGGGTACCGGATGATATTTAGGTGGTTTTAAGGGTATGTAAGGGATTGTAAGGGAATTCGAGTGTACTAAAGGTAAGTAAAGTATACTTACTGATATTGAAGGGGTACTCAGTGATAGCTAAGGATAATTTTCACTAGGCACACAACGCTGTTGCGACGTTGAATCAACGTCATTGATGTTGATTCAACGTCGCAACAATGTCGTGTTAAGAGTACGTGATTATACTCAAGGATACGTGAGGTTATTTAAGGGTATTTCCGTTTATTAAGGGTAATTAATTATATTTATGAGCATTAAAGGATTTTAAGGGCACGTAAGGGTACTGAATGGTTTTTAAGGCTACTGAATGATATTTAAAAGTTGTAAGGGTACGTAGTGGTTTGGGTATTCAAGGGTGTGTGAGGGTACTTAAGGTTTTTAAGTGTACATACTGTAATTTAAGGGTATGTAATAGTTCTGGGGCTGATTCTGAGCACTAGTCTAAATCTAAGTTTGCTGCACCCCCTCAAAGACATAGGTTTCTTCACTTTATTTGGTATGTATGTAACTAGTCTCAAAACATTACCCCTCTAAAAATGTGGCCGAAAAGAAAAAAATCGCCTCTTAAATTTTTTTATGATTTCTCATTTTTTTCGCAGAAAACAAGTTTAAATTTTTAATTATGCTTAAGTAAAAACCAATTATCACACTGCAATTTTAGATATATATATAAGTATACTGTTAAATGCGTACTGGGTGAAATTTGAAATAATTGTTATGGTTTTTGTCAGCTACAAATATACAAATGGTAATACTCTCATTTTCATCAGAGCACTATGACCGACTGCAGGAAATGGTCATCAAGGGTCTTTCGGATACATTTTGAAAGGGGTAATGTTTTTAAAATGGAAGCTGGTGAACCAGAGAAACAAAATATACCATAAAACCTACGTTCTTCTAGGGGTGCAACAAAATCTAAGTTTTCAAAATCAGCCCCCGGACTATAAGGGTATTTTAGGGTTTATACGGGTATATAAAGGTATTTGCGCTTATTTGGGTACTTAATTATATTTCAGGGTATTAAATGGTTTTAAGGGTACGTAAAGGTACCTAATGGTTTGTAAGGGTATTGAACCATATTTAAACTTTTCATAGGTATGTCATGGTTTGTACGTTTACATATCCTTAAAACCCTTAGGTATCCTTAATTCCCCTAATTAACCTTATATACTCTTAAAAACCTTCAATATCCTGAAAAAACATTCTATACCCTTAAAACACCTTAAGTATCCTTACATACCTTACAAACGCTTAAATACCATTAAATTCCCTTACAAACTCTTACATGCACTTATTCACCGTTAAAATAATCAAGTACCATTAATACCCCTTGATTAAACCCTACGAACCCTTAGATACCCTTACGTACCTTTAGCATCTTTGAATACCCATAAATATAATTAGGTAACCATAATAAATGCGCGTACCCTTAAGTACCATTCCAACCCTTTAATACCCTTAAACCACTCAAATATCATTACATACCCTTAAAAACCCTTTGTTACCCTTACAAACGATTACATAACCTTAACAATTTTAAATATCATTCATACCCTTAAAACCTCTTAAGTGCCCTTACAAACCTTTAAAACCCTTTAATACCCTTAAATATAATTAAGTACACTTAGTAAACGCAAATACCTTTGAATACCCTTATAAACCCTTAATACCCTTACGTACCGATACATATCACTAATTACCCCTTATTATCTGTAAGTAACCTTACATACACTGAGTACAGGCCCTTATATATCATATGGTAACCTGCAACGCCTTACGTAATCTTACATATCATTAAGAACCCATACATACTCGTACCTACCCACTACTACCATTAACTATACTTAACTACTCTTAACAACCCTTACCTTGATCCTAACTTACCCCTAACTATGCTTATCTACTTGTAGCTACCGTGAGAAATATACTTAGCTAATTATTATACCCTTGTATTTACTTACTACAGTCAACTATTCTGAACTATCGTTAACTCAAGTGGTCGAGCGTGTAATGTAGATCACACGGGGTTAATTGTATTACCCCCTCGATCCGTTACAGTTAACTATTCTGAACTAGCGTTAACCACCCTTGGCTATACATAACAACCCTTGAGGGTCTGGGGGGGAGGGGGCGCTGGGCGTAATTGTGGGTCGAGTAGTTAATGCGGATAACCTATGCAACAAATAGACAAACGTCTTGATTTTAATGCTGAATCCACAGGCGCTATCAGACAGAAGCATTTAGACAGAAAGCACACATAGAATATCATCAGCGTATTCACACTGGTAATAAACCTTGTGTGTTTGATACGTGTGGTAAAGAATTTACACGTAAAGGCGACTTGAAAAAAACATCAACGTGTTCACACTGATGGAACCTTAATTATGTCATGGTTGTGGAAAAGACTTTAAACATCCAACCAGCCTGAAAAGACTTCAGCGCATTCACACTGGAGATAAACCTTATGTGTGTGATACTTGTAACTAGGGCTTTACAGAAAAGCGGTACTGAAAACACACCGGCGTATTCACACTGGAAATACACCTTTTATGTGTGATATTTGTGATCAAGCCTTTACAGATAAAAACAGCCCGAGAAGACATCAGCGGGGTCACACTGTTATCGATAATACAGGATTCAAAATATACATTAATTAATTAGCTCTTTCATTCATTCTTGTTTTCATGCATTCTTGTATTCATGCATTCCTTCATCAATCCATCTATCAATCTACTATCATTAATCTATCCATTCATTCACCCACCCATTCATCCATCCATCCATATACATCCATCTGTCCACCTATCATTAAACATTAACTTTCCTCAATTATTATATTTTATTCCCGCCACAGATTTCAGACTGTAGATAAGACTAAAACAGGTTCGACCAGATAAGCAAAAGCTGTTCTTTATATGCTGGTGACTGCTGTACGCTGAGAGTCACTAATTATAAATACGTGGAGTTATTCTCCACGTCAACGCCTAGTTCCAATGATATGACATTAACCCTTTGACTTCCAGGCCAGGATCCAGATATACTGGTGTAGGAGTTCTATTTTTCGTCATTTGAAGCTGGAATTGCTAACGCAATTTCCAGCTTCAAATGACGAAAAATACATAAATGTAGTATATATTTGACGAAAATTTGTGTCATTTTATGGTTACGTTCATTGACGAATGACGACGGAAATTTCCGTCATGTATGGTAGTGAAAAGGTTAATAAACAATAGATAAATCAGCAATCAAACAAGTATGTGTTAATTCATTGCGCAATCCGGATGCAACGACTACAGCCTGTATGGTGAAGTCATTTAGTACACTTTACTTGGTGGATTTAAGCTAGTAGAATGTTCCTGGTATAGATGACCTCACCATGGAAATCCTACAGCAGGGTTTATGAACAAATTTACTATAATGTATGCCTGTTATAAACGATTTACAGCAACAAGCATTCAATATGTCAGTAGGTCATTAACATACAGCCAAAAACGTCACGGGGTCATTAACATCACATCCTAAAACGTCACGAGGCCATGAAGACACAGCCTAAAACGTCACGAGGTCATTAACACACAGCCTAAAACGTCACGAGGTCATTAACACACAGCTTAAAATCTAGTCACTAATGTACAATGTTTAGTGAAGGCGTCATGTCCAGCTATCAGTGATGTTTAGTGGAGGCGTCATGTCCAGCTATCAGTGAAGTTTAATGAAGGCGTCATGTCCAGCTATCAGTGAGGTTTAGTGAAGGTGTCATGTCCGGCTATCATTGAGGTTTAGTGAAGGTGTCATGTCCGGCTATCATTGAGGTTTAGTGAAGGTGTCATGTCCAGCTATCGGTGAGGTTTCGTAAAGTTGTCATGTCCAGCTAGCAGTGAGGTTTAGTGAAGGCATCATGTTCAGCTATCAGTGAGGTTTAGTGAAGGTGTCATGTCCAGCTATCAGTGAGGTTTAGTGAATGTGTCATGTCCTGCTATCAGTGAGGTTTAGTGAAGGTGTCATGACCAGCTATCAGTGAGGTTTTGTAAAGGCGTCATGTCCAGCTATCGGTGAGGTTTAGTGAAGGCGTCATGTCCAGCTATCAGTGAGGTTTAGTGAAGGTGTCATGTCCAGCTATCAGTGAGGTTTAGTGAAGGTGTCATGTCCAGCTATCATTGAGGTTTAGTTAAGGCGTCATGTCCAGCTATCAGTGAGGTTTAGTGAAGGCGTCATGACCAGCTATCAGTGAGGTTTAGTGAAGGCGTCATGACCAGCTATCAGTGAGGTTTAGTGAAGGCGTCATGACCAGCTATCAGTGAGGTTTAGTGAAGGCGCCATGTCCAGCTATCAGTGAGGTTTAGTGAAGGCGTCATGTCCAGCTATCAGTGAGGTTTAGTGAAGGCGTCATGTCCAGCTATCAGTGAGGTTTAGTGAAGGTGTCGTGACCAGCTATCAGTGAGGTTTAGTGAATGTGTTATGTCAAGCTATCAGTGAGGTTTAGTGAAGGTGTCGTGACCAGCTATCAGTGAGGTTTAGTGAATGTGTCATGTCCGGCTATCAGTGAGGTTTAGTGAATGTGTCGTGTCCAGCTATCTGTAAGGTTTAGGTCACTGACAGATAAGCTGCATAATTATGCTCAAAAATATATAATTAAAAAATAAAGTATATAGACTTAATTATAGACCTAATAAATTGATACATGTGATAACTACATCTGACAGAGATATGATGAACAGGCTTTCTGTGGGCGGGGGGGGGGGGGGTGGTAATTCGTGAAGAAGAAATTCGATTGATGCTTATATGATTGTCATATCGACGCCAATAAGAAGAAATTGAGTGAAATTAAAGTAGTCTTAGTCAATGCTGAAAAAAATCGAATCTTGCCTGCCAGAATAACAGTCTGTTAATCATATTTTTAAGTATTTCTACAATAACAGTTGAAATTGAATTACCATTGATGTACTGTTCCTAGCAAGATTTGAATTTGATGAAAACTTGTTGGTGAGCAAGTACATCTATTAGTTTTCTAACGTGCACACTGATAGGCCTATGTATCTATATAAGATTTATAATATTTTGTGTTTTTTATCTACAACAACCTTTTGTAACTTTTCCAATGCGACTCTGACTCGATTCAATATTTTTTGCCGTGCTTCCTTCTATTTACTGAATTAAAAAATGTTACTAAGAATGTAACTTGCATTTTTATCCGAGTTCGAAAAATAGGCCCTGAAACTGAAGTTGTATTATAATCTCACCACACTAAACATTGAAATCCACAGAGAAAGTCCTTATAGACCTAGGATTCATTTTTATACAGGTTTCTTGCTTCTGGTGAATTGAGAAATGCAGATAAATTATGGTTGTAGAAATGTAATAATCAAGCATGTTGTCTTTTTTTGAAGGATATTAGATATAACTGTTCCATTGTGTGTGCGAAGCCTTTGAGTCTGGACTGATAGAGTCTGTATTGGTTTTGTTTATTTTACGTAGTGAATGTCATTGTCAATTGATAAGGGGCTTAGTTAACAATCTGTCTCCGGAATAAGCCCATAGTGCACCTATTTTAAAACCAGTAGCCTACCTTTCAAGTCTTTTCATGATTTGTGTCTACACAAACACTTCTGATCAATGTCTTATTATAAGCTATACGGCCTACCTTCATCAGAGCGATTGACAGAGTCTGAAGGCCCGAGCAGTCTATATCCAGGGCCAGCTATCCCAAACTTACAAATAAACAACAAAGGACGCATTCAAACCGCCAACAAATACAACTACGGGCACGATATAAAAGGTATATATGCTAATATATTTAGTTATTTTGTTTCTTTTTGCCAACAAATACAACTACGGGCACGATATAAAAGGTATATTTGCTAATATATAGAGTTATTTTGTTTCTTTTTGCTATAGAGCTAAAATCATGTAGACCCTATACATTCAAAAAAAATTATAAGAGAAAGAGTTTTTTTCGTAGGTATACTCCTCCTTTATTTAGTTTTGACATTTTATCGCCCATAAGGGAGAGCGGGGCTAATTGAAACTTTTATCAGATTTTGTTGTTTTGCCAAAAATTTTAGATGAAATCTATCCAGATTTTTATAATATTTCTAACAGTAAAAATCGTTTTATTTTTTTCCACATGATTACTGGATCCACATGATTACCAGGATCCAGATATACTGGTGTAGGAGTTCTATTTTTCGTCATTTGAAGCTGGAATTGCTAACGCAATTTCCAGCTTCAAATGACGAAAAATACATAAATGTAGTATATATTTGACGAAAATTTGTGTCATTTTATGGTTACGTTCATTGACGAATGACGACGGAAATTTCCGTCATGTATGGTAGTGAAAAGGTTAATAAACAATAGATAAATCAGCAATCAAACAAGTATGTGTTAATTCATTGCGCAATCCGGATGCAACGACTACAGCCTGTATGGTGAAGTCATTTAGTACACTTTACTTGGTGGATTTAAGCTAGTAGAATGTTCCTGGTATAGATGACCTCACCATGGAAATCCTACAGCAGGGTTTATGAACAAATTTACTATAATGTATGCCTGTTATAAACGATTTACAGCAACAAGCATTCAATATGTCAGTAGGTCATTAACATACAGCCAAAAACGTCACGGGGTCATTAACATCACATCCTAAAACGTCACGAGGCCATGAAGACACAGCCTAAAACGTCACGAGGTCATTAACACACAGCCTAAAACGTCACGAGGTCATTAACACACAGCTTAAAATCTAGTCACTAATGTACAATGTTTAGTGAAGGCGTCATGTCCAGCTATCAGTGATGTTTAGTGGAGGCGTCATGTCCAGCTATCAGTGAAGTTTAATGAAGGCGTCATGTCCAGCTATCAGTGAGGTTTAGTGAAGGTGTCATGTCCGGCTATCATTGAGGTTTAGTGAAGGTGTCATGTCCGGCTATCATTGAGGTTTAGTGAAGGTGTCATGTCCAGCTATCGGTGAGGTTTCGTAAAGTTGTCATGTCCAGCTAGCAGTGAGGTTTAGTGAAGGCATCATGTTCAGCTATCAGTGAGGTTTAGTGAAGGTGTCATGTCCAGCTATCAGTGAGGTTTAGTGAATGTGTCATGTCCTGCTATCAGTGAGGTTTAGTGAAGGTGTCATGACCAGCTATCAGTGAGGTTTTGTAAAGGCGTCATGTCCAGCTATCGGTGAGGTTTAGTGAAGGCGTCATGTCCAGCTATCAGTGAGGTTTAGTGAAGGTGTCATGTCCAGCTATCAGTGAGGTTTAGTGAAGGTGTCATGTCCAGCTATCATTGAGGTTTAGTTAAGGCGTCATGTCCAGCTATCAGTGAGGTTTAGTGAAGGCGTCATGACCAGCTATCAGTGAGGTTTAGTGAAGGCGTCATGACCAGCTATCAGTGAGGTTTAGTGAAGGCGTCATGACCAGCTATCAGTGAGGTTTAGTGAAGGCGCCATGTCCAGCTATCAGTGAGGTTTAGTGAAGGCGTCATGTCCAGCTATCAGTGAGGTTTAGTGAAGGCGTCATGTCCAGCTATCAGTGAGGTTTAGTGAAGGTGTCGTGACCAGCTATCAGTGAGGTTTAGTGAATGTGTTATGTCAAGCTATCAGTGAGGTTTAGTGAAGGTGTCGTGACCAGCTATCAGTGAGGTTTAGTGAATGTGTCATGTCCGGCTATCAGTGAGGTTTAGTGAATGTGTCGTGTCCAGCTATCTGTAAGGTTTAGGTCACTGACAGATAAGCTGCATAATTATGCTCAAAAATATATAATTAAAAAATAAAGTATATAGACTTAATTATAGACCTAATAAATTGATACATGTGATAACTACATCTGACAGAGATATGATGAACAGGCTTTCTGTGGGCGGGGGGGGGGGGGGTGGTAATTCGTGAAGAAGAAATTCGATTGATGCTTATATGATTGTCATATCGACGCCAATAAGAAGAAATTGAGTGAAATTAAAGTAGTCTTAGTCAATGCTGAAAAAAATCGAATCTTGCCTGCCAGAATAACAGTCTGTTAATCATATTTTTAAGTATTTCTACAATAACAGTTGAAATTGAATTACCATTGATGTACTGTTCCTAGCAAGATTTGAATTTGATGAAAACTTGTTGGTGAGCAAGTACATCTATTAGTTTTCTAACGTGCACACTGATAGGCCTATGTATCTATATAAGATTTATAATATTTTGTGTTTTTTATCTACAACAACCTTTTGTAACTTTTCCAATGCGACTCTGACTCGATTCAATATTTTTTGCCGTGCTTCCTTCTATTTACTGAATTAAAAAATGTTACTAAGAATGTAACTTGCATTTTTATCCGAGTTCGAAAAATAGGCCCTGAAACTGAAGTTGTATTATAATCTCACCACACTAAACATTGAAATCCACAGAGAAAGTCCTTATAGACCTAGGATTCATTTTTATACAGGTTTCTTGCTTCTGGTGAATTGAGAAATGCAGATAAATTATGGTTGTAGAAATGTAATAATCAAGCATGTTGTCTTTTTTTGAAGGATATTAGATATAACTGTTCCATTGTGTGTGCGAAGCCTTTGAGTCTGGACTGATAGAGTCTGTATTGGTTTTGTTTATTTTACGTAGTGAATGTCATTGTCAATTGATAAGGGGCTTAGTTAACAATCTGTCTCCGGAATAAGCCCATAGTGCACCTATTTTAAAACCAGTAGCCTACCTTTCAAGTCTTTTCATGATTTGTGTCTACACAAACACTTCTGATCAATGTCTTATTATAAGCTATACGGCCTACCTTCATCAGAGCGATTGACAGAGTCTGAAGGCCCGAGCAGTCTATATCCAGGGCCAGCTATCCCAAACTTACAAATAAACAACAAAGGACGCATTCAAACCGCCAACAAATACAACTACGGGCACGATATAAAAGGTATATATGCTAATATATTTAGTTATTTTGTTTCTTTTTGCCAACAAATACAACTACGGGCACGATATAAAAGGTATATTTGCTAATATATAGAGTTATTTTGTTTCTTTTTGCTATAGAGCTAAAATCATGTAGACCCTATACATTCAAAAAAAATTATAAGAGAAAGAGTTTTTTTCGTAGGTATACTCCTCCTTTATTTAGTTTTGACATTTTATCGCCCATAAGGGAGAGCGGGGCTAATTGAAACTTTTATCAGATTTTGTTGTTTTGCCAAAAATTTTAGATGAAATCTATCCAGATTTTTATAATATTTCTAACAGTAAAAATCGTTTTATTTTTTTCCACATGATTACTGGAGCATCTGAATAAATGAAAAAAAAAATCTTAACATACTTTATTGTACGTTTTATTACACTGGTGAATTTGAAAGAAATTTGCTATATATAGTCCGAAAACAGGCTTATTTAAAAGCACAATCAGGCTATTACATATTGGGAAAATAACAAGATAATATTTTTCATGTAAAAGTATGTCAAGTAAATCATACAGCTGAATACTATTTCTCAGCTATCAT
Organism: Flabesymbios commensalis; assembly: GCA_964017125.1. Lineage (NCBI taxonomy): Eukaryota > Metazoa > Annelida > Polychaeta > Terebellida > Flabelligeridae > Flabesymbios > Flabesymbios commensalis. The sequence continues at coordinate 72,100,974 of OZ024916.1, forward strand.
AAATATTCCATCTCACATTACATTTAAACCTCCAAAATTATAGACTTCACAAATATGATTTAGCAAATAAATCATCTGAGGCCTGAACATCAGAAAACACTGATGTGAATCAGCTATTAATAATAATAAGAGAATGGTATATTTCTTATTGAATTTTCAGTGGTATATTGTGTTTAATTTTGACATATATATATCTCAACAGGTGACTTTTTCATTTCATATTTTTATATTTAAATTATTTTATATGGTGCTGTAACATGCCTGAGCGATAATACAGCAGTTTGGGAGTGGAAATGTGTACCTGACTGATCGGATTGAATAATTCCTCAAAAATGATTCAGGTGGTTATAATAAAGTTGAAATACATACGACAGTTTACAATAAAACGATTTTTTGAAGTTAAAAAAACGTGTTACTGATATTGCACATTACCAGTTACTCTTGGTTTTCGTCTCAGGTTAATGAAACGAAATGATAGATCATCATCAATCATAGATCATCATTTTCTGACCTGACAAATCACTAAAAACCTAGCAAACGGCATGATGCCAGGAGTAGCGTACATGCTAAGAAGTTCGAAAACCAAAAAGTTTTTCATTTGAGATTGGTGCTAATTTATTAGGAGTTAAATGTTTTTTTTGTTTTTCAATTTTCAAACTCTGTGTTGCCCATCTTGCTTTGGTCTAATCAAACTGACACGTGACCGTTAAACGCCTCTGTGATCGGCTGAATCAGGTATTTAGGTTAGGTGGTAAAAGGGGTCGCGTTCCCTGGGTAAAAATGGGGTGGGAGATTAACTTATCTCGCATAACATTGATTTAAAAGCTAATCGAAAGATAACTTGTTCAGCGAACTCAACTGATAAGTCATTGTTTTTAATTGTCATAGGACTCTGTGGTGCAGGATTTATAGAATTGTGGATTTATACAGGCTGCTTTAGCGCTGTATGGCCGTCTTAGCTGTAGGTTTAAATGTGAATTTAAATAAAGCAAAACCGCCATTTACATATGTGGCCTGACTTATTACTGTAAATTCCAGAATTAGTGTATGCCATTACTCATTACTGCATTTTATAATAACCCAATAAGTGTTAAGCCAGGCCACATATGGCTGTGTTGCTTGATTTAATGCCATATAATTGTAATTATTCAAACATGTTTCGCATAAAAACAAAGTTATATTAAGATGTTATGTTAAACTGTAGATCTGGTAATATTCGCATGAGATTTTAATTTTCGCGAGGAGGACAAATTCGTGAACTTAAGAATCCCGTGATAATTATTATTATTATAGCACTACTAAAGAAATATGAAAATGAGCAAATTCTAAAGTTCTTGAAAAGTCCCCAAATCAGAAATTCACGAAAATTACCATATCTACAGTTGTATATAATGTTGTTATCCTGGGCCACAGTATTTTATCAAGAGATGCCAGTGTTTGGAAACAGACGAGGCTGAGCCAGAATTTCTGAAAAAACATAATTTCCTATTTTTTGTTTTAAAAGCTAATAAAATGCGGAGAGACATATGAGTCGACGACTGCCTAGTCTGCCTCATGCTGGCTTTGGGTAAAGGTGCAGGTTTATCATCTGATATCAAATCTGAAGAATTATCAGCCAACATTACAATTCACCCCCTATAGTCACTGAACCTCTTCAGAGGAAGATGCTCCCTGAAAATGTCAAACCTGATTAAATTCAATATGGCCAAATATTGGCCGAAATAAATTTACTCTAATTTGCCTGATATTTTGTAGCCGTGCTAAATTATGGCCAGATCATTTCATAAAATAAAAAGTGAGGTTTCAGGGTAGAATGCTCCCTGAAAAAAATCAGCTTGACCGATTTCAACATGGCCAACTGTCAGCCCTTATTTTCTTTAATATGCCTAATATCTTGTAAGCCGTGCTAGATAGCTAGATTACTACTATAGAAAAAGTGAGGTTTCAGGGGAGGATACACCTTGAAAAATATTGACTATATTAAATTCATTGCCTGCCATTATTTACTTTAAAATGGCTGACATTTGTTAAGCCGTGCTAGATGGCTAGACCCTTACCATAAAATAAAATGTATAGATTCAGGGGAGGATACACCCTGGAAATTGTCGACTTTTGTTTTAATAATATTTATGATTACTTTTTTTATAATATTCTGTTGACCCGACGTTTTCATATTTAAAATACATTTAGTCTATCATTTTCTCAATACCATTAAAATGTTTTGTTTTTGCTGACACAATTAGTGTGGTTGTTTGTTCTCTCTATAATCCAATAGCCACTGTTATTAATTTACTGACGCAGTTAATCAGTAACAAGTATATAACTTTATGGCAGTCTTTGTTGCAGCCATCTTGTATTTTTACTTTCACATACTTCCTCTCACTTTCAGCAAAGGGGCACACAATCTTTTTTTTCAGTAAATACTCTAAAGTAATGAAATCGAATCTATCGTCAAATGCAGGTTGATGGCCATGGAATTGCCATGGATATTTACCATGGATATTTACCATAGATATACGTTCTATATATAGTTAAGTTTTCATGATATATTAAAAATGTTTACCATCTCCCTGAAATACATGGCGGCCATTTTGAAAAAATGGATGAATCATAAAGCAGTGACATTATATTTTACTTTTTTATAATTCTTGTGTATAAAAACATGGGTGTAACGTTTGATCTCAAAATAAACTCTCTTACCATCACAGTTTCTTTCTTATGGCTAATTAAGGTGTTACTAATATTTATGATACAATAATAATCCAGTAGCCTTATGTTACTTCTAATGGATTTCTTGGGCATAACAATTTGGAGGCCATTTTGAACTGAGGGGTCTCATGGCCCACTGTACGAAATTTTAGCTGGGGCATAAAAATATATACCCCTAAAGCTATATTTGGTCGACTGATTTTTATGTGTAGCCTATAATAATGTGGGGGTTTCTCATTGCAGATTATGAAAAATTCCCGCTATCTGTGACTGTGGCACTGATGACATTTTCTACAATGACTAGATACATAAAACCGTTTCACTCTTATCTCATGGTAGTGTACGAACAAAAAATCTGAAAACAGAACATTTAATCCGCACTGATGGTGATAAGCCTTATTACAGTAATTCTCAAAAATAACTTTCACGAAAAAATAACCTGAAAACTCATCATTTTATTCACACATTCAAACCCTATGTTTGTGATACGTGCCAAAAAAATGATTCAGAATGAAGCGCTATCTGAAAGAACATCAGCGTATTCACACTGGCGAGAAACCGTATGAAAGTAAAACAAACATACAGTTTCACACCCTTTTCTACTTCTATATTGAAAGAGTACATATGAAGGTGGTGAAATTTATTACTCACTTTAGAAGTCGGGTCGAAACTATTGTGACGTTTCGACCTGCCTTCAGCAGATCTTGATCACGCAAAGATCATTTGGGGTGATTCGGCTTAGATCCGCAAGGATCTCACCATAGATGGGGTGGACATCTCTTTGACAGAATGAGCATCTCTTTGATTATTGACCGCAGAGACAAATTGGAGATCAAATTGGAGATATTTTATTGACGTAAAGAAAGTTATAACAGATTATTTGTGATAAAATGATAAAATAATTATATGTACATGTATAAGATGGTCAACTAAAACCACAGCTCATTGTCGCACCTCGCGTAGAGCACATCCAATTTACTGCATGCCCACGAAAAAAAGATTTGAGGCCTGTTCATTTCCTGGTTACGCTGTCATTTAAATTTCCTGGAGATTTATTATTTGGATGCTTTTCGTAACCCATGTTAAACACTTGTACCTGCTTATTGTATGCATGAGTGTAGACCCAAAATATTTCTTATGGCACGTAGCTTTATGATTATGCAATGGCAGCCATTTTGTAAAACATGACAAATTAATGATCCGATCTATTTTGTTCTATTGGCTTTGAAAACGTGGGTGTAGACCTCAAAATCACATTCTAGATGACACAGCTTTACTATAGTTTTTGAGATTCTTTTACACAAAATTGTCGGGTATTTAGTTTTTTTGCTTATTAAAAACCTGCCATCCATCATGTTTTATCTGATATCAGAGAGTCTCAGGGACCACTGTGCGAATTGTCAGCTGTGAGATTTGACAGCAATATATTTGCCCATAACTTTGGTGGGCTGGTAGATTCACTGAACTTTATCTTAAATGTGTTGCCTATAGGCCTAATAATAATCTTATTGCTATTCATCTAATATTTTTTTTGTTTGCAGATTATCATGCATTTGTCATAGCGGTGAATCATATGGTGTGAGTTTACGTCAAGACCTTTGCACCATGATATTTTTAATGACTAGATACATAAAACCATGTCACTCTTTCCTAATGTCTGCAAGGTACGATTTTATGTCAGAATATATCAAGACTGAAAGCTTTACATATGTTAATCTCCCCGGTGGTGGAAGTTTGGAAGCTAACAATTTGAACAGAAAGCCATTGATTGGTGCTGATGGTAATAAGCCCTATCACTGTGATACTTGGCATAAAGGATTGTCACGAAAGGGTAACCTGACAACCCATAATTTAATTCACACTGGTGATAAACCTTTTGTGTGCGATAGATGTGATAAAGGTTACATACGAAAATACGACCTGAGTAAACATCAACGTGTTCACACTGATGAGAAACCTTATACTTGTGATACGTGGGAAAAGGGATTTAGTTTGAAGCGCCAGCTCAAAGAACATCAGCGGGCTCACAGTGGTAAAAAACCTTATGAGTGTAAAACATGTCACAAACGATTCACACATTCATCTACTCTGATAAATCATATAACCATTCACACTAAGGATAAAAGGTACACGTGTGATAGGTGTGATGAAGACTTTAGTGATAAAAGGAACTTGAAAAGACATCAACTCATGCACATTGGTGAGAAGCCTTATGTATGTGACACTTGTGACTTTGGCTTTTCACAGAAAGGCAACCTGAAAGCACATCAGCTTATTCACACTGGAGACAAGCCATACGTTTGTGATACGTGTTGTAAAGATTTTGCGAAGAAGAGCGACCTGAAAAGACATCAACGCATTCACACTGGAGATAAATCGTATGTATGTGATACTTGTGGTAAATGTTTTAGACATAAACACAACTTGAAAACACATCAGCATATTCACACTGGTGAGAAGCCTTATGTATGTGACACTTGTGATAAACGCTTTTCACGGAAAAGCAACCTGAAAGCACATCAGCGTATTCACACTTCAGACAAGCCATATGTTTGTGATACTTGTGGTAAAGATTTTACGAAGACAGGTGACATGAAAAGCCATCAGCGTATTCACACTGGATAAACTTAAGGGTGTGAAAAGTCTGATGAAGACTAACGTCTTCACACAGATAGAACACCTGAAATCACATAAACATGATCTTACTGGTTAGAAACTTTATCTATCTAAAAGGTGAAATAAAAATATTCACAAAGAAGGGCGATCTTGAAAAATGTCCGCATTTTCAAATTGGCTGTCATTCTCATGAATGTAAGACTATCTTAAACGATTTATAGCACATAATAAATCTTGAGGTCATTAACACACGACCAAAGACGTCACGAGGTCATTAACACACATACAGCTTAAAACACCATGAGGTTATTAACACCACAACACAACCTAAAGCAAAGTCATCAACACACATAAAAAACATGCTTTAAAATTTAAAATTTGCCTGATATTTTGTAGCCGTGCTAAATTATGGCCAGATCATTTCATAAAATAAAAAGTGAGGTTTCAGGGTAGAATGCTCCCTGAAAAAAATCAGCTTGACCGATTTCAACATGGCCAACTGTCAGCCCTTATTTTCTTTAATATGCCTAATATCTTGTAAGCCGTGCTAGATAGCTAGATTACTACTATAGAAAAAGTGAGGTTTCAGGGGAGGATACACCTTGAAAAATATTGACTATATTAAATTCATTGCCTGCCATTATTTACTTTAAAATGGCTGACATTTGTTAAGCCGTGCTAGATGGCTAGACCCTTACCATAAAATAAAATGTATAGATTCAGGGGAGGATACACCCTGGAAATTGTCGACTTTTGTTTTAATAATATTTATGATTACTTTTTTTATAATATTCTGTTGACCCGACGTTTTCATATTTAAAATACATTTAGTCTATCATTTTCTCAATACCATTAAAATGTTTTGTTTTTGCTGACACAATTAGTGTGGTTGTTTGTTCTCTCTATAATCCAATAGCCACTGTTATTAATTTACTGACGCAGTTAATCAGTAACAAGTATATAACTTTATGGCAGTCTTTGTTGCAGCCATCTTGTATTTTTACTTTCACATACTTCCTCTCACTTTCAGCAAAGGGGCACACAATCTTTTTTTTCAGTAAATACTCTAAAGTAATGAAATCGAATCTATCGTCAAATGCAGGTTGATGGCCATGGAATTGCCATGGATATTTACCATGGATATTTACCATAGATATACGTTCTATATATAGTTAAGTTTTCATGATATATTAAAAATGTTTACCATCTCCCTGAAATACATGGCGGCCATTTTGAAAAAATGGATGAATCATAAAGCAGTGACATTATATTTTACTTTTTTATAATTCTTGTGTATAAAAACATGGGTGTAACGTTTGATCTCAAAATAAACTCTCTTACCATCACAGTTTCTTTCTTATGGCTAATTAAGGTGTTACTAATATTTATGATACAATAATAATCCAGTAGCCTTATGTTACTTCTAATGGATTTCTTGGGCATAACAATTTGGAGGCCATTTTGAACTGAGGGGTCTCATGGCCCACTGTACGAAATTTTAGCTGGGGCATAAAAATATATACCCCTAAAGCTATATTTGGTCGACTGATTTTTATGTGTAGCCTATAATAATGTGGGGGTTTCTCATTGCAGATTATGAAAAATTCCCGCTATCTGTGACTGTGGCACTGATGACATTTTCTACAATGACTAGATACATAAAACCGTTTCACTCTTATCTCATGGTAGTGTACGAACAAAAAATCTGAAAACAGAACATTTAATCCGCACTGATGGTGATAAGCCTTATTACAGTAATTCTCAAAAATAACTTTCACGAAAAAATAACCTGAAAACTCATCATTTTATTCACACATTCAAACCCTATGTTTGTGATACGTGCCAAAAAAATGATTCAGAATGAAGCGCTATCTGAAAGAACATCAGCGTATTCACACTGGCGAGAAACCGTATGAAAGTAAAACAAACATACAGTTTCACACCCTTTTCTACTTCTATATTGAAAGAGTACATATGAAGGTGGTGAAATTTATTACTCACTTTAGAAGTCGGGTCGAAACTATTGTGACGTTTCGACCTGCCTTCAGCAGATCTTGATCACGCAAAGATCATTTGGGGTGATTCGGCTTAGATCCGCAAGGATCTCACCATAGATGGGGTGGACATCTCTTTGACAGAATGAGCATCTCTTTGATTATTGACCGCAGAGACAAATTGGAGATCAAATTGGAGATATTTTATTGACGTAAAGAAAGTTATAACAGATTATTTGTGATAAAATGATAAAATAATTATATGTACATGTATAAGATGGTCAACTAAAACCACAGCTCATTGTCGCACCTCGCGTAGAGCACATCCAATTTACTGCATGCCCACGAAAAAAAGATTTGAGGCCTGTTCATTTCCTGGTTACGCTGTCATTTAAATTTCCTGGAGATTTATTATTTGGATGCTTTTCGTAACCCATGTTAAACACTTGTACCTGCTTATTGTATGCATGAGTGTAGACCCAAAATATTTCTTATGGCACGTAGCTTTATGATTATGCAATGGCAGCCATTTTGTAAAACATGACAAATTAATGATCCGATCTATTTTGTTCTATTGGCTTTGAAAACGTGGGTGTAGACCTCAAAATCACATTCTAGATGACACAGCTTTACTATAGTTTTTGAGATTCTTTTACACAAAATTGTCGGGTATTTAGTTTTTTTGCTTATTAAAAACCTGCCATCCATCATGTTTTATCTGATATCAGAGAGTCTCAGGGACCACTGTGCGAATTGTCAGCTGTGAGATTTGACAGCAATATATTTGCCCATAACTTTGGTGGGCTGGTAGATTCACTGAACTTTATCTTAAATGTGTTGCCTATAGGCCTAATAATAATCTTATTGCTATTCATCTAATATTTTTTTTGTTTGCAGATTATCATGCATTTGTCATAGCGGTGAATCATATGGTGTGAGTTTACGTCAAGACCTTTGCACCATGATATTTTTAATGACTAGATACATAAAACCATGTCACTCTTTCCTAATGTCTGCAAGGTACGATTTTATGTCAGAATATATCAAGACTGAAAGCTTTACATATGTTAATCTCCCCGGTGGTGGAAGTTTGGAAGCTAACAATTTGAACAGAAAGCCATTGATTGGTGCTGATGGTAATAAGCCCTATCACTGTGATACTTGGCATAAAGGATTGTCACGAAAGGGTAACCTGACAACCCATAATTTAATTCACACTGGTGATAAACCTTTTGTGTGCGATAGATGTGATAAAGGTTACATACGAAAATACGACCTGAGTAAACATCAACGTGTTCACACTGATGAGAAACCTTATACTTGTGATACGTGGGAAAAGGGATTTAGTTTGAAGCGCCAGCTCAAAGAACATCAGCGGGCTCACAGTGGTAAAAAACCTTATGAGTGTAAAACATGTCACAAACGATTCACACATTCATCTACTCTGATAAATCATATAACCATTCACACTAAGGATAAAAGGTACACGTGTGATAGGTGTGATGAAGACTTTAGTGATAAAAGGAACTTGAAAAGACATCAACTCATGCACATTGGTGAGAAGCCTTATGTATGTGACACTTGTGACTTTGGCTTTTCACAGAAAGGCAACCTGAAAGCACATCAGCTTATTCACACTGGAGACAAGCCATACGTTTGTGATACGTGTTGTAAAGATTTTGCGAAGAAGAGCGACCTGAAAAGACATCAACGCATTCACACTGGAGATAAATCGTATGTATGTGATACTTGTGGTAAATGTTTTAGACATAAACACAACTTGAAAACACATCAGCATATTCACACTGGTGAGAAGCCTTATGTATGTGACACTTGTGATAAACGCTTTTCACGGAAAAGCAACCTGAAAGCACATCAGCGTATTCACACTTCAGACAAGCCATATGTTTGTGATACTTGTGGTAAAGATTTTACGAAGACAGGTGACATGAAAAGCCATCAGCGTATTCACACTGGATAAACTTAAGGGTGTGAAAAGTCTGATGAAGACTAACGTCTTCACACAGATAGAACACCTGAAATCACATAAACATGATCTTACTGGTTAGAAACTTTATCTATCTAAAAGGTGAAATAAAAATATTCACAAAGAAGGGCGATCTTGAAAAATGTCCGCATTTTCAAATTGGCTGTCATTCTCATGAATGTAAGACTATCTTAAACGATTTATAGCACATAATAAATCTTGAGGTCATTAACACACGACCAAAGACGTCACGAGGTCATTAACACACATACAGCTTAAAACACCATGAGGTTATTAACACCACAACACAACCTAAAGCAAAGTCATCAACACACATAAAAAACATGCTTTAAAACTCACTGTGAAAATTATTGTTGTTGTTGTTGTTGTTTTTCTTGTTTTTAAGCGATTATAAAACATCACCCCTAGAAATAGATAGTAACTGTAGATCGTCTTGTATAATTCGGCTCCTAATTTTGACTTTAAATAATGCCTTTTCAATTTTCTCACCCAATACATAGAGGCTCGGGCACCTCGGGCGATTTTAGAGTTTTTTGGGGACAACTTAGTTGTTTTTTAATGGGGTCAGGCGAGCAGGTGTCACATTTTTCACAGCTTTAAATGTATGCACTATGATTAACCTTATCCTGAATACAACCATTGGAAATCACAAATTATGGAAGTCATCTGAGTTTTGTTATATGCCTCTGTTACCAGTCAAATGCCTCCATATTCTTTGTTTTTGAAGCCCTGGAACGTGTCAGCTTAACCCTTTGACTTCCAGGCCGGAGTGCATGCCAGGATCCAGATAGACTGGTGTAGAAGTTCTATTTTTCGTCATTTGAAGCTGGAATTGCTAACGCAATTTCCAGCTTCAAATGACGAAAAATACATAAATGTAGTATATATTTGACGAAAATTTGTGTCATTTTATGATTACGTTCATTGACGAATGACGACGGAAATTTCCGTCATGTATGGTAGTGAAAAGGTTAACATCTCGACTAACGATGTGTTGTAGTAATCCAAACGACTCATGACGAGTGCATGAAAGCTTAATTCAAACAAGTCATGATAAGTGTTTACATGTGACATGAATTTTTATCCAAGCTATTTCTGACTTTATCTAATGTGACAGTTACACGTTTACATGGCTAACAGAGAAGGTGATAAAAAATCAGGCTTTCAAATTGTACCAGTAAACATGATAAACAGCTAGTGATATCTTAAACTGCCATAGCGCTGAAAACAAGACTATTCCGAGGTGCATGGTTTTGAAGTGAGCAATAGAGAATATATCCTCCAGTTTATTTTCAAGTACCCAGAATACCCTGATAATATAGCTACAAAAGACCACATAATATGTTGGTACAATCGTTATATCGTCCAAATATGCATCGATTTGCAGATGATGTGTGGAAAGTAGGCCTACATAGAATTAATCTGTTTTACGATTATTTAACAGTAATGATTTTTCAAGTGCCCATGCAGTGCCACCGATCTGCAAAGCACTCTGCTAGTTTCCGTTTCGCATCTATTAGGTCACCAGAAATTATGCAGTGAAATTACATTATGTTACACACATTTAGGATCACCAGAAATAGTTGGGTCGTAAATGATTTACAACACTGTCGTCGGCGTCTTTGTGATATGTCGAATGTCGTTACGTGTTGATTGAAGACCAGAACCCTTAGGCCTGTTGAATTGTTCTAGACTTTGATTCCATATTGTTAAAGCGCACTTGTTTTGGTCAATCAATTGCCTCTGGAGATATTTGGTGGTGGTTTTGTCAGCCTGATTACTTATGGTCTCATTATCTCACCCGATGCTGGCCTGTTGTTTAACCAGTTGCTGGTGTTATAATCATTTTAGGCCTATGGTCTCATTGTCTCAGCTCAAACCACGCCACAATCGCCAGACTGACAAACCTGCTGATTTTATAGTCACTTGTACTGTACTGATTTTGCGTTGCGGTTCAAGAGGTTTTAGCAAATTTATATTTTTTGCGCTCAATATTGTTCATCGTGGATTTGGTCACAACGATTGACAGGTTTTCATATATTCGTTATCTAAACTGGATTGACTCCCATTGGTTGGCGACTTGGTAGTAAAGCTTTGATATACTTTAGTGTTACATTTATAACATTAGGCTATTATAAGTTATATGTTTACATCGAATAACATTGCATAACATGTTTTATGAATGTTTTAGAGGATGGGATAAACTTTGTGCTGACTTGCATCATCTTGGATACTATTTCACAGATTGTTGGGAGCAGCTATCCCACTCTTCCTCTGGGTATTTCTCACCATCTGCTGGTGATATTGCCTGGCAAGCTCAGTCAATTTCGTGAAGAGGCCAAGGTCTGTAATCACGTGACTGCCATGCCTGTGTTAAGTACGACCGTCGCTCACATTGATAGACCTACGAATAATTTTCTGGGTCAAATCATAGGAAGTGTGTCAGAGGGAAAATATAATACTGTAGACAACACTGCATCCGGGAAAGTGACCTTTCAAAAATGTATGATTTTGGGGATCGCCTATTGGTACATAAAAAAATAACAACTAGTCACAAACATTCACCACTGATACCATGGGAAGTGCGTCTACAATACTAGAAGTAACACTACATCCGGCGAGAGTAACCAATCAACACATTATTAATAGTGCCATGAAAAATAAAAAATAAATATTTAGTTGTAGAAATCTTCATTTTAGGGATAGTGAAATTTTAAAATATATATATTTCCCGAAGATGGGGCACCATGGACAATAATAGCAATAACAGACACGTCCCTGGTGCCCCGTCCATGGGGCCCTAGCATGACGATTGGTACAAGTGTAGGTTTGACTAGCTTAAGGTAGAATCTTCTGTTATAGCCCATGGTTCATGAAAAACACAATCTTCACCAGTTACTATGTGATTCTTAATTTAACTTAGTTCTAAGTAGCTTAATGTATTACCAAAATCGTGTATCCCCAAAATTTACTTTTAATCATCAATTTTAATCACTATTTTGCCATAGCTTACACATGCCTTGAGGAATAGACTAGCCACCAAATTTTCTGCTAGAAAAGCACAGTTCAAAAGCATTCCCTAGAGTGCTCCATTGTCAAAATTGGACAATCCACCTGGCTAAACAGACAGATGTCCATGGTGCCCTTATGTTTATAGTGCCCCGGTCTCCCCTACCGATTAACAAAGTCGGAAGGCCTAAGCAGCCTATTTCCAGGGATCCAGCGATAACAATCCCAAGTCTGATATTTTAATGTTTCCCGCACCAAAACCAGAGATGAAATAGCTACTGCATATAGCAAAAAAAAGCGTAGAAACAGAGTTATTACATAATGAGTGAGAGTATGTAAAAAGAATTACATAATGAGTGAGAGTATGTATGAAGAAGAAAAGAATAATTCTAGTTACATTTAACACGTTTTAAAAACAATCTAAAAAATGCATTGACTGATGTCAGCTCGAAACACCAAGAACACGTACGCTAGATTCAATGTGCGATGATCACTCATGACGGAGCCAGTTATAGCAAAAAACTGAACCTGGGTTACTGTCGAAGCCTCCCCGATAACAGATTCTACTAAATCGGCCTAAGCAATTAATCGCACATGAATATTCTAGTAATAAAACAAAATTAACATATATATATAACTCCAGAAAATACAAACTATCATTTGACACAAGTGACTAAGCCTAGTCTACAGCTAAGGCTAAACAGCAGTTGATTACACCTGTTTCCAATCTACATGTATGTGTTGAACAATACTAGTACAAGTATGACGGGGTGGTTCGTCTTCTACCAACACATCGAGTATCGACGGCAATCAGAACCCTACGCCCCAACCGTTTTATAAAGCGGAGGTACGCGACACGCTTAAGGTTTGAAAACAGCTATAGGTGTATTTTGCTAAGCTTATTACTGATGGTCGATGTGTAGATGACATAATATATATAAATTTGTCGTCATTTGAGAGCGAGTCAAATTCAGTGTTGTGTAGTTTGCTTTCGGCAAGTAAACTAGTTCTCTGTGTAGCGAAGTAAGAGCAAGTAATTAAAAAGTGAATTTCGTCATCAACAGAGTTTGATGTACATCTTTGACATGTGCGCTGTTATAGTGGTATTTTGGCGGCTTGACATACCTTCCTCGTTTAATTTCTAGCATATGTCAGCTCATTCTTAATCTTGATAGCGCCTTTATCCACCTTATGGATATGTAGAAGCGTGATGTAGTTTAGACGTTTTTGCGCCATCGTTGAGCGCAGGTATGTCTTCACTCTTCTTTCAGGGCGCTGAAGGTTTGCTCACTGGTGGCATTTGTGGCTGGCATAGCTAATACCAGTTGACTTAACCTCTATCAGCATACGCTGTCCTTTGGAGAGTGAGCGTAAGTACAAAAGCACATCCCTAAAGGACGACTGCTAACACTCTTCATGCCTCGGGTAATTAGAGCTTAAGCCTAGCTGGATGACACGGCCGTAGGAAACGACTTCAGATATAAATTGGAGATGATAGTCATGTATTTTGCAAAAGCGTTTTTTGTCACTATATTTCAATGACCAGTTATCATCTGGTTATCATCCAAAGACTTTTAAGTAAAATATGATCAACGAGAATTTTTTGTCAAATTGGATAATTTATCTACGTCACCAGCAAATCAAAATTAGTTTGGACGTACCTTTGTCCAAACTATTGTTTTTCAAGTGGATACTTTATTTTTATTATTCTACTGGTGTTTTTTGCGCATCTATTTCTCACTCAGTTTTGACGTAATCGACTTGAAATTTGAACACGATGGTCTTTGGGTAGTCAGGTAGGGTGCTATAGCTTTTCTAATTATCCGTTATTTTTCGGGGGTTGTGATCAAAGTCAGGATCAAAATAGAGAGACTTCCAAAACTACCATGTATTATTTTGTTAAAAACGACTTGATAGATTATTTATTCAGGAGAAATCATGGTAAGGTTTCACACACTGATCCCCATGACAGATTGCACACTGATCCCCGATCTCCTCTACACAAGTCTCAGAAGTGTCATCCTACATGACTGTGTTTATATCAAACAGAGCAAATTAAGATTTAAAAACATTTTTATAAAGAAAAAAACTTAGCCTCCTTGCCATTTCAGGCGTATTCTGTAATTTTCGGGGTTACTATCTGATAACTGTTTTGATGTTGGTGAAAATATAAATTATATTATATGTGCAAGGTGCATGTCTATAGGCCTATGTTTGTATCCAGGCTATAATATGTGGAACACATGTGTCCTACCTGGGTAATGGACAACAGCATTTAGGCATTTGGGTGTATGGATCTGCGACAAAAAGCTGTTGCCAAGCTGTGAAAAATATGTGGGAAATCCCCTCTGCTGCCCGCTCGACACCATGATCTGCTAGCATGCTACATTGGCCCAGAGCAGTTTCGATGTTGGGCCAGCATCTCTGGTGCTGGGTCAACGCCTTCTGTTGGCTGAGCAGTGAATGCGTAGATAAGAGTCAAACATAAATAGATCGAGTACGCAGGTATGCCTACATGTAAGTGAGCCGTGTGAAGGCCATAAATTCAAGTTTGGGGGGGGGGGGAAGTGGTCCGGCCATGGCCGGTACCGCTCCTACGGCCTTGCAAGAAAACAACAAAGGACGCAAGTCAAACCACATAGACATCATCATTCTACTTTATGATTTCTATTCACACAAACAAGTATGAATGAAGAATACGAAATTAAAAAATGATCAAATTTATAGAAGAAAATGAACCGCAACCGATTCCTTTTAGGTCTATTTGTATGTTCGGATTAGTCATGAGCACAGTTGTTGTCAAGTTGGCACACCGCATACCTCTGACAAAGTCGAAAGGCCCAATCAGCTTATTTCCAGGGCTATCTATCCCAAACAAATTACAACAAACAAACAGTCAAAATGCTACTTAAGGGAGAAAAAAATGGCGGAAGAGAAGAGCAGACGCTTAGCAGACGATCTTTAGTCTCCATTTAAATAGATTAATCTACGGACCCAGGATTTATTTACGCTCAGTTCATCTGGGCTGGTGTATAGGGCACAATTTTGGCTGTGTTTTGGGCCAAAAATAAATTATATTTAAGATTTGCATGTCACGTGCATTCATGATTCAACTTTTCAATTCCAAGCTCACCGCTGTGTAGCCTATTGCGTCAGATCTATTTTTAGTACATCGCACGTGTTCCGTCTATCTTCACATCAAAAATATTTATTTTTTTATAAAAAACAATCTAAATTAGCTAATTGTGTTAAAATAATAATGTCTCATTTTAAAAGTAACTTTCAAATTGTTGTTGTTTTAGTAATAGACTAATGAGTAATGTCTCAATAATAAATAGTACATTTAGGATCTAATTAAAATCAACATTAATTAATTGTTGTTCGGGTCCGTCTATTTTTTTGGTATATATGATTATCAGTTATAAGTTAGTCTAGCGCGTATTCGATTTACGTCGTCAACATGGTCATGGAGGAATAATTTGGGCTGGGATAGGCCTAGGATGATGTAATGTTATTTGCAAAATTGCATGATTCTCCATTAGGGCTTTAAATTTGCAAAATAAGTCATCGGATTCGCAAAAGCGTGAATTGCGGCAGCTCGAACACTGGTCCCCTCGGGAGGCTCTGCCTGCTCATCAACCCTGATGAGCCGCATTCTCCACAATACATGCAATAGAGTCCACTGTCCTCGCCTTTTGTCCCAATAAGTGTAAGATTATAGAGTGCCATAGGGGTTTAATAAGCGACTTGAGTGAGGGAGGGAGTGAAGAACGGAAGTAGTGAAGGAAGGAGTAGAGGGAAGAGTGGCGTAAGGAGTGAAGGAGGTAAGGAGTGAAGGAAGAAAGGAGTGAAAGAAGGTAGGAAGAACTTTCTGGGAGGAGTGAAGGAAGAAAGGAGTGAAGGAAGGAATGAAGAAAGGAAGTAGTGAATGAGTAAAGGAAGGAGTGAAGGAAGAAAGGAGTGAAGGGAGGAAGGTGGGAAGGAACCTTCTGGGAGGAGTGACGGAAGAAAGGTGTGAAGTAAGGTAGGAAGGAACCTTCTGGGCATTAACTAAATAATGCAGAACTATGAATATAATGCCCAAGAAACATGGAAAACAAATTCTTAGTATGCCAAAGTAAACAGAAGAAGCTGACAAAATTAATTTCTTTGCATTAACAATAATGATTAAGCTCAAGCGACTTGAATGATACATCACATTGATCCGTTGTTATACAGACTCTTGGTCTAACTGGGGGTAACACAAGCACAGATAAGAAGCCATTCAAGCTAAAGCTGAATTCTCACAACACCTGAAAAATAAAATTAAATATTCTTTTCAATAACAAGGACCAAATAATTTTACAAATTCAGCAAACAGTGAAGTTCAAGCAACATAAATATCTCGCCAGGTCGTAGAAGCCCTGCATCCGGTTTTATCTGGTGCTATACGGACTCTTGGTTTAACTGGGGGTAACAAGTACTTGCCAGGCCGTGGGAGTCCTGTACCCAGATTCATCCGGTGCTCCAATATCTGAAGAGATAATGCAGAACTATGAATATAATGCCCAAGAAACATGGAAAATAATTCCCAAGTATGCCAAAGTTAATAGAAGAAGCTGACAAAATTAATTTGATTCTTTCAATAACAATAATGAAGCTCAAGCGACATGAACGCTTCACATCGATCAGGTGTTATACCGACTCTTGGTCCCATTGGGGGTAACACAAGCACAGATAAGAAGCCATTTAAGCTAAAGCTGATTACTTACTGCACCTGAAAACTAAAATAAATTATTATTCTTTCCAACAGCAAGGACCAAATAATTTTACAAATCCAGCAAACAATAAAGTTCAAGTGACAAGATGTGAAGTCGTTCAAGGTAAAGCTGCGTTCTTACAACACCTGAAAAATAAAAATAGACTAATATTCTTTTCAGCAACAAAGACCAAATAATTTTACAAATTCAGCAAACAGTGAAGTTCAAGGAACATGATTATCTCACCAGGCCGTAGGAGCCCTGCTCCCGGATTTGTCTGGTGCTATACAGACTCTTGGTTTAACTGGGGGTAACAAGCACTTGCCAGGCCGTGGGAGTCCTGTACCCAGATTTATCCGGTGCTCCAATATCTGAAGAAATAAAGCAGAACTATGAATATAATGCCCAAGAAACATGGAAAACAAATTCTAAGTAGCATATGCCAAAGTAAACAGAAGAAGCTGACAAAATTAATTTGATTCTTTCAATAACAATAATGAACTCAAGCGACATGAACGCATCACATCGATCAGGTGGTATACTTACTCTTGGTCTAATTAGGGGTAACACAAGCACAGATATATGAAGCCATTCAAGCTAAAGCTGAATACTTACCACACCTGAAAACAAAAATAAATTAGTATTCTTTTCAACAACAAGGACCAAATAATTTTGTAAATTCAGCGAACAATGAAGTTCAAGTGACAAGAATATCTCGCCAGGCTGTTGAGCCCTGTACCCAGATTTATCCGGTGCTCCAATTTCTGAAGAAATAAAGGAGAACTATAAATATAATGCCCAAGAAACATGGAAAACAAATTCTAATTATGCCAAAGTAAACAGAAGAAGCCGACAAAATTATTTTTATTTTCAATAACAATGATGAAGCTCAAGCAACATAAATACATCACATTGATCCGTGTTATGCAGACTCTTGGTCTAGCCGGGGGTAACACAAGCACAGATATGAAGCGGTCCAAGCTAAAGCTGAATTCTTACAACACCTGAAAAATAAAAATAGACTAATATTCTTTTCAGCAACAAAGACTAAATAATTTTACAAATTCAAGAAAGAGTGAAGTTCAAGGAACATGAATATCTCACTAGGCCGTAGGAGCCCTGCTCCCGGATTTGTCTGGTGCTATACGGACTCTTGGTTTAACTGGGGGTAACAAGCACTCGCCAGGCCGTGGGAGTCCTGTACCCAGATTTATCCGGTGCTCCAATATTTGAAGAAATGGTACTGTAGTTGTACAGCACTCGCCAGGCCGTGGGAGCCCTGTACCCAGATTTATCTGGTGCTATGCGGACTCTCAGGTTAACTGGGGGTAGCAAACACTGATAAGACGTGCTGAACACCAGAAGAAGAGAGAAAAAGAGCCCCAATATTTGAAGAAATGCTACTGTAGTTGAACAAGCACTCGCCAGGCTGTGGGAGCCCTGTACCCAGATTTATCTGGTGCTATGCGGACTCTCAGGTTAACTGGGGGTACAACTCATGATCAGAGAAGAAACAAAGAAGAGGGAGAGGGACTGACCCAAGGGTGGGACCCATTAACGCAATGTAAGCGGGGGGAGTAAAGTAGATATAAAATTAGAAGGTGGGAGGGGGTACGGGAGTGGGGAAATAGGTGGATGCTCGCTTGAAAGGTATTTAAGTTATTATGTTTCTTCTTTAGGGCTATGTATTGAGTTTGCATCATTCATAGATTGAGAGAAAATTTATAAGAGAAAGTTTCTATTTTAGGCTAGACCAACCCCTTTGTATTCAACTTTGACATATTATCGCTCGTATTCCAGGGGAGACCGGAGCTAATTTTTCAGCAGCACTCTCAGTAGTTTTGATTTGATTTGATTTATTCACCAAATCATAAATGAAACATAGCATACATGGTCATTATAATTTGTTAAAATAATTTTTAAAAAAACGGTAGCCACCCACCTGGGATAATACACACTGGAAAGTTTCCTGTTGAAAATCATATGTTTAAGATCATACTTTTAGGGATCATTTCTATAGTATGTAACTGCGAACTTATAAGCTATCTTGAAGCTGCACACAAGCCAATCATCTTTTTTAGACGATGCTCACCAGTTTGGCTAGCAGCAATAACACAAATTCTACTTCAAATAAGTTATATTCAAACACATCATACATTACAGTACCGGTTATATGTTACCTGCACATAAACTACGCCCATATAGTGTTCCGCCTGCCGGTATATGCAGTTGAATGAAATGTAGGCCTATAAGATGCTTTTAACGTCTCGCCACAGATAATCAGGTCTGGTTGATCGCGGAAAATTGCGACCATGGTTTTCGCGAAAAACCGCGACCTGCCAGGCCTTAAATCTGTGGTGTACGAGGCTTCCTGAAAAAACGCTCACTGAAGCTTGTATGCATGACCGTGTACAATACTTCGATACACATAACGTCAAACAGTGTCGACAGAATTATCTACTGTCCACAAGGGGTCGCTAGGGTGCCTATATTTCTGCACAGAGAGTGATTTATACCTTAAATTTGCCAAATATGGTCTTATGTACTTCAACTTTGATAATCAATAGCAGAAACATTAGAATTTTTACAGCAAAAGTGTTAATTTTCTATACCACATTCGCATTTCAAAAATAATTCGAGCTATTCCATAATACTGGTAGTTGATTTCTTGACTGGGTAGTTGAACTAATAGAAGCCATCCCTCTGTGGAGGTTGTTTCGCGTGTTTTAAAAAAAAATGTTGATGGTCAGATTTTTTGTTGCAGAGATGTATACAATAATGTCATATCTGTGATATATTTTTATTTATCATGTGAATAAAAGTATTTCTACCTCTTTAACATTTTAAGTTACATGCTAGTGAAGCATATCCGTTATCGAACATATTAGGCCCTAAATAAAATTAATTTAAAGGTATGGCATTACCAATTAAAATCTCAGTATTTGAACTAAAATTTATTATATCAGGATCCAAGATAGACGGGGGGGGGGGGGGGGCGCCGATATTTGACTAGAATTTATGAACATCACAGCTGGCTCTGATATGCTGAGAGGGGTATGGGGGCATGCTCCCCTGGAAAAAATGGAATTAAAGGTTTAAATTGTGTATTCTAGCGCGTATTATTTCGGCCCAATTATTATTCATATATAATGCTTCTATGGACAGTCATCTAGTCAATACATGGTGTGCCCCAGGTGGCGCCAACTGTACCATACTGTCACAGTTATGGCTACAGAATTGCCAGATACATTTTCACGGAAAACGTTATTTCTCCCCGCGAGTTAAAAAGTTTACACACTGTTTACCTAGTAGGGATGTATATAGGTCCGTATGCTCATGTGGCGCCACCTGTCATATTTCACGGCTTGTCAGTGTCATACCTGTCAATGACATCTTCCTAACGGCCAATTTCTGGGAAACAGTATTTGTTGCATTCACACTCACTAATATCTGCATTTAAAGAATCCAGAGCTAGTGCAAACTCGACAATATCATGTAGAAAGTTCAAATCCAAGCACCCATCATTACAAGTGTAGCCTTTTCGGGTTCTTTTATAATTTTAATGCCGAACTGAGCTGGTTTTTATCGTGGGATTAGGGTAGAGTGAATTAATGTGGCGCAGCTGCTCCCAAGAACGTGAAACTCAACTTCTTTATTATACTATACAGTTTATTCATGAAGACAATGTGCAGAGATAATATTATAATAATGCTTGATGATCGATGAGATGATGAGATGGTGATGGTGACAGGTCTGAAAAAAGATGAAAGACAGCATTAAATAAATGCCTTAGTGTCGTGCAGACACAAGCGACGATGTTGAATAATATTATGTTAATGCTGATAGATCTACAAGATTTAGCCAATCTTGTTACGGTCAGTGACCATTGTCACGACCACAATAATGTAAACTGCCGTTACTTAATAATAATAATAATAATAATCCAGACCAAGCTGGTCTGGCACCACATTACGAGATATAAAATATAAATTAAAACCTTACTGCCATCAGGCCAAGTTACAACAATCATGATAGGCTAAATCTAGGACTAGTCTCACTAGGGCCTAGGCCTAGATTATAAAGATCAAACAGAATTTACACAATGACTTAAACATGAGAATGAGATCAAATAACCAAGTCTGAACTGAATTCATATAACGATTTGACTAGACCAAACAATTAATTATTTAAACCTAATGAAAATGCAGTTCATTGGCATTCACTGACATTCCGTACATTAGTTAAGACCTATAAAACAGCTGTCAATAGATGGGCGATAATAAGTGAATTTAGCATTACGATCTCAAAGCAACCAGATAAAAGTTAATAATTTAGACAGAACGTACAAGCGGTCACGTACCTGAAAAAAAATGAAAGACAGCATTAAATAAATGCCTTAGTGTCGTGCAGACACAAGCGACGATGTTGAATAATATTATGTTAATGCTGATAGATCTACAAGATTTAGCCAATCTTGTTACGGTCAGTGACCATTGTCACGACCACAATAATGTAAACTGCGGCGCGAAAATGATTACCAACGCTTAAATAGTGGACTACATCTACAGAAATGAGTCCCTGGCTACGGAAAAGCATTATGCAAATTACCTCGCGACCACTCGTGACGTTCCAACCTCCTTGTGACCAGCTTGAAATGGGTTAAACACGCGCCATCGCTGGCCTCAGGATGTAAACAGAGATCTTGAGCAAGGTGAAGGACGGAACTGTCAAAATAATTGTGACAGCTACGGAAAACTGACGCGGAAAGACGTAATAAAATACAGGCATATAGCCACAAGGCTACATACACCCCCTTTCTGAAAAATGGTGTCCTCACCATGAACTGGTAACACCAAGGGCATATGAAACAATAAAAACTAGCATACTGAGGTATTAAAATAATCAAAGCCAATGGAGAAAATACACCCTAGGACAAAACAAAGGCTCTTACTGACCCTTTCCTAGCTCCCAATACTCCAAATGAACTTGCCGACTAGAACGGACACAAATGAGAGAAATGATGAAATACATGGAAAAATACATTATTATGAAAGTGGGCTCATGAAAATGACAAAAAAATACATTATAACAGGGTAAATCATGGACAAGGAAGATGACCAAAGCAGACCACAAAATCTGCGATCTCACAAAATCTGCAATCACGGATTTTAAGCAAAAAAAATATAACAGATCACAAATAAGTCAGCGTGTGGCTGGCCATACTCCTCCCCCTTAAAAAAATAAATGGACTATCCATCAAAATAGGCCTACATAATATATAGAAAAATGGCAATAAAGAGTCAGTACTTATTATTTACTCATTAAATAGCCGAGCATATTCTTAACAATATCTGCCTTCTCTATTTCATGTTGCTGAGATGTGTTAAACTGGTAAACCCTATCGTCCATCCACGCTGGTTTCCGACGTGTACGGCGAGGCCTAGCAGTGACTGGGGTGACACTAGCTCCATCATCGGGAACATCGTCTGACACAGCCAATTCTACATCAGCTTCCCCATCACTCTGGTCCTCTACCAGTACCGAAGGCTCAGGATCTGAATCCTCCCTAGCAATACTCAACTCATGGACTATTTCTACTTCCTGTTCTGATTCCAGACTAGAAATACTACTAGCTAAATCTATGATAGGTTGTTCGCCATCTACCAGCGGTGTATCAACCTCATCCACAGGTGGCTGCGGGGGTGGCGCATCTGGAACTACCACGGAAAGTCTTCGACGCGGTGCAGGAACGGGTCTAGCTCTTAAAACTGGTGGTGTATAGTTGTCTTCTGAATCAGACGAGTCTGTCGAGGATTCGGATGAAGATTTGGCTGGTGTTACTGTTCTAGCAACTGGCCCTTTTCTTCGTGGTGCAGCCTGAGGCGGCTGAGGTGGTGGCACCAGGGTTTCCTCCGTCAGACTAGTCACAGGGAAAAGTAAATTACGATGAAGGGTTTTGACACCCTGTTTACCGTTTTCCCTCCTAACCTCAAACACAGGTATTTCCTCATTAGGTTTCCCTACTACAACATAGACGTCCTCTTGCCATCTGTCTGCGATCTTCTGCTTTCCTCTTAATCCAACATTCCTAACGAGGACTCTATCACCGACCTCAACGGTACTACCCCTCACCTTCTTATTGAACGTCTTAGCCTGCTTGCTTTTCGCCTCCTTTGACTTCTCTACCGCTAAACCATAGGCAAACTCCAGGCGCTTCTTTAAGTCTGAGACAAACTCAGGGTATGACCCTTTGTCACAGTCGATCTCCTTATGACGAAAAGCTAGGTCTACTGGAAGTCGAGGATGTCTGCCAAACATTAAATAAAAAGGCGAGAAACCTGTTGAGTCGTGTCGTGTCGCGTTATAGGCATGGGCCAAGGACGGGACGTACTTCTTCCAGTCTTTCTTCTCGTCCGGATCCAACGTACCCAGCATACCTAAAAGGGTCCGGTTAAAACGTTCAACTGTACCGTTACCTTGCGGGTGGTATGGGGTGGTCCGAGACTTGGAGACTCCAGCGAGATCACAAAGGCACTTGATGGTCTCGCTCTCAAAATTACGTCCTTGATCACTATGAATACGTGTTGGGAAACCATAATGGACGATGTAATTGTCATATAAAACTCTGGCTGTTGTCTTCGCTGTCTGATTCTTGGTGGGATATGCCTGCGCGTATCGAGAAAAATGATCAGTTATGACCAAAATATTCTCTATTCCGCCCTTGGACGCTTCAAGCGACAAAAAATCGACGCATACCATTTCCATGGGCTGTGTGGTGGTGATACTGGTTAGTGGAGCTCGCTGCTGGACAGGTGCCTTCCTTCGGAGACATCGCTTACACCGCTCAATGTGAGTAGCAGTGTCTTTCGCCATACCGGGCCAAAAAAAGCGTTCCCGAAGCAAGTCTAATACTCTGTCCTTACCCATATGACCGACGTCATTGTGACAACCTTCCAGGGCACTTAACCTACGCTCCTTAGGTATAACCAGCGGATATATGGTGTCATTGTTGTGAATTTTCCGACGGCACAAGATGTCGTCACACATCTCCAGATGACCCTTCTCCTTGAGGAGGTCATGAATATCTCGGTCGTCGAAATCGTCAGCGGATGCGTGTCCCTGTAAAATATTGATGACTGCACCAAGGACTTCGTCATCTTGTTGAATCTTCGGCCAATCTAACACGTCAAACTCAGCACCCAAGTCTTGGACAGGAGGTACAACTTGTGCAGCACAATTTAACACCTCTATGAGCGGACATTCCACCTGAGCTCCCTCCAAGATTGCAGAAACACTGTGAGAAGTCACATGACTCCCAGCTTCCGGTGGCCATTGGATTCGTGATAAAGAGTCTGCGTCGACATTGTTAATTCCAGCCTTATAAAATATGTCGAATTTGTAGTTTGCCAACTGGGCAACCCAACGATGACCAGTAGCGTCGAGCTTGGCTGTTGAAAAGGCATAAGTCAGCGGGTTGTTGTCAGTAAATGCTGAGAATTCCTGGGCGTAGAGATAGTCATGGAATTTATTTGTCACTGCCCACTTTAAAGCGAGGAATTCCAGCTTGTGCACAGGATAATTCTGTTCGGACTTGGTCAGTCGGCGGCTGGCATACGCTATCACACGATCCTTTCCATCCTGGGTCTGGTACAAGACGGCACCTAAACCATCCATACTGGCGTCAGTATGCAGCTTAAAGGGCTTGGTAAAGTCAGCGAACGCCAAAACGGGAGATGAACAGCACGCATTCACAAGCTTGGTGAACGCTACCTGCTGCTCTTCACCCCAGATCAGGATATCCAGCTTACTAGGTCGTCTGGTTCCCCTCTTCTTACTTGAACTCCGGATCGCATCATGTAGGGGCCTAGCCAACCTTGAAAAGTTCTTAATAAATCGACGGTAAAAACCTACAAACCCTAAGAAGCTCTGCAGTTCCGGCACGTTGGTCGGCACTGGCCAATCTCTCACAGCACGCAGCTTCTCAGGGTCTGTAGCCACACCTTCTTCCGAAATAATGTGTCCCAAATAAGTGATAGAGTGTTGAAAAAGATGGCACTTACTCGGCTTCAGTCTCAGTCCTCTGTCTCTCAGGCGCTGAAAAATAGCACTCAGTCTGATCAGGTGCTCCTCATAGGTAGAGCTATATACTACAATGTCATCAAGGTATAAAAGACAATATGTAAGGTGAAGATCTCCCATACATGACTCCATAAGTCTCTGGAATGTAGCCGGAGCATTAATCAAACCGAATGGCATCCGCAAACACTCCCAAAAGCCTAAGGGTCCTACACTAAACGCTGTCTTGTGACGATCCTCTTCTGCTACGTCCACCTGCCAATATGAACTCTTCAAGTCAAGGGTAGAAAACCACTTGGCTCCTTTCAGGGCGTCAAGCGTGTCATCAATGCGCGGAAGAGCATACGCATCAGGAATCGTGATGGCGTTGAGCTTTCTCAGGTCAATACAGAAGCGTAGACTGCCGTCCTTCTTCCTGATGAGCACAACATTCGACGAAAACGGGCTCTCTGAACGTTGAATGACCTGTAAATCTACCATCTCCTTGAGATGTGCACGCACCTCCTCCAACATAGCTGGTGGGATCCTACGGGACCGCTCCTTGAAGGGTGCGCTGTTCTCCTTCAGACGTATGTGGTGCTGGACATCTGTTGCGTGACCCAGATCGAGTGAGTGCTGGGAAAAAACATCTTTCCATTGACGTAATAAGCTGCGCACCTCACTGATCTGAGCAGGCAACAGATTCTCCATGCTCCTGTCGAACTGTGAAATGAAGTCGTCGTCTACATCGGGTAGTTGGGCCTGCATACATGTAGTCTGCACTGGAGCAGGTTCTGCAGATGGCACAATTCCGACCTTGTAAACTTCACATAAGTGGGTGTTAGCTGGCAGCGTAACAGAGTGACAACTCATGTTAGTGACTTCAACGTTGATTCTCTCTGTTGACTTCCCTCCTGTCAACCGTATCAATCCAGGGGATAATATCAGACCTCCAGGCAGGATTGTTCTCGGCGACTCGTCCACCAGGGCACTGATCGGCATGCAACATGCTGAAGCTGCATGGGAGAGTCCCTTGATTACCATATGTGAACCTGGGGGAACAACAACATATTTTGTAGACTTGATGGTACCGAGGCTGCCAGTCCTCGAGTCTACCTTCCGGTGGGCCAGTAAACCCTTAAAAGCTATGTCACACTCTAGCGGTACAGCACTGGTCTTGACACCATCAACCCACTGAGACAAAATATTGGTACCTACTAACACAGGAACCTTCTCATGGTAGCTACTATTCGGTACAATCAGAAATACTCCTTCCACTACTTTATCTACACTTGGTAGCCTAATATCTGCAACGGCATAACCTATATATTGCATTTTACAATCTTGAAATCCAGACACACTGATAAGATTCTCCAAAGAATGTATCTCCAGCTTAAGTTCTTTAGCCATACTCTCACAAATTGTGCTAACTTGCGAGCCACTATCAAGGAGTGTTGTGCATGCGGTGTCTTCAAGAAAAGTGGTGGTGGTGTTGGAGAGGCCTACTGCTTCCCTTGCTGCCTCGGCTGGGCCACGGCTCCGCTTGCTGCCTGCTGTCCGGCCCCCGAAACAGGCGGCTGCCAGTTTAAAGGACACCGTGTCCTCGGGTGACCCTCTTGTCCGCACCCGTAACACCGACCAACAAATGGACGCGGCTGGTAAGAACCGGCAGGGTTGCGGCTGGCTGCTGGACCTCTCTGGCGCTGTTCCAAAGCAGACATCCTTTTCTCCATAGCGTCCATACCTGCCAGAAGCATGTCTAACTTAGCTGCCATGGCACCATCAACTGTGGTCGCCTGGTGTGCCTTCACAGTCTTCTGCTCACTGTCTGTCTCGAGCTCTGCGACACGTGCTGTCACGAGCAGGTCTTCATATGACTTCTTACTGTCGAACTGGTGACGGATGGCATTCTTAATCTGCCCCATTCTCAAACCAGAGAAGAACTTGTTCCTAAGCATCGTGGCTGCAGCTGACTTATCTACTAGCGGGGATGACTCATCTTGGGTATCTTGCAACTTCGCAAGTATATCTTCTAGACGACAAGCCCATGTCGCGACTCTCTCACCATCTATCTGCTTTGCGGAAAAGAACTTCTCCAAGATAGCCTCGGGTGGTAGGATGTTCCCAAAAACTTTCTCAAACTTCCCTAACACATCATCCACAGACACAGTCTCGCCTAAGTGTAAGAGAATATCAGCCGCGGTACCGCGCAATGAACGTCGGACGGCCTGAAGGATAATGGCCTCGGGATAAATCTTGTCCCTAACCATACCCTTGACTTCATATCTCCACTGTTCAAAACTTACCTCTCCTTTGGCTTTCTCACCAGAAAAGTTAGAGAGCCTGGCATTCATATTATGCCCAGGTGACATCACTGAGGCACTGGAGCTAGTGGGGGTGGTCTCTACTTTAATAGACTTACCACAGGCGGCCATAACTGCTGACCGATCATCTGGGGACATACCTTGCAGCTGATCTATAAGACTATTGACATCAGACATGATGGCTACTTATCTCAATCCAAACTAAATTGAAGTCTTGATATGACCAGCCGGTTAAATACCAGTGTCAAAAACTACATAGCAATTACAATAACTATATCTGTATATCTACAATATGATTACAGTAGGTATCCTGTACTGGATAACCACAAAAAAATATCCAACTTACCAACCGCTATCAGAGTAGTTGGGCTAGAGAATCATACAGAGTATACCCTGCTGGCTCAACCAAACTTACCAACACTGTCCACTTGAACAGTTACATTTACACATAATAGCTGAACACAATGGCACTTACCAACTGCCCAATTGAACAGTTAACATAATTATGAATATATATAAATTGGAAGGCAATTGAACTCACCAACTGTCCAATTGAACAGTAAACATATGAAAAAATCAAATCAATTGAACTTACTCACTGTCCAATTGAACAGTAACCCCAGTTAATATTCAAAATGACAAAGAGACCAATGGGCAATGCAAAATAATATGGCAGAATAACCAAGTGCTGGACTTCCCAAGTTCAACAATTGTAACTGAATATCAAATCCAGACAAGTCAAAATGGAAAATATAAATAATACATACACATGCACAAATAACTCAAGTAGGTCAAGCTCACCGAAGGCGAAACCCCAAAAATGTAGAGTCGGTTATGAGTACATGAATAATAACCGGGCTAAGTCAGGGCTAAATCAATTAAAGCCAAGTGGAGACACAAATACATGTATCACCAGACTAAGTCAGGCCAATCTCAATTAAAGACAAGTGATATACAAATAAGATACAAATACATGCAAAATAAATTATGATAATATGGAGGGAAATATTATGTTGGCTGCAGAGTCACTGAGGTTGGAAAGCTACGAAGTAAGTCGCGAACAGTTTCCTACTCCCTCCCCCTCAAAAAAATAAATTGAATTCATTGTCACTGAAAGATTGGCTAGCTCTGGCAATCTACAAATGAATTTGAATTTCAAAGTAAATGTCAAATATTATAGAGAAATGTGACCGCGAGTACGCTCCGCAAAAAAAATCACATTTTAATAATTTACTATGCTTCACTACAGTGATACCAAATTAATCTAATTCAGTTCAATGCTAATTAATTATTGAAATGAATTGTCAGATAATTGTAAATGAATATCACAAAGTGAAGAAGCTGATATCAGACACTAAATAAAATGTAAACAAAATAAATGATAGGGATGAAATATCAGAGTTATCACCAGCTAATTATTATTTCTGAAATGCAAGAAATGAGAAGAATGCCAATGAACTGTATTGACTATCAAAAATAAATCACTATGTAAATAAATTAATTCAATTTGATTTGAATTAATACATTCATATATGTGTGAACATACCAACTCCTGATCAAATCAAACCTGAAACTGAAATATGAATATGTAATTGAACTATGTATGTAACCTAATAATTACCTATGGAAAATGCACTAAGTTAAAAAATATCTATAAGCTTTTCAATCAAAATATCAAAGAAAATTATCATGTACTGAGTGGTGAGTAATAAATACCTAAATAAAGTCAAATATACATATATAGGATCTTCAATTAATATTAAAGAGAATACCTGTACTGGTGAATATTTTTCAAAGTACCCACTCAAGTTTAACTATTTTCTCAATTAATAATCATTCCTCAACAAGTACATGTCAAAGAGTATTTGCATAAATGGTATTGTCCAAAATAGCCTAGAATGTAACTAATTAACCATAGGCCTACAGTATCAATAGAAAAAAAATAATTCAATAGCACACTATAAACTAATGTGAAATTATTCTCAGAACAATGATCAGTGATCAAAATTCATCAAAACACAAGTTCTGACTAATAATAATCAATCTAAAAAAATATTGTTCCAAATTCATCAAAAGCTTCTAAGTTCTGACAAGTGTGAGAAATGATCTGATATGAACCATCAAATGATTTACACCAGACAATATTCACACCCAGCAATAAAACAATCAAATATATATAAACCTGGAATGATTATGAACATGCACAATTATAATACAAGCATGAATGAATCACATGCAATCCTATCAATCAATGGGAAATAATCAGTGATTTGTGAAAACATGCCATTTAAGTGTGAGCAGTGAGCCTGAAGCAAGTATTACTAAACTAAAGAGTCAATAATTAACTATTATAGCGCAGAGATGCTCAATTATCAGATATCAATTATAATTTAATAGCCCACAGGTTGAAAAGTCACCTAAATATTGACCTGTCAACTACACAACAGACTATCAAACAATAACTGGTATTAAGATGTGAATAGTCAAGAGTGAAATGAAATAATGAAGAAAATAGGTCAGTCAAGAAGATATGAAACTTGAAAGATGGAAAATATAAAATATGGAACTCATGCAAATGAAAATAATGAGTATATCATGCAAATTGACATTGAATTTGAATGATAAATATGCTAAACAAAGCAAATAGATGTAATCATATAGCATGTATCACTAAAGAAATATGATTAGACCAATAACTTAACCTTCTGCAGAAAGGACATAAATTTCACTTTTCATTCATACCAGGCCACAAATCGCTATCGCGGTCGATGACTCAATCCGAATGAAAAGAACAAAATTGAGAAATAATAAAGGGGCAAAATTCTTATTTGATAAAAAACATATGTCTACGTCACAGTAACATCATGCATTTAACAAATCAGAATGGAATGCGGAGGGTTAAACTAAAGCTCTGAAAAATCTATCACAGCCTAACATGCAGGTGAACTGGAACTGACTAGCAAGGCACAGTCAAAAGACAACAAAAAAATATCCGCTATACTATAGTACCATGCAAAAATTAATGTTCAGGAAAATAAGACCAATAATTGTCCGCCGTCTTATTTATAGATGAGAAAAAAATAGCATGCCAAATAAAAAGTTCAATGTCCGCGAAAATAAGACAAATGAATGTTCGTAATGTCTTATTACAAATGAACATGCACTTAAACGTAAAAAAAAATATATCGAAAAACTCACATAGTTCTTGAAATTGGCAAGCAGATGCAGTGTACCGATTGTCTCGGCACCACGAGTAGAGTTAGACGCAGCACGCTCTCATATAAAAGTTCATCATCCTCATGCCGAGGATTATGGCACTGGCACACACTTCAAGAGGTACAGATGACTTCATCTTGTGTATGTCGCTGTCCTCTTCTATATACCACTTCACTTTATAGCTGCTCCGGAGCCTTTCTTGCCAGATATGAATGTGAGCGCCCGTCTTCTCTCCATCTTTTTCTGCTGGTCACCACAATAAACGGTCTACCCAAACACATTGGGCGCCATTTGTAGCCTTTTCGGGTTCTTTTATAATTTTAATGCCGAACTGAGCTGGTTTTTATCGTGGGATTAGGGTAGAGTGAATTAATGTGGCGCAGCTGCTCCCAAGAACGTGAAACTCAACTTCTTTATTATACTATACAGTTTATTCATGAAGACAATGTGCAGAGATAATATTATAATAATGCTTGATGATCGATGAGATGATGAGATGGTGATGGTGACAGGTCTGAAAAAAGATGAAAGACAGCATTAAATAAATGCCTTAGTGTCGTGCAGACACAAGCGACGATGTTGAATAATATTATGTTAATGCTGATAGATCTACAAGATTTAGCCAATCTTGTTACGGTCAGTGACCATTGTCACGACCACAATAATGTAAACTGCCGTTACTTAATAATAATAATAATAATAATCCAGACCAAGCTGGTCTGGCACCACATTACGAGATATAAAATATAAATTAAAACCTTACTGCCATCAGGCCAAGTTACAACAATCATGATAGGCTAAATCTAGGACTAGTCTCACTAGGGCCTAGGCCTAGATTATAAAGATCAAACAGAATTTACACAATGACTTAAACATGAGAATGAGATCAAATAACCAAGTCTGAACTGAATTCATATAACGATTTGACTAGACCAAACAATTAATTATTTAAACCTAATGAAAATGCAGTTCATTGGCATTCACTGACATTCCGTACATTAGTTAAGACCTATAAAACAGCTGTCAATAGATGGGCGATAATAAGTGAATTTAGCATTACGATCTCAAAGCAACCAGATAAAAGTTAATAATTTAGACAGAACGTACAAGCGGTCACGTACCTGAAAAAAAATGAAAGACAGCATTAAATAAATGCCTTAGTGTCGTGCAGACACAAGCGACGATGTTGAATAATATTATGTTAATGCTGATAGATCTACAAGATTTAGCCAATCTTGTTACGGTCAGTGACCATTGTCACGACCACAATAATGTAAACTGCGGCGCGAAAATGATTACCAACGCTTAAATAGTGGACTACATCTACAGAAATGAGTCCCTGGCTACGGAAAAGCATTATGCAAATTACCTCGCGACCACTCGTGACGTTCCAACCTCCTTGTGACCAGCTTGAAATGGGTTAAACACGCGCCATCGCTGGCCTCAGGATGTAAACAGAGATCTTGAGCAAGGTGAAGGACGGAACTGTCAAAATAATTGTGACAGCTACGGAAAACTGACGCGGAAAGACGTAATAAAATACAGGCATATAGCCACAAGGCTACACAAGGATGAGCTGCAGTGTCATTGATACATTTATTTGTTAGGAACCCGGAACGAAGAAGGGGAAACCGCCACTGCTGACACATACCTAATTTTAAAATACGAGTCCTCACCTCAATATAGAGTTGTAGACAACTTTAATGAAATCAAAATAATCCTGAAAAAATCTTCTGGAACAAACAAATTTAATAATCTAATAACTATATGGCTCCAGCTTGGTGGGCTACTGGGCGGGGGCCCTAGGGTAGTGGTTAGCACCGCTGCCTTTCACGCTAGAGTTCAGAGTTCGGTTCCCGGTCTCAGCGGTTTGAAAGAAACAAAAAATATTTCTTCCCCATCCACATGTGAAAGTCAGTATTATGGGGAGCCTCCGTGACCGAGAGGTAGCGTGCTCGACCTCAGACCGCCAGGGCTCGACTTTCAAATCCTGTGTCTGGAGGACAGTGTCATCTCAACCATCTCACCATCCTCAGGAGGTTCTCCTGGCCCAGTTTAGCCTATATGTGCACAAAGGTGGCCTAAAGCCCGATTCATTTCATTTCATTTGGTGGGCTACTGCAATTGGAGGCCTGTTGGAATACCATATCGAAGGCGTTTGGAGGGGAAAAGCTGATAATTTAATTTTTCTAGCTTTTTGTCGGCTTTTATAACGCAATACTCCTTGTCATTTTTCATTCACTATCAAAGCTGTCATACATTTAGTCCGGGAGGCAGGTCGATTTATCTGACCGTCTTAGTCAGTAGAGTTTTTCAACTTTTTCTTACATGGGTTTTTTCAAGTTGAAATAATCACAAATGTCCTAATAGTTAGCTGTTTCCGGTTCATTTGAATGCCAACCCAGCTAACACAAAGCACTTGTATAACATTTTTACAAGTTGGACAAACGTCGAAGACGTTGGGCCGACTTTGTACAAATGTTAGTCCTATACAATTGTTTTGTGTTTGCTGGGAATGTTATGGGGCATTGGGTAGGCCTATATATACGGCCATTGTAAATATTTTTACTCTTAGGCCTACTATGGCGAGGATCGAGCTTAGACGTCATAATCTGACGTCTATTGACGTCCTATTCTGATGTTTAATCCCCGCGATGTAAGATTTAAATTAATTGAAGCCTACGTACACTGCATGTTAAACTGGTGCTCTAGTTTAGCCTACATGTCATTTAAAAAATAATGTTATTGGTGAATCGTGTATACGCGCTACAGAACATAGAATTTGATTGCTACTTTGGTTTATACGTAAGAGAAAGATCCACGTGATTGATTCTTTCGTTTACGCGTAAGCGAAATTCGTTTACGCGTTACATAATATACAATGTTATTGGTGGATGGTTTACGCGTCATAAAACATAGGACTTGATTGGGTCTATAGCTTACGCTTAAGGGAAAGCTCCATGTGATTGGTTATTTCGCTTGCGCGTAAACGACGTTCGTTTACGCGTAAGCGACGTTCGTTTACGCGTAAGCAACGTTCGTTTACGGCTATAACTTTACGCGTTACGGGCCTAACGGCCTTCCATTCACCGAACGACAGACAGTGGCGATTATTGGTGGGAAACTACAATATGGGCAGATTATTTTCATACACAAAATATATAAAAAAATCGAAAAAAAATCTAAGTATATTCTCTAACTTATACTATGATTTATGAATATTCTGCATAACTTAAGTGTCACAGGGCATAAATTGCATGATGAGATTATATTATATGGCTAAATATGTAAAAATCGGCATTCGCGATGAAAAAACATGTTTTTTGCAAAAAAGTCAAAATATTACCCCCCAAATAATAAATAAAATCTAAAAATATTCCAGGAACCGACAAACATGGACATTTTACATAATTTAAATGTCTCAGAACATAAACTGCAAGATAAAATAAGAATATATATTTGAATATGTAAAATCGGCATTAGCGATGAAAAATACACTTTTTTGGAAAACCGATGCCATTTTTCAGACTTTTCGTCCCGGATAGAGAATTTGGCATACATCCCATGTTTTTCCCTTGGGTCGAATTAGTCTAAAACTATTGAGTTAGCCTTTCCTAAATAAAGTACATAAGCCTACAAAACTTTGTCAGGACCTAGACTACGTTTTTATGTTTCTTATGAAGTTGTTTATTGAGCTAAAATCATCTATAGGCCTATATTCAGGGTAAATTTAGGAGAGTTAAACAATTTAAATTGTAGATCTACCCTACTTTATTTCTCACATTTTATCGTCATTACCATGATTACGGGGTATCGGGGCTAATTAAAAAGTTTTTCAGTATTTTTTGCTAACAAGGGGGGATATCCCTGAGTGGTGGTGAGTCGGGGGGGGGGGGGGGGGTCACATGCTTTTTCACATGCCTCAACTTAGTTTTAGGCGTGTGATGGCGTGCAAATTACACCTAAAATCATCAGCACTGAGTTAACTGCACTCTAAAAATAAACACAATTGATGTGCCACTGACATTCTCCCTGGCGAAAAACGTGGTTAATAAATCCTCTAACAACTGTCTTTATTCTGTCAATATTTACCTTGTGTAGTCTGTAATAAAACTGATTTTTATCATATATGTATTCCCATTGCAGATGTGCACAAACTCCTGATAGCTGTGAGTCTCGGGGATGCATTTACAAGAAACCAGATCTGTTTTGAACCTTTTCAGAAGACATATTCTACAATGACTGTGTACATAGAAACATGTCACTCTTTCCTAAAAGCTGCAAAATATTATTTTCTGTCAGAACATATCCATGATATCAAGGCTGGCAGTTTTATATGTCTAAATCTGTCGAATGGTCAAAGTTTGGAAGCCAACAATGTAAAAAGCGAACATTTGATCAGTGTTGATGGTGATAGGAACTACCGCTATGATACTCACAATTTTATTCACACTGGAGGTAAACCTTATGTATGTGATACGTGTGGTAAAGGATTCAGTTTAAAGCACAATCTAAAATGCCATCAGCGTATTCACACTGGTGAGAAACCTTATGAGTGTAAAACATGTCAAAAACGATTCACACATTCTTCTAATCTGAGACAACATATAACAATTCACTCTGGAGATAAACAGTATGTGTGTGATGGGTGTGATGAATGCTTTACACGGGAAATTCACCTGATAAAACATCAGCGTATTCACACTGACAATAAACCTTATGTATGCGAAACTTGTGACAAAAACTTTAAATGGAAACGTGACCTGAAAATACATCAGCGTGTTCACACTGGTGAGAAACCTTATGTGTGTGATACTTGTGGTAGAGGGTTTAGACAGAAAGGCGACCTGACAAGACATCAGCGTGTTCACACTAGAGATAAACCTTTTGTATGTGATACTTGTGATAAAGACTTCACACAGAAAAGTAACCTGAAAAAACATCAACGTATTCACACTGGAAATAAACCTTTTGTGTGTGATACTTGTCATAAAGATTTTACACAGAAAGTTGAGCTGACCAAACATCATCAGCGTGTTCACACTAATGTTAAACCTCATATATGTGACACTTGTGATAAAGGTTTCACACTTAAGGAGAGCCTGACAAGACATCAACGTTTTCACACAGGAGATAAACCTTATGCATGTGATAATTGTGATAAAGGGTTTTCACAGAAAAGCCACTTGACAATACATCAACGTACTCACACTGATGAGAAACCGTATGTGTGTAATACTTGTCAAAAAGGATTCATAAGGAAAGATCGGTTGAAGGCACATCAGCGTATTTACACATAAGGAAAGATCGGTTGAAGGCACATCAGCGTATTCACACTGATGAGAGGCCTTATGTGTGTGATACTTGTCATAAAAACTTTACACGAAAAGGCGACCTGACAACTCATCAGCGTATCCACCCTGGAGATAAACATGAGAAGTCATCAGCGTATTCACACTGACAATAAACCTTATGTATGGAAAACTTCTGATATAGATATTAAACGAGCTATGAATGACGAGCACCTGAATGATCATCATTTGTCACTGAAGATAAACCTTATGTGTGCGATACGTGTGATAGAGACTTTACACAGAAGAGCATCAACTTATTCACTCCAATATTAAGCTTTCAATATGTATTAAAAATAAAGGTTTCACAGCAGCACATCTATACAAATGCTTTATACGGGACATTCTCCTGATAGAACAGCAACGTGTTCATACTGATGAGAAACCTTAAGCATGCAGAACATGACGTATCAAATTCACACAGAGGGGCGTTCTACTAAAACATCAGCATATTCACACTGAAGATAATTCTTATGTGAGACGTCACAAGTTCATTAAAACTGGTGATAAACCACTAAATGTAAAATAAGTGGTAGCATCCACTCTGAATATTTGTATTATTATTAGTAGTAGTAGAATTGGTTTACCTCTTTCAACAAGTCATACACGATGATATAAGGATTATTAACCCAACAAACTCAAGACGCCCAGCCAATGCCGATCCGATGCTGGACCAGCGTCGTAGACGGTGGACCACTATCAAATCAACACTGGACCAATGTCTGTGTCATACATTAACGAAATTTAACGAAACTGAATATAAACAATCTAAGCCTTCTAATACATTTTGGGTCATTAAGACAACATAATTTACAATTAAAAGTTGTAATCGCGCGGTTATAATTAGCCCCCATTTTGTCTTGATTTTTGTAATCTTTTAACAACATCGACCTCCTGCAATATTGGACATCCGCCTATGCTCTCCATTTAAGGACATTTTTAATTAAAATCCCCTGATTTAAGTTTAATTTGCGTACATTAAAATATATTATTCTACTTAGACAATTTTTATATTTATAAGCGAAAAAGTATATCTGTGGGTAGAAATATAAGTGGTTCATAGTATTATGGGGTAAAGGGGAGCCCCTCGTGGCGAGAGTACCTGTAAGTGACCGTCGGAGCCTCTAGTGTGGGGTCACAATGGCCGACGAGGGAATCTGCCCGATCCCACCATTTAAACTCAAACTTCCTCCTCCGTCGAGTCGACGGTTCCAAACAAACCATAAAACTCTTTCTCCACTTGTCATGTTTATACGTTTGACATTTGGCAACAACAAAGCACAACCTCCGTGCACGGCACGTCCTATCTGACTTAGCGAGAGCGAACTACGGCACGTCCGTAGCCGCCGAGTGTAACGCCTGGAGTGCGGTAAAAATACCAAAGCCGCACAGTTTGCAATTGTGTGCACCCGTCACCAAGGTACGGAAACGAGGCGGTCGTCCACAACCTCCCGCGTCCGAGAAGCCGGGGATAACTGCCACATTAACTGAACGAAGTCAGGATCCTACAGTATCAATTACCTCCACAATATGTTGTTTCGGTGTGTACAAATACTTGTAGTTGATCAACCCTTTGATCGGCTTTCTCTGTTATTATAGTTATATTCATATCTAATATAATTTCTTTCTGGATACAGAAATAATCTGCCGCTTATAAATTATCTAGCTAAATTTAATTTTGAACTAATATCAATATTTATTATAAACTGATGGAAATGAAACACAATTTTACCACAGATTTTTAAATAATATAAATACAAGCCCTGGGACCCAAACACATATTTTTCCGTGTCACGTGAAGCCATGTGAGATCAAAGGATGTTTTCTGTTCGCCAAGAGGTAGTGAGTGAGCACAGCTAGACAGACTAGTGCTGCTTGATAGTTGGGCCAGTGTCGAAAACAATGAGCAGCATTGTACTACTACACTATACCATTGTAGCAGTGGATTGTGTGTACAGTGCGAAACAATTACCTCTTCAAACTCTTGTCAAAGGAAAGTTTCGGTCAACTGGCACCTATAGATTACGTAACCATAACCCCAGCTACGGAGAGGATGTCTTTCTGATTGCACAACCTAGTGCAGTACATAGCTGACTGTTTTTCCGGTTTATATGATATCCGTTTTTTTCTCACTACTAGGTTAAAGGGACGGTGCCAAGTGCCCCAAACTTTAATGGTCTCACTCTGATGGTCTAGATGAAGGGTCCAATGTTGATTTGTTTTTTTCTTTGAATAGGTCAACACTGAGGAAAATCTCTTCTTTTTTGTCACTACAACAGCCACGAACATACCGTGAATATTGCCTGTGTATTTTGGCGATGTTCACGATGTCCCACAAAGATTTAAAACATGTCAATGGGCCGAGTTTATCTGTGTAGAGGCTCTCAGTTTTGAGATGTGTAGCCTGTTAGGAAATCGGTACTTTTGCGATGACGTTGTAATACATTACATACTTCTGCTAATACAAGTTAAGGACTTTATATCATAGATTAGGGCTAGTAAATTATTAAAATTATTAGAAGGAAATAATAAAATTGGTGAGTGATGTCCTTTTCCTGTCAAATACATGAAATATGATTATAAAAGGTGTCGATCTAAAAGGCAAAAATGTAATGACATTTGGTCATAATCCTTTTTTTTAGAGACTTAAAGGGACCCCTTGGGATGAGACATTTTCAATGTTGTCAATTTTGAAAATTTAATTTATATGAAGCTATATAGCCTACTGATCTTGACTGAAAATACCAAAAAGCTAAAAAACAATTTGAAAGCACTGAAAAAGAGTGAAATAGTTGTATTTCCAGGTCGTATATTGCCATGTAAACAAAACAAGTCAGCAATATTCAGCACTTTAGATCACATATTCCCACGTATCAGACGGTAAGATCAAACCAGTCGCCGCTAATTGGTGTATCATAGTCAGGACACGGGAGGACACACCTGCAGCACTGATTGTCTACCCAACGCTGGGCCGATGCCATCAGCATGTGGCCCAATGCTGTGAAAACATTTAATCGTCCTTCAGGCATACGAAATAGTTTGTTTGGGTTTCTTCTGGTTTCATAGAAATGTTGATTAAAAATATTTGTAAAAATATAAAAATTCTGAAAAAAATAAAAACATGATCCGTGGGATACACTACTTCAGTACAGAACTGAAAACAAAAATTGATGTCATCCCAAGGGGCTGCTTTAATTACGTTGCAAACGGACTTTTTTTTAAGTTGTAATCTATCGGAATGTTGCCTCCACTCATTCAAACAATCAAAAACTTATAACAGAGCTAAAACAAAAACATGCCATTTGCCTGGAAGTGGGCCTTTACTTGATTTGTACACTTCAACTATAAATCGATACCACTTAGTAGAATCAAGTACTAAAACCAGCGAAATTCGCATTTTAAACCCAAATATTTGTATCGTATTGACTAGCCACAGTAGCTGAAACCGGTTTCAGCTACAGATTGACCCTGTACGAAATCGTGGGAATTTCTTTGGACGGTCATATCTAAGACTTATCCCCGATAAAGAATGATATATATATATATAAAGAATCCCCGATAAGAATCAGTAACATATCAGTTACATGCTCAGATCACAATCCCCACAGTCATTAAAAAGTTATGCACCTTGGAGTCGAGATCGCTCTTTTACGGGTAAAGCAAATGCATCAGTCAACAGCCTCGAAGAGGTATCGGTAGTCACACATTCAGTAGGCCTACCCCAAGAAGTACTTGTTGGCAAAGTGCTAAGACACGCGTAAACATGCTAAAATAAATGTCCCCCGATATGGCTTCTTCACACATAGGTCACGAATCATTCACCGGTTAAGACTTAGTGTTGTGATAATTAGGCCTATGACTATTAATGATTTTTTATTGAAATAATTTATGAAATGAACAATGAGATGACACTCAGTCTCATATGTTATATTTTTTTAAATTGATAAATGTTTCATTCTATTATTTATAGATATTTTTCTATTGTTTTATTATTGACATTATTGCCCAATAAAATGGCTATAAAAACATTATTGTACCGCCCTGATCAATATTTAAATTTGATGAATGAAATGAACAATGAGATGAAAATTATAGGGGGCCGATACAGGTATATTTATTGTCTAGTTATTGAAAAAATGTTTGATTACAGTAAAATATATAGGCCTACAGGTGAAAAATATATACTATTGCCCATTATCGCTCACTTTGGCTAAAAAACATTATTGCCCAGCCCGGTTTTCCAGCGTTTTCCAACCCCTGGAAAACCCGGGTTGGGTTTTACTTTTATTGGCAACTGTGTCCACCACCCTGTCTGGAAACGCAGTGCCAGATCAGGCATCCCGTACGTGTCTACCATGATAACGTAACCCATCCCTTTTATGCTTCTGAACGTTGTTTTGTGTACAGTTGTTGTCAACGTTGGTACACTTAATTATACTTCTTGCAGAGTTGACATGAAAACAAGAATATATTCCTCTGTGTGACCTGCAGAGCCTTGAAGGGAGCTATAGAGAATATCCCGGCTACTGATCTGGGAGTGTGTAGGGCCTAGTAGCCTATAGTGAGCTAGCAACTTTAATTTGATGTCGCTGGTTACTATCTTCAGGGCTACTGTTTGCAGGGCTACAGTCAGAGCGATTGAAGAAATTCGGCGACCCGAACTGCCTTTTTCCAGGGCTAGCTAGCCCGAACAAACAAGTTGGCCTAAACAAAAGTCGAGCCGCCGAAAAATAGCCCGCCACTACCGGTACGACTTTTTTTTAAGATATAATATGTTTTATTTATTATGTTTCTTATGTCTAGATTGAGCTGAAATTATTTATACATTCAAAGACTATCGAAGAGAGTGTGAGAAAGTTTATATTGTAGATCTGCCCCATTCTCCACACATAGATGTCGCTCAGGTCAACTCGCTCTCTCTCTGTAACCACACGCCATGTCTCGACAGAAACTGCTCATTTTGAGCAGTTTTGTTTTGTTGTAACAACTGTAGGCTTATAAACACGCTTGAGTGTCCTGAATATATATGGCAAATATAAAACACCACTACTCCGCCACATATGAGTTTCCATTCACATAGAAATAGAAAACATTCAATAGATTACTTTTTCTGCCTAGGCGCTGCTGTGAGAAGGTCCATGTTTACGTTTCTCTGACAGAATTTACAACCGGCTTCAAAACACTGGCAAATATAAATTACTGAATGACA
Organism: Flabesymbios commensalis; assembly: GCA_964017125.1. Lineage (NCBI taxonomy): Eukaryota > Metazoa > Annelida > Polychaeta > Terebellida > Flabelligeridae > Flabesymbios > Flabesymbios commensalis. Next base: position 72,142,204 of record OZ024916.1, read on the forward strand.
TGCGAATTGCGCTGGTTCAATTTATCCACTACTAAACAGAATAAAAAGCCCTTACCTGTAGCAAACTCTAAGATCAAATTAAATATTGAAAAAAGGATAAGTAATAAGTCGAAGTGAACACCAAAATAGTTCCGTGGTTATAGGAATGGTTATAAAATCACGTGGTAACGCTCACTAACGGCTGATAAATCTGGTTAATCGCCATGCGTGCATACGGCGAAATGAACGTGTGGTATCACAGATATAATCTCTGAGGTCAGAATGGATCTGCCCTAGAACAAGGTATTAACCACTGTAATGGTTGTATTTTTGTTTTGTATCATTGGATAGCATTGCCAGCACCGGACTAGTGATGTCAATTGAGTGAACAAGTAGTTTATTAGGCCTATTGTTATTATTATAAAGACAGTTGAGACTCGATGTGGAGTAAGATATATTAAATTTAAAGGGACTGGCCCAGGCTAAAATCATAAAAAAATCAGTAATTTTATTTTAGCTTATTAATATGACCATATGATAAGCCCAGCAACACCATCCGCTCAATGCTCGAACACCCCAAGGACAAAACCCCCAATAGAGAAGAAGAAATTGTGCGGCACCATCTACCACATCACGTATGATGACGGCACCCACCACACCTACATTGGGGAGACGAAGAGCGTCCGGTTCAAGGAACATTGTAAGCTTGATAAACCGACCGGGGTAGGAGACCAATGTAATGCCACCGGTCACAGTGTCTCCATGGATAATTTGAGAGTCCAAGACAGAGAACATGACTGGATGAAACGCAAGGTGAAGGAGGCCATCCACCTCAAGCAGAGAGACCTTCCATAAACAGAGAGCGGGGCTACCAGCTGCCACCCATCTATGGTCAGATCATTCCGTGACCACCACCACCTGAGCCGAATCACCCACCCTGATCATTGCGTGATCAAGGTCTGCTGAAAGCAGATCAAAACGTCGCAATCGTTTCACCCTAAGTTCCGAAGTGAGTAAAATTTAACCACTTTCTAAATGATAAGGATGTATACGAAATTACATAATGTGACAGAAAATTGCTCATGAATCATTTTGAAACAAACTTTACCCTGCCGGTATACTAATATGCTGACTGACATATTTCAGGGTCCTGTGGCTATACAGAACGCTTTTCGCAGGCATACTAATATGATGACTGACATATTTCAATTTCAGGTTTCTATGGTTACACAGAACGCTTTTCACAGGCATACTAATATGATGACTGACATATTTCAGGTTCCTGTGCTTTGTGCTGAAAAGTGACGTAAAGCAATGATTTACTACTTCTACTACTAATATGCTATTTCACACATTTCAAGGGCATTGGGGTACTACTGCTATATGATATGTATTTTTATTGCAGATTCGGCTTACATTCAGAAGAAGCAAGATCAGTTTTGAACCTGATTTTTGCAAAATGGCTGGATACATAGAACCATGTCACTCTTCCCTAATGGCCGCAAGATATGATTTTTTGTCTGAACATATCAAGACTGGCAGCTTTATATATCTTAATCTCCCAAATGATGAAAGTTTGGAAATCAACAATGTAATCAGAGAACATTTGATCAGTGTTGCTGGTGATAAGCCTTATTGCTGTGATACTTGTAACAAAAGGTTTTCACGAAAGGATAGCCTGAAAACTCATCATTTTTTTCACACTGGAGATCAACCTTATGTGTGTGATTTCTGTGAAAAGGGATTCAGATCAAGGCACTATCTGAAAATACATCAGCGTATTCACACTGGTCAGAGACCTTATGAATGTAAAATATGTCAGAAACTATTCACACTCTCATCTAATCTGAGAAAACATATAACAATTCACAGGGGAGATAAACGGTATGCGTTGGATGAAGGGTATATAGATAAACACAATTTGATAAAACATCAATGTATTCACACTGGTGAGAAACCTTACGTATGTGCTACTTGTGATGAAGGATTCAGATGGAAATGCAAACTGACAAAACACCAACAAATTCACACTAATGTTAAACATGATGTTTGTGAAACTTGTGGTAGAGACTTTAGAGATTAATATCACTTGAAGGCACATCAGCGTATTCACACTAGAGATAGATCGTATGTATGTGATACTAGTGGTAAAAACTTTATAAAGAGAAGCGACCTGAAGAGACATCAACGTATTCACACGAGAGATAAGCTGTATGTGTGTGAAACGTGTGATAAACGCTTCACACGGCTAGATCACCTGAAATCACATCAACGTGTTCACAACTAGTGAGAAACCTTATCTATTAAAATGATGACATAGTATATTCATACAGAAGCATCATGTTGAAAAACATCTGCGTATTCACACTGGAATTAATTATTGTATAAAAGAATAGTAACACACATACTAAAATGTCTTGAGGTCATTAGCCATGTTATCACACAGCCTGAAGCGTCACAAAGTCATTAACACGCAGCCGAAAACGTCGCGAAGTCATCAACACTCGTGATAAACCTTGAGGATGTAAAATATACTTTAAAACTCATTGTTGTTGTTGTTGTTTTTGTTGTTGTTGTTAAAACGATTATAAAGCGCAATTCCTAAAAATAGATAATGACGCTGTAGATTTTTAAAACTTATCAAGACTGATAAAAAAATGTGCATGAAGTACTTGCCTGTATTTGTTTAATAGTGACTATGTGGCAGATCCAGAGATGGGCGCAGCCGGCTCGAGATCTTCCCCATTGAGGTTCCCAAACACAAAAACATGACCATATTTGGACTGAAATATGCTCTAATCATTTGAGGCCTTTGATTTCCGCCGGATCCCTCCAGAGCATAAGAGGGCTGACTGTGCCAGATGTAGTGTTTATAAATTCTTGCAGAAAAAATGTCCCCCCACCCCCAATGCATAAAAAACACCATTTCCTTGATGTTTGTGGTTACTTATTGTGTATTTACTAAACGAAATTTGTATGTAACAAAATACAAGCACTGAAAACGTTGTATGCAATAAAACGTAATATTTATTAGTTTAATTGATTGCGATTTACGGGAGAAATAACATGATTTTAATTTAAGATTTGACATAATTAAATAAGTCTATGATATCATACCGATACTGTTGATATGTACATAAATATATATTTATATGACCAGCGATTTTTCCATGTCACTATTTAGTGAAGCGATTTCATCATTTCAAATAAATTCACAGCAACTTGAATATACTTTAAAGGAAGTACGTCGTCACGACTGCGCCTGTCACAATATTGCTATTTTAAGGGCTCCGTAATTTACTAAGTAAACACTGGGAGGGAAATCTGAAGTCACGTGACTATGACGACACCAAGCTTTCAATCCAGGAAAAAAAATGGCCGACATTGGAGGCAAAATGAACAGATTTCGAATTAAGCCATGTTTATCTGCGAGTGAGCGTAAAAGAAGAAGAAAAGTATATGTAAATAGGCGAGTACGTCGTCAGGTTTAGATCGGTACCGCTATAGACCGCTGGAATGACACGAAAAAGACACTTGGACCTTGGTCAACTGACAGAGCGTCGCAGTGCATTTGAATAATGTTGTGATTTGGTTCGACGACGTCGACGACGATAATCTGTCACATCATTCTTGACAGTATGCTACGATAGAAGGTAAGTTAACGACAATGAATACAACTTTTGACTATTTTGTCTCGAAAGAATCTAGATTCTACTTCTAGGTCTAACGGTAACAATAAACATGTCTTTATTTTCAACAAAATTATGAAAATAGGCCTGAAAACGGGCTAAACTCAGACTGTGGCCGGGCGATAATAAAAGTTTCTGTCAGTGTCATTCATGCAGGGGACATCGGCGCTAGACCCTATTGTGAGAAATGGGCCTATTGAGTAACATTAGCCTAAGATCAGATCAGATCAATAGAAACTCTTTTCCCTGGAACTAGGCCTAGCCTTTTTTTTAATTTGCTCGAGGTCTCTGATTTTTTTTCATTTCTCCCCAACATCAGTGGAAATTTTGTGAAATTTTGTTGCGTAATTATTGAAGTTAAACCCTCTCACATGTAGTAAAACGGCAAAATGACAGTTCTTATTTCACCATCACCATGGAACAAGTATTACATAAGGCCTACATGATGCAAAATATTCTAACTTAGAAAATATACAACAAAATTCCAGGCTTTCAGATTTGAAAATTGCTGGCAAGTGAAAGAAAGCTCACCTCAAAGTGGTGAGGCGTGATCACTCTTACCATATAATGATATAGAGGGACATGCCCACGCTAAAATCATTAAAAAATCGGTGATTTTATTTTGGCTTCTTATTATCTGATTATGACCATATGATGTAAACATGGTAAACATGTCCATAGACTAGAGCTGCAAATTTTTCAAAATTTTTATGCTGTGCATTTAACAGTTAGGCTAGATATAGAGACAATTTCCTGATTTCTAATTTTTGAAAACCATGTACGTCAAAAATAGGAAATACAGGAATTTCGTCTCTATATCTAGCCTAACTAGAGTAGGGTCTACAGTACAGGGCCAGGCTATGCGCATACAGCCTGTTTCACCAGATCCTGAGAGTAGTCTTTTTTTCAATTTGCTTGATCCCTGACCACTTTACTTTTGAAAAAAAATTCTGATTATTTTTTTATCTTCCTCCAACATCCCTGAAAATGTTGTGGAATTTTGTTGTGTAGGCCTATTATCGAAGTCAGAGTCGAACATCTGACCATTGGCATTTGCTAATTTGGTCGCCGCATGTAATAAAATTTCACAATGACAGCTAACACCATTAGGCCTACTGTGAAACTAGAATTATTTTAGGCCTACATGCCAAATTGTCTAACACAGTGGCGGATCCAAGTGGAGGGAGTTCTTATTTGAGGGTTATTTCTTATAAACTAGTGACAAACAGTGCCTGATATTCATTAGATTTAGTTGCTGCTTGGAGAAAGCCATTGAAATTCAAAAATCCCCCCCATGACATGTTCCTTGGTCAAGTTTTAATCAAGACCCCACCCACATCAATGAAAAGCAAGATCAACCCCTGTAATTTAAAAATACACAACAAAAGTACACACAATTTTTAGCGATGCTGGGGGGAAGAATAAAATATGTTCCAAGAAAATTTCACCCTAAAGTTTTGAATAGCAACTGAGAAAATTGACTGTAGGCCTACATAGACTAGATACAACCTAGCAGTAGGCCCATGGCTATAGATCCCACTGTTATTTCAAATGTTCAGGCTTCCCTCTGACATAAATGTTTCAGTTGGCACTTGGTGTCCAAAAGGAGGAAAAAAATGTTTAATTTTTTTGTGCTGAAAACATTGGCCTATTTTAACTGAAATGACAGCATAATATTGGATGTAGGTCCACATGTATTTTTCTTTGCCAACCCCCTTTGTGCTAAGTGAGGGGGAGGGGAGCTCCTGATTCTTCCCTCCCCCCCCCCACCCTTTGTTGGAAACCCAGAAGTTAAACCATTTTTCAAGATATTTACATAAATATACTACACCGAGTTTCCTCCAGGAATGTTTGGGTGGGGGTTCCAAAAGGAGTGTGGGGGTCTGGGTGTTCATCCCTGAAAAAATAGGGTTTTAAATTATCATGCTTAAATTGTATATGTGCACAAATGTGGCCTAAAATCCCATTTTTTTAATTTTTTTTAGTATCGTAAACGGGGGCTATTTCGCCACCCCCTACGAAAATTGATAAAACCCTCTGGTTTTCAATAAATAAGTTAATAAAAATAACTATTATCCTAGGTTAGACTATATTGTAGGGAACATTTTTATGTCTATTCACAAAATTTTGTTTTTTAGAAACTGGACATATTTGAACTCTGGAATGTTATTTATCCATTATATTAACGTATATATTTTTATTTTGTGATAATTGAAGGGTCCTTATCACATAAAAATAATTTATTGGTGAAATTCAAATATTGAGCCTTTTCGAGCACTTCAAAGTAACCGGGGCTATTTTGCCACCCCATACCGGGGCTATTTTGCCACCCTTTAAAAATGGACGCCAGAGCCTCGTTTATATGATATGAAAACAGACTTGGCCACTAGACTCACTGACCCCTAAAAACTATATAAATATTTATATACTAGGTTTGAGGCACTCATTTTAAAAATTAAAGGAAATTCATGAAAAATAATGACTTTTTACCTAATATTTCATGTTTATGTCTGTATGGTACATTTACCTAATTTATGTTATATATTAAATGGATTGATAAAAATGCCTACTGACTGTTCAGTTGATTTGATTTTCATTCGATTAGCTGCTCAATTATATTATTTTGAATTAAAAAATATTCACATGGCAAAATATTTTTATTTGGCTTGTGACAAATGGTTTTAATTTCACAAAATTAGCTATAGTGGCAAAATAGCCCCGGTTGCCGGGGCTATTTTGCCATCATACATCATACATTTTTTTTTAAAAGTCCTAAATACAAACTATGCTAAGTATGTAAATACCTTACACAATCACCCTTATTTATGACACTTTATATTCCTACTTCAAAAAGTAGCTTCGATTAATACAATGATATCAAATATGTAAATAGGGTGGCAAAATAGCCCCGGTTTACGGTATTATAAGCCTGACAACCCTAAAAATTTAACACAATTAGATAAAAATCCAGTCTGTCCAGTCTGTCTGCCTACATGTGTATTCATGAGCAAAGGTTCATTGTAACTGTGAGCTACATCCACTATCACTGCAGTATCTGAAAGTGAACTACATACAGGCCAATATAAAAAATTTGAATGACATATAAATAATATAATGTAATTCTGATTGATATTTAAAGTGAATCCTTGTGAGTCCACAGCCATAAAGTTTTCAGTCAGTTTAACCTTTGAAGCGCTGGAATCAGCTTCAGACGTCAGATTCTAAAGTCTAGATTTGATCCCAGCACTGTGATCTTGAGTAAAAAAATTATTTGATCTGCACTGTAAAGGTAAAAATATTTATAATGGCTGTAGACTCTTAACATATATCAAATGAAGCTGGAAGAGCTAACTAAAACATTTATGATGATTTTAAATTGAAAAAACCCTTTGGTCCCCATGGCTTAAACAACAGTATTTAGGCGCGTTAAGGGTTGACTAACTCAAATGTACTGAAAATAATATACTGTACAGTGTACATGTTGTGTATATACATGTACTGATAAATAGGTAGTTGAATATTGATCATATTGATGCTTGCTTATTCGCATTATACTCATATTTCATGTATTTGGAGATGTTCAATTTTCATGAATATAAATCTATGAAAATATTCTTAATTATTTTAAGATGACAATGTAATTAAATAATTTAGCAGGGCAAGTGTTAAATAACTGACATTGTTTGTTTATTGTTTGTGGAATTGCATATTCCAGTTATGAAATAATAATCAGCTTCTTTCTTTGTCATTTATTTTTTTATCAAGCTCTATATTTTTTTTATTTGTTGTATTGCTGTTACAAATTATGACATTTTCCTTTTTCCAGTGTACTAAAGACATCTTCAGGAACAATGTAGGAAATATAGCCTGAAAATGTATTTCATAGTTCCTGAAACCACCTATTAGGCTTCTGAAACAGGGAGAGAAATTGAACTTATAAATTGGATGTAGACTATCCGGTGAGTAGGCCTAAAAGTAGTGCAGTTATTTCTTGTTATTTGTACTGGCAGCTGACAATTTCTCAGACAAAACATAGCTGAAGTCTGATTATTATATTTTTAACTAAATAAATTTTAACAAAAATCTTTAAAATGAACTGATGAATGCTATATTGCCCTGTCAATGTAATGATTTTGATTGTGCACATGGCTACATTGCTAAAATAATGTAATTATTTTTGATAATTATGGTAATTAAATAATACTTTCAACTGATCACTGCATTGCTGCATCTTCTTCTAGGATTGCCATGCCACCACTGAAGTACAATTATGTCTTATAATTTAGTCAGCTCTACTTTCATACTTTTGTTAATTATAAATATCAGTCCTGGAGATGCCAAAAAATATCAAATGTAAAATACCCAGTCATCTCCTATGTATTTATGTCATCATGGTTTTCAAATTTTATTAATTTTCCCTTTAGTGCCTCCTGTACACATGTGTACATTTGTTTCTCCTATTTAAGACATTAGTGGGTTTTTTTTCTGAAAATTAATAACCAGTGCTGCACAAACCACACTATAAATGTTTTTAAAGAATATAACCTACTTTACTGATCCTTAGGGGTGAGTACTATTATACCATCACCAAGGACATGTAGTAGGCCTAAGTGATCCATCCATGCGTTAAGTTTTGTGCAAATAACAGATTGAACATTCTTCTCACTTACTCAAAATCAAATGAATTTTAAATTGTATTGTTCAAAATAGCAGGCCTATTTTAGCTGAAATGGAACATAAAATTATATATCACAGTCAATAATGGCCACAAGTCCCTGATTTTGTTCAGTTGACATTTTTTCTCAGAGCATATATCACTTCTGAAGCCGCACATTTTGTTTTATAGTAATGGTCTACCTACATGTATCTAGCAAGGTTTTCCAGATTTTATGCATACTACCATGACTACAGTTAGTAATGACCGCATTTTTGCATTTGATTGAGTTTAAATTTCTCAGAACATTCTCATATATGCATTCCTGAAACCACACAGTTTGTTTTAAAACAAAAATTAGTAGTAAATACAGTAATGTATGTATATAAATACATGTATGTATGCATGTAGATGCGGTAAATGGTCTAGCTATCTGGCACAGTCATCCAGATACATGTATCAACAACATTGAAAAAATTAGGCTATTTTGGTGGATATATGTAGATAAAAAAGTAGGTCAAAAGGCCTAGGGTGATATGAAGAAAATCAGCAGCAGGATGGAGATGAGAGAGAGGGAATGAAGGACAAAGAGAGAGAAGGAGAAAACAAAGTAGAAGAAGAATAAGTACAAAAAAAATATATAAAAAATAAGGATAGGATAATTATAGGAAGAGGATGAAAGGAGAATTGAAGGAGGATGAAGAGGATCATGAAAGAATGAAGAGGGAAAGAAAAATAGAAATATGAAGAAAAGGATAAGGAGGAGAAGGCGGGACATTGAAAACAAGGAAAAAAAGAAGGGGAATGAATGAGGAGGAGGAAGAAGTGGAGACTGAAGAACAGAAAAAATGAAGGAGGAAGAAAAGAGGAAGACTAGATGAAGATGAGAAAAAAGAAGAGGAGTATACTGTGATGCTAATGAAAGAAAGTAAATAGAAGCAGGATGAATAAGAGAGGAGAAAGGGTAGGTAGAGGAAAAGGAGAATGAAGGAATGGGATAGAGAGATAAATGGAAAGAAAAGGGAGAGAAGGAGAAGATGGAAAACGAGAAGAAGAGAGAAGAAAGTAAAATATAGAAGGATCCATGATGAAGAAAAGCTGGAGGAATAGGGAGGAAAAGCAGAATGGAGGAGGAGGAGTAGAAGTAAGATGAAAGAGAAGGAATAAAGAAAAAGAAAAATGGAAGAGGATACATAGGAGGAATTGGAAGAGAAAGAGCAGGAAGATGAAAGAATTAGAAAGAAAACTAAAAAGGACTGGGACTTGACCCGGAGTACCGAAATATCACTGCTCTTGTTGCCGAGCAGATTCATTATAAACATGCACCTTTTTCAATTGATATGTTTTAATTTCTAATGTATTGTTAGTGAGTCCTTCATTTTCAGTGTATTCTTTTTAAATTTGTGTTTTGTGATTATTAAAGCGGCTTATCATAAGCCTTTTGCAGGTCTCCTTTGTATTTTTATAATTATTTGCATGTATGTATGTTTCAAGCATAAATAAACAAACTGAATTGAATTGAATTGAATATTACTATTATTAGTATGCTCTGGAAATAATAAATTGGTTAATTAGCAAGATAGCAAAGATGGCTGCAGTGGAAGGTGGGGACTCTCATATTTGCCACGCAAATATAACATCCAGTGTCAAGGATTAAATAACAATATGATTATTCATCCTTTCTTCACAATTTTTTATAAACATTCTCTTATTTGTCACCTTCTACAGTCACCAACATTCCTCAAATCTTCATATCTTTTTTCGAAACACTGGTTCAATACATTTGAAAATCGGCTAATTTTCATTTCAAAAATGGTTTAAAATTACATTTCCTTATATATATCAAAGTAAACCCTGCCAGGGGAGGGGGGGGGGCGCTTTTTGTTTTTGTACGTGTGGCCGCACCCGTAATTTCTTACACAGATAGATCTACAAAACCGCTTCTCGGATTCATACGGTGTTCCAGATACTGATAACTAAAATTATGTCCTAAGCTGCATCAATTTTTCAGGAAGTTTTTAAAAAATTTCGGGTCATGTCGGCCATCTTTGCTCCTTTGTCGTCAAATTAGGACCTTGTCACCCTGATAACTTCAAAGCTGCTTATCCGATATACTCAATATTCAACATACTGCATAGTAGTAATAAAGTCAATTTTTCACAAAGTTTGGGGAAATATTTGGGTCATGGCGGCCATCTTTATTCTTTTTGACTCAAAATTTAGCACCTTGTCATGCCCTAAAGCTGCTAGCATCTGCCTCAAAATATATTACTTGATAATTACATGTACAAATTGATTATCTGGTAAGATTATAAATAATTTACAATTTTTATTTGAAAAGTTTGAGGGGGAGCCTTCTTGGGTGTTTACATGATAAATATGACATCTAGTTTCTCTCTATATATATATAAATATAAAGAATTCACTGAGCAGTTAGTATGCCGAAGATCTGATTTTCACCAAAGTTTTCTTGAGCATTATATGATTTATTAAGTCTCCATCCACTATGTGGTGGAGACTTATTGTTTTAGTGCTGTCTATTGTTGTTATTATTATTATTATTATTATTATTATTATTATTCAACAATTTGACGAGGCAAACACTTTCCAGTCGCCAATATTTATCCGATCTTCGCAACTTTTTTTCTGACAACTCTCTGATGGATTATCCTGTTAAATTTCAAAAATTAGCTAATTTGCATATCCAAGATGGCCGCCATAGGCTAATTTGCATATCCGATATCGATGATCGACGTAAATGCTCTCCAGTCGCCAACATTCATCCGATCTTCACGATTTTTTCCTGAACACCCTCTGATAGATTATTCTGTCTGAGTTCGAAAATCAGCTGATTTGCATATCCAACATCGCCGCCATGGGCTAATTTGTATATTCAAGATCGATGTAAATGCTCTCAAGTCGCCAATGTTCATCAGATCTTCGCAATTTTTTTTCTGAACACCCTCTGATGGATTTCCCTGGTTAAGTTCGAAAATGAGCTAATTTGCATACAAGATGGCCGCCATGGCACTTATGGTATATAGCCCCATCGTTACTGCATTGGCAATAAACTTTTAATTGTGGAAGGTGGAGACTTTCATATTTGCCATGCAAATGTAAGATCTAGTTACTACTGATTTGAAAATAGGCTAATTCGCATATCCAATATGGCCACCATGGCACTTCTAATATTGGCTATAAACTTTAAAATTGTAGAAGGTGGACATATTTGTCATGTATCTAATCATTATTATTCTTAAACAGTTCAACGACATAAACACTGTACAGTCCCCATTATTCATCTGATCTTCATATTTTTTTCTTTACTCTCTGATGGATCACCCTGGTTGGGTTTGTATGGCTAATTTGGCTCTTTTTTATAACATGACATCTTACTAGCATAGACGCTGTAGACATGATAGACGTCAATATTTATAAAATCTTCAAAAAATGTTGTTGTCAATTTTTGGGGGGATTATCCTGATGAGTTTGAAAAAATTGCTAATTTGCATATATATAACTTTATCACCATGATCACCTGGGCTCTTCCTTACAAATTGATGTAAATGCTACCAGATCTTGAATTTGAAAATAATTTAAAGCGCAAAGGGTTTACACACACGCTTGCAAATACTGGATTTGGTCGCACCATAGCCTCAAACTAGCAATTTATTATAAATTTTGTGACTATATTTTTCAAACTGATAGAAAGGGTTTAAAAATAAAAATAATGTTGGGTAACGCTGGAAATATATCTACGAACAGTTTGAAAATTTTAGGATGGACAAACTAATAATAAAAAATATTTATGGTCGGTTCATTAAAAATAATTTGATCTTTATGCTTACAGAATGCAACAGAGCAATAAGTGAGAAGTCTCTCCTGCTACCTCAGAAGGTTGCTAGAAATTGTGATTACACCTGAGATATACACCATTATGATATTCCAAGGAAAATGATGGATGAACTACCAATGTATAAGCCTGCTGAGCTGTCAGAAGATGATCGACGCAGACCAAATATCCCACACATTGTTATTCCACCAAGGAAAGAACCCATTTCATGATTTTGAGTAACGTTGGAAATATATCTACGAACAGTTTGAAAATATATCAATTGACCCGGAGTACCGAAATATCACTGCTTTTGTTAAGAAAGAAATATTCCATTTGTAATATTTTTTTGTTTTGTTTACTGTAGATCTGGTAATATTAGCGAGGTTTTATTTTTTAAGTTCATAAAAATATACGGGTCATATCTGAAAAATATCTGGGTCAGGGCTAGGAATTACAATTTTAGAGGAATTCCCACAGAGCACTCACTTGCTTATGTTTTTAATTGTCTGTCTGAAAATTTTTGTGGCCACCCGGAACTGTATTTACAAATAATTATAACAAACATTAATTCTACAAAATGGCATGTGAAACGGACGGTGAAGTGATGATAATAATCAATCAGCAACTAGTGTGTGCCCTAATTTTTAGCCCCATACTTTAGCCCTCTCTCGGTGGCAGATAGCCTGTGTTGATTCAATTTTGCTCCAGATACCGATGTCGCATCACTAACAACTTGGCATCAAAAACAACGACTTTAGTGTCATGTTTTATGTTAACTCGCCGCCTTCTAATGTGGCCACAACATCCATACCCTGACACTCACCCTGATATCTCCAGAACTTTTTTTTTCATTCACTCTGTATTTAACTTAATAAATACTAGTATAAATTCCTAGGCTGCATAAATTTTTTCAGAAAGTTCGGAAAAATATCTGAAAAATATCTGGGTCATGGCTGCCTTCTCTAACTTTTTTTCATCAAATTCAGACCTTGTCACCCGGATTTCTATAAAATTGCGCTTTTTAAGTATCCCCAGCCCGTAGGGGAAGGAGGATTTTAGTCGCGCCAGGATTCCGTCAGGCGTTACGTTTTCTTGTGGCCGCAAAAACTACTGTTCGATTTTTTTTTAAATTTTAACATGACATTCCAAGCAGCATGGGGATGTGCAAGTGATTTTCACCCCTCGGCACGCTGGGCCCTGAGGGGTATTGTCGTCCCTGCACGCGCCGTCTCCGACGCCGCCCGCGGTTTTTTAGCTACTACACCAACATGGTGCAACAGATTAAATTCATAATTGAATTATTCATACAAACATACAAACCCTTCTGGCACCTGGCGATTATTATTTTTTTTCGACTTATTTTTTTCTGAATCCTCTTGAAACCTGGTACCGGTATATAGGTTTTCAGGGTCTGCGAGTCTATTGGCATTGTCCTTTTTCATGTGCGATCCAAACTCTTGATATAGCGGCCATCTTGATTTTATCATTGATCTGCTATTATTGGCATAACATATATTGGAAGCGGTTGTGTCAGATTTGTGGACATTTCGAGTCAGTGCATCAGCAAAGTGTGTTTGAGTGTTTGCACAGTATTTTTTAAAGATGCTACTAAAATTCAAAATGGTCCAAAGGTCCAAAATTTTAAAGTGGAAATTATTCAAATTTTGCAATCACGTTCCCCACGGTATAGAGATGTGCAGGTGTTTTTTCAAGGTTTTACTGAAATTCAAAGTTCATGGATGAACTTCATAATTTTTTGTAGTCGCAAAAACGAAAAATTGAAGTTATAAATAATTCACATTTTACAATCACCATCTGGAAATGTGCAGGTGATTTTACTGAAATTTAAAATGGCCACCACAAGTGAACTTTTTAATATTTGTGACCGCAAAAACTGTTAGCCTAATTTATGGCGAGGGATGTTATAGGACTTCAGGCCTCTTGTTCACCCAGTGTTCAATATATATATATATATACTGGAGAACCCTAGGGAAAATATCCTGAGCATTGTAGCCATCTTTAATTGTTTTTAATTAAATTAAGACCCTGTCACCCCGATTACTAAAATTCTTACGCAATAAACTCAATATTCAACTTGTATGATACTAGGATCAATTCCTAGACTGCATCAATTTTTCATTAAGTTCATAAAAATATTCGGGTTTTGGTGGCCATCTTTAATCTTATTTCATCAAACTTGGACCTTGTTACCGTGATAACTTCAATGCCAATTATGATATATAAATACCCAATATATGACATACCAGTTTTGAGATTTTTATAATACTGTAGGACCTAAAAATGTTTTTTTTTCAACCTAAAACGGTTTTTTTCGACTTAAAAAAAAAGTAAATCCGTATTTTTTCCCATGACCCACTGGAATCTCTGCATACTGGATGGTAGTATTATTTCCTAGATTGCATAATGTTTTGGAAAAGATCAGATAAATTTCATGGGGGTCATCATGGGGGTTATCATTAATCTTCTTTCGTCAAATTATGACATTCTCACCCTGAAAACTTCAAAGCTGCTTGTCTGAGATATAGCCGTATAGAAGTCTGCCATATAGGCTTTTGCTTGATACATGTAATATAACTTGGTATTCACATGTATAAATTAATTATATGCTGACATAAAAAAACTTATTGAAAACTTATATTTTAAAAGTGGCCTCTTTGATGTACTAGTTACGTTAACAGTTATTTCTTGCTATTTATAAAACAGGTGGATGTGTATCACTATTCACTATTTTCTTTTTTTTAGCTAAGTAGCTAGAAAAAAATATTCTATTTGTAATATTTTTTTGTTTTGTTTACTGTAGATCCGGCAATATTAGAGAGGTTTTATTTTTCGCGAGGAGGACAATTTAAGAATCTTGCGAAAATTAATGTTATACTAGCGCTACTATCATCTAAATTGATAATTTGCAAATTCTAGACTTCACGAAAAGTTCCAAAATCACAAATTCGCGAACATCAAAACGCGAAAATTACCAGATCTACAGTACATAAGATTTGTATTTATACATAAGCCTACATTTAATAGGGAGTCAAATATGTTTAGTTGTTTTTCAAATACATCTAAATTATTTTCATCGCTGAGTTTATTGTACCGGGTACTGGAAATGTTGCAAATAACACGCCTCTGAGCTAGGGACACCTGATGATTTAGACGTGCTAGAAGACTCTCTTTTCATTTCAAATAACGCTGAAAATGATTGCCCCAAAGAAGTGACAAACTGTATATAGTATATAAAATATAGGCCTACAGGGCTATGAAAGAAAATAAAAAGAAGTTGTTTATATGATTTTACTTGTTTTGTTAATATTCATTTTGCAAAGCAGAGGGGTTGATAAATACCTGAGCCAATAAGATTTGGTGCCCCCCTCCCCTACTTACCTTAACTGTGACCGGTGGTGGTTATGCTCTAACTAGTTGTCTGCTAATGGTGGCAGATATTTTTCTTTTCCTTTTGTGAATTGGTAGAGTAACCATAGTTTAAATGTTATCAAATGATATTTAACAATTAGTTAATGTAGAGTAGATTTGATTTAAATAAATAAATTTAATCATAGGAAAAAAATATTTTTCGTAATTATGCATGTTTTCTTATACAGACAGAACTTGATAAATTAATTCAATTATATAAATAATTTGCTTGCTTGTTTAGACAGCCTAAATGTACACTCAGCCAAGATTATGTGGGCATACTAGGCCCTACTAGTTTTTAAAATTCGACATCCCTCCACTGTCTTGATAGCAAGCTACACGATGTTGTTTAGCTGTGGTGAAGGCCCGGGGTGGAGGGAAATGAGAAGGGGAGTATGGACTAATATAATTTCATAAACAAAGATAATATTTAAAATTCTCATGGAAGGGGGCATTCTTGGACCGATCAGCTGTTTAGTAGTGGAGTAGATTACAAACTAGAAAAAGTGGCTCGGAAACGAAAACAGCCTTCCGTTATCACTCGACCACTATTTTTAAATTGTTTACTAAAAAAAAATTTAATTGGCCGACTGGCGGCCATTTTGGATTTTTTAGTGTGAAATTTGTCATCCTTTGGTGAGAAATTACATTTTATTTTATATTCATGGTCCAGTCGTTTTGCATTTCTTGAGTTAAGTAAATATTACAAAATTCGAAATGGCCGCTGAACGGCCATTTTAAAATTGTTTGATCCCAAAAGTTAATTAGGTCATTGGCTGACATAGCTGAACATATTTGCCAAATTAAAAGATCTGCTGGCAACCTATTCCTGAAATGGGATAACGAACATTTCTTCGTTAGTGGCCATAGTAATTAAAGGGTTGATGATATGGGGATCAAAGTGTCACCAAAACAATTCCTAGTGGTATGTGATGGCTATGTGAAGTATGAGGAAGCAGAAGTTGATAGATTAGCAGCTATCTTGAAAACAAATAACTGCGGCGGCGGACCGTGTGGAATACAGTAAGCAGCCCTCCTAGAAATAAATTACATGAGGCCAACCAAGAATAAATTACAATTATGCCCCCCCCCCATAAATTACATGAGGCCAACCAAGAATAAATTACAATTATGCCCCCCCCCCCCCAGATTCACTGGTGTCAGAGCTTGTGCTGGTTAGTTCTCAAACAGGAATCTAGAAAAAATAATAATAAACCCACATTATGAGCTGACTGATTATCATCGTTAGAATCCCCTTCACATCCGGTCTGTATGCTTACATGCCTTATCCCTCGTGTTATATAGGCCTATACATAAAATCGGAACAAGACTTTGGGTTTGTTGTCGTGAAAACAGGGTCCGGGACATTTAGACTGGACATGGCCGATTACACGTGTTCTTACATGAACAGAAAAAGGTTTAGCTAGAAAATGGTTTCAAACCAGCCATTATCGGAATTATATAGATGAAAACGTGCAGTCCTGCTAGGACTATCGCCGGATCAAGGAGATGGCACAGTGGAACATACATGGCATACAGAATAAGTTTGTGATGGCAGGCCTAGCACATACACACCCCTCACATAGGCTTATACAGTGCTCCCTTTATGGTAGGTTGTTCAGGCTGGCAGGAATCGGTTACTATGCCAACTGCACCCTCCTTACGTCAGGAGACTACAGTAGCATGTATGTAAACACCCCAAATTGACAGATGGAGTCTTGTACAAGTTCGTAGACTGTATTTGGTTAGGCATTCATTCATATTGAAATGTAGAAAGAGGCCTAGCTGGCATTTCACAGGCAATGCCTACCGGGCACAGACAATACCTAGCTGTTAGATCTATTTATTTTACATCAATTTGATAGTTTGAAAATAATCGAAAAATGCCATTTTTGCATTTGGTAATAGTAGTAGGCCTAGTAGGTTTATTATCTTTTAATAAAGCTAATATTATCTGGCTCATCTATTTCCGATTTATTGATGGTGTGTAAGACTAATAGGCTCAACCCCCGGGCTGAACCTAAGCTCCCACCTACAAAACGGTTAGGCCTACGGTATTACACCTGCAATTATCTGCTGTCCAATGTAAAGATGTTTTAATTCTTTTTTATCTGGTATAGCCTACATGACGCAACAGTTTACCATAATTGAATAAAAACATTCCACATTGACTGCATTGCTTTTGTTGAGACCATTCTTGCTATGTCAATGTGATGTGTTCATGCCAACACGGGACATTGCCATTGTGCCCAGATTGGTTTGCTACCTTGAGTAGTCGTCAGGGAAAACTGAAGGAGAGCTGGGGGCGAGATCGGGGTAATTGTAGTGTGGTTGTCTAGCCTGATACTCAGGGATCTGATGTTTGTAGCTCTTGGTATCGTGTCTAGGTTTCAGAGCAATTGACACTTGTCGGAAGGCCCGGGCAGCCCGGCTATAAGGCTAGCTAACTAAACAAACACACATTGGGGCTGTCTAGCTGACTGATTCCCTTCATTCATTTTGTGGCTTCCCTGGATCTAAAAATAGATAGTCAACAACACAAAATAAAACAATAACAACAACCGATTGTTGACAAAACGCTTGCGCATGCCGGAATGAGACGACTTAGAACCTTTAAATGTATTCGTATTCATATTTCAATACATTTGGAAAGTACTGTAGAACCTTTTCGTATTCAAGTACATTTTAAAATGGAGTATTTGTAATCGTATTCATAACTAAGTATTCGTATTCGATTACATTTGTCTGTATTCAACCCCATGTCTGACTAGGCTAACTTATGAAAAAATATATTAGGCCTAAACAATTATATGCTTACAAAACTATAAAAATAAAAGCTTAGCTGGTAATTATTTAAAACCATGTCATTGTTTGACATCAAGCTAGATAACTAGGCTAAATTATTACGCTTCTCCGTACCTTTTCTATGCACAGTTGTTGTCAATGTTGCCACAATGATGTTTCTGTCATAGTGATTAAAAAAGGCCCGAGCAGCGTATTTCCAGGGCTAGCTATCTCAAACAAACAAGTAGCCTAAACAGCAAAGGACGCCTCAAACCGCCAGAAAATACGACCATAGCGATCAACTACGATTTGAAATGTAAGTACGCCTGAGCTATTCTTAGGCCTATATATCTATATATATCTAGATCATCTATGCATTCGGAGAAAATGTAAGAGAAAGATGTTCTATCATCTACCCGACTATGATTTTCACATATTATCGCACATGGGGGAGACCGGAGCTAATTAGAGTATGGTTCGGTTTTATATCATTGACCCATCATTTTAACGGCGTTTTTCGATCAGCTAGACAGAACTTGACTAATCTATGTCATCATGGTTTTATTCAACTGTGCCTAGCAGTTGTCTTGCTCTTAGCCCCAGTTGCTGAAACAGGTTTCAGCCTGGCTGAAACAGGTTTCAGCCACAGATTGACCGCGAACAAAATCGTGGGTCTTTTCTTTGGATTGTCAGCTTGTCCAGCAGGTGACTCGCTCCACCCTCAGCAGTGCTGCAATAAATGGCTGTCACAAGCACACCACTTTAAAATCAGTTTTTCTGACATGGATTTCGAAAAACAAAAAGTAAATTATACCACTTGATATTGATGAGAAAGGAAATAAAAACATAATTTAGAAATGTTCACTTTTTCCACACTCATTTTCTGCCATCTTGCTTTAGCAGTGTTTAGCATATTTAAATTGACATACATCTGTGATCGTAAAAACCTCAGCGCCTCTGCGATTGGCGGAATCAGGTATTTGAGATAGGTGGCACCCGGGAGGAGGGTTTACTCCCATACTTGTGTCATGTAGGGCCATTTATTTGTATTATTTGAGTTTCTGCTGAAATTGCAGTGTCAGAAGCGTTTATGCAGGATTTTCCTGGTTGCAAGCGGCGAGACGCGTCACTCATGATCTCACGTGTGACACATTTCCTGTCACACATGTTCGGTCTACAAGCTCAGGCTGTTCACGTCACAGTATCCATTCTCACTTATAACGTATTATTGTTTGATAGCCACGTGTGGCCCTCTCGTTGGGGGCGTGGCTTTACTCGAATCTGAGTTTGCCTCGTAATTTACAGAAATCTCCAAAGAAGCAGGATGCGTGGATTTCCTGAGCTGGGGACAGTCAGTCCCTGGCACACAGTGTCTGTCAGTTATAATATTATAGTATTTTATATTAATAGAACAGTGTAAATCAGGGGCCAGTTTCTGTATCGTACTTTAGTAAAAAGTGTTAATTTTGTACTTAAGTATGTTACAGAAACTGGCTCCTGCGGCCGATTTCTAAAACATACTCAGGTAAAAAGTTTACTTTTTACTTGAGTATCCTACGTAAACCAGCCCACCTCATTTTTACTTTAGTTCGTTACAGAAACCGGCCGCAGGGGCCGGTTTCTGTAACGAACTTAAGTACAAAGCTGACACTTTTTACTTAAGTACGATACAGAAACCGGCCCATGACCTACCATTGTTACAAACTAGACCTACCATCTCAGACCTACCACTACCAGTGACCACTGCATTGTATCACCACCACTTAGTCTATCACAAGCTCATCGTGTTTGCCCGACAACACTCAGTATGTAGACTATTGAATACTGATCTGTGTCTGTGACAAGTTATTTAAGATGTGTGCCAAGCAAAGAACTTCTGAAACTTCCTGAAACTACTCCTGTTTTGTCTTCAGCCTCTCCGAAGACTCTGTCTCACGCCTCTTGTCCTGAGTGCTAACCAACCATTACACAGAACTAGTACCGAGTCATATTACCACCGATAACCCCTCCAATAATTGGAAATATGACACTTGCTAGTACTGAGGATGTGTCGCTGGACAGGGTGACTTTTTTGTGCTTCCAGCTTTGGGACAGGGTGACTTTTGAGCTTCCAGAATTGGGCTGGCACAGGGTGCCTTTTTGAACTTTCAACCGTTGCACACGCTTTGACATGTTTTGTTGCTGGTTTCTCAGGCCACGGTGCGAAATGTTAGCTTAGACATCAAAATAACCTATATTTGGTGGACTGATCTTTATCTGGTGTAGCCATTAATAATACTTTTTTTCAAATTTCAGATTATAAAAAAAAAATCCTGATAGCTGTGACTGTGCATGTAGACGAAACCAGATCTGCAAAATATTGTCGATTGGGCATGCTGCTGTTATTTTTTATAAAATTGTGAACGTCAACACTGTGATGAATTTATTGTGAGATTGTACGATGGCATTTCCTACAATGATTGGATACATACAGCCATTTCACTCTTGTCTAATGGCAGCGAGATATGATTTTATGTCAGAACATATCAAGACTGGAAGCTTTATATATCTCAATCTCCCAAATGGTCAAAATGTAGAAGCCAACAATGTAAAAACAGAACGTTTAATGCGCTCTGATGGTGATGAGCCTTATCACAGTAATTTTCAAAAAGAACGAACGAATAACCTGAAAACTCATAGTTTAATTCACACAGGAGATACACCTTATGTTTGTGATACGTGCGTGAAAGGATTCAGATTGAAGCGCTATCTGAAAGAACATCAGCGTGAGAAACCTTATGTGTGTGATACATGTGATAAAGGATTCAGATTGAAGCAACGTCTGAAAGAACATCAGCGTGTTCACACTGGTGAGAAACGTTATGAGTGTAAAACGTGTCACAAACGATTCACAGACACATCTACTCTGAGGAACCATATAACAATTCACACTGGAGATAAATCGTATGTGTGTGATAAGTGTCAGACAAGATTTACACGGAGAGGAAGCCTGAAATCACACCAGCTGCGCATTCACACTGGATATAAACCTTATGTATGTGATACCTGTGATAAAGACTTTACACATTTAAGCAACCTGAAAAGCCATCAACGTGTTCACACTGGTGATAAACCTTTTGTGTGTGATACGTGTGATAAAGCCTTTACACAGAAAACCAACCTGAAAAGCCATCAGCGTATTCACACTGGTGAGAAACGTTATGCATGTGATACTTGTGATAAATGTTTTAATAGGAAAGCGGGACTGAAAATGCACCAGCGTGTGCACACGAAAAGAACACCTGAAAACACACCAAAATATTCACACGAATGATAAACTTTCTGTATGTGATATGATGAAGTCTTTACACCAAAGGCCATCTTAAAACACATCAGCTTATTCACACCGGAGATACATTTATGTAGTTGATGCGTGTGATAAAGACTTTACACAGAAAAACTTATTCACACTGAAGCTGAACCTTATGTGTGCGATAGATATAACAAAGGCCTTCTGCAGAAACACCATCTGAAAGATCATCAGCGTGTTCTCACTGGTAATGAACCTTATGTATATCAAACATGTGGTGAAGGCTTTAAGTTTAAACAGAAGGGCCACCTGTAAAAACATCAGCATTTTCACACTGCAGATTAATCTTATGAATGTGTGCGACATGTTAGATAAAGACTTACATATGTAAAACATGACATGCATATTAATTATAATTAACACAGAAATGCGATCTAAAAAAAACATCAGCATATTCCCACTGGAGATAATTTGTATGAATCTAGTACTGTCATAAACAATTGACAGCCTGAAACGTCATCAACGCACATTATCACCTGGTATTATCATCGATTATAAACATGATAAACGATGTAATGCAAGCTTGAATAATTCATTCTGTATAAACTAATATTTCTGTTAACGATTTATTATAAAACGATGATATCAACCAGGAGAGAGAGTGGGGAACCCACCCTACCAACTCCTACGGCTAATATCAACCAGAGAGCGAGAAGGGAACTCACCCTACCAACTCCTATGGCTAAAATTAGCAATCCATTTATTAAGGAGATTTGAATTATATTTATTTGAAATCATCACTTTCTAAATACAGAACAAAATCATAATGAGTTCATTAAAAAACTGTATGTCTTTATGTAAATATTTTATGGAGGTCGACGTGTTTGAACTATAAATACTGCTTTGAATAATGACGACGCTCAAATATTAGAATTACACATGATGAATTGTCATCATTAATTGCCAAATGAACGTAGAAAGTCAGAAATAAATAAAGTTTTTATTCGGTGAATGGAGTTTATTACAATTTGTCACTTAAAACATGATATTTCACAAGGAGGAAATAAGTATGAACTAAAAGGGAATTGTGACTTTTTAAGTAACAATAATTTTTGGACCCGGTTTTATGCGTTTTTTGTTGACCATTTTTTGAATTTTGTTATTTTTATTTTGACAGATTGATTGGAATTTATGGTTTTTATGGCGGTTTTTTGCAGCCATTTTGAATTGGAATTTTAGATTAGAGACTTCAGAATTCGCACTTCAGATTTCAAATGTCAGTGATCTATTGTACTTTTATATAGATATATATATTTGTTTGTGAATTGGAAACACATTCAGAGGGCCATAAACACATTGACTTGTCTCTCTGTTGGCTGAATGTTGTATCACTGTCTGCGACGCTGGCCTAATATTAAAACAACATTTGATCGACGTTTCGTTTTTGCTAGGATTACAACTGTTATTTTAATTGTGTTATGTAGCCTTTAAAATGTTTCTACTTGCGCAAGTATGCTATTTTGCGCACTTGTCCAAGTACTTGTGCATGTACTCGTGCACTTGTGTACTTGCGCAAGCACTTGCGCACTTGCATACATGTGAAATTGCACAAATACTTGCTCACTTTCGTACTTGCTCACTCTTGCATACTAGTGAACTTGCTCAAGTACTTGCATACTTGCTCACTCACGCACTTGCACTTGCGCACTTGCATATATGTGCACTTGCATACTTGCACAAGTACGTGCGCACTTACGCACTTGCGCATGTACTTGCGCAGTTCCGTACTTAGGCACTTGCGTACTTTCGCACTTGGGTATTAAAACAAGATTGGGTCGACACTTCTTGTTTGATAGAATTACAACTGTTATTTTAATTGTCAAGTGTAGCACTTAAAAGGTTACTACTGTTCATAGATAATTAACACTCAAGGTTGGCTCAATGGTGGGCATTCGTCTGCGAGAATTAGCAAATCTAGCATTGAAAGGGTAAATAGGCCGACCTAACCCGCCCAGTAAACAAAAAACATTTATTTCAAATTTGTACAATGCTGGACCAGCGTCGAAGACGTTGGGCCGACGTTTTACAAATGTTATACAAATGTGCTGTGTTGTATTGTGTCACGAATATTACCAGATCTATAGTATTTTTAGCGATTCAGGCCCAGTGCAGATGCTCGATGTAAACTAGCCTACCACTCTTTTGACTTGAACTGAAGTTCGACTCATAAGGAAGTCAAAACATAACATGAAGCAGAGTAGGTTGTCATCGGGTTCCGTGAGTGTGATGCACAGTCGCATCACCTGCTGACATATGATGCACCACGCTGTACCCTGGGGTACCAAATAGAAATCCGCCATTGTGTTTAATTATTTAATTTATTTTTCAAGGCTGTACCCTGGGTACCAAAAAATGTAAAATAATTTTAAAAGAGGGCAAAAATAGATGTGAAACGTTCTTATTTTGCAAAATATCCTTGTTTTGGGGGCATTTTCGTCACTAGAAGGACTATTGGTAAAACATCTTTCAATGCCGGAACCTGTTGCAACGCAAATTGCCGCCGCATTCACCAGGTGGCGCTGCAAATCATGCGGTACCCCAGGGTACAACGGTACTCCCGGTACAGCGTGTCACATCATATAACACTTGATTGTCTCACACGTGGTGTGAGCGGAATGTCACACAGTTTTATTGTTTTTCAACACACTGGCGCCTCTGATATATTCCTCCGATCGCGGGAACTGCCAATAATTATTTAGTGTTTTTTTCTTGTGCATTAATAAATATTATTTGTATGTAACAATATTACAATATTATATAGGGCCTACTGTAATTATTTGCATTATTGTAAATAGAGTGTATGAGAAGACTCAAAATGTATCAGAATTAGGTTCTTATATATTCAAAGGTCTAAATTACATCCCTCACCATAATTCCACCCCACCCAATGTTGGCGTTATTTCGAGGTAGCACTGTATATGATTTTGATGTGACTTTTATCTCGACAACATTTTGTAACTTTTACAAGGTGACTCTGGCTCCATTCAATATTTTTTGCCGTGGGACATTTACAAGAAGTAATCTGATTTATATAATAACCAACATTAAAATATCTCCAAAAGCAACTGTGTTCATAATATTTACTGAATTAAAAAAAATATTACTAAGACTGTAACTTGTACTTTTATCCCAGTTGGAAAATAATGACGTTGTATCATGATCTCACCACACTAAACTTTGAAATCTACAGAGTATCCTTGAGAGGGACATGGCGCAATGGTTAGAGCGTGGCGCTCTGCCAATGTCGCTGCCTGCCATGCGGTTTCGAATCCCGCTTGGTGCAGAATTTTCAGAGAAATATCATGTTTCTCTCCTCTCAATCTTGGGACATTGTTAAGATGTTGTGTCCTTGGGCAAGGCACTCCACCCTCAAATGCTTCACTTGACTCAGGTGAAAATGAGTACCTGGAAGGACAGAGATGGCAATGTGTATGATAAGTTCAATGCTACGAGACGGCTGCAAGACTGTAAGCTCTCCGTGGAGTTGAAATGGCGCACAAATGAACAGGTACAGTGACCAGGGGGTAAGATGTAAAGTCGGATGATAGGTCTTCAGACTTGATATCAGACTATAAACCTGCACCTTTTTTGTTGACTTACAACTCATTTTTATACAGGTTTCTTGGCTCTGGTAAATTTAAAAATACAGAGAAGTTGTACGGTCGTGGAAATTTAATAATCACGCATGTTATCAGAGAGGGACATGGCGCAATGGTTAGAGCGTAGCGCTCTGCCTATGTCGCTGCCTGTCGTGCGGTTTCGAATCCCGCTTGGTGCAGAATTTTCAGAGAAATAACATGTTTCTCCCCTCTCAATCTTGGGACATTGTTAAGATGTTGTGTCCTTGGGCAAGGCACTTCACCCTCAAATGCTTCACTTGACTCAGGTGAAAATGAGTACCTGGTAGGACAGAGATGGCAATGTGTACGAAAAGTTTAATGCGCCGAAACGGCTGCAGAACTGTATGCTCTCCGGGGAGTTGAAATGGCTCACGAATGAACAGGTCCAGTGACCAGGGGGTAAGATGTAAAGTCGGATGATAGGTCTTCAGACTTGATATCAGACTATAAACCTGCACCTTTTTTGTTGACTTACAACTCATTTTTATACAGGTTTCTTGGCTCTGGTAAATTTAAAAACACAGAGAAGTTGTACGGTCGTGGAAATTTAATAATCACGCATGTTATCCTTTTTTAAAGGACATGCCCTGTAAGATATAACCGTACCATGACAGGGACATAGTGTGTGAAAAGCCTTTGTGTCTGGACTGATACAGTCTGATATTGGTTTGTTTATTTTACGTAGTGAATGCCAATGTCAATTGATGAATTGGCCTAATTGACAATCTATCAGAGTAGGCCAAACAAGCCCATATTGCACCTGTTTTAAAACCAGTAGACTTCCTTTCAATTCTTATCATGATTTGTGTCTTCAGATTAATTGTTAATTCAATATAGGCCTAGTGTAGCCAAATTGGCCTGTGGAATTGTGCAATGTCAGCAGGCGTGGTCGCCGGTCCACAAACACTTCTGATCAGTGGCTTATAGGCTATAGCCTACTTCTATCAGAGCGATTAACAAGTCTGAAGGCCCGAGCAGCCTAAATCCAGGGCTAGCTATCCCAAACGTACGAGTAAACAACAAAGGACGCAAATAAGACTACCGGTAGAGTAGCCTACGACTTAAACATGTTAAAAGGTAGATGTGCCTGAGTTTTTTTGTTTCTTTTTTCTATAGAGCTAAAATCATGTCTACATTGAGAGAAAATATAAAAGAGAGTTTTTATCGTAGGTCTACTCCTCCGTTGTTTATTTTTCACATATTATTGCCCATAGGATGATAGGGGGAGACCGGGGCTAAATTAAACATTTTTTGATGGTTTTGAATTTACGACTCTTAGTAAGAAAGGCAAGCCTTTTTTTAATTTAATGATAGACACTTGAACTTGTGTTCTAAAAGGTGCATTATGTTCCTGACTATAGTCTAGTCGGATTCACATTAACCGTGGTGAATGAATTTCGCCGTTTCTCAGTCAATTCTTATACAATTTTTATGAAGTTTTACACGTGTACACTATTTTCTGTTTATGTCGTGACTACCCTGAAAGTTTAGTTCCGCGAAGTTTTGACAACTATTTTAGAAGTTAGACCATTTGACATGTAGTAAATAAATAAAAATGTTGCCCTCTATAAACCCATCAGCTTCGTCTCAGAATTCTATTATATGTCAAGTGGTCTAACGTCTACAATACATATCAAATTTCGCGAAATTCAATACTCCTGGTTTATGAATTTAATGTAAATCTGACTATATGTGAAATAATAATAATGAGACAATAAAATTAATAACAAAATTATGATACATTTTGTATAGTCTAGCTCGCGTCTCAATTGCGAAAATTAAAAACAAAAGACGCCAAAAATGGCAGATGAAATGTATCATTGTTTTTCTGTTATTTATAACAGTCAAAATAATTTGTTTTTGTTACCACATGATCACCAGAGCATACTAATCATGGTTATCTAAATAAATGGAAAAAAATATTCCAAATAGTTTTTAGTGTACTTTTTATTACACTTTATATAGTGAATTTGAAAGAAATGTTGCTATATTTAGTCAATTAAAATGCATAGTAGTATCTAATTTAAAATATTATAACTACATGTCTAGATGCAGTTAAACACTCAGTTGATACAAATGATAGGATAAGTTACTAAACTATTGATTTTCAGTAAAACAGGCCCAATTAAAGCACAATCAGGCTATATATGACATATATTGAAAGTAAAATAATACCGTTTTTTATATGAAAAAATGTCAATCAAATGATACAGCTATAATAATTTTTTTAGGATATCATAGATATCCTGTTGCACATTACATTTAAATATCTCAAATTAAAGGATTTAGCAAATAAGTTAGCTGAGACCTGGACTACCAAAATACACTGATGTGAAGCGGCTACTTGAAAATATAAAAGAATAGTATATTTCTTATTGAATTTTCAGTGGTACATTGTCTTTAATTTCCACATAAAATATCTCAACAGGTGACTTTACTTTTATTATTTTTAAAATATTATATTTGAATACCCCCACCATATCTAATTATTCTTTTTTTCTAATCTTCATTCATAAGTAAATTGCTGTTGCAAATCCAACCGCAATGTCAAAGTGAATAAACAAACAAGATTGTATTGAATTATAAACACAAATGTAATCGAATGAAGACAGAGGAGGGTTAAATGCCATATCTGATGAAATGTTATATAACAGTTTTTATTTGAATTGAATTTTATATTGTGTAGTTTAAATTTAATTATAATCATGATAATAACAATGTTATGAATTAAAATGTACTTGAGCTGTTTCCTTTGTTTTTTACAATGGATACAACGTGGCTGTTTCAAGATATAGCAATTATTCTACAATTCAGCAAAATTACTGTTTTTCTGAATATGATTGAATAAGCATGATAAGGGAGAACGGATGAGTGGGTTATGTGGATAGGACCCATCGAGCACCAGACATTAACCCAATGCTGTTTAATGTCTGCAACTCCAGCCGAACATTGAAGCACCAGAAGTAGAGAAGTAGACTCAGGACAAGTGAATGAGGTGAAGAAAATAAGTGAAGTGGAGAACACGAGAGTGTAAGGTGGAGAATATAAGAGAGTAAGGTAGAGATTAGTGACTTGAGTTGGATATATGGGATAGATGAGAGAGTGATATGGTGAGGATTATTGAGTGAGGTGGAGAGGAAGACACAGAGTGAGTGAGGTGGAGAGGATGGGCGAGTGAGTTGTAGAAAATGAGAGGGCAATGTGGATGAGTGAGTGTGAGATGTGGGAAGAACTAAGAGAAGCGTGGAGAAGATTTACAAAAAAAATAAAATTTCTCACATAACATTGATCTAAAAGCGAACACAACTGATAAAAAGTCACAATATTTTGTGATTTATCTTTATTTTAATATATTTTTTTTTTTCAATGTTCACAAGTTCCCACTATATTTTAAATATTGCGCCATATCTCATACGATTCTATGGAGCAAGATGTAAAGAATGTATGGACACGTTAGCTCTGGGTTTAAATGTGAATTGCCTGACATTTTGTTGACTGTTTCAAATAAAATCACAATCTGAGGTTTGTTGTGACATCAATCGATAATTATATGGCACTAAATAAAATTCCTGCTGGATGGCTAGAACATTTACCATAAAACAAAATGTATAATTTCAGGGGAGGATGCATCATGAAAATTGTCGACTTGAATAAATTCGAAATGGCTGCCTGTTGGCCATGATTTACTTGAGTTACTACATATACCCGGTAGTTCGTAAGATATCCTTGATGGCTAGATCATTAATACAAAACAAAATGTGAGGTTTCTGGAGAGGGTGCATCCTGACAAAAATTAAACTTAATGCAATTTCAAATGGCTGACTATCGGCCATTATTTATTTCACAAAAAAGCCGTGCTGGATAGCTATACAATTACTATAAAAAGTGTGAGTGTTCAGGGGAGTATGTACCCTGAAAATGTTCGACTTGACAAAAATTTAAATGGCCGCATATCGACCATGATTTACTTTCATATGGTTATCTGTGCTAGATGACTAGACAATTACTATAAAACAAAATGTTATGTCTCAGAGGAGGATGCACCCTGGACAAATTAAACTTAATCAAATTTAAAATGGCCGACTATTGACCATTAATAATTCAATAAGCCACGTATCTGGTAAGCCGTGCCAGATGGCTGGACCACTACTACAAAACAAAATTTAAGTTTTCAAGGAAGGATGAATCGAGAAAAAATTGATGACTTTATCAAATTTAAAATGCCCCCTGTCGACCATTATTTTCTTTCATATGCCGATAATTTGTAAACTGTGCTGGATGGCTAGACCATTACGTCAAGGAGAAAGAACGAAATTCGATAGATTCGTAGTTTCGAATGTGCTCGGAGTATATTCGGATCTACGAATCTATTGTAATTGAGTTCTTTCTTCAATTTAAAATAGACAGAATAGGTGCAGATTTTCCAATATTTTATATAGAAAACCTCAATTTCATTGTCTGTATGGCTAAACCATGAGATATTAGACATGCAGTTTCATGGTTAAACCCGTATATTTTGCCCGACCTGATCAATACTAACTAACAGTAGATTCGTAGATCCGAATCTACTGTTTTAACAATAGACTGACGTCACGGGTGTATTTTATTATGAAATAAAATGTGCGTTTTCAGGAGATATATCGATCACATAAATGCCATATTTCATTTTTTCTCGATGAAGACAAAAGTAACATAACTGTAGCATTTTAGATACATTAGTCATGTGAAATAATGAATATCTATTTTTAAATCAGCGCCAATATGTTGTACATTTATGAATTTATGGTAAATTCCCTGCTTTAACCATCTCTGTCTTCTTGAGCGGCGTCATGTTCGATAAATTTAATAATTCTGAGCTTCAATACTATTAGTGTTGTTTGTTCTCTCCATAATCCAATAGAGACTATTATTCCTTTACTGACCCAGGAAAGCTATCAATCAGTAAAACAAATATAACTTTATGGCGCCCTTTGTTGCAGCAAACGTCTATTTTATTCCACATAATTCCTCACACCTTGTCCAAAAGGGCACAGCATCTTATTGTCTAATATACCTTAAAGTAATATGGTTGGTGGTCATGGAATTGATTAATTTTAATCTATTATATAGTCTTGTTTTCATGATGTATTGGACATGTTTAACATCCCCCTGAAAAAAATGGAGGCCATTTTGAGAAAAAAAATATATGTCGCAACATATGAAGACTGACAGCTTTATATATCTTTGTTATCTCTTAAACATGTTAAATGGTCAAAATGTGGGAGCCAAAAATGTAAAAAAAAAACATTTAACACGCACTGATGGTGAAAAGCCGTATCACTGTGATACTCAAAAGGAATTTTCACGAAAGAGTAGCCTGAAAACTCATAATTTTATTCAGACTGGAAATAAACCTCATGTGTGTGATGTATGTGAAAAAGTATTCAGAAAGAAGCAACTTCTGAAAGAACAGCAGCGTGTTCACACTGGTGAGAAACCCTATGTGTGTGATACTTGTGATAAAAAGGCCACCTGAATAGACATCAACGTGTTCACACTAGAGATAAACATTATGGGCCGTATGCCCAAATCTAGTTTAGCTAACATGAAATTTAGGCTTGACAAGGTGTTAACTAAAACATTGTGTTGTAAAAAATAACTCGTATCACAAAAGCAAGGTTGTCAACGTGTTAACAAACTATAAGGTCAAATCCTAAACCAATATTTCAGCACCATTTAGCCCACAATTGCCATAAACTTTGGGGAATTTGCCTCGCTGTAATCAGCATTAATATACATTAGGTAGAATATTGATTATTGAAATTTGACCTATAATAAAACATAAAGACTAATCCTATAGTTAGGCCCCCTATCCATAAATTCAAATATTCATCCATGAACTATAATATGAAGTAGGTTAATTTAAACTATTCTCTGAACAGGAAGTAGGCCTACACTATAATCTACACTATAATCTAGGCCAAATAACAATAGATATGTCACAAATTTTAATATGTCAGGTAGTCTAGATCTAATAGTTATTATTTTGCAAATACAAAAATTGTTTCTCACCTTGAGGGATTTTTTTAAGATTTAAAATATCTTCCTTAATATTTGAGATAGCGACTTAATTTTTTTAATCCAAACCACCTATATGTTTTTGGTATTAAGAAATACAATAAAACACACTAAAACTTTACATCATTATCATTCAAAATTAAAAATGGCCGCCATTAAATCATTAAAGTTTTCATATCTTCCCCAATATTTGAGATAGATCTATAGGCTATAGGCCTACTTTTTTTACCAAAGCACATGTTTCGGTATCAAGGAATATAAACACATGAGAACATTCTTGAAATCATTAGGTCTACCATGCAAAATTAAAAATGGCTGCCATGAAATCTTCATCAATAAACAATCAACTTTTTAGACAGGATTTTTTTTAAGAAAGCGAAATAAATATTTTGCTTGAGGCAGAGTGTGAAATAAATAAATTAGACCTAATGTTGGCCTAATGTTGGCCCACTGTCTTCGACGCTGGCCCAACATTAAACCAACATTTTTTTATTTTTTAGACGGGAAGTGAAATATGCCTATATAATTTGTCGAGTTCAAAAACTCCGGCCCCCCCCCCCCCTGAATGATGCCCTAATTGATTTGGCCGTGGGCTCTATGGACAGTGTCCATTTCATATTAAACTGTATCGTCATACCTTAAAGTAATGAACTGTATCGTCAGATAATGGAATTGATTAAATTTACCCTACTATATAGTTTAGTTTTCATGATATCTTGGACATGTTTAGCATATCCCTGAAATACATGGATACCATTTTGGATGAAAAACGATAAAGCTATGCAATAATATTTCATTATAATATAATTCGTGTGTATAAAACATGGGTGTAGACCCAAAAAATATCATCAATTATTTCTTATGGCAACCTGATTATTTTAGCTTAAACATCCAAATGTCCAACCCCCCTGTTTGGTGGACTGATCTTTATCTTGTGTAGCCTATAATAATACTTTTTCATTGTAGAATATACAAAATTCCTGTAAATAGCTGTGACTGTGGCGTGTAGACGAAACCAGATCTCTTGAATCCGATCACATGGGACAAGCTGTCAGTAGGTTTTTTTATGACATCGTAATTTTTTTTATATCCAGACTGTGATGAATATATTGTAAGATTGTACGAAGGCATGCTCTACAATGCCTGGATACATAGAACCATTGCACTCTTGTCTAATGGCAGCGAAGTATGATTTTATGTCACAACATATGAAGAATGACAGCTTTATATATCTTTGTTATCTCTCAAATGGTCAAAATATGGGAGACAAAAATGTAAAAAAAGAACATTTAACTTGACTGATGGTGAAAAGCCGTATCACTGTGATACTAAAAAAGAATTTTCACGAAAGAGTAACCTGAAAACTCATAATTTTATTCACACTGGAGATAAACCTTATGTGTGTGATGTATGTGAAAAAGGATTCAGAAAGAAGCAGCATCTGAAAGAACATCAGCGCGTTCACACTGGTGAGAAACCTTATGTGTGTGATACTTGTGATAAAGGCTTTAAATCGCAAGGCCACCTGAATAGACATCAGCGTATTCACACTAGAGATAAACCCTATGTGTGTGATAGTTGTGATAAAAAGTTTAAGCAGAAATACGAACTTAAAAGCCATCGGCATGTTCATGGCGATAAACCTTATGTGTGTGATATATGTGAAAAAAGATTCAGTAAGAAGGAACATCTGAGAGAACATCAGCGTGTTCACACTAGTGAGAAACCGTACGTGTGTGATACTTGTGATAAAGGCTTAAAATCGAAAGGCAACCTGATTAGACATCAACGTGTTCACACTAGAGATAAACATTATGGGCCGTATGCCTGAAGCTAGTTTAGCTAACTTGAAGTTTAGGCTTGACAAGGTGTTAACTAAAACATTGTGTTGTAAAAAATAACTCGTATGCCAAAAGCAAGGTTATCAACATGTTAACAAACCATAAGGTCAAATCCTAAACCAATATTTTAGCACCATTTAGCCCACAATTGCAATACACTTTGGGGAATGTGACGAAGTCCACACTGTCAGCTGACCCAGTGCTGTCTCACGACTGGTACAGCATCGATGACGCTGGCCTCACATTAACACAACGTTGGACCAACGTCCCATGTCAGTTGGTCTGCACTATCCTGCTGATATTGTCAGCTGCAGGGTTGGGGCCAAGTACTGTACTGAAGTGCATTTTTTGAGTACTTGCTTGTACTTGAGCTTCAAAAATGTACTTTTACCCAAGTACGTTACGAAGTACTCGGTACTTGAAAACAAGTACATTGCAAGTACATTCCGCTTAGTTGAAAAAGAATATATATTTAATTTGGGCGAAGGCCCAAGTTATTCCTCTAACTCAGAAGACTGTCTACTTATTATTATTTTTCCTCGTATGTTATGCCGGCCTATTTCTCCTACAGTTTTGCAGTTATCGCCAGGAAACTTCACAGGAATGTTGGGTTGCTATGACTCCGCAGGGAGTTGCCCAGCATTGAACCAACACTGGGTGTTTGATATGGACAGTATAAATCTTTTAAAAGTTACATTTCACAATTAATATAATAGTTATAATAGTTGCAAGTAGATGCCTGATAACTGACCAATGAGTTATACATGTTCCGAAAAATTGCCATATAGACCAGACGTGGCTGGGGGTAAAATGTCACCCGGAAGGGGGATTCAGAACACTATTATTTTCACATATAGCTGGACCACTCAAGGGCCAGAATCAACCTGTTGATCAGGTAACTGCCGCTGCTTTACTGAAATATGGCAAAAAATGTAATTAACCTATGTGCGATTTTCAGCCGATTTTGAGAAATCGAATGTATTACACATTTTCGCCCACTAAGTAGTCAAATTTTGAGCTATATCAATATATTTAATATCAATTGAAAGCTACTGACACAGGCTTTCACATTTATGTATTAGTCTAAGTTTGTATTTTAACCCTTAATTTTACCTTTTTTTTTAAGTTGTTCAGTAAATAGTCGAAATACGTTTCTCTCAGCTGATTTTTGTTTGGTATAAATGTTTAGTTTTGATTCTAACATGTTCTAGAACTATTGTTGACTTAAAATAAACCCATTTGGAATAAAAATAATGAGTTATGTGAACATATTACACACCATACTGTTTTGGTTGGATGTAATATTTTGGCACTTCTTCCAGCTCGGGAAAATTGACAGTGCTTCACATTTGCTGGCCAATCAAAGTTTTTCTCGGATTTTTGGAAAAAAAAATTCAACTTAACTTTTTTTAACAGTGAATGTGTCGTGTCCAGCTATCAGTGAGGTTTAGTGAAGGTGTCATGTCCAGCTATCAGTGAGGTTTGGTGAAGGCGTCATGTCCGGCTATCAGTGGGGTTTAGTGAAGGTGTCATATCCAGCTATCAGTGAGGTTTGGTGAAGGCGTCATATCCGGCTATCAGTGAGGTTTAGTGAAGGTGTCATATCCAGCTATCAGTGAGGTTTGGTGAAGGTGTCATGACCAGCTATCAGTGAGGTTTAGGTTATAACACTTCGAGGTTCAGCCATGTAATGTTACACTAGTATTAAATTCAACTTCTAAAGCTATATTATGTTGAATTTTCTTAATGTAAAAAATGTGCCTTAAAACAATAATATGAGATGTCAGTTAACGTGGTTAGGCCATGTGTATGGGGTGTTCCGCTCATAGATGCATATTCCAGCTGTTTATGAGAAAATGTAGCTGTATATCCATTTTTAGTTAGTTTTGATCATCGCTGTCATCACCACTGACAGATAAGCTGTATAATTGTGCTCAAAAATATTTAATTTAAAAATAAAAGTATATACTTAATTATATACTTAATTAATGAATAAATGTGATAACTAAGTCTGAATGAGATTTGATGAGGAGGCTTTGCTTGGGGTGGGGGGCGGTGGGTAATTCGCGAAGGACAAATTTGATTGATGCTTGTATAATTGTCATATCAACGCAAATCACTACAAAATATGCGAATTTAAAGGAAAAGTGCTGGCAAAGTATTTCAACATATGTAATAATTATTCTTGAGTGACCGAAAATTCAATTCGCGTGCTTTAGTCGTGGACTAGGGTGATTACAGAGACTATATTGAAGGGAGGGTATTGAAATCACTGGCAACGATTTGCATATCATTATCTTTACAATGCTGAACCGTATCATCTCGCAACAAGAAATGCTTTCCATTAGCAGCGCTACGGGTGCCAGTGGTATCATTATGGTGTGTGTGAGGAAACATCAGGAGTGGAAAATTAGTAGCATGCTTACTATTTCATTTGTTGGTGATCAGGTGCCGCCCCGTTGGATAGATGCTGGGCCAGCACCGTAGACAGTCTACCAGTAAACGAACCACTAATTAGTGGTGCGATCACTAGTGGACCGGCGTTTCATACGCTAGGCCTATTCCCGCATTAAACCAGCATTAGTTGATTAGTTGAGGCTCATAATTATACACAATTTTATTATCCCAAGTGTGGTGGACCTTGAAACAATTTGAGCCAAATAAGCAAGTGGAGTCCCAGATTAATATACAGTACAGTCTCCCACTAAGAAAGTAGTGATTTTGACAAAATGAAATAGTCGTCTTCTGAACTTGGTGATAAATTTCAGCATTCTATTTTTGTATCTCATGTTAAAGAGTTGTATCTGTTTCCGGTATGTATGTTATCAAGTCAATTTTTACTGAAGTTGATGACATGGATCTGGGTATAGATGATAACCATGATAAATTAATCACTCATTATCTGGCTACATAATAAAACTGTTCAGAACCGCAGCTGGGTTCTTGTTACTCGATAAAGACAAAAATATCATAACTGGAGCTTCTTAGCTGCATTGCAAAATCATGAAATGTGTTTTTATATCAGCGTATATGAGTATGTTGTACATTTATGTATTGGTGGTTAATTCCCTGTTTTAGCCATCTCGGTCTTCTTGAATGGCGACGTGTTTATTATCGTTCTGAAATACATATTTGTGATGATTAAATTTGAGCTTCAATTTTTTACTCTCTATAATCCAATATTGAGACTGTTTTTAATTTACTGACGCAGAAAATGTGTCAATCATTAAAACAATAAATCTTATTTTTCAGTTAATGTATTAAAGTAATAAAATCTATCATCAGATATATATGTTGGTGGTCATGGAATTGGTTTTATTTACCCCATTATATAATTATACGTCTTATATATAGCTTAGTTTTCATGATATATTGAACCTAAGGAAAACATGCAAAATGAAGCAATGACATTATATTTTACCCAAAGATAAACTCTCTGAGTATCATAGTATCATTATTTATTATTATTTCTTATGGACACTTTTATGATTTTACTAATACATATGGTGGTCATTTTGATAAAAAAAAAGTACAAAATATTGACCCAACAGCATTATCATGATTATGCTTCCTTCTAATGGATTTTTTAGGCATGACCAATTTGAGGCCATTTTGAACCGATGGGTCGCATGTAACACTGTGCGAAATTTTATCTTATGCATCAAAATATCTACCCCTAATATTTGGTGGACTGATATTTATCTTGTGTAGCCTATAACATTTTTTTATTTTCAGATTATAAAAGAATCCTGATAGCTGTGACTGTGACATCTAGAAGAAACCAGCTCTCTTGAATCCGATTGCAAGAAATTGTCGTGTGGGACAAGCTGTCACTTAGTTGTTTTTTTATAATATTGTGAACTTATTTATGTCCAGAGTGTGATGCATTTATTGTCAGATTGTGCGATGGCATCTTCTAGAATGACTGGATACATAAAACCCTTCTACTCTTGTCTAATGGCAGCGAAATATGATTTTATGTCAGAGCATATCAAGACTGGCAGTTTTATATATCTTATTCTTCCAAATGGTCCAAGTGTGGAAGCCAAGCATGTAAAAAGAGAACATTTAATGTGCACTGTTGGTCATAAGCTCTATCACAGTCATTCTCAAAAAACTCATAATTTCATTCACACTGGAGATAAAACTTACGTGTGTGATACGTGTGAAAAAGGATTCAGGTTAAAGCACCATCTGAAACAACATCAGCGTATTCACACTGGAGACAAACCTTATGAGTGTAAAACATGTCACAAACGATTCACAGACTCATCAATTCTGACAAGCCATATAACAATTCACACTGGAGATAAACTGTACGTGTGTGATATGTGTGATAAAAGATTTACACAGAAGAACATCCTGAAAAGACATCAGCGTGTTCACACTGGAGATAAACCTTATGTATGTAATACTTGTGATAAAGGCTTTAAAACGAAAGATAACCTGAAAATACACCAGCGTGTTCACACTGGTGAGAAACATTTTGTGTGTGATAGGTGTGATAAAGGATTTGCACAGAAAAGCGACCTGAAAAGCCATCAGCGTATTCACACTGGAGAGAAACCTTATGAGTGTAAAACATGTCACAAACGATTCACACATCCATCTACTCTGAGAAACCATATAACAATTCATACAGAAGATAAAACGTATGTGTGTGATAGGTGTGATAAAGGATTTACACAGAAGAGAAACCTACAATCCCATCAACGTGTTCACACTGGTGAGAAACCTTATGTATGTGATACTTGTAATAAAGGCTTTAAAACGAAAGACAGACTGAAAAGACACCAGCGTGTTTACACCAAAAGAACACCTGAAATAGTCCCGACTTCGGGCTTCCTTGTGTCGCGATATTGCCTCGATGTGCAAAAAGCGACATAAAGTAATATTCACTCACTCACCTGAAAACACACCATAATATTCACACGAAGGAAAAACATTATGTATGTGATACATATGATGAAGTCTTTACACAGAAAGGCCATCTTAAAACACATCAGCTTATTCACACTGGAGATACCTTTATGTATGTGATACTTGTGATAAAGACTTTACACAGAAAGATTTATTCACACTGGAGATGAACCTTAAAGGTATAGAAATTCAGAATGCTTCTGTTTTAATTGTACCCCAGTTGCCTCTACTTCTGTAATCAGCGACGTGCTTTCTGGGTACAGATTTGTCCCGTTGTCCGTACACAGTGGACCACTCTTTTAATTGGGTGATTGATGTAACAAAAGCCTTCTACAGAAACACCGTCTGAAAGAACATCAGCGTGTTCACACTGGTGATATATCTTATGTATGTGGAACTCATAGTAAAGGCTTTAAACAGAAGGACCACCTGTAAAAACATCAGCATATATTCACACTGCAGATTAATCTTAGGAAGGTGTGCGGCATGCGTGATAAAGACTTACATATGTAAAACATGACATGCATATAATAATTATAATTCATACAGAAGGCGATCTTGAAAGAAAACCAACAGCATATTCCCACTTGAGATAATTTGCATGAATGTAGGACTGTCATAAACAACATACAACCTGAAACGTCATGAGGTCATTAACGCACAACATTAAAAAGTTACAAATTCATTGACGCACAGCCTAAACGTCAAAAGGTTATTGGTTAGGCCTATAAACATGATAAACTATGTAATGTGATCTTGAAAAATTCATTCTGTAGAAATTATTATTTCTGTTAACGATTTTTTGTTAAACGTCATTGAGATTCCCAGGAGAGAGAGTGGAGAATTCGCCCTACCAGCTCGCACGGCTGATATTAACTAGGAGAGCGAGTGGGGAGCTCACCCTACCAACTCCTAGGACTAATATCAACCAGGAGAGCGAGTGGACAACTCGTCCTACCAACTCCTAGGACTAATATCAACCAGGAGAGCGAGTGGACAACTCGCCCTACCAACTCCTACGGCTAATATCAGCGAGAGGGGAACTCACCCCTCCAACTCTTAACGCCTTACCATCGCCATTTTACGCATCTGCGGCGCCTATTTACGCCTGTCCATTGCCCTCCAATGCTTTTGCCACCCTCCGGCTGATATCAACCAGGAGAGCGAGTGGGAATTTACCCTACCAACTCCTATGGACTAATATCAACCGTCCATTTATTGAGGAGATTATAGTTATATTTATTTAAAATTATTACTTGAAAAAAAACAGAACAAAAATCATAATAAGTTTATTATTTATTTAGTATGTCTACTTGAGATGTAGATGCAAATGCATCCAATTCCCCTTCTATAGCGATATATTATGGAGATCGACGTGTTTGAAATGTATACTGTTTTGAAGAATGAAGACGCTCAATTATCAGAATTACACATTATAAAAAAGTTTTGATTCAGTGAATGGAGTTTATTACTAGTTGTCACTAAATACATGATATTTCACTAGAAGGAAATAAATATGAATTATTTACATGGACTGGTGCAGTACAGTTTGATAATGCAGGTGGTTTTCATCAGAGCCGGGGGTAGGGCAAGCAGCTGGTTGCCCCTTCACCACTATTTTGCCTGAAGCATGCGCGCATCCAGGGCAAGAGGTCAGCAGGCGCGCCCTGTCCCTATTTTCGGTAAATACTTTTGAAAGACCCCTAAATTTAACAAAATACATGCGCTGCCCCTTTCAAATCTTCGCTTAATAATATATCCTTTCCACTGCTGGGTATATATACCACAGCTCTACCACAGCGTATCCAAACGTATACAAATATCAGCCCTCTCACAAACACTATGATATACCGCCCAAACACCACAGCGTACTAATCCGTATCCAAAAAGTGGACTTCTCTCACGCATACCATAAAAATCCGTTATTTATCCCCAAATCTCTCTTATTCATGTATAGACCAGCTGCCGCTATTACGTTGTTTTGCGCTACGGCAGACGTGCGAGGTGAGATATAACTAGTTGGTACGTTATGGGTTCCCATCTACATAGCGTCTAGGGTTACTCTACATAATGCATCTGCAGCGCCTGTGACGTTGGCCCACCATTTAAAAGGTATTTTTACCAACATATTCCGTCTGATGGGAATGTAGTATGGTGTATGGCACCCAGTGTAGTCTTTTGTCGTGAATCTAATGTATACGATTAAGATAATAAGCAAGGAGTTTAAATAATTTAAACCTAATTTTTTTGGCCAATTTAGGGGACTTTTTAAAGAATTTGGCACAAAAAGGGGTGGTCGTGCACCCCCCCCCCCGTCCCCTCTGGATCCGCGTCCTAGTAAAAAACAAAAGGGTGTCTGTGTCCTCTGGGGAAAAGGAAGGATTTCGCATCAACGTTACATAGGCTTTGTTTAATATATAATATTCTAGGTGAGTTTATTTCTTGTAGAATGTTTAAAGTTAAATATCCTCAGGAAAATATATCACTGCACATTATTATCGTTATTCATTCAAAGTTCGAAGTTTAAGGAGCATCATAGTAGATTACAATTGACAACAATACCGACAGACTTACCAGAACGAAATGATTAACTGTTTTTTACTACCTCATTTTAAAAGTATGAGTTGTTTACCACATTGGGAAATTTAGTTGTTCTAATAAAGAAAACGGAATAAAGGCAAAAATACTTACAGCCTAACAGGTCTTCTGATCGGCCGAAAAAAATTCCAACATCGTGATTAACTTAGAATGTACTAAAATAACAGAAATGTCAACATGTCACAGCCTGTAAATACACACGGAGATGACAACATGCCCAGCAAACACGTTACTACTAGATTATTATTGGTCCAGCGTCAGCGACGCTGACCCAACATTAAACCAACATTGGGACAATGTATCGTGTGTGCTGTGAATTGTTGGCATATGTCAACGCCGTAGCGTGTTGGGCTGTGGTGCTGTGTTACTCTGGATACACATAAAGCGCTACAGGGCATCTGAGGCATAGCCTTATTGACTTAACTGCTAGAAATGCCACAACGTATTAAATCGTAACCAGACGAAATGCCGTAGAACAGCTATAATGTAATGTTCTGTTATTGACCCCTCCCCCCTGTTCATTATCAAGATAATTTGTGTAGAATTAATTACAAAATAAATGTTATGAAAACCAAAATGTCTTCACAAGACATCAAACTAAAGGTTGCAGGTGTAAAATCGAGTATATTTATTATCTATGTCATAACATTTAAAGCATGTATAAGTGACGAAATAGCTTATATCACATTATCTTATAACTATCCATTTATAATTGCTAATTAGTAAACATCATGATAGGCTAGAAGCATGCCGCCAAGTTTACTGGTAGGAAATGGGGAAATACTCTCTGTATATCAAAGCTTACAAGTGTGAGTTATTTACCACCTTAGAAAAAATAGTTTTAATATTGAAGAAAATGGAATGAGGATGAAAACTACTGACAGGTCTGCGACATACGATGGTGTTTGTGAGAAGGCCGTTTTTTTCTCTACGATCTGGTACGCTGTGGCATGCCTACACTGTATGGTACTGTTTCTGAGAGGGCCGCAAAAAAAAAGAAGTTGTATTATGATCTCACTACACTAAACATTGAAATCCACAGAGAAAGTCCTTATAGACATAGGACTCACTGTTATACAGGTTTCCCGGCTCTGGTAAATTTAAAAATACAGATAAGTTGCAGAAATGTAATAATCACGCATGTCATCTTTTTTTAGCTTGTGAACTTTTTCCACACGATTTTAGTTTCACTTTCACACAAGGGCTGTCGTTACCATGTCGTTAACTTTCGGTTAACATCTGTTCTGCTTGTGTAAAGTCAAAAGGTATTATCTGCTCACTGATAAACTAGACATTTACTGCTTTTTAACTGGCTCTGCCTGAATAGCGCTCCCAAAAGACCGTATTTGCTCACTTGTAAATCAAGTATATACTTTCTTTTCGCTAATTTCACTGCCTCATTCTTGTTTGCAACAGCATTTTCAATAGGCAGTATCTGCAAACTTGTGAAATAAGCAGATACTTGGTTTTGCTGTGAGCAGAAGCGTTCTATATCATGCTGGTTCTAGGCAGTCAACATGATGCACTGACCGAATGTTGGTTAAATGTTGTGCCATCATTTTTGCCATTGTTCCAACATTGAACCAACATTGGGTCAGTGTATCAAGTTGCCTGTGACTCTGGGCAAAAACGAGACGTTTAGCCAATGCTGAGCCAGGGTTGTAGATGATGGGCCAGCATTACTCTAACATTGGGTGAACATTTATCATGTTACGACCGATCTACTGGTAGGCCAATGCTGGCCCAGTGTTGTAAACAGTGGGCCACCATTAGGCTAACAGTATGTCCACGTATCGTGTTTGCAGTGTGGCTGTGACAGCAAAGAGGCTGGTACTCGCCCCCAGTCTGTGGTGGAGGTGTGACCCCCCCCCCCGTCTCTCCCACCACTGACCTCTAGAGTTATGCAATATAGAAGTTAAGTCTTGGCTAAGATTTTTATCTTCAAAAATATCAAATTTTGTATTATTAAAAGTAGATTGTAGATTGCCATAACTTTATTTTGAATTGAATTTACAAATAGTAATATTAATAATAAATAATGTTCCTTTGATGCTGGGCAAACGATGTAGAGGGCGGCACAACAATATACTAATATCTAGTTATCAGTGTTTTAATGCTGGTCCACCGTCTGCAATGCTGGCCCAGCATTAAGTCGATGTATGTTCTGTAGAAAACATAGCGTAGCATATCGTAACAGTGTGATATACTGTAGATCTGGGAATTTTTGCGTGTTTGAATTTTCGCGAATTTCTGATTCTGGAACTTTTCACGAAGCTTAGAATTGTCTAATTATTATTTGTCTTTAGTAGCGCTATTATAATAATAATTTTCACGAGATTCTTGAATTCGCAAATTTGTCCTCCTCCCTAAATTTGTGGAAATTAAAACCTCACGAATATTACCAGATCTACAGTATTATGGTTTTGTGCATCGCGTTGCCTACTACAATAAGGAAATACCGCTGGAGTACAATCACATGGGGCTAAACTTATGAAATTCGAAACCATTGAGTGTTGATCCACTGTTCGACATATCGTGTTTTCTGGGATGCACCTAAAAGTATGGATGCTTTAGAAGTGGATATAGGTATATCAAAATTATGTTTCAAAGTAATGATATGTAGGCCTACTATTATTATTTTACTTTCTAAAGTAAAATACAAGATATATGCCAGCAAAGTGGTTTGTCATAGCCCCTTCCTAAAGGTTGAAGCTTGCTTGGGAAGTCGGAGAGCACGGGTTCGAATCCTACAGTGGCCTTCAAGTTTCAAAGAAATAAAAATGTTTCTTCCCTGCTCGCTCGTAATGAATTGATATTGTGGGGAGACTCCGTGACTGAGAGGTAGCGTGCGCAACCTCCGATCACCAAATGATAAGGCTGATATACATAAGTGAGTTTTAACAGCACCTATGAAAGGTAAACAAAAAGTATATATAACTAAGCTAATAGAGTACATCATCAATGTATATGTATTGATCATATAAATCACTGTAATTCAATGATTGAACCGTTTTGCTAATATATACAGGCAAGAATATATAAGACATCTTGTAATCAGTCATCAGGTAATGTGTTTGCATAGCTAGAGTCCATTGCTACAGCTAAGCTAACACCTGAAATTCCTGGCTAATTATGGCCTATCAAAGGCCTATAATAAATAATAATTGCACCTCTACTTTTATCATGCCAACATTTTAGTCCTGTAAAAGTATTCTTTCTCAAGCATTTTTCGTTAAGTGCAGTGCTTCAGAACGTATGTAAAATCAGCAAAATGTATTATGGGAACCAAACATATAATATAAACGCCAATGATCGAAATAAAGGATATAAATATTTTCATGATAATGCATTTTAGAGTACAGATATACATTCTCTGACACATTTTTAGCTGATTTTTTGCAATTCTGTTCACAAGCGTCAAGGTCCCTGGGCCTCTTGTTTAATGATACAAAACAACACCCCAGATAGCACAACTACGTGGGCCAAACGTTGGGCCAACGAATGCAACTACGTTGGCACAACATATACATACGTTGTTGGCCCATATACATATACATACGTCGTTGGTCATTTTTACCGTTGGCCCAACGTAGAGGGCCAACGTAGTACCAGCGTAATGCCAACATAGAGCTAACATAA
Organism: Flabesymbios commensalis; assembly: GCA_964017125.1. NCBI lineage: Eukaryota > Metazoa > Annelida > Polychaeta > Terebellida > Flabelligeridae > Flabesymbios > Flabesymbios commensalis. The sequence goes on from OZ024916.1 coordinate 72,186,598, forward strand.
TGCCGACATGGTCCCAACATAGTGCCAACATTTCGCCAGCACCAAATAAATTATATTATGATCTTGTTTGGAGCAGAAAAAAGCAAAAAAATAAATTTAAAACATATATTTATTAATACATTTTTTATTATTATTTAAAAACATTATTTTCAATTAAAAAGAAGATTTTTTTTGAAGCAGTGGATTTTTGAAAATGCACATTCATATATGTTCATTCAAATACAAAATAATCACATCATGCAATGGCAATTATAAGACAATGTTATCAAAATAATTAACAATGATATTTACAACACCTTACAGCTTAGTACTCGGTATGACTGGGCCGCCTAGCTCATTTACTGCGCAAGGCCCAGTCACACTGACCGCCATTTTGTTCACACAGCCAGCTGTGTAAAAGATACGCGCGCTGATTACCAAAAAATTCGGATGCCAAGAAATTGAGACGAATATTTTAAGTGCATATGAAAGCTAGGCCATTTTAGCAGGCGTAAACTTGTGGTCGTATTGGAACTAGTACATTTAAAAAATGAAGGTCACTTTGTCAAAGCCTTGCGATGTCATCAGGGTAACAGCTTAGTTATATAAAACGACTATAACACAATTTTAACTAACAAAATGTTTCGAACTATAATGTGCGGACATATCCAGAATTTATAGAAAAGAGGGAGCCAGACGTTTTTTAGCATAGTTAGACCAATTTTGGGGGACTTTTCTTAAATTGGCAAAAAATAGAGGGCGTGGATCCGACACTGAAGGAATTTGCCGATAAAATAATTTCGGAAGCGCTACACAATGCAGAATTTGAATAGCAAAGCTATGCAATTTTTTTTTTTTGACAGAAACCAGATTTTTTTAAGAATATCAGATTTTTTATTTATTTCGCTTCATTTTTTTTTAAATACCCCCAAATAATTTTAAACAAATCTCGCCTGCGGCAGAATTGATAGTATAAACCTTTTCAAGCCCGAATTTACCATTGTAATCGCCATACGCTACAAGCCGTGAATTGCTGTCGCAATTCTCGACTTGTAGTGAATGAAGATGACTTGAAGTGGGTGACAAATGAAAAAAAAAACGATTGTTATTATTAACCAGTTCCATAACAGTTCCTTACAGCTTAGTACTCGGTATGACTGGGCCGCCTAACTTATTTACTGCGCAAGGCCCAGTCACACTGACCGCTATTTTGTTCACACAGCCAGCTGTGTAGAAGATACGCGCGCTGATTACCAAAAAACTCGGATGCCAAGAAATTGAGACGAATATTTTAAGTGCATATGAAAGCTAGGCCATTTTAGCAGGCGTAAACTTGTGGTCGTATTGGAACTATTACATTTAAAAAATGAAGGTCACTTTGTCAGAGCCTTGCGATGTCATCAGGGTAACAGCTTAGTTATATAAAACGACTATAACACAATTTTAACTAACAAAATGTTTCGAACTATAATGTGCGGACATATCCAGAATTAATAGAAAAGAGGGAGCCAGACGTTTTTTAGCATAGTTAGACCAATTTTGGGGGACTTTTCTTAAATTGGCAAAAAATAGAGGGCGTGGATCCGACACTGAAGGAATTTGCAGATAAAATAATTTCGGAAGCGCTACACAATGCAGAATTTGAATAGCAAAGCTATGCATTTTTTTTTTCGACAGAAACCAGATTTTTTTTAAGAATATCAGATTTTTTATTTATTTCGCTTCAATTTTTTTTAAATACCCCCAAATAATTTTAAACAAATCTCGCCTGCGGCAGAATTGATAGTATAAACCTTTTCAAGCCTGAATTTACCATTGTAATCGTCATACGCTACAAGCCGTGAATTGCTGTCGCAATACTCGACTTGTAGTGAATGAAGATGACTTGAAGTGGGTGGCAAATGAAAAAAAAACGATTGTTATTATTAACCAGTTCCATAAAAAAATTGTTCTAAAACCTCTAGTTTTTAAGAAATCAAGTCATTCTTCAGAGATGCCAAATGATGCTTTGATGCATCGTGAGGGTTTAAAGGGTGAATTGTGACGCCCGTCTATTAAGTTATTGAACCATTATAATTTAATTCTGATATATTCTCCAAAATTTGTTACACGTTACTCACTGTGTAAATACCCCCTCCCCCCCCCCCCCTGATGCAAAAAAATGATATGGCAATTAGCGTGGTGAGGCCATGTGTACATAATGTTCGGCTCATAGCTGTAGCTGTATATCCATATTTAGTTAATTTTGATCATCGCTGTCATCATCACTGACAGATAAGCTGTATAATTATACTCAAACATATATAATTGAAAAAATCGAAGTAAATAGACTTAATTAGCATATAGACTAAATTAATATCATAACTATTTTTTAAAGAAATATGATGAGGAGGCCTTGAATGGGGAGGGGGTGAGGTAGTTCGTGAAGGACTGATTTTATTGATGCATATATAATCGTCATATCAAAATATAGTGAATTTAAAGGGACTAATTAACCCGCCCCTTGGTCTTAGTCAATGCTGTAGAAAATAAAATTTTACCTGCCGCAATAACAGTCGGTTAATCATATTTTTTATCATTTACAGTATTTCAACAATAACAGTTGAAATTGAATGACCATTGGTGTACTGTACCTAGCAAGGTTTGAATTTGATGTAGACTAGTTGGTGGGCTAGCACCTTTAAGAGTTTTATAAAGTCGACACTGATAGGCCTATATATCTATATGAGATTTTGATATGTGTTTTTTTATCTACAACAACCTTTTGTAACTTTTACAAGGTGACTCCGACTCCATTCAAAAAATTTTTGCCGTGGGACATTTACGAGAAGAAATCTGATTTATATAATGACAATTATTAAAATATCCCCAAAAGCAACAGTCTCAATACCATTTACGGAATTTAAAAAAATATTGCTAGGAATGTAACTTGCACTTTTATCCCAGTTCGAAAAATAGGCCCAGAAGTTGTATCATGATCATCTCACCACACGAAACATTGAAGTTCACAAAAACAGGGCCCCGGTTCTGGTAAATTAAAAAATACAGAGAAGTTATACGGTTGTAGAAATGTATTAATAATGCATGTTATCCTTTTTGAAGGATATAATTAGGCTGGATCTAACTGTTCCAAGACAGGGACATAGTGTGTGACAAGCCTTTGTGTCTGAACTGATACATTTCTTATTGTTTTAGTTTAATTTACGTAGTGAATGCCATTTTAAATTGATAAGGGGCTTAGTTGACAACCTTTTTGCGTAACAAGCCGCTATCGCACCTGTTTTAAAACCAGTAGCCTAGCCTACTTTTTACTTCTTTTCGTGATGTGTGTCTCCATTTTGTTGATTGAATATAGTGTAGCCAAATTGGCCTGTGGACAGCTGGCGTGGTCCCCGGTCCAGGTGCAGATCTAGAAGGAAGGGGCAGGGAGCACACGCCCACCTCTTTTTGGCCAAAATACTTTAAAAAGTCCCCTGAATTGGCCTAAATATGCCAAAAAAATGGGAACCCCGAACCCACCACACCCCATTCTTTTTAATATCCTGGATCCACCCTTGGGTAGGCTCCTGCTGATCAGTGGCTTAAAAGGCTATATAGCTTACCTATGTCAGAGCGATTGACAAACTGTCAAAGTCTGAAGGCCCGAGCAGCCTAAATCCAGTGCTAGTTATCTCAAGACGTACAAGTAAACAACAAAGGACGCACTCAAATTGCCAGCAAATAGACTACGTCTAAAGGTAGACTTCGACTTAGAAGGTAAATATGCCTTAATTATTGTGTTTCTTTTTTTCTATAGAGTAGAAATCTTGTATACAGTTAGAGAAAACTTAGACTATAAGAGAAAGCGTTTTTTATAGTAGATCTACTCCTTTGTTTAATTTTCTCATATTATCGCCCATAGGGGAGACCGGGGCTAATTAAAACATTTACAAGTTTCTGTTTTATGACTCGTGGTAAGGAAGGCAGGCTTTTTTTTTAATTTCATGATACAGACCAGAACTGTTGTTCCAATAAGGTGCATTATATTCGTGATTAAATAAAATAATGATAATGAAAATCATCAAATTATTGACAAAGTTATGATACATTTTGTATAGCCCCCGTATGAATTGCAAAAAAAAAAAAAAAAAAAGACGCCAAAAATGGCAGATAAAATCTATCACGATTTGTATGGTATTTCTAACGGCAAAAATAATTTGATTTTGTTACCACATGATCACCAGAGTATACTACCATGGAGATAGTAAAGGAGGAGTCGCAGCTTTCCCAAAATGCTTTCGCCGAGCGCGTATGTGCCTGGGTCATAAACATATCGCATTACAATGAAAGAGGGGAGGAGGGTGCAGGGTTCCCCCCAGAAAAATGAGCAAGCATCATGGTAACTGGCGGTTCGGGCTCAGCCCGGTGCGCGTAGATTGGGGTCCGGAGGCATATCCCTGTCTTTCATTTGTTTATTAAGCTTTATATTGACTATAAACCGTTTTTAGAATGACCACCGTTGCAGCCATGTGTAGACAGAAAATAAAAACTAAGCATTTGATAATATGGCAGTTTAGGGAGAGCATTTATTGATTTTATTGAAGCATCATGGCATTTGAAAAAGCATCATGGGAATTACTGAAGCATCAGGGTAAAAGTTTAAAGCATCATGGTACCATGATGCTTTGATGCTTTGGGGGAAACCCTGGGGTGGGACACCATGATCCAGAATTTGTCACGGTTGTAGCGAGATCCAACATTAAACCAGCATTGGGTAGTATATCGTGCTGACTGGGACTGTTGTTTTATCATGTTTATTATTCCTTACAACTTCTGGCGGTTTTTAACCTTCACTGTCTTAATCATGTTAATGGTCAAACCTGATATATTGAGACAACGTTGGTTGAATTATAGAGGTAGAAACATCACGGGATGTGAATGCGCTCGTGATTACTTAAAAAAATTGTATTTAGTTATGATGCATATTTTAAATATCCTGTTCCCGTTTAAGTATACAATGGCAGATCGATTGTAATGTGCAATTATTATTATTATTATTATTATTATTTTTATTATTATTATTATTATTATTATTATTATTATTATACCAGCAATAATCTAATTATCGATACACCACCACCAGACGTGATTCGGGCTGGAAGGCTTCCCAAGGGGGGTTGGTATAAACATATGCTCAGGGTAAAAAGATATTTTAAACATCCTGTGCCCGTTTTAGTATACAATGGCAAGTTCGATTGTAATGTGAAATTATTATTATTATTATTATTATTATTATTATACCAGCAATAACCTAATTATAAAAAACAACTGGCGCTAACAGTTATATCATCTTGCCAGCATTGATACACCACCGCCAGACGTGATTTGGGCCGGAAGGCTTGACCAAGGGGGGGGGGGGGTATAAACATATGCTCAGGGTAAACAGGTAAAAAGGCAGACAACGGTTGAGCTTAGCTGTCAACATCATCAGCAAATCTAAATATTAATTTATCTTGCTATAATTTCAGCAAAGCTCAACCATGTGCTCGCTATAAGTTATAATCGTATGTAATAGATGAGTATAAAACAAAATGCAACAGAATCGCGAAAAATCTACCGATTTCTTCACTTCAAAAACTTGAGTTGAAGCTGCGGCCATTTTCTCTCACGTGGTGTCAATTAGTCATGTCAACAGCCATGCTATGTATGTCTGAATCACGTGATAAATATATCAAGTCAAATACATAGGTCAGGTTAGTCACATCAGAATCTGGATTCAGCACATACTTGCCTGACGAAAGAATCTCACCACCCCTATTATCATTAAGGCCGCGACCATAAAACTCCCACCTCTAAAACAAAGAAAACCACTGTGCATATGAGGGAGGGGAATTGGCGGTATACAAACCGCATCCTTTGGATTTTCAAGTTGCAACTCCTCCTTTACTATCTCCATGATACTACTAATGATTATCTAAAGAAATGGAAAAAAACATATTCCTTTCAGTTTTAGTGTACTTTTTATTACACTTTATATAGTGGATTTGAGTAAAAATTTGATATATTTGAAATTAAATTAAAATTTAAGATATTATAACCACATACCCAGATGTAAATATGCACGTTGTTGATACAAAAATGATAAGTAACTAAACTATTTATCTTCAGAAAAAACAAGCTTAAAGGGACCCCTTGGGATGAGACATTTTCAATGTTGTCAATTTTGAAAATTTAATTTATATGAAGCTATATAGCCTACTGATCTTAGCTAAAAATACGAAAAAATCAAAAAACAATTTTAAAGCACAGAAAAAGAGCGAAATAGTTGTATTTCCAGGTCGTATATTGCCATGTAAACAAAACAAGTCAGCAATATTCAGCACTTTACATCACATATTCCCACGTATCAGACGGTAAGATCAGAGCAGTCGCCGCTAATTGGTGTCTCATAGTCAGGACACAGGAGGACACACCTGCAGCACTGATTGTCTACCCAACGCTGGGCCGATGCCATCAGCATGTGGCCCAATGCTGTGAAAACATTCAATCGTCCTTCAGGTATACAAATAGTTTGTTTGGGTTACTTCTGGTTTATAGAAATGTTGATTAAATATATTTGTAAAAATATGAAAATTCTAAAAAAAAAATAAAAACATGATCCGTTGGATACACTACTTCAGTACGGAATAAAAAACGAAAATTGATGTCATCCCAAGGATCTTCTTTAATTAGAAGTACAATCAGGCTATATATGATATAGTGGGAAAGTGAAATAATAACGTTTTATATGAAAATATTTCAATCAAATGATACAGCTATATTGTTTTTTTAATATATCATTCATATTATGATGGTGGTGCTGTAACATGCCTGAGCGATAATACAGCAGTTCGGGAATGGGTATGTGTAGCTGACTAATGGGACTGATCGATTCCTTGAAAAATGATGGAAGTTGGCCATAATAAAGTTAAAATTGTATACGAGTATGTGTTTTTTCGACATAGATCCTATTCAAAATGGCCGATTATCGACGATTATTTGCTTTATATGTCTGATATCTGCTATAGCAGTGCTAAATGGCTAGACCATTAAGATAAAACAACATTTCAGGAAAGGATGCACCCTCGTACATTTTTCGACTTGATCAAATTCAAAGTGGCTGCTTATTTATTGGCCAGTATTTACTTTCATATGCCCGATATTTGGTTGTAAAATGTAAAAAAGTAAATGTAAGATGCTGTTCAATTTCAACTTGATCAAATTCAAAATGGCCGGATACCCGCCATCATTTACTTTCATATGCCCAATATTTGGTTAAACAATATTTGGTTAGATGGCTGGACCATTACTGTAAAACAAAATTTGATTTCAGGAGATTTATCGATCACATAAGTGGCATATTTGATTTTTACTCGATGAAGACAAAAGTGACATAACTGCACCGTCCTTTGTTTGTTTTTTATCAGCGTATATCAGTATGTTGTACATTTGTGAATTTATGGTAAATTCCCTGTTTCAGCCATCTCAGTCTTCTTGAGTGGCGACGTGTTTGATACCTTTTGCTATCATTTTGAAATACACATTTGAGATGATTAAATCTTAGCTTCAATACAATTAGTGTGGTTTGTTCTCTCTAGAATCCGATAGAGACTGTTAATAATTAACTAACGCAGAAAACGTGTCATTCTGTAAAAAATATATAACTTTATAGCAGTCTTTGTTACAGCCAACTTATCTTTTAGTAAATACAATAAAGTAGTTACCCTACTATATAGTTATACACATGTGCTATATATAGTTTAGTTTTCATGCTATATTTAACATGTTCAACATCTCTCTGAAATACATGGCGGCCATTTTGAGCTAAACTAATTCGTTGGTTAAAAACATTTACCCAAAGATGAATTATCTAAGAATCATAGCTGATTATTTATTATTATTTCTCAAGGCAACTTTATCATGTTTATCCTTTTCCTAATATATTTGGTGACCATTTTGATAAAATAATTATTTTGATCCAACAGCATTATCATGATTATGTTTCCTTCTCATGGATTCTCATGGAATAGGCATGACCAATTTGGAGGCCATTTTGTAACTGAGGGGTTGCATGGACCACTCTGCGAAATTTTAGCTTAAACATCAAAATATCTACCCCTAACACCATAATTATGTACTGATATTTACCTTGTGTATCCTATAATAATACTTTTTTATTTTCAGATTATAAAATATCCTGATAGATGTGACTGTGGCATGCAGAAAAAATCATATCTTTTGAATCCGATTGCAAGATATTGTCACGTGGGACAATCTGTGAAGGCTTCGTTTTTTTAATAATTTTGTGAGCTTATTTATATCCAGACTGTGATGAATTTATTGTAGGATTGTACGATGGCGATTTATGCAATGACTGGATTCATAGAACCCTTTCACTCTTGTCTAATGGCAGCGAAATATGATTTTATGTCAGAACATATCAAGACTGGCAGCTTTATATATCTTAATCTCTCACATAGTCAAAGTGTTGAAGCCAAACATGTAAATAGAGAACATTTATTGCGCACTGATAGTGATAAGCCTTATCACTGTGATTCTAAAAAAGAATTTTCACGAAAGAATAAACTGAAGACTGATGATTTTATTCACACTGGAGATAAACCTTATGTGTGCGATACGTGTGATAAAGAATTCAAATTGAAGCAATATCTGAAACGACATCAGCGTGTGCACACTGGTGAGAAACCTTACGAGTGTAAAACATGTCACAAGCGATTTACACAATCATCAGGTCTAAGAAAACACACAACCATTCACATTGGAACTAAACCTTATGTGTGTGATAAGTGTGATAAAGGCTTTAAACTGAGAAGCTACCTAAAAAGACATCAGCGTATTCACACTAACAATAAGCCTTATGTATGTGGAACGTGTGATAAAGACTTTAAATGGAAACAAGAACTGCAATCACACCAGCGTGTTCACACTGATGATAATTATAAACCTTATGTATGCAAGACTTGTGACAAAGCCTTTAAATGGAAACGTGGCCTGAATATACATCGTCAGCGTATTCATATTGGTGAAAAACCTTTTGTATGCGAAACTTGTGATAAAGACTTCACATATAAACATGGACTGAAAAACCATCAGCGTGTTCACACTGGTGTTAAACCTTATGTATGTGATAGGTGTAATAAAGGTTTTTCACAGAGCCATCATCTGAAAGATCATCAGCGTATTCACACTGGTGAGAAACCTTATAAGTGTAAAACATGTCACAAACGATTTACACGACCATCTGGTCTGAAGAAACATAATAAAGAACACTGGTGATCCTTATGTATGTGATAGGTGTGATAAAGGCTTTGCAGAGAAAAACAACCTGAAAAGACGTCAGCGTGTTCACACTAGTGATAAACTGTATGTATGCGAAACTTGTGATAAACAATGTATACAGAAAGGCATGCCCTAAGATACATCAACGTATTCACACTGGTGATAAACTAGATGTATGCAAAACTTGTGATGAAAGCTTAATACGGTAAACTCGTCTGAGAGAACATCAACGTGTTCACACTGACGTAAAAACTTGGGTTTGCGGAATAATAAATTCAAACAGAGGGTTGATCTACTAAACCTCAGCGTATTCACACTGGCGTTAATTCTCATCTAAAACACAGAAAACAAAACGCCAAGAGGTCATTATTATTGTACATCCTGACACTGGTGATAAACCACCTGAATGTAAAATAACATCCACTCTGAATAAATTATTCTACTTATTATTATTATTAGCTGTAATATAGTATAATTTATTCACCTCTTTCAGGAAGTCATACACAATAAGACAAGGATTATTAACCCAATGAGCCCGAGCCGCCCACCCATTTCCGACACCCTAAGGCAACAATCTTCATGATATTTACTGAATTAAATAATATATTACTCAGAATGTAAGTCGCACCTCTATCCTCCCAGTTCGAGAAATAGACCTTATAAAAAATAGGTGCTAAAACAAAAGATAGGCCCTAGAAGAAAAGGGGTATTATGATCTCACCCACATACTAAACATTAAAATCGACAGATATAGACCAACTCATTAATCACGCATTTGGATCTTTATGAAGGATATAACTGTTCCATGACAGGGACATAGTGTATGAGAAACCTGTGTGTTTGGAATGATATAATACAGTCCTTATTGGGTTTGTTTATTTTACTTAGTTAATATAATTGTCACCTGATAAGGGGCTTAGTTGAGAATCTGTTTGATTTACAAACCTATATTAGACCTAATTTAAAATCAATAGCCTACCTTTCAATCCTTGATTTGTGTCTCCAGAGTGTTGATTGAATATAGAGTATCCAAATCAGTCTGCAGAAATGAGGCAGTTTACATGTGTTTCAATGAAACTGTTATTTAGAGTCATTTTGTTTAGAGCGGTTGGTACCACATAACTCACCGGGTGACTCTCTGCCACCCAATTGTTTTGTTTGCTTCACATATGCTACCATCTGGTCTATCCAGGCTCCACCGCTTTATTTTATGGCATTGTTTTTTGAGCTTTTTTTAGTTTGGTTTTCAACAGAAACGTTTCTCGTTAACTTCCGCTTTACATCTGTTCTGCCTGTGCAAAGTCAAAAGGCATTATCTGCTCCCTGTTAAACTAGGCACTCACTGCTTTTTAACTGGCTCTTCCTGCCATAGCGCTGGCAAAAGTTCGTATTTGCTAACTTGTAAATCAAGTATATACTTCCTTTACCCTGATGTCACTGCCTGCTTCTTGTTAGGAACGGCATTTTCAATAGACAGTATCTGCACACTTGTGAAATAAGCAGATACTTAGTTTTGATGTGAGCATAATCGTTCTATGTCATGCGTGTTCCAGGCGGTCAACATAATGCACTGACCCAATCTTGTTTAAATGTTGTGGCATTTATAACATTATTCCAACATTAAACTAAAATTGTGTCAGTGTATCAAGTTGCCGGTGCCTCTCGGCAAAAATGAGACGTTTAGCCAATGCTGTTTTACTGTTGAGCCAGGGTTGTAGATGATGGGCCAGCATTAAACTAGCATTGGTTGAAAATATATCGTATTATGGCCATTCTACTGGTTGGCCAATGCTGGCCCAGTGTAGTAAAAGGTGGGCCACCATTAGGGTAACATTGTGTCAATGTCGTGTGTTTGATGTGTGGCTGTCACCAGGTGACACACAGAGACTGATTCACGTGGCAGGCAGTCTAGGTAGCCCCCACCCACCCTCTCTCCCACAACTGACATCTAGAGGAGTGCTATGCAATATAGAAGGTAGGTCTTGGCTAAGATATCTATCTTCAAAAATAGCAAATTTTGTATTATTAAAAGCATATTTTTGGCCTTGGCAGTTAAAGGCATTGCAAATTCATATAATTTATACATCTCTAGTGTGTAATACGACTGAATAATGGATTTTATTGCAATGCCTGTTCACACATCATAGTAATTTATCACCGCCAATACGCTGCCGTGCAAAAGCAAACAGCAGTAACTGCGTACTACGAAAGTATGCTGTTACTGCAAAATGTAATGGCAGTTTGTGCTCTGATCAAGACCATATATAAACTGCTTCTCCAGCGAAAGGTTCAGCCGATGTTTGTTTAATGTTGGGCCAGTGTAATAGACGTCAGGACAATATTAAATATACATTGTAGAGTGCCTGGGGTGCCTGTGTTTGTGGGTGGTGAGTGACTGTCCAGGTGACGACGCACTCAGTCCTGTTGATGTCATCACCTGTTGTGTAATCCGGCTGTTCTGTTCTCATCGCTCTAATTAGGGTGTTTAACACGACCCTCTCATTCCCACAGTCATCTCAATATCATCGTAATTATTTTAAACTTTCATGTGACGCTGAAAATCACTTTCCATCGTGTTATTTTGATGATATTCATTATGTGGACATATTGCTTTACCCCTGTCCGCTCAGTCGTACAATTTGAGATTGCAGTGGCTGTCTCAATGTCTGCGACATTCGCCCACCATTGACCAGTAGGCCCATTTATTGTCATCACAGCACGGGTTATCACAACATTGCACGTTGATAAATAAATTAACCCTTTCATACCTACGGCCAACGCTGACATAATGGTGGTCTGTGACGGGAGGATTAGTGAAGACGCTATCACTCTGTTTCTTTTTTACATGGCCTATAGGCCTACATGCTGTTTGTAGACTTTAATAATGACTCTTGTTTAATACTAAAAGACGGAAGGGTTAATCTATTAATGACACTGTGCGGACGATGATCATAGGCCTACACACTGTACACAATGATTTCCATGTGGCTTTAAATTTACATTTGAGACATTTATTTTATTAAACCTACATGTATGTCCCTCGTGCATATTTAAAATCACTTAGTATGTTAACATACTTATATTGCGGTGCGCCAATGTCGCACCGTATGCATAATTTGTGCCATGTGGACAGTAGAGACACCATGCTTCGTTACTTATTAAATTTTGGATCAAATGTGATCAATTTACCTCGTGTTGTTTGCCCGACTGTTTGTGTCGACTTTTCTGTGCATACCTAAAACCTTGCTAGATGTATTCTCAGACCTTTTATAATGAAACCCCGACCGGTTGTCGGCTTTCATGTGGTGGCTGTGCTCCATCCTATTCTGTGGATAGCTGCTTGCAGCAGTCTAATGGGGTGTGGTGGGTCGAAGTGCTGTTCTATCATGTCTTCTTGTCTTCTTCTGTTATGTACTGTCTCACAATCTCATCTGTAATTAACTCGACCTGGGATCATTTGACAGGTCTTATGCTATAGCTTGTATAAAGCATGTGAGATGAACAAAACTCACGAGTCAACAAATCAAAATACAACAGCAAATTAAGATATTAGTGGTCTAATGGGGTGTGGTGGGTCGAAGTGCTGTCCTATCATGTCCTCTTGTCTTCTTCTGGTATGTACTGTCTCACAATCTCATCTGCATGATTATCAACATTTTGCCTACTTGGGGACCGTGATGGTCTGGTGCGGATTAGACGGGGGGGGGGGGGGTGGCGGTCTCTCTGTGCGTCGTCTTTTTCTCAAGTTCGATTAACACTACCTGTTGCGGTTAGCCCTGAACCAGTCCCTGACACTTTCAGGTGGCTTTAGCCAGGCAACGGCTCTGCTAGCAATAGCAGCTGCTGATTACAAAAATAAAAAAAAATATAAAAAAAACAGTCAAACGACATTATTATAGACAGAAAAAAAACTAAGTAAAAATCAAAAATAATGTTGAGGTTATATAGCTTTAACATAATATACTTGAAGACAATATGTTTTACCATGTATCAATAAAGGAGTAGTAAAAAAACATTTTAATTTTGTATTTAAGCATACCATCCAAACTCTCTAATTTGAAAATATGACAAAAATGCGTATAATCCAGCGCTTTTTTGTACCTAAGTTTTTGAGAATAAACATCTTTTTATATCTATACATCGTCTTCGACATCACTTTTTGGGCCCAAAACACTTAAAATGATTAGAATACTCTAATAATCCATACCTGAACATGGTTTTTAAAGGCAGAAACCCTTTACTTTTAAAGAAAATTTCAAAAAAAAATACCCATTATTTTCACAAGTTCGTAACAATGCTAATCCTCGGTAGCCACCCAAGAAGAATAAGTTTATTTACCTTGACCTTGAAACGACCCTTAAATGACCTTGGTGTCATCTTATATCTATGCCACATTAAAGCCATGAGGGTTATATATATATTATGTCAACATATAATATATAATGCCATATCGTCACATTAAAGTGACATTCTGATATTTACATGACATCTTATTCTGATATTACAATACCATATTTCCACACTATAGCGGGCCTGATATAGAACATTATGCAATACATCCCTCAATTATATTATAAAATATCAGCTTTGGCACCCTGACTATTACTAATATCTCACATTATATAAGAACATATGCGGATATTTAAGTGTCACATATATCCATAATACAGCAATATCATGCCATTATAATGGCCTTTGATCTAGAATACTAAAATGTCAGATCTTACTACCTTTACTACCTTTGGAACTTAGTGTGAAACGATTGCAATTGCAACGTTTCGACCTGCCTTCAGCAGATCTTGATCACGCCACCCTAGCGACACAGTTAAAGTGACCTTTTAACTCTTTAACTGCCGGTGCCGCATATAATCGGGTTTTCATTTTTATTAGCACATTAAGTACCACCTTTTAAACATGTTAAAGATAAATTGTCAGATCAATCAGCAATATTTGAAAACAGTTGACCTCCATTTTGTCAAATCTGAATAATTTTCACTCACTTGAAGTTGTGGATCGCGTCAGGTGGCTGTACATAGGAGGTTCATTTGTGTACAAAATGCAATTCTTGGAAATGACCAAGTAAAGTGGCCTCGCATAGGAGGTTGTCTGCTCCTAAGAGTGGGTGCTCGCAGTAGGTTCTACTCACTACTGTATTGCCAATTATATTGCTATATTCACACTTAATAAAGCCATATTCTGACATTATATGCTGATGTTGAATACAATATCTCCACACATAATTTCATTACCAGAACTCACACTGTCATATGCAGTTAAACAAAATGTCATATATCGACTAGTTAATGTCATTTATGCATTATAATAGCATGTTTTGGGGAATTAGTATCATATTTTAATACTATAACTCCATATTCTAAAAATATAGTATCCTATTGTAACAGTATACTGATAACATGTATTACCATATACAATGATATGCATGTAATATTTTTACACTACAGCTAGTGCAATATTATAGTATTATTCTTTTATTAATGTAACACATCCTGAAACTGTAGTGCTTTGTCCCATCATTGTATGGCATAATGTGGAATATCCCACCATTTCAGTGTCATACTGCCATGTAACTGGGGTATAAAAACATTAAGATTTCATTATACTTTTAAATGTCGACATACCGACGACATTGTATTTCCATATATTGTCATTATAATTCCATATTATGGTAGGCCCCACTATAATATCATATATCGACACTATGCCATAACATGAAATTTCAAGGTTTAAGACAAGATTATACTGTGGTTCTATAATATATTTTCTGCACTGTGCCATAATTATATGCATGTAGATCTACTGACATAATGTATCGTCCTGATACATTAATGACATATTGTGGCACAGCTAGATCTGTTAACTTTACTCATAGACTATTTATTAGGCAAGATGAAGCGGTCATCTCACAGCAAATATGTTTATATCTTCTAACTTTGTTGATATGAGTAATGTCATCCACCATACTATTTATTCAAGCGTTGAAAATAGCAGATTTAAATTAAAAGAAGCAGTGCAATTTGTGATCAAACTGTACTATCCCTTTATCATCAACTGCTATAGAAGTCATTTCACTGCCATAATAAAAAGCAACAAATCTTAAAAAAACACCCACAATAGACGACTTACCCGAAACAGTTTATTAGGGTCTGTGCTGTGCCCATATTGCTCTCCTTGGTATATCGTCTCCAGAATAATATGATTATCAACTCAATCGAATTATGCAACCCATCAGTAGCTGATCCAGAAGGAGCGGCGCCCTTCCTTCAGTATCCCCACCCCCCCCCCCCCATAAAAATTTGGGCTTTTGTATGCTCCAGAAAGCACCATTTCAAGCCTTAGATTTTTTACATTTTTCAGGAGGGGCATGACCCCGGACCCCTGTAAAGCACATATTTAAGAGGATGACTGTGCCAGCTGTGGTGTGTATTAGAAATTATAGTGAACAAATTGGCTTTATTTTCTGAATCCACCACTGCCCATCCCATGAGATGTCAGCTAATGTCTACTTTATGCCCAGAGCAATAATGTCTATTTGTATGTATACTGCAAGAAAATGTATTAATTCGCGTTGTAGTTGTGCTAGACGTCAGATGGGTTGTTCCTAATTGCTAATTGGATAATATGGTTGATTCAAACATGGAAGCTCGATGTTTTAATGAATTACCAACATTCTAATATGTTATTTCTGTGTATGTTACATATCAAGAGCACAGTATCGTGTTTCAGACTGGAAGTGACAAACTATGAACCACTAGTTTATCATATTTTATTGGTTTGTTAATAAGCACAATCGGCTTTGATGCCACAGTATCTATATTTATGATAATTTTGTATACTTATCTGGTCTCCCTAACTTTATTTCTATGCATCTATTTTACGTGTATTTGCATACATATGCATTCTACCAGGTGTCATGTGTTATATACTATCGAGTTTATTATTATTATTTTGACTGCACAGTATATGGTATATCACAGCAAAGCAGTATCCTGCATATTTCATATAACTATCAACCTAAAATACTGGTTCTAAAAATAGGCTGATCCTTGATCAATTGCAAAGATTTTACTTGTATAGGGAAAACACTCGGTTAAACTGTTTACCGTTTACAAATTTCGTTGTGATCTAATAACTTAACAAATGTGCTTTATTTCATTATAAGCTACATTTTTAATGATACTGTGCATATATCTGGTCCATTCTGTGTCATTTTTAAAACGTTTTGTTTAATTGTAATAAATTATTTATTTCTAACGGAATTATTTTTTTTGCGATTTCGTAATAAATCGTATTTTGCCCTTCAAAAACTCATGCACACACCTGCTAGCCGACAACCGGGTGCTAGTTATGCCCAGAGGTCCCCTTGACATACTAAAAAAGGTTTTAGGTATGCACGCTCAAGTGGTGACGAAACCGTCCTTGGCCACCTCTGGCCAACTGACTACAAAAGGTTTTCACGAAAGGATAGACTGAAAACTCAAACTGGAGATAAACCTTATGCGTGTGATTTATGTGAAAAGGGATTCAGATCAAAGCACTATCTGAAAAAGATCAGCGTATTCACACTGGTCAGAGACCTTATGAATGTAAAATATGTCAGAAACGATTCACACTTTCATCTAGTCTGAGAAAACATATAACAATTCATAGGGGAGATAAACGGTATGCGTTGGATGAAGGGTAGATAGATAAACACAACTTGATAAAACATCAACGTATTCACACTGGTGAGAAACCTTATATATGCTACTTGTGATGGAGGATTCAGATGGAAATGCAAACTGACAAAACACCGACAAATTCACACTAATGTTAAACATGATGTTTGTGAAACTTGTGGTAGAGACTTTAGAGATTAATATCACTTGAAGGCACATCAGCGTATTCACACTAGAGATAGATCGTATGTATGTGATTCTTCTGGTAAAAACTTTATAAAGAGAAGCGACCTGAAGAGACATCAACGTATTCACACGAGAGATAAACCGTATGTGTGTGAAACGTGTGATAAACGCTTCACACGGCTAGATCACCTGAAATCACATCAACGTGTTCACAACTAGTGAGAAACCTTATCTATTAAAATGATGACATAGTATATTCATACAGCAGCAACATGTTGAAAAACATCTGCGTATTCACACTGAAAATAATTATTGTATTAAAGAATCGTAGCACGCATACTAAAATGTCATTAGCCATGTTATCACATAGCCTGAAGCGTCACAAAGTCATTAACACGCAGCCGAAAACGTCGCGAAGTCATCAACACTGGTGATAAATCTTGAGGATGTAAAATATACTTTAAAACTCATTGTTGTTGTTGTTGTTTTTGTTGTTGTTGTTGAAAGGATTATAAAGCGCAATTCCTAAAAATAGATAATGACACTGTAGATTTTTAAAACTAATCAAGACTGATGAAAAAAATGTGCATGAAGTACTTGCCTGTATTTGTTTAATAGTGACTATGTGGCAGATCCAGAGATGGGCGCAGCCAGATCGAGATCTTCCCCAGTGAGGTTCCCAAACACAAAAACATGACCATATTTGGACTGAAATATGCTCTAATCATTTGAGGCCTTTGATTTCCGCCGGATCCCTCCAGAGCATAAGAGGGCTGACTGTGCCAGATGTAGTGTTTATAAATTCTTGCAGAAAAAATGTCTCCCCCCCCCCCCCCGGCACCAATACATAAAAAACAAACATTTCCTTGATAATTGTGGTTACTTTTTGTGTATTTACTAAACGAAATTTGTATGTAACAAAATACTAGCAGTGAAAACGTTGTATGCAATAAAACGTAATATTTATTAATTTAATTGATTGCCAATTACGTGAGCAATAACATGATTTTAATGTAAGAATTGACAGAATTCAATAAGTCTATGATATCATACCGATACTGTTGATATGTACATAAATATATATTTATATGACCAGCGATTTTTCCAAGTCACTATTTAGTGAAGCGATTTACATCATTTCAAATAAATTCACAGCAATTTGAATATACTTTAAATGTATTCGTATTCATATTTCAATTTATCAAAATTCTTGACTTACTTTTTACGAACAACAAATCTAGCCTCCAGAAAATCGAAATTCTTCCCGGTATTGGAAAATCTGATCACGAAATTGTTTTTGCAAAATTGATACCCAGCCTTGTCGTATTTCAAAACCAAAACGTAAAATCTCACTCCATCAAGCCTGACATAATCATCGGAACGGAAACTTGGGGATACATTGTATACCGCAAAGACAGACCGAAACAGTCATATGGTGGAGTCCTAATTGCGGTATCAAACGATTTAATTAGCTGAGAAGCCACATAACTGGACACAACTTGTGAAATTCTTTGGGTCCATTTAAATTTAAAAGGATGTAAATCTTTACACTTTGGCGCCTCCTACAGACCACCTCGAAACGATTTAGACCCCCTTTTCCAATTAGATGCATCCCTCAGTAGAATTACACACACAACAAATGGTTGTGTTTGGCTTGGTGGCGACTTCAATGCTCGCTTTGTCGATTGGACTTCGTTGAAAGTGTCCCCCGTGCTTGAAGTAAATGACCGCAAAATCAGAAACGTATCGATGTATCACTCGACCACAACTTGGAGCAGGTAGTCGATTAGCTCCAATTTTCAAAAAGGGTGACAAGCACAAGCCAAGTAACTATCGCCCAGTCTCATTGACATGTATAACATCAAAAATTATAGAACATATTATTGTAAGTAACTTGATGAAACATCTTGAAATTCAGAACATTCTATTTCCTCTTCAGCATGGTTTTCGGCGAAATCATTCTTGCGAATCACAGCTTCTTTCCCTCTTTCAGGACCTGGCCAGTAGTACAACTCAAACAGACATGCTTATTATGGACTTTAGCAAAGCTTTCGACAAGGTTCCGCACAAACGTTTAAATTACAAGCTCAACTGGTATGGCATCCGAGGGGATACACTTGAGTGGATCACAGACTTTCTCCGTTTTAGATCCCAGAGAGTAGTCCTGGACGGTCCTACTTCTGACAGTGCTCCTGTATTGTCGGGGGTGCCCCAAGGGACTGTCCTGGGACCCATACTCTTTCTTATATATATAAATGACCTCCCTGATGGGGTCGTGAATAGTACAGTCCGCTTATTCGCTGATGACTGTATTATTTAGCGCCCCATCAGATGTAAAAAAGACACCAAACTACTCCAATCTGACCTAAATTCTGTCGGCTCCTGGGAAAAGACTTGACTTATGCAGTTTAATGCAGACAAGTGTTTTACTATGAGGACCGGCAGAAGCAAATCTAAAATCAATGCATCTTACAGTCTACATGACCAGCCACTCCAAAGTGCAGATTCTGTTAAATATCTTGGCCTAACACTTACTTCCGATCTTAAATTTAACTTCTACATCAACAATGTCACAGCAAAAGCTAATAGCGTTCTTGGCCTCCTGCGCAGAAACTTGACCCAAGCGCAGCAATCTTTAGTCCGACCTCACCTGGAATATGCCTCCACGGTTTGGAGCCCACATACATCTGATAATATAAAAAAAGTTGACATGGTGCAGAGACGTGCTGCAAGCCGCTGGCATAACACCAGCAGTGTTAGCGAGATGGTGAGCCACCTTGGCTGGGAATCCCTTGCTGTGCGTCGCAGTGATATGAGACTGCATACAGTGTACAGAATAGTGCATACGACAATGGGAGATCCCTGGCAGAGGTGGTTGACCCTATCCACCAGACAAACACGAGGATTCCATCCGTGGAGGTATATTCCGCTGAGCCAGTCAAATGACCCTTACAAATTTTCTTTTGTACCCTGCACTATACCAGTCTGGAACAGCCTCCCACTCCATGTTGTCTTCTCTCCGACACTGGACTCCTTCCGCCTACGACTAAATAATATGTAAACCGCAGGGTTTTTTAATTCACCTTTGTTTTCACTGCACAATTTTTGTTTTGCTGTAACCTCCTGTTTTCCCTTTGGGTTACAGCTAGCACTCTTAACACCAGGTTCCGACACGTAATTTGTGCACACACACCACGGCGTGCAATGCTCTAAGACTGGAGCGAACGCTGTCCACACGAAGAAGAAGAAGAATACATTTGGAAAGTACTGTAGGACCTTTTCCTATTCAAGTACATTTTAAAATGGAGTATTTGTAATCGTATTCATAACTTTGCAAAGTATTCGTATTCGATTACATTTGTCTGTATTCAACCCCATGTCTGACTAGACTAACTTATGAAAAAATATATTACACAATTATATGCTTACATAACTAAATAAAAGCTTAGCTGGTAATTATCTAAAACCATGTCATTACTTGACATCAAGCTAGATAACTAGGCTAAATTATTACGCTTCTCCGTACCTTTTCTATGCACAGTTGTTGCCAATGTTGCCACAATGATGCCTCTGTCATAGTGATTAAAAAAGGAACGAGCAGCGTATTTCCAGCAAAGGACGCCTCAAACCGCCAGAAAATACGACCATAGCGATTAACTACGACTTGAAAAGTAAGTACGCCTGAGCTATTCTTATGCCTATATATCTAGATCATCTATGCACTCGGAGAAAATGTAAGAATAGAATAGAATAGAATAGAATAGAATCTTATCGACCCGCTGCGAGCTAATTCCGCAGCTGTCTGTGGTGACCTGCTCCGCAGGGCTACAGCGACTCCAAGCCTCCATGGGCCTGGAGAAGCGAGCATCCACCTATTTCCCCACTCCCGTACCCCCTCCCACCTTCTAATTTTTATATCTACTTTACTCCCCCCGCCTATTTTGCTTTAATGGGGTCCACACCCTTAGATCAGTCCCTCTCCCTCTTCTGTGTTTCTTCTCTGATCATGAGTTATACCCCCAGTTAACCTGAAAGTCCGCATAGCACCAGATAAATCTGGGTACAGGACTCCCACGGCCTGGCGAGTGCTTGTTCAACCACAGTAGCATTTCTTCAGCTATTGGAGCTCTTTTTCTGGTGTTCAGCGAGTCTTTCAATGTTTTCTACCCCCCAGTTAACCTGAGAGTCCGCATAGCACCAGATAAATCTGGGTAGAAAGAGATTCTATCATCTAACCGACCTTGATTTTCACATATTATCGCCCATGGGGTAGACCGGAGCTAATTAGAACATGGTTCGGTTTTATATCATTGACCCATCATTTTAGCGGCGTTTTTCGATCAGCTAGACAGAAATTGACTAATCTATGTCATCATGGTTTTATTCAACTGTACCTAGCAGTTGTCTTGCTCTTAGCCCCAGTGGCTGAAACAGGTTTCAGCCCCAGATTGACCGCGAACAAAATTGTGGGTCATTTCTTTGGACTGTCAGCTTGTCCAGCAGGTGACTCGCTCCACCCTCAGCAGTGCTGCAATAAATGGCTGTCACAGGCACACCACTTTAAAATCAGTTTTTCTGACATGGATTTCGAAAAACAAAAAGTAAATTGTACCACTTGATATTGATGCTGAGGTATGAGGAAGGAAATGAAAACATAATTTAGAAATTTTCACTTTTTCCACATTTATTTTCTGCCATCTTGCTTTAGAAGTGTTTAGCTTATTTAAATTGACATACATGTGATCGTAAAAACCTCAGCGCCTCTGCGATTGGCGGAATCAGGTATTTGAAATAGGTGTCACCTGGGAGGAGGGGTTACTCCCATACTTGTGTCATGTAGGGCCATTTAGATGCGAGTTGTATTATTTGGGTTTCTGCTGAAATTGCAGTGTCAGAAGCGTTTATGCAGGATTTTCCTGGTTGCAAGCGGCGAGACGCGTCACTCATGATCTCAAGCGTGACACATTTCCTGTCACACATGTTTGGTCTACAAGCTCAGGCTCACTTATGGAGTATTATTGTTTGATAGCCACGTGTGGCTTTCCACCTCGCTCATTGGTTTAAGCCCTCTCGTTGGGGGCGTGGCTTTACTCGAATCTGAGGATGTGTGCTTCCAGCTTTGGGACAGGGTGACTTTTGAGCTTCCAGAATTGGGCTGGCACAGAGTGCCTTTTTGAACTTTCCACCGTTGCACACGCTTTGACATGTTTTGTTGCTGGTTTCTCAGGCCACGGTGCGAAATGTTAGCTTAGGCATCAAAATAAACTATATTTGGTGGACTGATCTTTATTTGGTGCAGCCATTAATAATACTTTTTTTCAAATTTCAGATTATAAAAAAAAATCCTGATAGCTGTGACTGTGCATGTAGAAGAAACCAGATCTGCAAAATATTGTCGACTGGGACAAGCTGCTGTTCTTTTTTATAAAATTGTGAACTTGTTTACGTCAACACTGTGATGAATTTATTGTGAGATTGTACGATGGCATTTCCTACAATGATTGGATACATACAGCCATTTCACTCTTGTCTAATGGCAGCGAAATATGATTTTATGTCAGAACATATCAAGACTGGAAGCTTTATATATCTTAATCTCCCAAATGGTCAAAATGTAGAAGCCAACAATGTAAAAACAGAACGTTTTATGCGCTCTTATGGTGATGAGCCTTATCACAGTAATTTTCAAAAAGAACGAACGAATAACCTGAAAACTCATACGTTTGTGATACGTGCGTGAAAGGATTCAGATTGAAGCGCTATCTGAGAGAACATCAGCGTGTTCACTATCGTGAGAAACATTATGTGTGTGATACATGTGATAAAGGATTCAGATTGAAGCAACGTCTGAAAGAACATCAGCGTGTTCACACTGGTGAGAAACGTTATGAGTGTAAAACGTGTCACAAGCGATTCACAGACGCATCTACTCTGAGAAACCATATAACAATTCACACTGGAGATAAATCGTATGTGTGTGATAAGTGTCAGACAAGATTTACACGGAGAGGCAGCCTGAAATCACACCAGCTGCGTATTCACACTGGATATAAACCTTATGTATGTGATACCTGTGACTTTACACATTTAAGCAACCTGAAAAGCCATCAGCGTATTCACACTGGTGAGAAACCTTTTGTGTGTGATACGTGTGATAAAGCCTTTACACAGAAAAGCAACCTGAAAAACCATCAGCGTATTCACACTGGTGAGAAACGTTATGCATGTGATACTTGTGATAAATGTTTTAATAGGAAAGCGGGACTGAAAATGCACCAGCGTGTGCACACGAAAAGAACACCTGAAAACACACCAAAATATTCACACGAATGAAAAACTTTAGGTATGTGATATGATGAAGTCTTTACACCAAAGGCCATCTTAAAACACCGGAGATACCTTTATGTAGTTGATACTTGTGATAAAGACTTTACTCAGAAAGACTTATTCACACTGGAGCTGAACCTTATGTGTGTGATAGATGTAACCAAGGCCTTCTGCAGAAACACCATCTGAAAGATCATCAGCTTGTTCTCACTGGTGATAAAACTTCTGTATATGAAACTTATGGTGATGGCTTTAAACAGAAGACCCACCTTTTCACGCTGCTGATAAATCTTATGAATGTGTGTGACATGTTAGATAAAGACTTACATATGTAAAACATGACATGCATAGTAATTATAATTAACACAGAAAGGCGATCTTGAAAGAAACATCAGCATATTCCCACTGGAGATGATTCTTATGAATGTAGGACTGTCGTTAACAATTTACAGCCTGAAACGTCATGACGTCATCAACGCACATTATCATCTGTTATTATCATCAGTTATAAACATGATGTACGAAGTAATGTAATCTCGAATAATTCATTCTAGATAAATTAATAATTCTGTTAACGATATTTTATAAAACGCTATTAAGAATCTTAGGAGAGCGAGTGGGAACTCACCCTAAAACTCCTAAGACTAATATCAACAAGGAGAGCGAGTGGGGAATTCACCCTACCAACTCCTACGGCTAATATCAACCAGGAGAGCGAGTGGGGAACTCGCCCTACCAACTCCTACGGCTAATATCAACCAGGAGAGCGAGTGGGAAACTCACCCTACCAACTCCTACGGCTAATATCAACCAGGAGAGCGAGTGGTGAACTCACCCTATCAACTCCTACGGCTAATATCAACCAGGAGAGTTAGTGGGGAGCACACCAACTCCTAGGACTAATATTAACCATCCATTTATTGAGGAGATTATAATTATATTTATTTCACATTATTACTTTCTAAATAAAGAGCTAAAATCATAATGAGTTTATTATAAAACTGTATATCTACTTGAGATGAAAAAAAGATGTATTCATTTTCACTTCTGTAGCAATATTTTATGGAGGTCAATGTGTTTGAAATGTAAATACTGCTTTGAATAATGAAGACGCTCAACTATTAGAATTACACATTGTGAATTACTATTAACTAATTCCATTTGATCGTAGAGCTTCACAAATAGAAATTTTTTTAACCAGTAAATCCGGTTATTATTACTATTTGTCACTAAAAACATGATATTTCACAAGAAGGACATTTTCACAAAATAGGAATTATTTACATGCAGATTGGCGTAGTACAGTTTGATAACGCCCAGTTGAGATTTTGATTTTAAGGATTGGTTTTTAACATGTTGAGATGTTTACCCTCCACCACTATTTGTCCTGAGGCATATGCGCATCCAGGGCAGGGCAGTAGGCACGTGCACCCTCTCTCTATTATTGGTAAAATATCCTCTAAATTGATGTTGAATGACATGTGGGTTTCATCAGAACCGGGGGTAGTGGAAAGAGGCATGCACGGATCCGAGGGTGGGAGGCAGCAGGCGCGGATCCGGGGGTAGGGCAAGGAGGCATGCATGGATCCGGGGGTGGGAGGCAGCAGACGCGGATCCGGGGGTAGGGCAGGGAGGTGGTTGTTTGTGGATGAACTAATCCGATGTATAATGGGTGGATGCCCCAGCCAGCAACACACAAGTTGATTCTGGACGGTAAACACAATGTGCGTTGCAACCAACAATGATCTAACTAATTAAATCTACAATTGGCACTATAACTCCATAAAACAACAACAGTGATTTAACTATTATCTTGGCTAATGTAATCTATTATTCACAGAATAGCTATAAAAACAACAACAGGCTAATTAGTTTTACTGAAGGGATTCTTTCAAGTTACATCGCGCTTAAGGTTTTTAGAAAAGTATTCTTTCTCCAGCAACAACTTTATAATATCAGGTATTATTATTGAAGCATTTATTGCCAACTAATATCTATATTACTAAATACATAATATTTCCAGGTCTTTCTTAAAATATTTCAGTGTGTTATCTCGCATACTTTAACCTGTAGCTTTATTTTTCAAAGGCCAAGGGGTTGAGGTGATTTTTTTTGGACGATCATGGCATGTCATGAAGAGCGTTTTTGTTTTTGAGAATCTGAATTGTTGGGGTCCCCCCCCCCTTCTGAAAATTAGCATTTAACAAAATACAAACACTTAAAATGTGGTATACATATAATGAAACGTAATATTTAGCATTTTAAATGATTACGATTCACAGGAGAATAACATGATTTATTATAATCAAAGATTCAAAATAAATCATAAGTTTATGATGTTATACCGATACTGCTGATATGTACACTGGTGACATTTCCATGTCACTGTTTAGTAAAGGGATTTATGTCATTCCAAATAAATTCTCGGCAACTTAAAGATATTTTAAATGTTTTCGTATTCATATTCGAATACATTTGGAAAGTAATGTAGGCCCTTTTCGTATTCAAACACATTTTAAAAATAGGGTATTCCGTTTCGTAATCGTATTTGTATTGAAGACTTTGCAAATTATTCGTATTCGATTACATTTGTAGGTATACATGGTATATGTATTCAACTCCCATGTCTGACTAGGCTGACTTGTAAATGAATTTTACGCTAGATAGCCTACATAACTAAAACTAAACACTTAGCTGGTAATTATTTAAAACCATGTCATTACTTGCCATCAGGCTAGATAACTAGGCTAAATTATTACGCCTCTCCGTACCTTTTCTGTGCAAAGTTGTTGTTAATGAAAACAAAAACAGTTTCTACTTCATCAGGGTTTATTTGTACAACCGGTTTCAGCTGTTACGCCTTCATCAGGTACAGTATGAACATATAGTGGTAATGCAGCCTTATTTATAGACATTCATGCAGGTTAATTATTATAAATCGAGCATAAATTGGCAGTATCCTAGCAACTGATTCTAGTATGTATAGAAATGTTATTGAGATGAGCGAAAAGTGTGTATGTGTCTTAGCAACTAATGTACGACGTCACATTTAAATTATTAAGTAAAAATATTTTTTTAAGGCCGGACAAGGTGTCTTGCCAGATTGGCGTGTGGTTGGCGGATGTTCAAGTATCAGAAATGGCCGGTGGCTGATGAAAATACAGAGGTCTGGGGATTGTGTAGTTAAAATGAAACACGGGCCGTATGTGATATGTATATATAACTGCCGGTGGTGAGGCCGCTTAGTATTGTTGCTTTTTGTTGAGTTTTTTTGATTTAAATTGACGGGTTCATAGGGATATGGTGTAATTTGCACAGCTCAGAGCGGAAAACGGATGAGGCGGACATGGGTTCGAGCAAGGGCCAAAGTGACAGAGTGTTTCGGACGGCATGAGGGGTGGTATATTTCAAATACAAAAGAGAACATATCTTAATCACATTCTTATTCTATTCGAATTAAAATAGTATTTTGCGATACAATGTGTAAGGTACAAATAGCCAATTGATATCATAGAAAGAGAAATCATGTCGAAGCAACATTAAAGAAATGAACAGTCTGGGTCGGGTTCGAGCCTTATCTGGCTTGAGCGTTGCTAGGCCGCGCTGTGTGGGTGGTTTGAAATGTGGATCTATGATCAACTTGAAATGTGATTACACAATTAGAAGATAATACTTTAGTATATTATAGAATATACTGGAGCTCCATCAGGCAACCCGCGGACGCCAGCGATCCGGAAGACAACCCCACCGTCCCCGTCGTGGGTGGCAGAGGGTTAGTTCTGCCACCACCGCGGAGACGGGGGGGGGGGGCGTTCCCAACGGCACGCGGGCGTCCTCGGGGCACACAAGGGGATGGCACTTATGATTGATATCAGAAAATATATACCAAAATCCTTAGATAGTGTCCGTGGTGGGTCTTAAAATGTGAAGCTAAGTTAGCGGGTCGTGAAATGTGAAGTTTAAACTGGTTATAAAGTTTGAATCAAGTCCATGTATTACAAGATTTAAAAGGATAGATATAGTTCTGATAGTCAACCGAAATATGTAGTCCGTTAGGTTGCTTTTTAGGATTTATAAAAATGATCAGATACTGAATAAATTATTAATAGTTATTACTTAGGCAGATTTCTGATAATCAATTCTGAGTCTCTATCTCCCGGCTTCTTTTGTAAACATATCCCGGATGCAGGTGGCGGTGATGGTCTCCACAGCGGTAGTCTTGTAATAGAAAACCGAGAAAGCAGGACCGTGGCATCTAAATTCTATGTCCATCGAGGCTCCAGGAGCCGGGGCTATACCTAGTTAGAGTGGTACATCCTCTGTGTCATTATAGTCCGGCAGGGCGGGTGGGTTGATCATCCGTCCTGGCGGGCGAGTGGTCTGAGGCAGACTCTCTTTCCGCTGGTTGTCATTCGCAGAAGATATTGGGCTGATGTGTGGGGCTACCTCCACTAAAGGCGTCCCTTGAGGCGAAGCGAAAGCTGTTCACTTGCGCTTCGCATACGGGAAGGCCGGGGGTGGCATAGCTCCGCCCGGAGCGCTGGCAGGAAGGGACTGGGTGTGTGTTCCTGGGGGAGTAGATCTGCTGGTCTTCTCCGTGATCCAATGGATCCGCAGGATCTGTGGAATGTCTATTATTGACAGAAGACCTGGCCACTGACCATGCACCGTCCAATCAGTGGTGGTAGTGGACGGGGTGGTGTGTTTTGAGCCCGATCCGCTTGCAGGTGTTATTGTGCGACGAACAGGGCTGTAGTCTGTCAGTAGACGATCCCTGGCACCATTTTCCACCTCTCTACTGAGAGTAGCTGGGCTGATCAAGGGCTGATCTGTTGGCGGGTCTGCTATCCTTATCTGTTTTCTCGGGGCTTATTTGAAAGGAGCTGTAGTGCGTTGTGGTGCGGGCGGACTTTCCGCCGTGAAGTCTTCAGTTCTCTCGTCAAGCAGAGGCGTGCCTGGGCACACCGTCACTGTGCACGTCAGGGCAGGTTTCTTTATCTTGGGTATTTTGTAATTGTCTAATATCTTGGCGGATTCTGTCTTAACTTCGGCAGACTTTTTGGTTGAAGTTTCCCCCTGCGCCTCCAGAAAGCTTTCATGGATCCGCTCAATGTAGCGATGGAAGTCTCCTTTTCTTTTAAAACTCACGTTGCAAAATTGACACTTTATGACCTGTACGCCACCATGTAGGCTGTGGACGGATGCTTCGTGTCTCCGTCTGTTGGCGCGGTTTGTAAATTTTGTCTTGCATACTCTGCATGTTCTTAATTCTGACGTGTCTGGGCTAGGTTTGGTGTTGGCCATTTTACTGGGAAGACTGGTGGCGGAGGTGGTACTGAGCCTGGTCATGTAGGGTTAGGGGCGCGTGTTAGGATGCCCTATGAGTAAAATCCAGTGTGTAGTCATAAGTGGCTAATATAATGTGCGTTGTTTTACCAGGCTTGTGGCGCGTGCAGGCGGATTGTGTGTGGCCTGGGCGGATTGAGTCCGCCAGCGTGGTCTAGCTAGCTGTCTTGTACTGTTTAGCGACCCCTCCCTAGTGTATGCGTGCAGTGTGCGGATTGGGGGGATATGTCGGGGGATTGGTTTTTGAACTATTGTGTTGATAGTGTTTATAGGTCTGTAGACATGCTGGGGACACAGTGTAATGGCCGCCCGTTTCATTGTTTATTTGGGCTTTGGTCATATCTATCCATACTGCCTCTTTAATTAGCCTTTTGAATTTGTCGTCTTTTGTGTCTAATCCGAAAATGCTGAAATTGAGCACGATGGGATGGCTGTTCATGTGGGTGGCCACTGTGCTGCTGATCAAATTATTTTGGATATTACTAATGTGTTCTGTTATCCTTACGTGTAGCGGGCGGCCTGTTTGTCCTACGTAAATATCTTGGCAAAATGATGCCTCTGTCAGAGCGATTGAAAAAGTCTGAAGGCCCGAGCAGCTTATTTCCAGGGCTAGCTATCCCAAACAAACAAGTAAACAACAAAGGACGCACTCAAACCGCCACAAAATACGACTATAACGGGCAACTACGACTTGAAATGTAGGTAGGCCTACGCCTGAGCTATTCTTGGGCCTATATATTTCATGTAGATAATATAACCATTCGGAGACAATCTAAGAGAAAGAATTTTTCCTAGATTTACTCGACCATTATTTTCACATATTATCGCCCATAGGGGAGACCGGGGCTAATTGTAACATTTTTTAGTTTTTTTAACTGCGTTTTTCGATCAGCTAGACAGAAATTTACTAATCTATGTCATCATTGTTTCTATCTCCGTTTATTATTGATGCTGCGGTATGAGAAAATAAATAAAAACATAATTTAGAAATTCACTTTTTCCAAACTCTGGCTCGGCCATCTTTTTTTAGTTTATTTAAATTGACATGTGATCGTAAAAACTTAGGCCCCTCTGCGATTGGCTGAATCAGGTATTTGAGTTAGATGGCACCCGGGAGGAGGGGTTACTCCCATACTTGTTAGTACTGGGAATGTGTCGCTGGACAGGGTGCCTTTGGCATGGGGTGACTTTTGAGCTTCCAGAATTGGGCTGGCACAGGGTCCCTTTTTGAACTTTCGATTGTTGAACATGCTTTGACATGTTTTTGCTGGTTTCTCAGGCCATTGTCATGCGAATTCCATCACTATTTTCTAGTCTCACAGCAGATAGCGTCAACATTTCATAAAAAAATATTAAAGAGTTTAATGAAACCCCATTAAATCATGAATTAAATTGTTAGTAATGAGACCATAAACCAATTAATTAAATTTCGTGTTAATTTCGAAAACGGGACAGGGTGTCTTTTGAGCCATGTGGCAAATTGTGACAGGGTTAAGATTTGACAATGCTGGGTGCACACCCCTATCCATTTCTAAAGTGAGTACCCCACCCACAGTGTGCATGACTGGCACTCGCCTGCTCGCCAATGCGAGTGGGAAAAAAACGGGCGAGTCCATATATGTCAAAATATCCTGTTTTTAACATATAAGTCATAGTTTTATGAAAAAATGGGCGAGTGATATAATCAGTTAGTTATTTACACTGCACCCACCCCCCTACCCCCCGGGGAGTTAACACGAAAAGGGGTCGTGGTACAAATGGGGTAGGGGATTTATTTTCATCTAGCATAACCAAGGTAACTTTGATTAAAAGTTAACCATTTTTTTTCTAAAAAATACATGTTCAGTGAACACAATATTTTGTGAATTTTCTTTTTATATAATTATGGATTATGTGGAGTTATACTGGCCGCTGTAGCGCCATAGGACTTAGAGTTAGAGTTAGGTTTAAATGTGACTTGACTGACATCTTGTTAACTGTTTTTATTAACACCACAAACTGAGGTTTGTTGAAACATTGGTGCTATGTTTGATAAAGTTTAATTGCTTTCGTTTTGAAATACACATTTGTGATGATTAAATCTGATCCTCAATACAATTAGTGTGGTTTGTTTTGTCTATAAACCAATAGAGACTGTTATCAACTGTTATCAATTTACTGAGGCAGAAAATCTGTCAATCATTAAAAAACTTTTCGACAGTCTTTGTTACAGCCAAATTTGTATTTTACTCCACATAATTCCTCACACCCTATCCAAAAGATCACAAAATCTTATTTTTCAGTAAATAATCAAAAGTAAAAAAATATATCGTCAGATATAGGTTAGTGGTCATGGAATTGATGACATTTACTCTACTATATCTGTATATAGGTATATGTGCTATATATAGTTTATTGTTCCTCATATATTGAACATGGTGGCCATTTTGGGAAAAATATAAATAATAAGCAATGACATTTGATTTTATTTTAATATATGTAGATTCATAATAAACTCTATATGATTTTAAGTAATATTTATGGTGGCCAATTTGAAAGAAATAATAAAGTAATTATCCAACAGATTAATGTTTCCTTCTGATGAATTCCTTAGGCATAACAAATTGGAGGCCATTTTAAACGGAGGTGTCTTATGGATCACGGTGCGAAATGTAAGCTTAGGCATCAAAATAACCTATATTTGGTGGACTGATCTTTATCTGGTGTAGCCTTTAATAATACTTTTTCAATTTCAGATGTGGTATATAGAAGAAATCTGATCTCTTGGATTCGATTTCAAGATATTGTCGAGTGGGAAAATTGTGAACGTATTCACGTCAAGACTGTGAGGAATTTATTGTAAGATTTACGATGGCATTTTCTACAATGACTGGATTCATAGAATCATGTCACTCTTCCCTAATGGCAGCGAGATATGATTTTATGTCAGAACATATCAAGACTGGCAGCTTTATATATCTTAATCTCCGAAGTGGTCAAACTGTGGAAGCCAAAGATATACAAAGAGAACATTTAATGCGCACTGATGGTAATACTCCATATCACTGTGATTCTCAAAAAACATTTTTACCAAAGACAACGCATAATTTTATTCACACTGGAGATAAACCTTATGTGTGTGATACGTGTGGAAAAGGATTCAGATTAAAACACCAGCTGAAACAACATCAGCGTGTTCACACTGGTGAGAAACCATATGAGTGTAAAACATGTCACAAGCGATTCACACAATCAACTCATCTGAGAAACCATATAACAATTCACACAGCAGATAAACCGTATGTGTGTGATATGTGTGGTAAAGGATTTACACAGACAAGCAACCTAAAAACCCATCAGCGTATTCACACTGGAGAAAAACCTCATGAGTGTAAGTCATGTCACAAGCGATTCACAGATCTATCTACTCTGAAAAACCATCAGCGTATTCACAATGGAGAGAAACCTTATGAGTGTAAAACATGTCACAAACGATTCACACACTCATCCAGTCTGGGACAACATACAACAATTCACACTGGAGATAAAACTTATGTATGCGAAACTTGTCATAAAGACTTTAATCGGAAACACCACCTGAAAACACATCAATTTGTTCACACTGGTGAGAAACCTTTTGTGTGTGATACTTGTGATAAAGGATTTACAAAGAAAAGCTCCCTAAAAACCCATCAGTCTATCCACACTGGAGATAAACCTTATGTGATACATGTGATAAAGGCTTTAAAACGAGATAAACCTTATGTATGTGATACCTGTGATAAAGGATTTACACAGAAAAGCTACCTGAAAAGCCATCAGCGTATTCACACTGGAGAGAAACGTTATGAATGTAAAACATGTCACAAGCGATTCACACATTCTTCTGGTCTGAGAAGCCATATAACAATTCACACTGGAGATAAACCCCACGTGTGTGATAGGTGTGATAAACGATTTAAACGGAAAAGCAACCTGAAATCTCATCATCGTGTTCACACTGGTGAGAGACCTTATGTATGTGATACTTGTGATGAAGACTTTAAAACGAAATACAGCCTGAAAAAACACCAGCATGTTCACACAAAAAGACCACCTGAAATAGTACCGACTTCAGACTTTCTTCTGTCGCGATATTGCCTTGATGTGCAAAAAGCGACATAAAGCAATTTTCACTCACTCACCTGAAAACACACCAAAATATTCACACGAGAAACATCATGTATGTGATACTTATGACGAAGTCTTCACACAGAAAGGTCATCTTAAAACACATCAGCTTATTCACACCAGAGATAACTTTATTTATGTGATTCTTGTGATAAAGACTTTACACAGAAAGACTTATTCACACTGGAGCTAAACCTTATGTGTGTGATAGATGTAACCAAGGCCTTCTGCAGAAACACCATCTGAAAGATTATCAGCTTGTTCTCATTGGTGATAAAAATAATTATGTATATGGTACTTGTGGTGAAAGCATTAAACAGAAGGGCCACCTGTAAAAACATCAGCGTTTTCACACTGCAGATTAATCTTATGAATGTGTGTGGCATGCGTGATAAAGACTTACATATGTAAAACATGACATGCATAATAATTATAATTCACACGCGATCTTGAAAAAACCCTTCAGCATATTTCCACTTCAGATAATTCGTATGAATGTAGGACGGCCATAAATAATTTACAGCCTAAAACGTTATAAGGTCATAAACGCACATTATCATCAATTTTTATCTTCGGTTATAAACATGATAAACTATGTAATGTAAGCTTGAATAATTTATTCTGTATAAATTAATATTTCTGTTAACGATCTTTTATAAGACGCCATTGAGAATCTTAGGATAGGGAGTGGGGAACTCATGGGGAACTCACCCTACCAACTCCTACGGCTAATATCAACCAGGGGAGCGAGTGGGAACTCGCCCTACCAACTCCTACGGCTGATATAAACCAGGAGAGCGCGTGAGGAACTCACCCTACCAACTCTTACTGCTGAGACGAATTGTCTATTAATTGAGTTCTAGAAATTAAATGTATTTCTAATTATTACTAATAAAATACAGAACAAAAACCATATTGATTTTATTCCCCCCCCCCCCCCCTCCCCGCCTGACGAAGTGGGGGCGGGGGTATTGGCGTCACCTCGAATGTCCGTCCGTCCGTCTCGCGTCCGGATGTCCGCATTTCGTTTCCGGAGCAAAACTTGGTAACCCGTGCATGGATTTCTTTAAGTTTTGCCACGCACATCCCTTAGGGGGTGTAGATGTGCCTTTTAGGGTTTTTGAAATTTTACCCGCTTAATTGGCCGACCATCGGCCATAAATAACTTTAATATACCTGATATCTGACAAACCGTGCCATATAGCTAGACCATTACTACAAAACAAAATGTGCGGTTTCAGGTAGGGATATGCTCTGAAAATTTTCAACTTGATCAGGATTTCAGACATCGCGAAAAATCTTTTTGTCATGGTGGACACCGGTCCAGTGTACTTTGAAATTATAGTGGAACAGACAAAATTTTAGCGTACATAATTTGCAATTATACATTAGATGTGTCAACAATGTGTGATAACATTAATATGATATTCATTCATTCAAATTTGCATAAATGCAAGATGATGGCGGACAAAAAACAAAATGGGCCGATTGTTATTCAAGGTATTGAAACGTGCACAGGAGACACAGGAGAAGAAAAGTGAGCCATTGTCTCAACTCTGTACTGTCAGCGTTTACGGCGAAGGGGCTACTACTCGGTGATGAAGATCATTATCTTTTTGAATGTGGGCACTTTGAGGGAGACAGAAAAAATGAGTAAGCTGCTTCTTTCATAATAGCCCTTTAACATGTAAAATACATAAATTAATAATGTGAAGTGAAAACCGGGAGTTATTGTACCACCTTGCACAATTTATTAATTTGACAACTAATGTAATGAACTGTTTAAATTAATAATGATTGACATGCCCTTGCCACAGGCATGTTATATTTACTCACCCTGAATCGCACACCTGGCTTCTCATGTCCTACGGGATCTTGAATAAATTACCTTGTTATCTTGTAAAGTAAGCAGATACTGCCGTTTTGCCTATTATGTATATTATATTTCTACATATATATGACTATGTAATATATAATTATATGTTTATACTTATTGTATAATAATTTCAAAGGGATCTTATATACATGGTCAACACTTTAACCGCGAATTGACATCAATCTGATGTCTAATGAATAATATCAATTTGATGTCCTTGATTTGACATCGATTAAACGTCAAACTTTTGTCTATTTACATTATAAACACATTTTATTGTAAGTCTTAGCTTTGTATATTAATCCAATTAGCATTAAGATTAATTACAGTGCAAAAAAAAATTTTAAAAATATTTTTCAAAATGTTGATAAAATCTTCACGTAGCATTGACGTCAAATACACATCAATAAAATTTTGACTATTATCAACGTCAAATGGACATCAAGGTGCCCGCTGGGAGATAAGCTGCATAACCCAAAAATATATAATTAAAAAAAAATCAAAGTATATCGACTTTTTTATATAGACTTAATTAATGAATTAATGTCATGCCTAGGTCTGAAAGAGATTTGATGAGGAGGCCTTGTTGGGGGTGGGGGTAATTCGTGAAAGACAAATTTGATTGAGGCTTATATAATTGTCATATTAACGCAAATCAGTACAACATATAGTGAATTAAAAAGGACAAACCCGCCTCTTAGTCTTAATCGATTATCCAAAAATATTATCTTACCTGCAATAAGAGTTGGTTAATCATATTTTTAGCATTAAAATATCATTAAACTAAAGCATTTCAACAATAAAAGTCAAAATTGAATGACCATTGGTGTAGTACTGTACCTGCCGTTGGACATTTACGAGAAGTAATCTGATTTAAAAAATATCAATTGGTAAAATATTTCCTAAAGCAACAGTCTTCATACTATTTACTAAACAGTAGCGCATGTTTTTTTTTATTTCTCCGTCAATTATCAACCAATTTTCATGAAATTTTGTAAAGTCTTGATATCCCTGGAAATTTCGTAAAATATATTCAGTATTGCAAAAGTTAGACCATTTGACATGTAGTAAATTTTTACCGACGTAAGGTTCTGACTTGAAAATTGCCTAGAAGGCCAAGCACACCCAAACGTTTTTGCCTTTCTGCAATTTTCATCCAACCAGGGTTCTATTTTTTGTGTCGTGAAGTTTCTTTCTCATATGTTTTTTGTCTTTGCTTTCCGGTGGTTCATATTTATATATTTTTTTCATATATTTTTTCATTGTACAGTGGGTTCTTTGATCTGTTCTGGGTGATTTCTCTGGGATGTTGCCCCCGGACTGATCGTCCAGCACATACTTTGTACATATACAGAATTGTTTGAAGTATATATTAGTGTATCGTCATTGTTTGATTCACCAGGGTTGTAATAATTTAATGGTTTCTCTGTGGCATCCTGGCGGATAATGCAGCATGTCAGAGAGAAGCCATTGCCATACAATTAGCCTGTGGTGACTTACGGTGTCCTCACGGTTTGTGATCGCTCCGTGGTGCTCTTAAATATCACAGACCCTATTATTACCAACTGTGGGGGCACTGTAGGTCTTTATTTTTTGAGAATTTGTTCTTTTGTTGTTTAATGGTTTCTCTGTTCATTGCTTTATATATTCAGAATAATTTTTGCACAACTATGGTTGTTTTTGTTGAAAAGTGATGTCAGGCATCATTTGTTTCTACTGTTATATATTTGTTTTTGACACAAACACGTTTTGCGATTCACATAAAAAAAATTGTAATTTTTTGTATTAACTTATATTGTGTATCGGCGCTGGCGCTGTCTGAGGTTTTTAGAATGTATATATATCCAATACAAAACTCGTTACATATAGGTGCCACAGGCACGATTATGTTATCATAAATCGTTTTTATCTGAATGCCTTAGTGCGGACATAATGTTATCATTTTGGACTTTTTACTTTATCACTTTTACTCTTCAATATGATGTGTTGTGATGTGTTCAAGATATCATATTATTATTTTAGTCTGAATTGTCATTTAAATGGCCATACTGGCCTAAAAATGACGTAAAAAAAGATATTTTACTTACTCACTTGAAAATTGCCTGTGCTAAATTTCAAGGAAATCAGTTCATAATTGACAGAGAAATCGACGAAAACCATGCGCTGAATGTGGCCCAGGGTATATAAGAATGTAACTTGCACTTTTATCCCCGTTCGAAAAATATTCCCTAAAACAGACGTTGTATCCCACCACACTAAAAATCAGGCCCGTACCGACAGAAAGGTCCACATTCTAAGGCCAATTAACTTTTTTTTAGATACCGGCAAAGGTAATCTCTACTTATGATCACTTATGAGTTGATTTAATTCTGTGTAAATATGTCGCCAGAATGCATTATTTAGTGTGTATTTTTTTATATTTTCTGGGGGCGTGCCGTATCCACCCCCCCCCCCCACCCTACGGAAATGGCGGCCTCCGCATTCTTGGGGTTTTTTTTAGATACCGGTAAACTTAATCTCTACTAATAATGCTCACTTGAGAGATTGCTCGATTCCTCAATTCTATGTGGGCCTATATATTTGATGTATTTTTTTTAAATTACGGGGGGCATGCCCCTGCAGGGAAAGAATTGTTCAGTAGGCCTGTCGCATAGCAAAATGCTATGCAATTCTGGCCATTTTCTAAGCAAATTTAATTTTGATTACCACAATATTATTACATCAATGATCAGGAACTTAGAATCGATTCTTGTAGAAGAGAGTTGCTAATCAATCATTTTCAAACAAATTTTTCCCTGCACTGTACCCTCCCCCCTACAAAATATTCTTGGATTACCTTTTTTACAGATACTTAATCTTTACTAATGATCACTTGTGAGATTGTTTGACTCCTTAATTCTGTGTATGTCGCCAGAATGCGTTATATGGTGTATTTTTCAAAAAATAATCCGGGGGCATGCCCCCGACCCCCTCCTACAAAAACGGCCGCCTCCATATTCTTAGTTTAACTTTTTTTTAGATGCAGCTAAATTTAATCTCTACTAATGATCCCTTGTGTGATTGCTTGATTTCTTAATTCTGTGTAAATATAACGCCAGAATGCGTTATTTAGTGTGTATTTTTCATTTTTTTTCCGAGGGCATGCCCCCGTACCCTCGCGCTCCCCCACAAAAGCGGCCGCCGCCGCATTTTTGGTTCAAATTTTTTTTAGATAGGCCTACCAGTAAGCTCAATCTCTACTAATAATTACTTGTGTGATTGCTTGATTCCTTAATTCTGTGTAAATATTTCGCCAGAATGCGTTATCTGGTGTGTATTTTTCTAAACAATTTTGGGGGCATGCCCCCGGACCCCCTACAAAAACGGCCGAATTCAGGTCCATAATATACTGAAACGCACATCTCCAATCAACTTCCTGCGTACGGGCCTTAAATCCACAGATAAAGTCTTTATAGACCTACAACTCATAGAAATGAAATGAAATGAATCGGGCTTTAGGCCACCTTTGTGCACATATAGGCTAAACTGGGCCAGGAGAACCTCCTGAGGATGGTGAGATGATTGAGATGACACTGTCCTCCAGACACAGGATTCGAAATACGAGCCCTGGCGGTCTGAGGCCGAGCACGCTACCTCTCGGTCACGGAGGCTCCCCACAATACTAACTTTCACACGTGGATGGGGAAGAAACAATTTTTGTTTCTTTCAAACCGCCGAGGCCGGGAACCGAACCCCGGACTCTGGCGTGAAAGGCAGCGGTGCTAACCACTACCCTAGGGCCCCCGCCCTACAACTCATAGAAGGCGTGGTTGTCTGTCCACAAACACTGCTGATCAGTGGGCTTATAGGCTATTAGTCCATGGGCCAGGTATGAAAACCCTCCCCCCCCCCCTGGAGATTTTTGAAGACAGTGATTTTTAGACACCTTGTTATATGACTATTCAATATCTGCTTGTTTGCACTCAAAATATTGGGGCATTAAAAAATACTGGGTCATTAAACATTCATCCCCCTGAATTTTAAGCGTTAAATTAAATTTCATAAAAGTTTAGTTTTTTCAACTGCATGTGTTTATTCCAAAGATTAAACACGAGCTATGCTACAAGAAGATGCTATGTAAAATTAAAACTAAAAAAAAATAATAATATGGGGTTTAATAATATATGTAATAACCCTTTAACTCCCAAATTCCACATATCGTTTGCTACGTTTACTTGAAAATCTAATATGAAAACCCTACCCACCCCCCTTCTACCTTCTACGGGGCGAGATATTTGAATTTGTGTACACTTTTTAAAATATCTATTCAATAGCTGCTTGTTTGCGCTCAAAATATTGCACCAGGAAAAATATTGGGTCATCAAACATATGTACCCACTTGAATTTTAAGCGGTAATTATAATTTACTAAAATGCATATTGTATATATTTTTTCAACTACAGGTATTTATTCTAACACTAGTATGCTACAAGAAGATGCTATGTAAAACAAAAATATAAAAATGTGAGGTTTATTAATATATGGAATAACCCTTAAAATCCCAAATTCCACATATCGTTTGCTACGTTTACATTAAAATCTAACATGAAAACCCTCCCCAGCCCCCTTTTCCAGGGCGATATATTTGAATTGGTGTACACATTGTAGTGCAGACGTGTTCAATGAGCTCTGAACAAAATCACGATTTTAAGCTGTTATGTTGTCAAGTTGTACTTTTTAAACACCTCATAACATCTATTGACGGTGTAGCTCAACTACTGCTGTAATGGGGATACACCATGCCGTTCACCAGCATGATAGGCCTCAGGCTTGTACTATTGCTCATGGTGTGTATAA
Organism: Flabesymbios commensalis; assembly: GCA_964017125.1. NCBI lineage: Eukaryota > Metazoa > Annelida > Polychaeta > Terebellida > Flabelligeridae > Flabesymbios > Flabesymbios commensalis. The sequence continues at coordinate 72,226,291 of OZ024916.1, forward strand.
TAGCCAGTGCTGACCAACACGATACAACACCAGTTGCACAACAGCTTGACCTGTACACAGGTGTGATGTGGAGGGGTGATCTGGCTGACCGTCACGGACTGACGCTCACATTTGACAGCAAATGGAGCTGGATTATACACTCTAGTACTACAAGGGTGCGTGCTGGAGACATTGAGTTGAACCCTGGGCCAACACCGGCCGAAATCCGTGCAGCACGACTGAGATATGGAACAAATGGTAACGATGATATCAGCCTTGCCGACGTCATGTCAGAGATCCGCCACCTACGAAATGATTTTACGGATAGCTCAAGAAGAATAGAAGAGAAAGTGGACAGAGTTTGTAACGACGTCGAAAAACTTACGTCAGATTGTGCTGAGGTGAAAAAAGAGCTGGAGGATCTGCGTATTGAAAATGATTCCCTCAACCGGAGATTGGGGAATATAAAAAGTCAGTCTCGGCGCAACAACATTATACTACGTGGGCTACCTGATGAGCGTGGAGAGACCTGGGAACAATGCGAATCCGCTGTCAAAGAATCCCTGTGCTCCGATTTTCGTATGGACCGAGAGTGGGTGGACAACCTATCTATTGAGCGGGCATATAGACTTTCCGGGAGGCGAGGACAACCGCGTGATGTGATTGTAAAGCTTCCCATGTTTAAAGGATCAAGGAAGCCGGAAAACGGGAAAAACCCGCAGGTCTATTTGTTAATGACGATCTCACCAAGTCTGTATGCACGATCCGTGGAAAGTTAAAGGACAAGATGAAGGCAGCTAGAGAGGCTGGTCATCGTGCCTACTTGTCATATGATAAACTGATTGTTATGAACCAGCAAGGCAAGAAGAACGCATACACGTTTGATCTTAAGGTGAACAATGTTAAATGTTTATATAATAACTTCAAAGAAGCTGACTGATGTGGTGGCCAAGGCCCGACTGAGAACAGCTCACATTCAGGTGCTTTTAAAATGGTCGTGTGGAATATAGAGGGTTTAATGTCTAAACTGGAAGACCCCGAGTTTATAAGTTATCTCAAAGCTTTTTCGTTTGTTTGTTTAACTGAAACCTTTGTCAGTAAGGAGGACACCAGTAACCTCGATAATATATTCAATGATTATACCTGTTTTGCTGCACCTGCCAAGAAGTTATCCAAATACGGAAGATGTTCTGGGGGTGTGTTGTATCTTATTAGGACTAATATATTGCATTTTTTCAGCATTGGCCTACTGACCACGATAACCTGATAGTGTTCAAAGTAGAGGGTAGGTTTTTTCGGTATCACACTGATATACTGTTATTTTCCGCATATATTCCTCCCGTGAGTTCGCCGTATTATGATAAAAAAGATAATCCAGATGGAATTGCTATGCTCGAACGAACCATTACGAATATTTTAAGCAACAATCAATATAACATATTTTATTGTGTGGTGATCTGAATTCCAGAACAGGCAGCTTGAATTTTAGTAATGATACAGATATACACAAAATGAGGCATGACCTTTTTGACGAAACACGACAATCCGAAGATACTATTGTTAATCAATTTGGAAGGTCACTTTTATCTATGTGTGCTATCCTCGATTTAACGATTGTAAATGGTACTATTGTCAATTCTGTTAATTTCACATATATTTCTACGCATGGAAATAGCCTTATTGATTATATTATTGTTTCTCCTGAGCTGTGTAAATTGTTTTCATATTTTTCAATACAATATAATGTCCTATCACCACATATACCCATAGAAGCTACACTTCGTAGTGTGACTGTAGCTGAAGATGCTCACAACATTCCAACTGAATACCGCTCTGTGTTACGATGGCGTGACCAGCTACTTCCCACGTTTATTCAGAATATTAGATCGGGCTTAGTAACCCTTGAGATTAATGAATATTTTTCAACAGCTGTAGTTGATATTAATGTTGCCACCTCACTTATTACCGAATTGTATTTGAAAGCATCTGATTGTATGTCATATACAATAAGCAATAAACTTGTTCCGTCAAGAAATGCATGGTTTGATGAAGAGTGTAGAGTTAAGAAGCTAGATGTACATAAACTTTTGCGAAAATACACAGGGTCATATACCCAATATGATAAACAATGTTTTTTTTCTGAGCGCCGTTCATATAAGTCTCTATTAAGAGAGAAGAAAGAACAATATTCAGCTAAGATGGTATCTGAATTGGAAATAAATATGTGTAATGCTAAACTTTTTTGGCAAAATAACAAAAAACTTGGAAGTAAGGCCGGACTTACATCTAACATATCTAAAGAGGTATGGCATGATCACTTTTATAATGTATTTAATTCACATTTTAATGTATTAACTGAGATTGATGGTCTTTATAATATATTCCAACAATATCCTCTCATACATGATGACATTAACATGCTGAATGATGTAGTTACAGAGGAGGAAATATGTACCAGTTTGGAAAATCTAAAAAAAGGGAAAGCTGCAGGTCCAGATGGACTGGTTGCCGAAATGTTTCTTTCATCATCGCATATCGTTGTTCCATACTTACTAAAACTGTTTAATTGTATATTTTCAGCAGGCGTATTTCCTGAGCTGTGGTCAAAAGCTGTCACAATTCCCATTTATAAGAACGGTAATCCAAATGATGCAGATTGATGCAGATGATACAGAGGCATATCTCCCACAAGTGTGTTTAGCAAAATATTTACTGGTATTTTAAATAAAAGGCTTACGGCTTGGACAGATACACAAGAAATAATAACAGATGACCAGGCTGGTTTTAGGAAAGGCTACTCAACAGTAGATAATGCTTTTGTTCTCCACTCTGTAATTCACCGACATCTTAATAAGAGTAAAAAAGTGTATGCAGCCTTTATTGATTTTCGTAAGGCATTTGATTCTGTGAAGCGGGAAACATTATGGAATGTTCTTCAAAAAAATGGCATAAATGGTAAGATGTTAACGATGATAAAGAGTATATATAATATCGTCCTAAGTTGTGTAAGATGTCCATATGGCAAAACAATTTTTTTCGACTGTCCGAATGGTGTGAAGCAAGGCTGTATTTTAAGCCCTATTCTATTTTCACTGTTGGTACAAGAAATTACTAAAGAAATACATAGACGTGGGGGTTATGGGATACAACTTTTTCCTGACTTGGCTGAGGTTGGTATTTTGTTGTTTGCGGAGGACATCGTACTTATTGCTGATAGTGTATTTGAACTGCAGAAGAAATTAGATATTTTGTATGAGGTGGCAGTTAAACTTGGTCTAGTTGTTAACAAGGATAAATTTAAGGTTGTTGTTTTTAGAAAGGGAGGACACCTAGCTAGTCACGACAGGTTGCATATTGGTAATACTATTTTAGAAGTTGTCAGCGAATATAGCTACCTTGGCCTAATTTTCTCAACCAAGTTAAATAACAATGTGATGCTAAGTCGCTTAGCGACAAGAGGTAAAATTGCCTTCTGCAGAATATCAAGCTTGCTTAATAGAATGAATACCACTTCTTATAATATTTTGTGCAAAATGTTTGATGCCCAAGTACAGCCTATATTGTTATACGGATCAGAACTATGGGGTTTAAATGTCATGTCTGCTATAGAAAATGTACATCTTTTTTCACTAAAGAAAATGTTACAGGTTCCTATCTTCGCGCCTAATGTCATAGTCTATGGAGATTCAGGCAGGTATGAACTTCGTATTCATGCTGTTCTCCGCTCTATTAAATACTGGATTAGAATATTAAATATTAAGGATTCAAGAAATGTTCGTAAAGTGTATAACATGATGCGGTACGATGGAAATCACCAAAACTGGTGTGGTAAAATCAAGGAGTTATTAATTCATTTCAATTTTGAAGATGTATGGGATCTACAGCAGGTAGAACAACCCCGAATATATTTTTGAATAACCTGAAGTTGCGAATGATAGCAGAAAGTGATAACATATGGCAGCAAACCTTACAGGAGAGTAGCAGGTATTTTATATACAAGAATTTCAAACAGTCTCGGTATAAAGAAATGTATTTAAATCATATTAAACCAGTAGTAAGAAGGAGACTGCTATCTCGCTTTAGAATGGGTGTAAGTGCCACTCTGACGCATAAATACAGATTTGTAAATGATAAGGAAACTGTGTGCCCTATGTGTACAGAGCACGAGGAGGATGGCATTCATTAGTAGAGCTCTTCTGATGATGCGAGTCTGAGAGGTTTTCTGTATGATTAATTTCACGACAATAACTTTGAATTTGTCGAATTGAGAACATATCTAACTCCATGTGTGTGTTAAGAATAACTTTTTTTGTTGCACCACGAAGCCACATTTTGATATTTGTGCTTGAATGGTCCGATGAACACTGATATAAATGAAGCATCAACTCCTATATCTGATACAATATCAGCCATGTACAGGCATATAGTGCGCTCAGTCCGGTGACGTCACGCGTGACACGTGACCTTAGCAATATACTTTAACATGCCTTCGCTAGCACAGCAATACCAATCTGACAGTACTGTATACGACATGTGACCTACTATGATCCAATGGTGTTTAAATGTTGGCCCGCCGTCTCCGACGTCGGCCTGACAATAAAACAACATTGCGTCAACGTCTCGTGTTTGCTGGGAACAGCACCTGGCATTAATAGTAGACCTAATATGGCAATGCTGGGCCAGCGTCGTAAACGGTGTGCCAGCATTGAAACAACGCTGGCTCCATGTGATTGTCCAGCGGTATGCGTGTTTGCTAGGTCAGTCTGTCCCAGAGGCATACACAGGCCAAACATTCACCCGATGTGGCATTAATGTTGGGCGAACTTCATAGACGATGCTCTAACATTAAACCAGCAACAACAAAAAAATCATTTGTATTCTGTGATTTTTTTAAGGCTGTTAAGGTGTCAATAACACGCTGTGACTCAGTAGTAATAAGGTGACTGCTATCTCGCTTTAGAATGGGTGTAAGTGCCACTCTGACGCATAAATACAGATTTGTAAATGATAACAAACCTTACAGGAGAGTAAGGTTTACTCTTCTTTCGAGGCATGACGATCATGGAGTTGTCAGTACGTCAACAAGTAAACCTGAAACACCTAGAAAGGCTACGGTTGTTGACACGCCTATCACCTCGTCTACAACTCAATATAGGCCTACTTGTGAAACAATTCTAGGTTTGTTTAGAGTATTATTACATTATAATTCTAAAACATGATCTGCGATGATGTCAGATTACAATTTGTAGGTTAGTGTACAAGGTATTCCTCTATACTAGAACGACATAAAACTGAGGCACTTAATTTTCTAATCACTAAAGAGTCCTAACGGACCGGGTTGCTACAAATTAATCAATTACAATCCAATATATTTATTGTATCATCTATAACTGAGTGTTTCTAAATTACTGAGAAAAACTGGATTAAATTTTATTTTAGAAACGGCCAATGCCCCATTAATAACGTATATTATTTCAGTTTCGCAAACAGAACTATATCGGCTTTGTCAACCTCTCGTCAGGTCAACTTTTGTATTTCCACTTGAAGTGTTCATCCCTTCTTAAATATTTAATAATATATGTCTATCACGCTCGTATCAACATTTGCATACACTTGGGCGTTCCTATTTCTTACAGGAGATAAGACAGAAAAAATAGTTTCCACAGCGGAAACAGTGAATCTTACCAGTCTAACGGAAGAAGAGTCATACATACACTTGACCATTCAGAATGATTCGCTCACTACTATCAGCACGACGATGTTCATATTACAAGACGTCCAAAAGCACCAGCTTGTGGTATTAAGTATTCATGTGTATATTACATTTAGGCTTACCTCAGTTAAATATATCCATCCAGTACAAATTAATGCAGCCGCATGCTGTAATTTTATACATTAATTTCAAATTCATTACATCAGGAATGATTAATCACTATTTGAAAAAAAACAATCCATTTACCTCCATTCAGCTGGTATAAAATTGCGTGTTAGAATATTATTAAGTATTATTTAAATAATTAATTATTTAAATAATTAATTAATTAATAAATAGAATGATTAATTGATTGATTGATTGATTGATTGATTGATTGATTGATTGATTGATTGATTGATTGATTGATTGATTTATTGATTGATTGATTGATTGATTGATTGATTGATTGATTGATTGATTGATTGACTGTTTGTTTGTTTGATTGATTGATTAATTGATTGATTGATTGATTGATTGATTGATTGATTGATTGATTGATTGATTGATTGATTGATTGATTGATTGATTGATTGATTGATTGATTGATTGATTGATTGATTGATTGATTGACTGATTGATTGATCGATTGAATGATTGGATGAATAATTGAGCGATTGATTTAAACTTCATTAGTTATTTAATATTGATTTTTAATATTTTTCAATTAATTTTTCAGTCCAATGTATACAGAATAATCAGAAGAAGACCTTGCCATACGCGGTATACCGCAATGGATTTACACGTGTGATTCATGTGATATCCACAGAGCGGCTTTAATTTTTTCACTAGCAGGTCAAATTGATAGCCATCCTAAAGAAGGTAGCTCGTTTACTCCTTATACAACAACAAAATAAAGAAACAATACAATTCCGTTTAATTGTTTTAACATATCACACAACAACTAATCTTCAAATGTTTACAATAAGTAAGGGGGCCACCATTCAATCTCCGGGGGGGGGCAGGAGTTTTGGTCGCCGACAATTGCTCAACGGCTGGCTGAAAATTTCATTTTATTTTATTAGGCCTACATGTTTATACAGTACATTTTTAGAACTAAATTATATATTTCATGCAGAGTCTGCCCGAAATCATTTATTTCAATAATACTCCAGCGCTCTCCCTGGAGATTGAATGGTGTCCCGTAATGGAATAAATTTTGAAATGGTGCTAGTTGAATGGTTCCTATGAGTTTCAGCACTTAATTCCAATGAATGTATACATGCTGCATGTGCGAGAGCTATTGTCACATCTATGGAACGTGAAGCAGGTCCGGATGCTGATTTCGTCGCCGCACCAGATAAGGAACAATGTATGCTACTATGCAGAATTAACAATACATTTACGCATGGAGACGTACGATATGCTAGATCTGGCTTAGTCAGCAATGTGATTTGCTAAAATAAAAAGTAATAATTATATGGCATACCGGGTAGGCTACTCTTATATCGTTTATACTAAGATTCCTTTATTTCAATCTAAAACAGAAAATGTCACCATTTTTTTTAAATCCTGTGTGCTGCATTGGGTTAACTATACATGTGGGCATAATAAAATAATTTCACACTAACGACGGTACCCTTCTCAAAAGTTTTGTATAAAGCTTGTGCCTGAAATACCCTTTTGAATTCTCCGTATCAGTGTGTAAACATCATGTTACAGGTTATGACAATAACGATCACGGTTACAGTTGTACCTCCCCACAAAATGTGAGTTTTTAACGGTATGCAATTACCACAACACGTCATAACAAAATACGTCAAGATACATTTTCATTTATAGAATCAATGGAATCCTAACAACAACTAATTTATCCAACTAAACACCTTGTTTCAACGATGTAATAAAATGATTCCATAGTTTTTCCGTTTGTGACTATGCAACATACATGATTATCGTCAATATTATTTTTGCAGCAACCTCAGATACACTCTGTGAGCAGCCTTTCCCCCCATCAAACAACTGTCCTCACATAACCACACTGAAATCTTTTCTGTCGAAAACATCTGACAACACTCCAGACATTATACTGTTATTTCAGCATTGTTTAGATGAACAACTTATCTGTGAAGCAGATTACATGCCATCTGCGGTGTCGACATCACCTGTGCCAGTATTTGCACCTTCTGTACATAAAGAATATTCTGAGATCAAACCAGCTGTGTCAGGTTGCTGTTCATGTAGTGGGCCAAGGGAATGGCTGCACAGTGATATTACTCTACATATGCCCAAGGTCGCTATTCATCTAAGGGATTCCGTAAAGACTGTTCCAGGTAGTATGCTTCAGGTTATATCTATCATCCAGTTTGCACTTCCATGTGGTTAATAGTCCGTCAGCTATCAGTGGTCGTTCGTTCCATTCAAGGTGGCCAAAAGTATGTGCTATCACTTCAAAGTTAAACGCATAGGCATTAAAGAAAAAATAATAGCTAATTTGCTGATACTGTAAAAGATTACAGTATCCATAATATTTGTGATATAGTTCCATTGCAGAAATAATATACGTACGACGTATTATTCTGTGAAACTCAATGACCTCGACTTCCTTTGTTCTCACCGAGCTGGCTAATACAATGAAGTACGGGGGAGGGTTCTTATATAACCTTGTATTCACCGAGTGATGTCACTGCGTTTCACAGAATGAAGTATGGGGGAGGGGGTGTTATATAACCTTGTTTCCACCGAGTGACGTCACTGCGTTTCACAGAATGAAGTATGGGGGAGGGGGTGTTATATAACCTTGTTTTCACCGGGTGTCGTCACTGCGTTTCACAGAATTCTCTTTATGTTTACATTATTTTAATGTCAGGTCATAGGTCATGATTTCTCGCAGACAGTTTTTAAAACCGAAAGACCCGAGTTTTTTTTCTATTTGCAATCTTCATAAACATCTTAGTAAGCTTTTCTGTGTGTACTGCCATTACAATTTTTTAACTTTTGTCACTGCGGGTATGGTCTTTATAGGTCAGAATCTGCCGTACATGGACGTCAGATTATGACGCACGAAGACGGTCCCCACGCTGAAAGTGTTAAGTAAAGTGGGTAATTATGAATCGATGAGTGGGCAGCGTCGTGGTCAACGATAGGAGTGATATCTTCGGATTCGTAAATACAATGTTTCAGAGAAGCACTACGACGTACCTGTTTCAACGTTACTATATACAGTAGGCCTACACTCCTGCCAATGCGGTCAAGTAGGGTTTAGGGGCCAGAATATTTTTACCGTTATGGCGGTTTGACCGCATTAGTGATCGGGCAATAAATTACCACTTGGCGTCCTGCTATTTGATATAAAATCAATTATCTATATATGCTCCAAATAATGAATGAACAATAACAATAATAAATATGTGCAAAGTTATTGCAGCTGTTTAGAAAAGCAGGGCTTGTATTTAGTGCAAAGTTAAAATTGACTATATAATTATGCACAATTAAATATAAAAAATTATTTTAATAAAAACATATCTTTTTTAAAAATGAATTGTCACATAACAGCTTACTGCAGTTGGAGAAATGAATTGATGGAGGATTGTTGCCCGGTGGATTTTATTTTCACATGAAAGTCTTGTAATTAATCCTGAATATAGAATGTAGAGTGTCATCTAGGCAACGGTCTGCTGTAAAGTCTTTGAGGGCAGACACCGCAGCCATAGTCTCATGAAATGAGTATTTTTTAATCACTCACATACTGTCATATGTATCATCATCATTATCATCATCATCACCAGTCTCTACAGCTAGTTGACGATGAGATTTGCCAGAACTAGCTTTGATAAGTCTAATTACTTTATCCCTTAGGGTAAGTTATGCACGCTTAGGGGAGAACACCCTCAAGCGCACCCCTAACTAAAAAGAGGGAAATCTTTTTATAACATGATTGAAACAACATGACCATATTGGCAGGTGTTCCGGATTGTAATAAAATATAATTCCTATTTTTTTCCTGTGATAAAGCCATTTCTATTCATTTTATTAAAAAAAACACTTTTTCAGCAAAGGGGGCGCTTCGGGTGCACTGTGCACAAAGCGCACCCTCAATATTCCTAAAGGGCACCCCCTAATGTTCATTGGTTTTTATACATCCTAAAGCGCACCGCCTGTACCTATACATGTAGGGACAAGATTAAATTATATTTTTGTTAGATTATGAATAACCATAATCAAAATAATATTTTTGTCAATGTTTTACCATAAATTTCCATGAAATATAATATAGTCTATATAGGCCTAGTGTATTCATCTTGAAGGAAAGTAACCAGACACAACTAGCTGGCTGTTACTAATCATTGACATGGATTATTTTCTGGTATATAAGATTACATTACTTGTTCTACATTGTATGTTAACAGTGTTCAAACTGTCATGTAAGGAGTGTTCCACATCAAAGTATTACGATGGCATCGACGATGGACTTTTAAATATGGGGACATACATGGTCAGTTTGGATGTACTTCGAGAGTATATGAGGCATTTTCTCAGTGATGGGTAGGCCTATATATACACGTTCATTATCAGTTGTACCAAACGTATTTATAACAAAAGGATCGGAATAGTAGTGTAAGCGTACCTAATAATTTTCATTTAACCATTTCTCACTATAACCCATCCATTCACAGCATGACGATGTACTGCTTCTATAAGACATGGGCATGGAGGATGATTGATGCAGGTGAAGCTACCTTCACATCGACCTTCTCCTATTCTAAATGGCGTGTGGCCTGGTATTCTTTTCTTTCTTTACTGGACATTTCCTATGATGGTGCGTTCAGTTGTCCAGACTGCGGGGATTCACCAGAATCTGTCGTAATGGATGGTATCACGTTGGGAGCAAGGAAGTTGTTTCTACCACCACGAGAAAATGTCATAAATGACAATGTTGAGAAACTTGACGGATGATAAGTACATTTCCACGTTAAAACTTAGCAGATGCATGCATTGCTTAATTTTCTGGTACTTCATTGTAGTAAACCGTACATGTAGCACTAGGTAAATGAATGTGTTCGTTTCGCTGTTGTTTTTTTAATTCTTGCTACCTAAGCTGTTTCAATACATGACAACTTTTTTAGGACATAGCTATTGACAACATTAAAATATGAATATTCTACAGCCGCAGGACACCATATTTACATATTTTTTTCATCACACGACAGTATCCGGTAAACTGCTTGTTAATCAGTTACACATGTATATGAAGGCCAATGAAGGTTATCACGCCTACCGTAGTTTGATGTCATACAGTAATTAGCTTTTATTCATGTGTCCCACCTAGAACGCAGCAAACACGACACATCGACCCATTGGTCCAACAATGGGTCGATGTGTCGTGTTTGCTGAGAAACGGTATAGTACATAGGCCTAATGTATGAGATATGCTAATTTTGTTTACACTAGTCACAGCACCCGAATATTCATCGACAACAAAGGAACACGAAAACTTCTACATAAGTATGCCATTGAGAATATCTCTGACCAAGAATTACATGAGCTTGAAGCCGGATTACGAAAACACCAGCCAAGTCTCTTGCCACTTCTCGCTGAAATAAATGAATATGACATCAACAACAAACTGCCGTGCTGTATTACTGATCTATTACTAGCACTGTCTAAAAATTCACCAGTCTGTGCTGTGATACACCCGGATCAGGCTACATTTGCTATATTGCAAAAAATAGTTGACGGTCATCTACCACTCGGCCACGTGCAAGATATGCAATATCTGCAACATAATATACCTATCATTTACAACATCATTATTGAAGAATGGAGAGTGGAGCCTTTCATAATCACAGTAATAAAAGAGTTGATAAACATTTCCAAGAGACCATTCCTTACCGAATCACACAATCTGAATAATGTACAACCACACAAACTACCGGACATGTTCTTATCTTTCTATCCTAGGCTCCCACAACTAAAAGAAAGGGGTTCCTACCTACGAGATTCCAAGACGTTACACGCTGAATTTGTTGGCAGCAAGGAATGCGAAAAGTTGACACAAATAATAAAGCGACGTGGCCATTCTACATTGATACCCGGTTTATTTACTCTTCTTTGCCCCCATGGTAAGCAAAATATAACGTGCTCGCTGTGCATTCACGTCACACGACATGTACACCCATAACCTCATATACTTGTTTAATTAGAGACCTTATGTTTAAAAAGAGTGATGTCTAAAAAAAAACACAGCCACTTGGACTGATAGGACAGAAACGACTATGACCGTTTTGGGGTAGTGCATGGTGAAGGTAGGTTCTGAATCAGATTTAATGCTTCCTAAGGACTTTTAGATGCAAGTGCAACATCATCTTCCAACTGCAACATTGCATTTACCTTGTAAGTACAACCCCCCAAAAACTAATATAATATATTTGCATTGTCCTGCTCTTCAAATAAAAAAATCTGAGGCGATAATTTGCACACTGTAATGTTACAGGGATATGTTACGGCTATGAAATAATGAGAGATCGGGAATCACCAAATTACCCCTTTACTGCACTCAGAACGAGGTTCATTACAGGTAAAGAATTAGTGTGATGTGACAGAAACATAAATAAATTTATACAGAGTTAATAGTTATGTGCTATGAGAATAAATGGGAACTCTCCTATCATTTAACAGCTCCAAGGCTTGTGGTGTACGACAATGCGTGCAATCTGCATCAGTATTCTCTCAACAGGGATCCAGCCTTCTTCAAGAGAACATGGTTTCTCGTTGACAGATTTCACTGGAAAAATCACCGTGGTAACCTGCGCAATGATAGAGGTGGACAAGTCTGAGTCCAGGAACTGAGTTAAATAATTACATAGCTTTATCATATATGCTTTATTCAGAAAGATAGGGGCATATGCTGTGCTCTACTATTGCATTGTGAAGATAGTGAACACGTCATCAATAAATTACTACCAGATTTTTATGTTTCAGGTTGTTCGCAGGGGTATAACCTGTCTTCATATCCGCAACATGCGCATATGAACTCTCAGGTTGCGGAGCAGAGGAATTCAAGTTTGGCAAAGTTGAGGCCAATGCTCTCGTACATGAATTTAGTTAACTTCATGACACATTGTAAACTATACATTTGGTTTGGCAATATGGTTGCAATTGCTGCAGCATACCCGGAAGGTAATCTGCAATATATAAAACAATTTGAAGCCATTTCAAAGTTGTATTCCAAGCGTTGACTACACAAACATTCCTAAGTTACACGCAACAAATAAGGACAATAACTTGCAGTTACAACTTTTATTACCTGTTTTTTATTACAATGATCATCATTTATAAATGCAGACATGGCTCGCAAGAAAACGCACATTCCTTCAGCTGGGCTGTCTGGGTTGCGACTGGCAAACAAGCCACGTGGAACCATCTCCCACAAACATCACACTGCGCCTATATCAGGGAAAAATAAAAACATCTTACGAACAATTATATGAAAGATATTTAAGCTGTTATCGTAGGAAATTTAAGTTAATATACTACTTCAACTAAAATTATACATTATTAAGTAATGGCAGTAACCAAAAAATACTGTCATGTCCGATCACTAGTTAAAATGAGTTGCACATGTTTACGTGATGACTATGGTCAGTTAAGTATCACATGGCCATGGATTTACGTCACATATCATGCCCCATGCAGTGTTCTTAATTGCAATTACATACAAATACCAACCCATTCCACAACAGCTTCATCGGACGCATCCGGCAATGTAAAAGTGCACTTTGTGCAATAATCTGTCAGAGAATCTGTCAAATAAAACACAACACAGATGAAGAGTGTCACATGATTTGTCTTCATACATTCCTTTTATATATTATGGTGTGTCAGTATAATTATGACTGTCACATCATCGGCCCATCATGTAGGCTACGTCTAATTCAAACGAACATTGTAAGGGTTCAATGTCTAGATTTAAAAAAAAACATTTATCAAATGTATATTAATAGGATGATCACAAGTATGGAAGGATCGCTGGACGGTATGGTGATGAATGCGTGGCTCTGTGAATGGATGGGGAAACGGATGGATGTACAGATGAATGGATGGATGGATGGATGGATGGATGGATGGATGGATGGATGGATGGATGGATGGATTAAAGGATGGATAAAAGGATTGATGATTAACAGACCAAACAAAAGTGGAGAGTGATCTTCTATTTTCTACTCACCACTGTTTCTCAATAGCTGGAGACAGACATCCATCCTGCTGGCACTTATATTGAACGGATGGCTTACCCCGTTCCCATCAAAAATAAATTGAGCCATCTGAAACCAATGCAGCTATTTACAGATGCATACATGTGATTAAGTTAAGGCACAAATAGCGTGAACAAGGTAGTTATAACCACCTGTTACCATAATCAGAACAATATCAGGACATTACGGCTAAGACATCAGTTATTTCGAAGTGTAAGTGTGTGAAATTGCAGCAGAATATGTAACATCACCTTGCAAATGTAAATGCCGCAAGATATACTGTCTTGCTGCCTTTGGTGAAAGCGAGTGAGACAATGCCACTCGTCCACAACTCCCAATATCCCCTTGCTTCGTAAGAACGTTCTAGAAAAAAAAAAATTATCAACTGCTGTTCTAATTCCAAAAGATAGATTTGTGTAAAGTGACTTTCAATCCTTAATTACTACGTTTGTAACAGGATACTTTCATTGGCTATCGCAAATACATAGCATATGATTAAAAAATACGGTATGTATCAAATTTGTAGTTAGTTTCCACAGTAATACACAGTAGCTGGAAAAGAAGTTTGAATGGCAAGATATGTTACCTGGTCACTTCTTGGCAGTGTGTCAACTGAGACGGTGTCTCGCCAAGTGAATTCAGGTATTCACAGTACCTTTCTTTATGGTACATGACCTGAAAATCATAAGATGAGGAAAGGTTTATGGAGCTACCCGGAACAATAAACATAGATACACATTTTTTACGACTAACCTAAACACTATGCACGTGATACGTTAAAGAATAGTATAGACCGGTCGTTGTCTTCGGTCAGTTATTATATGCTTACAGCATCGTTGATGAGCTCATCTCAGCACAAGGCACCGCAAAATGGGCGAATCTCACCATATGCCTCGTAGTGAAAGCCAAGCACATGAGTGCAAGACACATCACATATCACTGATACTGATAGTATGACAGTTTATATCAGTAGATGTAATAAAAGTATTGACGAAGACATACGTACCACCAGAGTCCAATGCCGGCATGGGCCTGATCCGGTTAAGAGAGGGCCCATCAGGATATCCCTGCTCTTCAATTCCTTGATTTT
This sequence comes from Flabesymbios commensalis, assembly GCA_964017125.1. Classification (NCBI taxonomy): domain Eukaryota; kingdom Metazoa; phylum Annelida; class Polychaeta; order Terebellida; family Flabelligeridae; genus Flabesymbios; species Flabesymbios commensalis. The sequence goes on from OZ024916.1 coordinate 72,241,307, forward strand.
CTGTAACAAAAAGTGTTGAGATATATAATTATACCTTTGACGTACAAGTGCGTCGAATTTCTATCAAGTGCGTCACAAATTATGCGAATCATTTAAATTTCAAATAACCTTCCGACTATTCAGCACCGGCTTATTTTCCCATATCTTCCCATTACATTGGAATCAATGAAAAAGGCATTTGCATTTCGCGACACATCACAGACGTAGGCATTTACAACCTGAAAAATATAAGAAGGACGTTAATCTATTTTATTTAACATAGGATATATATATATGGTCGATTCCCACGAAAGTGATGCATTTGGACCTTATTTTGAAAAAGTTTATTTTCTCAATATTCAAAATAAACAGCGCCTTTATATTACTCATTCTGAAGCGCGGCACCTGCACCTAATCAATAGCCAACACTTTTTTTGCTTTTGTAAATTTGAATTTTTTTAATTCATATTTTTGGAAAATTTAAAACTCGTGTAACCCTACGAATACAGCTTGTGTTATGATATCTGAGTAAATCAATAATGCACAATATAAATATTTTACACATTATATCTATGACCTGAGCTGTCCTTGCTGTTTATTTGCTGAACCGAATTCATTGTGGAGCATGTCCACAAAATAATGTTGGTAATAGCAAAATAGGTGCGATAATTTAAAGTGCGTTTTTGTAACCATACAAATGCGCTTCCATGTTCTATAAAACAAATACTACTACAGATTAACACAAGCTCTTTTCTCCGAATACACTTGTGGTACCAATGTATAATATGGGCAAGGTAGCGTATCGGAAAATTATACCATTTTTTTAATTTCTTCCATTGAACACTACGGGTTTTTTTAATATGTGTAACCCTACGAATTTTAAATAAAGAAACGGCAGCTGTGGAATTCTATGAAAGGACATGGGGTTTACCACCTTGTCTAACAGAATAACCAAGGTACAGTGTACGTGACAGTCAGATTTTAGTGTTTAACATAGATATCTTGAAACGTTAGCAATGTTTGAATTTTTAATATATCCCACAAATTATCACAGTGCTATATTTCACTGTGTAGGTGTGGAGAATACAGGAGCTAATTGAATATCTATGATGCATTATCATGTCATGACATGGCAATATGTGGACAATATCATTTAAAATATTCTTATGTAATAGAAGAGCCACCAGAGACTGATGATAGTATCTTTCGTAGGGTTACACAAATGTTAGGTATTCGTAGGGTTACTATCTACAAGAGAAAAATGTTAAATGATTAAAAAATATATATTGTTTTCATTGCAAAACAAGCCAAGAATAAAGCTAACATCATAGTGAACACTTATAAGGTGTAAAACTCACAAAATAAAATACATGTTTTTAAAACGTTTGAAAATTACTTTAACTTACCAATGCAAAGGCTAATTTACTGTTAATATACTTTGTTATACATCATATTAAAAATATATCAAACGTGTATTCTTATGTGTATTACAAATATTGGAAATATTAATTTAAACATATCTAGCATCTAAAAGAGTTCACCACTGTGTGTATTCGTAGGGTTACCAATTTCACAAATAGCTTCTATGTTGTATAACACAATACGTGTTTAATTGGCATTGCGAGACCTTTATCTAAAAAAACGGTATTTTTCAAAAACAATATATACAAGCAAGCCTAAACAAGTGGTATTTAAGACGTGTGTGATACAATAGCGACATAATCACTGTCTGACTTCACCAGTTGGAAATACATAAAATTATTTGACAAATTAGATATTTTGTTCCATGGTCTATGTGAAGTTAATTATAGCGTGGTAAATCTATTGGATATTGAGCAATATCATACGGAAGAACACACATGTGTTTATATAATATAATGAGCCGTCAAAATTGCAGTATTGTGATGATTTTTCATAGCCCACCTAGATAGAGTAACCCTACAAATGACAGCGTAACCCAAAAACAAAGCTGTTATAAGCATTTTGAATCGACGTAGAGCAACCAGTTTTACCCTTTTTTGTGCATTGTAGCTCTATCTGCCAAATACCTTTCACAAGTGAATGATATATGTATATATGTATGTATATTTTTTAGGTTGACTATTAATTCAGTGACAAACAATAAATAAATTATTCTCATGATTCTCGCGCACCTTGTTGCTAAAAACTCTTTATTCCATCCTTCTCTGATTCTTTATTAATGTAGCTGTCAAAGTAATACTAGTTATCTATCAAATCGTTTATAACACAACAATTATGTTAATTAATAGCCTTATTTTTAAAAATATATCAATTTGTAACCCTACGAATACACCTTTAAAACCTATGAGAAAAACGTTCAGATGGACAAATGATATGAAATCATGATTTTAAACAAGGTGCTCCATTTACATTTTAATATTCAACTGCTATTTCCACTCTAAGCCTTGAATTGAAAGAAATATTATGTTCGACATGTCTTTTTTTATATATTTTCTGAATATTGATTATTTGTAGCAGAGTAGAAGTTGGCTACAAATCATTATGTGCATTATCAAATTTTCGCAACTGGTATTAAACTGTTCTAAACATTACCACCTAATTGTTACCACTTGAACTGCTGTACTCTTTGCGACCAAAGTTTCAGTTATATTATGGCATTTACATATTACATAATATGCATTCGTAGGGTTACTTTGGTGTTCAATAATGAGCATGAACTCCATTCATGTTGCAACTATCATATAATAAGAGCTCGCATATATTTTTTGTGAAAGTTCCATATGTCTGCGATATAAACTGAATAATTCAGGACTGTGCAACAAAGTCGTTTTTTTGCCGATATGCATCACTTTCGTGGGAATCGACCATATATATATATATATATATATATATATATATATATATATATATATATTATAAGTTTTATGGTCCCGTGCACCTTAAAACAGATATTTTAGACTCACCTCCGTCTCAAACTCCCCCGTCTCACTCATGCTGTTTTTTAGATCAGTGTCCAATATTTGATATGGTCGGATCTTTGAAACTAGATAACCAGCAGTGAATGTTAACGCTGTCTCCAGATCTGTTAAAATATGTGTGTCAATATATAATTTTTCAACGCAATAATAACAAATAAAATATGACACAAGCAACAGAAAAACTCATTTGAAGCGATCAGGCCGTAAATAATTGCCTGAAGGACATACTGTAAATAAATATTTACTGGCCCCTCAAAGAAACTTTTGCCTCGCTTTGCTTGTAGGCCTAATCATCAAATGAGCCTTGAGTTTGTTGTAGCCCCGCTTCGCTCATCTCATATAACCATCACGTCAATACTATTAAGCCTAGTTTGAGACCCAACTTTGTAGACAGAAAAAATGGATGTAAGAATTTGAAATAAATATTTTCCTTCAGCCTGAGTGTGAAATAAATAAAATGTTGGAGACAAGAGGTGAAGTAAATAATGGTTTTAGTTCAAAAACTCCGCCGCAACACCCCCCTCCCCCTCCCTAGTAATTGAATTGCTGGCCCCGAAGAAAACATTACCACATACTTCTTTGCGCAGATAGGCCTGCTGAATCCACCGATTCTGTCACATGGCTTCTTTGTGAATCAGTAATGTCCTGCAAAGATCGAGAAATATATGATATAAGTATATATATATATGTAGGTATATTGATGATCATCCGTCTTGTAGTGTATATAATTATATATGGAAATATATTTCACACTCAAAGACACCTTATTATAGGCATGCAAGCAGCATACCATGAGTTTAAAGGTCAGACTCCCTTTTCGGTGAGAATTTCAGGAAACAATGTTACAGTAAATTAATTTGTGCAGCGCGCCATGACTATTGAAACTAGAATAATATTTAATTGGATTATTATGAAGCCTGCACTTATAGAGTTCGTTCCGGTATTATTCTTCACAATGTGAGATAAATTCATAAATTTCACGTTGTTGAAATAGTGTTCTTCTGTTTATATTTCAATTGTACTATGCTTAAATATTGTTTTAAGGCCGTTGCTAAAAAATAAATGCAAACGTGCACTCACGATTACGGGGGTGGTAGTATCATCAGTAGCTGCAAGTGCTGTGGTGTCCTGTGACAAATGAACGAGAAGTAAAGCACCACAAAATTTTTCAGAATATGCGACTTGATGTGTTGAGGGACATGATACATTGCAGTATATAACATGTAAAGACAGATAGAATATATAAAGATAATACAAAGGTAAAGTACTTTTTCATTTTCTTATAATGAAAGTAATTTCTATATGTTCAATAACCAGTCAATACAGTCAGAGTGTGAGGTAAAGTCGTAATTTACAGAGATATATATATTCATACAATGCATACTTCTTATGTTACATCCATATATAACCGAATGGGAAAGAACAATGACACAGTTCATGTAAGGACATTACAGGGAAGAAGTGGCATGACATGTCGTGTAAGAGCTATTACTGATTACTGTGATGGGGTTAGAGTTACCCTACAATACTTGTATAATTATTGTGTTCACCATACATCCATTTACCATCTGCTAGAGCCTTTCTGTGTCGCTGACCTAATGGTGTCTGTTGAAACTTGAAGAATGGTGTATAATTGGCCTATTATCTTGTACATTTAAAGTTCACTACGGTTTATATTGTACTCACAATTGTGGGGTGGTGGTATCACCATTAGCTGTAGGGGCTGTGATGTCCTGTCACAAATTAGCAATAATTTAGGTACACAAAAATTATATGAATTTCTTTACCACGGTTTCTATTTCTATTGCTCTATGCTTAAAGAAATTAACCACAAAATTGTACTCACAATTGTGGGGGTGGTGGTATCATCAATAGCTGCAGCTTCAGGTGCTGTGATGTCCTGTCACAAATGAGCAAGAAGTAATTAAGGCACACAAAAAAATGCATAATGCGTTTCTGTTTAATTTATGATTGTATTTTTAGTTCAGCGTCGTTATCTGAAATTAACTACAAAATCGTACTCACAATTGTGGGGGTGGTGGTATCACCAGTTGCTGCAGGTGATATGAAGTCCTGTCACAATTGAAAAATAATTAGGTACACAAAAATAAATGCATATTTCACTACGGTTTTTATTTGATTTGTTCTATGCTCAAAGATTGTTTAGCGTCGTTATTTAAAATTAACCATAAAAATCACAATTGTGGGGGTGGCGGTATCATCAATAGCTGGAGCTTCAGGTGCTGTGATGTCCTGTCACAAATGAACAAGAAATAAGGCACACAAAAAATAAATGCATATTGCGTTTATTTTTAATTTTTGCGTGTATTTTTAAAGTTCACTACGGTTTCTATTTCAATGGTTATATGCTGAACGATTGTTTAGCGTCGTCATCTGAAATTAACTACAAAATCGTACTCACAATTGTGGGGGTGGTGTTATCACCAGTATCTTCAGGTGCTGTGATGGCCTGTCACAAATAAACAATGATTAGATAAGCCTACACAAAAATACATGAATATTTCACTACGGTTTCTATTTGATTTGTTCTATGCTCAAAGATTGTTTAGCGTCATTATTTGTAATTTATTACAAAATTGTACTCACAATTGTGGGGTTGGCGGTATCATCAATAGCTAGAGCTTCAGGTGCTGTGATGTCCTGTCACAAATGAGCAAGAAGTAAGGCACACAAAAAATAAATGCATAATGCGTTTATGTTTAACCCTTTCAATTTATGTTTAACCCTTTCAATTTACCATTGTCATCTTCCCCCACTACAAGCTGCGAATTGCTGTCGCAATTCTCGACTTGTAGTGGATGAAGATGTCGCAATTAAACAAAATTGCCATGTATTGGTAAAGCAGTTTTATGGAAATTTTCATATTAAAACCCTTTGTTGTTGCAAAATTAGGCTTGTTTTCAGGGATGTAAAATGATGCTTTATTGCATCGTGAGGGCTTAAAGGGTTAATTTATGCTTGTATTTTTAAAGTTCACTACGGTTTCTATTTCAATTGCTCCAACGATTGTTTAGCGTCGTTATTTGAAATTAATTACAAAATTGTACTCACAATTGTGGGGCTGGTGTTATCACCAGTAGCTTCAGGTGCTGTGATGTCCTGTCACAAATGAACAATAATTATGTAAGCCTACACAAAAATAAATGAATTTTTCACTACGGTTTCGATTTGATTTGTTCTATACTCAAAGATTGTTTAGCGTCGTTATCTGAAATTAACTACAACATTGTGCATACTCGTTACTTTGACCTTTGTCTTCAGGTATCATACCTTGCAGAGATATATATTCATACAATGCGAACTTCATGTGGTACATGCATATAGCCGAATGGAAAAGAACAGTGACACAGTTCATGTAAGGACATTACAGGTAAGACGTGGCATGACATGTCGTTTAGGAGCTATTAATGTGATGGTGATATAGTTACCCTACAATACTTGTATAATTATGTTCACAATTCATTTATCATCTCCTGGAGCCTTACTATGTCGCTGACCTGTTGGTGACTGTTACAACTTGAACAATGTTTAAGTGGTCTATTAGCCTATGTAGCTTGTATCTTTAAAGTTCACTGCGTTTTTATTTCGCTTGCTCCATGCTCAAAGATTGTTTCGCGTCGTTATTTGAAATTAACTACAAAATGATACTCACAATTGTGGGAGTGGTGATATCACCAGTAGCTGCAGGTGATGTTATGTCCTGTCACAAATGAGCAATAAGTAGGTACACAGAAAAAAAAATATTTCGCTACGGTTTCTATTTGATTTGTTCTATGCTCAACGATGGTTTAGCGTCGTTATTTGAAATTATCTGCAAAATTGTACTCACAATTGTGGGGGTGGTGGTATAATCAATAGCTGCAGTTTCAGGTGCTGTGATGACCTGTCACAAATGAACAAGAAGTAAGGCACACAAAAAATAAATGCATATTGCGTTTAAGTTTAATTCTCACTCTATTGATTTTTTTAAATTGCAGAGATATATAATCATACAATGCGTTACATACAGCCGTAAAAGTAGGAACATCTGTTGTCTTGGAAGGAGGCCATAAAGTTGAATAGTTACTGGGGTTTTTTCCCAGTGGCAATTTCCTACAATTTATTAACTAAAACGTTAATATATACATAAATCCAAGTTGACAAGAATATCGACTGCTCAGAATTTGTTCACCTGGAACATAACTTGCTTAAACATGCACATAAAAATTATGCAAAAGCGAAGAAAATATTTCATAACTTGGTTGAGTAGAGTATATAAAAAACGTGAAATATGACATCACCTTCAAAACATGTGATGCGAAAGCATCGCAAACCTGGAGCATTGCTGCCTTGTTTAAAATCCGTCTTGGCACATCACACGCTGAAGAAAAGTAATGTACAGTAATTGTGAAGTTCTATCTTTTGATATTAAGGCCTAAAATTATGCTCAAATTCTAACTTTGCCAGGTGCGTCAATATTCGTTGTATTTTAAGTTTCCTTCCTTTTTAATATACCCATAATATAGTATGATGAAATTGTAGCAATAAGTTTAGAGTTCATTACATTCATGATGTCATACCTTTTGCAGATGGAGCCACAAATGGCACGTGTGATGGCCACCACTCTGGTTTCTTACGGTCATCTCCCCATATGGAGCGGCTGCACTCAGAAAATGGTTTTAGCGTTGCCAAAATTATTATAAAATTATTCCTCGTCATTGAAATAACACAAATCTTTTTTTATTACTAACTGTGTAAGTACTTTTCTAATCACACATGTGGAATCGTCCACGGCTGGCGGCACGAACTGTCTACAGTCGATGAATTTTCCTAATAAAACATAATATAATGGTTATATGGCTGTGCATTATTTGAAGCTAACACTGTATTTATGCATTGTTCAACTAGTTGTGGAAAAAAGACATACGTGCTTCAACTGGTGCAAATAAATGTCTGGCTAAGGCTGGATCTGCGGAATTCACCAGCATAGGAGATCCTGCAATTGCATACACAAAGAAATTAGCTGCATAATTACAAAACAATATGCTGCGAGACAAGAATGAAATAAATGCCACTTGTTAAGATAGATTCACTAAACAGTGACAAGCGTCAAAAATGTTAATGTTTATATGTCCGGAGCATTATCAGGTTGGTTGCAGTCTCCTTTAACCAGGTGTTCAAGGTACCATCCCTTGCAGCGCTAAATAATAATAACAAAATAACAGCCCCTCGTGTTATGTAAATTTGTCTTTTCACATACATTTATATATTTAATAAAATGTAGCCGCTTACGTATGTCGTAAACCTCTTTGATAACCTAATTCCTTCTGGTATCATCATGAAATTTTTCATAGTACCCCATCCATACTTATGAGAGTACCCCGTTCTCGCAGCTAAGTGTGCTATATACCATGTAAAAACTATAACGGTTATAATAAAAAACAAATAGTTGATATGAAATACGGAAGATATCGATATTAGCTGCGCCATGAACAGAATTATATGGAGAAAATGTAATAAATATGTCTCTTTTTAATGCAGTGCAATAATTATAAACATATCTGATGCTTAAATTTCACCTTTTTGTAGAGTGAGCAGGAGTATTGGAGACTTGAACTTAGTGGCAAATTCATTCACCTTTAAATTAAGAAAATACAACAGACTGTATTGACTTCCTTTTAACCCCATATTACCTACAAAACCTTATATCTAATTTTCAAATTTTATATTATATTTTATATTGAGAAGTGCTCAACTAACGAAGTATAACGTATGTAACATGTTAAAGAAGATCATATAACTATTGATATTGTGTCTAACGCGCACTAGACAAAATGTAAACTTTTATATAATTCTAAAGTTTCTACAGAGTGTCTTTTTTCTGCCATTTACAATAACTTTTAGTAGCTATTTTTTCTGGTTTTGGCGCAAGAAACATATATACCCCATGTACATATACCATGATAATGATGTATTGTGTGCGACGTTATTTTAAATAGTCATGATGAATATTTTAAATACCCTAAGCTTGTCTAAATGTGTAAATGGCAAGCCGGAATGTAAGTGTAGGCCTACATACCGTGTTGACATGTGATTCACAGAACTAACCATGCTAACTCTGCTGTAGATATTGTATAATTTATATATATATATATATTTCTATGACAAATAGGTCACCAATGACTTGAAATTGTGTCAATAAAACATCTATCTATCTATCTGTATTCAATCGTATCGATTAGCATGTCATCTATGTGTACCCCTGTACAGCATCCCAGCAAACACGACACGTTGAAACGATGATGTTTTAATGTTGGGCCAGCCTCGCCGACGTTGGGCCAGCATTAAAACATCATCGTTTCAACGTGTTGTGTTTGCTAGGATATCACTAGCATTTTATGAATGAATAAGATATATAGTAATATAAGAGCTACGTTTTGCTTCCATGTGTGGAAGTAAATGAATACACTGGAATGTATAAGCTGCAAGTAAGTTTTCGTAATTTACACAGTTAAGTACGTGACAGTGTAAAAATAACACGGTAGAGGTTAATTAACTTGGCATGATCGTCTTACGCGACGTTCCAGTCTTCTTCGCGCTTCTCGTTCACTCCTCTGTATAGCACTGCGACCATTGCGGGCGAGCCTCTACAAGGAAGAGGGCGGGGGCCCTAGGGTAGTGGTTAGCACCGCTGCCTTTCACGCCAGAGTTCGGGGTTCGATTCCCGGTCCCGGCGGTTTCAAAGAAACAAAGAATGTTTCTTCCCCATCCACGTGTGAAAGTCAGTATTGTGGGGAGCCTCCGTGACCGAGAGGTAGCGTGCTCGGCCTCAGACCGCCAGGGCTCGAATTTCGAATCCTGTGTCTGGAGGACAGTGTCATCTCAATCATCTCACCATCCTCAGGAGGTTCTCCTGGCCCAGTTTAGCCTATATGTGCACAAAGGTGGCCTAAAGCCCGATTCATTTCATTTTCATTTCTACAAAGAAGAAAATGATAAATGCAAGTGATTAATGTTGCTGTGCATTGTTTTCCCATTTTAAAATAGCGTCAATAATGTGTGGGTGCGTGCGTGCGTAAAAAAATATAGCCTTAATGCAGTGACAGCCTGACGGCGCATTCATATAATGCCTAAAAACTTAAAAGTTCAAAATATTTCATTTTGTATATTTTTTAACGTAGGTATTCATATAGTAACGTAGACGGATAACTTACGGAGTGACTGACTGGATACATGCCATTATTTTTGGGAGAATGAAACCCAACTCCAAATGTAAAATATCGAAACATTTAATTTGTTTGATCATTCGAATTAATTCAATGTATTACTGACTGACTAAATAAATGACACTAGTTTTCAAGAGAATTGAACCCAACTACAATTAACAAGTGTAAAATATTTGGGCAGGACCTTCCGGACAGCCCGAGGGCGCATTCAGTGTGATGCTAAATAATTTGAGTCCGAAATATTTCGTTTGTATATTTTTTAACGTTATCCATATAGTAACGTAGACAGATAACTAACGGAGTGACTGGCTGCATACATGACATTAATTTTAAGAGAATGGAACCCAACTCCAAATATAAAATATCCAAACATTTGATTTGTTTGATTATTTGAATAATATAGTGTATTACCAACTGACTAAATACATGACATTAGTTTTAAAGTGAATTCAGCCCAACTACAAATAGCAAATGTAAAATATTTGGGCAGGACCTTCCGGACAGCCCGAGGGCGCATTCAGTGTAATGCCTGAAAAATTAGAGTCCGAATTATATCATTTATATATTTTTTAACGTTATTCATATCGTAAGGTAGATGCCTGAATAACGAACTGCATGACTAAATTAAGGATATTTTTAAAGACAATTGAACCCAACTACAAATAGCAAATGTAAAATATTTGGTCAGGACCTTCCGGACAGCCCGAGGGCGCTTACAGTGTAATGCCTAAAATTACAGAGTGACTGACTGGATACATGACATTGGTTTTAGGAGAATAGAACCCAACTCCAAAAGTAAAATATCGAAACATTTAATTTGTTTGATCAATCGAATTAATTCAGTGTATTACTGACTGACTAAATAAATGACACTAGTTTTCAAAAGAATTGAACCCAACTACAATTAACAAGTGTAAAATATTTTGGCAGGACCTTCCGGACAGCCCGAGGGCGCATTCAGTGTGATGCTAAAAAATTTGAGTCCGAAATATTTTGTTTGCATATTTTTTAACGTTATCCATATAGTAACGTAGACGAATAACTAACGGAGTGACTGGCTGCATACATGACATTAATTTTAAGAGAATGGAACCCAACTCCAAATATAAATTATCCAAACATTTGATTTGTTTGATTATTTGAATAATATAGTGTATTACCAACTGACTAAATACATGACATTAGTTTTAAAGAAAATTCAGCCCAACTACAAATAGCAAATGTAAAATATTTGGGCAGGACCTTCCGGACAGCCCGAAGGCGCATTCAGTGTAATGCCTAAAAAATTAGAGTCCGAATTATTTCATTTGTATATTTTTTAACGTTATTCATATCGTAAGGTAGATGCCTGAATAACGAGCTGCATGACTAAATTAAGGATATTTTTAAAGACAATTGAACCCAACTACAAATAGCAAATGTAAAATATTAGGGCAGGACCTTCCGGACAGCCCGAGGGCGCATTCAATGTGATGTGTGAAAAATTCGAGTCCGAATTATTTCATTTGTATATTTTTTAACGTTATTGACATCGTAAGGTAGACAAATAACTAACGGAGTGACTGACAGCATACATGACATTACTTTTAATGCGTCATCCGATTGAAAAAACGGAGGGGGAATTCCAGGGAATGACGTCGACGACGGGGTCTTTCCCAGACAAAGTGCACAGGCAAACACGACACATTCATCCAATGCTGTTTCAATGTTGGTTCATGTTGGTTCAACACTGGCCCAACATTGAAACAGCATTTGGTGAATGCCTCATGTTTGTTGTGATATATGTGTGTGTGGGGGGGGGGGGGGGGGGTTGGATTACCAATTATCGCGGCATAACCACGTAAATTGCTCCCTAATCCTTAATCTGTATCCTATGGACTCACCAGGCAGCAGTGTTTCCGTTTGTCATTTTTTTTTAACCGTGGTATTTTAAATAAGGGGGCGATAGTAATCAAATTGTGTTGCTGTTTATAACAGCGCCCCAAAACATATACAGTGCAACCTGTACATACCGGACCGACCCTGTAGGCCCTACAAACCGGAATCCTGTCTATACCGTAATAATTATTTAGTCCCGAATTAATTACACTCAAAACAATACTAATTAACCCTCTCCAAACCGGAACCTGTCTACTCTGAATACCGGACTCATTATTTTCCCCAAATGCATAAATTGTATTGTTAGTCCAGGGCTATTAGATAATAACCCGGAACAAATTCGTAACAAGCTGAAAATTTCAGCATATGTTCTTGAAACAACGTAGAAAAACTACTGATACTAGTAATTGTAGTAATATGTTTAAAAACAATTTGTGTAGCTTTAAACCCCATATGGAGAGGAAAGGGAGGTTAAAAATTGATATGAAAAATTGTTGTTGGTAATTAAGGGGAGGTCGCCAAATTTTAGAAGTGTTTTAAAAAACAATATCCGATGCTAGATACACAGTTTATGAATCTAGGTCAAATAGATCATAAATTATGGTTATTACCTCTACCTTACCCTATTTACCACTTTTGGGGATGAAACGGTGGCTAAAAATTAATACCAATATTTTTAATGGATTCCGCAGGGAATAAACATATGTTTAGATACAATTTTTATGAATCCAGGTTAAATAGTTTTAAAGTTATCGTTATTATTCCCTTTATTACCCCTATTTAACCCCTTATTATCCCCATTTCGGGCACTTATACCAGGGGGATCTTAGAGGACTTTTGATATGTTTTTTTACGTTGTCTCAACAATATATACTGACATTTTCAGCTTGTTACGAATTTGTTCCAGGTCTCTATGAGTTTTAGACTAATACCCCTGGACTATGTATTTCACCTGTGCAAACCGGAATCGATTTTTTTTAGCATTTTTTTAAAATCGCATGCGGTGCACTAAGGGTAAACAGGAGGCGGCAAGGTGACGTAATGTTCATCCTGCTTGCTATCTGGTTATGCAATGGGGAAGGTGCGAAGTTAGTGTTGGTAACACCTTCTTCCCGTTAGAGGAACTATAATAGCGCCTTTACTTTGAGATTGGTAAGATATTTTAACAACATAGGCCCACCGGTAATAGATTAATAAAAAAATTGGTTATTAAAATATTGTAACGAAATCTTTGACTAATAACATATTAAAAGGTCGTATCAATGCATAAACATATCAGTGCATTAAACAATAATTCTCACATACATTAGACTGTGTTTTGTGATAAATTTATACTGTTTGTGATGTTTAATGGCCCAATAAATAAATAACTAACGGTAAGTAAAATATAAAAAAAATGAATTATTCTTTCATCGCTCGATTATTCCTATATTATTTTTTACTCTTAGTCAAGGCATTAATTGTATTAAATGACATAATTATACAGTATCGGAGCATTTAGTCCAGCGTCATACATTCCAGAAGATATATACAAGTTACCAAACAAACGAGTGTTGTCGTCATGAAACAGTTAAAAAAATAAAACCGCTGGAATATGATTAACGTTTATATAATGACTAATGCGCTCCATGTGTGAAATATGTGAGACACAATTAATTTTACTATAATAAAACATCTTTACAAAATTGTATCTTTTATTATATCAATTCATTTGCATACATCCACCTATCATTTGTAGACCTACCGACGACATATCCTGAATTATAACCCTCATGTCAATTGTGCGAGTTATCGTTGTTTGTTCCTCTCCGAAGGCAAAAACCCTCTCCAAACCGGATCCTGTCCAAACCGGAATAAAAGTTTGTCCCCAAGGCATTCCGGTATGGACAGGTTTTACTGTACGTACATATGGATTCGCAAAAAACGCATGACGCATAACGCATTACGCATAACGCATTACGCATAACGCATAACGTACATATGGATTCCTAGCTTCACTCCAAAAGGCCTTCAGCACTTTTGTAGAGAATGTATTCCCAAATGACTGACATGCCTATTCTCTAACTCATCTAAAATGTATTCACCAGGTGGTAGCATCTGATCAATTCGACCTGTAACGCCAATATTCACTTGGCATGGTAACATTATCTCTGTTCCTATATTATTATTATTAATATTGCTATGTCTTTATTTTTCTAATAGAAGTTCTGCGTGTACTTAAATGTAGATTTATGACTATTTAATACATCAGGTTCGATCAGATTATAATTACAAGTGGGATATTGTTTTTTGGTCTGAAGCTTTTATAGTTTGCTTGGATTTTCAATTGGTCCCAATTAATTGGCCAAAAAAGCAGCCCTTACCAGATTACCAGAGGGGTCAGCCGTCTACCAAAACTTCTCACCATGCATCAAATCGTAAATTAATTTGTAGTGAATTTAAGTCATTCAACTGTATCCTGTGAGATGTGAACAATACAGAGATAGAATTGATATTAGATCCGTTTGAACCACATTTATTTCTCACAACACATTTTATCAGCATGGTGGTGTTGGGGACCATTGGGACCCATATCATGCGATCCTTTGATATTTATGCTAAACTGTCCTAAAGGTTCTCTTTAATATTTACTACTTTTTTCTATAGGCCTATATCATAGCCTACCTGGGTATGCTAAAAGCCTATAATTCGTCATTAAAGTAAATTTTCTAAATAGTCAACCATGCCGGATCATGTGTAGGGGCTAGCGCTGACCGGTCTACAGTGGTATACGGCTACCCTCGCCCAGAGACGTTGTTTCCTCGGCTAGTGCTAAGTGTAGGGGCCTACATCATTGATTTCGCACTATTTTTTTCTCAATAGATTGTACATGTAGACATTTGTTTTGTTAATTGTAACATCTTCGGGGACATCTAGGCCTACTTAATAAATATTCTAAAAAATATTCTCTATATATATGGGTAAAACCAAAAATTGGGGTAATTTTGTAGCATCAAAAATGGCAGTGAGGTGACCATCAAAGAGGAGGAAAACTACTTGATGGGTTTGGTGCACTGATCCCAAAAAAGAGCATTTATAAAAAAGTCACTGGCTGCGCTAGAAATTTTTTTTTTCGCTTTAAAAACGTCAATATAAAAAAGTTGCAACATCCACTTACTACTCCGTTACCAAATCCAAACCATTTAAAAAATGATGTTACTTTGTTTAGCTTCACATCACACTTTTAAACGTGATATCCTTATTGAAGCATACTACTAAACAATGGTACCTCAAAACTTCTAATAATTCAAGAAAATTTGACGGGATAATTAAAAATCCTTATTTCAACTCCGTTACCAAGCCAAAAAATACTCAACTCCGTTACCAAATGTTTGGCTCGACATAAATATAAACTGTATATTTTCTTATCATAACATCGATCATAAATGGGTGCTCTATTTATATGGGGACAAAAAGCCATGTTTTAAAAGACTATATCATCAATCATTATGACTGTAAAACCCATAAAATTGGACAATTCACTACTCCGTTCCCTTTTCTTCGTAACGGAGTAGAGTGGAACGGAGTAGTAAAATTACAAGTATTCCTGGGATTAATGAATTAATGATTAATTCAAAGACATACTATACGGGTGGAAATAGTCCCCATAGCAGATGTTCTAGGCATGCAAGCATCAAACCAAATTCGTTTTTATACCCACAAGGCTAGGAATGGAGTAGTAAAAACAAAAGCATATTTTCTAACTTTTTGGTAATACCTGTGCCGAATAACTTGTCACTCAACAATATAAATTCTTTCAAGGCGAAAAACTCGTATAAGGCCCTTCAGTGTGTCAAACTACACTTGAGATAATTTTAGTTCGTGATTATTCACTTGATGGGGCATGCTACAATAATGGTAACGGAGTAGAGTGCAAATGTGGGGACATGTATATTCATCAAAATTAAATATATCGATATCAATTTTAAGTCGAATTTTGATCATTGATTAGTTTAAGTGAACAATGTCTAGCCATGAAATGTAATTGTTAGAATTATATTGGGATTTTGTATCCTACAGTGAAGTTTCAAATAGTGGAATTTTCTCTGGGGACATGCCATTTTCCACGTTTCCATGACATAGAGCTCTTATAATACCATATATAAATATATATTTTTACAAGTAATCTAACCATTATCAAGTAGTAATGCCTTAACGTGAAGTTGCACCATTTATTTTTAATATTATTATATTTAAATCAAAATGCGGACCTTTTAAGTCCTGGGGACACTAATTTTATGTAAAGTTACCCCAATTTTTGGTTTTACCCATATACTCGCATTAACACTGATTAAAGTATTACACTGGTGTCACTTGAATGTTGGTTGTGGTCGAACCTTGATTTTTGCCAATAATTTTACAAGGGGGCGAGAGGGGCTAGTTGGAATACAATTTTGAAATAATGATTTAATTTCTTATGTTAAGAACTAAGCTAGAAAACTTATATTTTTGTCCAGGGACCCATCCCTTCACTGTTCATGATAGAGTCTAAGCAGAGGTGTAAGGCTGTTAAGGAGTGATTCCCGGGACTCTACAGCCTTCATGAGTTGTTTTGATATAGTCTAAGTCTGTTAAGGCGTGATTCCTAGGACTCTACAGCCTTCCATGTTCATGATATAGTCTGAGGATGTTAAGGCGTGATTTCTAGGACTCTACAACCTTCACTGTTCATGATATAGTCTAAGGCTGTTAAGGCGTGATTCCTAGGACTCTACAGCCTTCACTGTTTATTATATAGTCTAAGGTTGTTAAGGCGTGATTTCTAGGACTCTACAGCCTTCACTGTTTATTATATATGTAATAGGGTTGCCCGGCGGAAGTATGTGCCAGCCCTATCGGTGGTTCTCTTTTACCAGTCTCAAGCCGCGTACAAGAAGAGGTCAACACTCAAGGTCATTTCATCAATTTTATTAAGGTCAAAAATTGTCCCCTGGCAGTAACCCGAACACATGTTTACAGCGTACCGCCGATGCCCGACCACTACATCTCCTTAGGTCTATGTTATCTAGCACAAAAGTAGTCATTCACCACCTTCTGATACAATTCTGACGTTGATTACATATTTTAAAATATGTCTGTATAGAACGGTGTCCAGCTAGAAAAGAAAATTTCCCTAGCCCAGAGTTATCATGTGACCTTTTAAGGTGACACTAAATCCAGTAATATTACGAACCATTATTTAGTTATAATGAAATCACCAGATGGCTCTGCCATCATACACTGACGAACCAATACCAAAAATTCGACACTATCACATACTTCCCCTCTGAAATAAATGTCGTCCCGACATTACTATTAGAAAAAAATACGTTAATGTTTAGTGACAATTTCTAAAATTGCTTGTGACAGATGCTCAGCCCTGCCCTGAAAAATGACACTGCTGGAAATACTGGCGAGAAAACTAGCTCGCTGGGCCCAGTCTGACTTTATAGGTTGCTGGTGTTTACCAACAATGTTTTCATTAACATGATTAACACTCTGACTGTCCTTAACAGCCTGTCGATACATGACATAGTCATCTCGCAGCCTAATAGGCAGCTTGCGCTGTCGTCCAGACCTACGAGGAACATCTGGGGGTTTGGGTGCTGCAGGGGCAATATCTACAGGATCGTTTTCCTGACCACTGGAGGTACCCACTGATGTTTCCTCCTCAGAGCTATTAGATACATCACTGGATAATACCTCTGAAACTTCACTAGCAGATGCATTATCTGATAACACCTCTGAAACTTCGCTAGCGGAGTGAACATCATCGTTATTTACTTGTATGTCGACAATCTGTTCGACATCACTATCAGACTCACTACTGGTGTCCTCTAACACTGCTTTTCTTGGAGCAGGTTTAGGTGGTAACCGTTTCCGAGGGGCAGCTACTGGTGGTGGTGTGGTTTGAATTGGTAGGTGATTAACAGGTGAGAGGTGATTACGGTGTAACTTTCTCTTAGGGCCAGTTCTGTCCTCCAATTGGACGTTATATACAGGAACATCTTTATTTGGTTGTTCCAGAACTGTATATACACCATCTTCCCACTTGTTAGCTAATTTGTGCCTACCCTCGAAGGCCAGAATCTTTACCAGTACACAGTCTCCTGCCTCGAGAACCGCAGCACGAGCCCTGATGTCATAATTTTGTTTCTGCCTTACCTGACTTTTACGAGCGGACTCGGACGCAAGGTTATACGCTTTCTTGATTCTATCTCTTAACTCTGAGACATACTTCCCATAACTCTTATCTTCATTTTCTGGATCCTCAAAAAGTAAATCTACTGGAAGACGAGCTTGGCGACCAAACATTAAATAGAAAGGCGACTGGCCTGTGGATGTGTGCATTATAAGCATGGACCATAGCACCTATATGCCTCTTCCAATCCTTCTTTTGGTCAGAATCAAGGGTTCCGAGCATATTCATGATGGTTCTATTCAACCTTTCACACATACCATTCCCAGATGGATGGTAAATAGTCGTGCGCGATTTCTTCATGCCCATTATACGACATAGCTCATTAATGACCTTCCCATTGAAGTTCTGACCTTGGTCACTAAACAAGGTCATCGGTATACCATAATGCACTATGAACCCATTGAATAGTGTTTCAGCAGTGGTCCTAGCACTCTGATCTTTGGTGATCCGTGATTACTAGGACATTTTCGAATCCTCCCTTGGACGGTTCTAATGATAGGAAATCTATGCACACTAGTTCTAGCGGTTGTGAAGTAGTAATACTCAGTTTCAAAAAGGCAAAACATATTTTCATATAAAGATCACCCATACACTGTGCCATCAATCTATGGAATGTCGCTGGAGAATTAGACAGACCAAATGGCATTCTTATGAACTCATAGAAGCCATTGGTGCCCACTGTAAAAGCTGTTTTCTCCTTGTCGGTCTCTTCTATCTCCACCTGGTAGTAACCACTACGCAGGTCCAGACTGGAAAAATACTTACACCCTGAGAAATGGTCCATTAACTCATCTATGCGTGGTAAGGCATAAGAATCCTTGATGGTTCTCTTATTCAGTTGCCTATAATCCACACATAGGCGGAGTTCACCATTCTTTTCACGACTAAGACCACGGGAGAAGCCCACGGACTAGACGAGTCTTGTATGATTCCAGTCTTTTTAAGGTTAAGCAGATGGTCCTTCACCTCCTGATACAGGGCAGGTGGGACTCTGCGGTGTCGCTCTTTGAACGGTATCTCATCACTTAATTTAATCTGATGTTTAGTAAGATCTGTATTCCCTATATCATAGTCACCCTCAGAAAATATGTCCTTGAACTCCCACAACAATGAATTTACCTGTTGTTGCTGTTCAGGGCTAAGTTCAGTTTCCTTTAAATCAAACTGAGATAAAAAATCATCCTTATTTATGGAGCATTCTATATTCTCAGATTTCACTTGCCCTTTACCGATACCTTCTTCACTTACTAGGCTCACTTGCTGCAGCTCAGCTAAAAGTGAAGATGGCTGGACTATGACAGGCCTCAGATCCTGATTGAATAGTTCGATGTCAAAGGGAAAACTTTCATTAAATCCCTCACAGTCAACCGTAAGAGGAGTGATCTCAATCGTACTTGGAAGACTACTTTTCTTAGTACGTGTAACCATTCCTCTGGAATTACCTACCTGGAGTACGTTAACCACTCGGCAAGGAATAATAACTCTGCTTTTTGCTGGTATACTTACCTTTCTAGTACTACAGCATTTTATTAGTCCTAGCTTACCATCTCTCCTCCTGAGTTCTCTATCTCTCCAAGCTAAGCACTTAAAAGCTAACTTCCAGGGTGTTTGAAAATTTTGAAAAGTTATACCTTTTTCTTGACAATCTGACTTAAAACGACTTAGAATATTAGTGCCAATAAGAAGTGGAACCTCCTTGTTAAATGGTGTGTTAGGCACTACAAGCAAAGGAAAACTATCTTCAATGCTACATTCCATGTCAAGCTTAATGTTGGTGATTACATAGCCTGAGTAAGGCAAAGCTTCACCATCGGCACATACAATTTTCACCAAATTAGTCAGTGGTTCTAAAGGTATATGTGAAAGTCGGAGGCGGTAGAAATCACTACTTACTGTTGATACCATT
The DNA here is from genome assembly GCA_964017125.1 of Flabesymbios commensalis. Taxonomy (NCBI): domain Eukaryota; kingdom Metazoa; phylum Annelida; class Polychaeta; order Terebellida; family Flabelligeridae; genus Flabesymbios; species Flabesymbios commensalis. The sequence goes on from OZ024916.1 coordinate 72,261,476, forward strand.
GAACCGGTGTCTATAAGGGCTCTTGTATTTATTCCCTCTATCATTACTCTAGCCTCACTTACCTCACCAAGCAAATGATCTGGTATTGACTTGGAGCTTTGTTGTGCTATAGCTACCATTTGCTCCTCAATGATAGCTATGGACGGTTTGACCGGCAATTTTTTTTTAGATGACCACGCTTATTACACTTGAAGCACTCTGGGAGTTTCGGACATTCGAATCTCAGGTGCGTAGTATCACCACAGTTCCAACAAGCAGCTGGAGCTGAATAGGGAATTTTCATACTCTTACCTTTAGAGGAGTTACCCTGAGCTTTACCTGTTTCTGATGGTACATTTTGTTGCATACTAATTATCTGTTTATTCATTTCACTTACCGTAGAACTGAGCTGTTTGACAATTCCCTTCAACTCAGATATCTCTGTGGGAGCTTCCACAGTAGCCATTTTGACTACCTTCTTACTAGTTACAGGTGGTTCAAACACCTTGTACTCGTGCTCTATACTTCGCACAAGGACACGAAGTCGGTCAAAGTCTGCAGTGGTATCAAACTTGTGACGGGAGGCTTCTTTAAGCCTAGGCTGCAAACCGGCCCAAAAACGTTTTCTTAGCATATCATTATTATCCGTATCAACAAGGACCTTACCCTGGACTGCTCTATCTAAAAGGTCTTCAAGACGGCATCCCCATGATGAGACGTCCTCATCTTCCCGTTGATGAGCAGAGTAAAACTCAGAAAGAGTCTCCTCTCCTGTCTCAACCATACCGTACACATCATTAAACTTCTGAAGTATAGAATCTAAAGAAGCATCAGGGCCTAATCGCTTAAGGACATGAGCTGCCTCACCCCTTAGGGAGGCACGAATCATACACTTTTTATTCTCCATGCTATAGACATTTTCTTTAACTAGACAATCAACCTCATACTTCCATAGGTCGTATGTGCACTCACCTTTTCCTGGTTTGACACCCGAAAAAATAGCAAAAAGCTTAATTGACTGCTGCACAGTAGTAGACTGTACTGTCTTATCTAGCTGATTAGAATCTAACTGAGTTGGCGCTGTTTGTGTTTTTACCATTTCCGCCATCCAATCCTGCAACTCTTCTTTAGTTTTGCATTTAGGTTTGACCCCCATTTCTTCAAACAATTTAAGGAAAGCCTCGCCTTCCTCCCCAGACATAGCCATGACGTCTGGACAGTACCTACTAATTTGCCACAAGCAATTTTTTTAATCCCAATATAAGCGTAACCCAAGGTACACCCAATAATAATCCCAAGTACCCGCTATTCCCTAGCGTACTACGCAATTCAGCGGTAAAGGTTTATTCTATTTAGAAAATTAGCTTGATGACAGCACAATTGGTACTTTTACATATTTCAACTGATTGAAGACTTAAGAGCTACATATGACTCATGCAAAAGAAAAGCTAGGATCTAAGACTACCCTCATGAAGCAAGTACACAGATTTACTATGCACTCTCTGTAACGTATACATACATCAATATTCATTACATATCATAACACCTCAAGCACCTGTTTTTCTTGCATCCACACATGACACAGTGCCCCAGTATGCGGATGAACATACAAGTTTGACCAGGGGTGTCACATGAAATAACCAAAATCAAATGATTTTTGGTAGAATTAACATTATCAACTTCAAAAATAAATGTTGAAATTTTGTTTTGAAACCATGTACTTAAATCTATCTACAGAAACACTATTTAAATCAATGTAACGGATAACTGATTTTCAAACTCTATAGTTTTACTAGGCTATAAATATTAGCTATCAATCTACCAAAGCAATGATTTATGTCCTGGCAAATTGATATCACAGCATAATAATACTATGTAAACATTCAGGTATTAGTAAAAAAACAGCACTATAGCAATAATGCGGGATTAGTAAGTGTTTGTGAAAATATAAATCACAAAAATAGTACATACTAAGCTATGCACACTAACTGGTTCCTGTTGCAAGACTACAAGCATTAGTCTAAAGCTCTACTCTACAAGCGATAGAAATACTAGTTCAAATCTACAAGCGATAGAAATACTAGTTCAAATCTACAAGCGATAGAAATATAAAGCAGTTCACAAAGCACTAGAAAATACGCTAACTAGTCTATGCGGTTTCACTTTACAAGCTGTTGAAGATACAGTTCATGCAGAAACTCATGCAGTTTCACACTACAAAAGGTAGAAGACTAGGTCATGCAGTTGAGAAATGACTATTATGAATGTCTCTTAGTCATAGCCCAAGTAAGTGCTGACCAAAATGTTCTTTTTTTTTTTTCTTAAAAAAAATGGATATATCGGCCTAGCTCAAATACAGCCTGGGGACAATTGAGTTACCGTACCTTGTGTGACCAAGCTGATGGTGACGTGATGTTGTGTGGTTCCTCTTCTCTTGGCGTCCTTGAGACATCCTGTCGACTGCGCCATTTGTAATAGGGTTGCCCGGCGGAAGTATGTGCCAGCCCTATCGGTGGTTCTCTTTTACCAGTCTCAAGCCGCGTACAAGAAGAGGTCAACACTCAAGGTCATTTCATCAATTTTATTAAGGTCAAAAATTGTCCCCTGGCAGTAACCCGAACACATGTTTACAGCGTACCGCCGATGCCCGACCACTACATCTCCTTAGGTCTATGTTATCTAGCACAAAAGTAGTCATTCACCACCTTCTGATACAATTCTGACGTTGATTACATATTTTAAAATATGTCTGTATAGAACGGTGTCCAGCTAGAAAAGAAAATTTCCCTAGCCCAGAGTTATCATGTGACCTTTTAAGGTGACACTAAATCCAGTAATATTACGAACCATTATTTAGTTATAATGAAATCACCAGATGGCTCTGCCATCATACACTGACGAACCAATACCAAAAATTCGACACTATCACATATAGTCTAAGGTTGTTAAGGCGTGATTTCTAGGCCTCTACAGCCTGCACTGTTCATGATAGTCTAACGCTGTTAATGGGTAATTACTAGGACTCTACAGCCTTCATTGTTCATTATATAGTCTAAGGTTGTTAAGGTGTGATTCCTAGGACTCTACAGCCTTCACTGTTCATGATATAGTCTAAGGCTGTTAAGGCGTGATTCCTAGGACTCTACAGCCTTCCATGTTCATGATATAGTCTGAGGATGTTAAGGCGTGATTTCTAGGACTCTACAGCCTTCACTGTTCATGATATAGTCTAAGGCTGTTAAGGCGTGAATTCTAGGATTCTACAGCCTTCACTGTTTATGATATAGTCTAAGGCTGTTAAGGCGTGAATTCTAGGACTCTACAGCCTTCACTGTTTATGATATAGTCTAAGGCTGTTAAGGCGTGATTCCTAGGACTCTACAGCCTTCATTGTTCATTATATAGTCTAAGGCTGTTAAGGTGTGATTACCAGGACTCTACAGCCTTCACTGTTCATGATATAGTCTAAGGCTGTTAAGGTGTGATTACTAGGACTCTACAGCCTTCACTGTTTATGATATAGTCTAAGGCTGTTAAGGCGTGAATTCTAGGACTCTACAGCCTTCACTGTTTATGATATAGTCTAAGGCTGTTAAGGCGTGATTCCTAGGACTCTACAGCCTTCATTGTTCATTATATAGTCTAAGGCTGTTAAGGTGTGATTACTAGGACTCTACAGCCTTCATTGTTCATTATATAGTCTAAGGCTGTTAAGGTGTGCTTCCTAGGACTCTACAGCCTTCATTGTTTATGATATAGTCTAAGGCTGTTAAGGCGTGATTCCTAGGACTCTACAGCCTTCAATATTCATTATCTAGTCTAAGACTGTTAGGCCTAATGGGTGATTCCCAGGACTCTACAGCATCCACTGTTCATGGTAAAGTCTAAGGCTGTTAAGGAGTGATTCCTAGGACTCTAAGCTAGGCTAAGGCCTTCACTGTTCATGACATAGTCTAACTCTAAGGCTGGTACCCGTAATAAATTATAGACTGGTGTAAGGTTGTAGGCCTAGGGTATGATTCCCAGGACTCTACAGCCTTCACTGCTCATGAAAGCTACCGCTACATTTAGTTGAGATTTAGTCTTATTCTAGAAAATACGAACTTTTTTCTTTTTAGATGGTGTTTTTCCTAATTCACTTGTTTTTACTTTAGTCATGGTGCCTTTCGTTTTTTCCCTGTGACTGCTCAAAAGGCCAAGTTAGTCTAGTCTATCCAGCCTGACTAACGTGTTAGGACTAGGCCTAGACTAAACTTCCCTTGATCTAGGCCTAGACTTGGTCTAGGCTAAAAAAACCCACTTGAAAATAGACTAAACTAGAGTCTACAGCAGTTCAATGAAGTCTAGCCTAATATTTGGTTTTAGGTTGTGAAGCCCAAAATTAATTATTTGCCTCGAATGTCCCCAAACATAACATTTGATAGCTCTACATGCAACATATAATATATAGTAAAGAGGGAAAAGTTTGTTCTAATTTATGTGTACATACCACTTTCATGGCACCTAAAACATCATGAAAATAGACAAATCGCCTCAAGAATTTATTTTCGTTGCTACATTTAGATCCATCCATCATTGTATGGTCACGTGACGCCAAGGCCCCTGCCCAGGTGCTTAGCTTGTTTTTCAGGACAAATCATACCTCTAACTTTTAAGTAGGCCTAATAGTGTATTGAATATATCATTGTAGAATATAAACTTATTACATTTAATTACACCGTTTCATAGTACATTTCTAAATTTCAGAATACTGCACTGACTGTATACTTCCATCTCTTTAAATTCAACATAATTTGCACGGTTATATTATAATTTATAGTACTCTACTATGGTCTATACTATAGTATAATTATAGTAAATATTACAATCATTTGAATTTTGACTATTTCAGTATTTGTCTCCAGTGATCAGACTTATCAGTTTATAGCTGGTCTCGACTCTCGCACATACACATCCCTGTGTATCACACTCATTGGATAATTATTGGATCACCTTCTTCAATTTGACCTGGACTATCTCACAACACAGGACGAAAAAAAAGTAAGTCCACTATTTCATTATTGAATGTGCACTTGTACCAATCGATATCCTCCACTCCTTGCATAAATCTGCCTTCTTATCGTCATTGCTTCTACAGCTCAGCTTAACGTGCAGTAACGAGCTAATATATAACTCAACAAATGCATTAAAATACCTAACTTATAACTGTGTGCCTATAGACTAAAACTATATCTCTAGAATAGTAGAATTAAATTGTCATATTTTCAGTAGGCTGTCATACTATTAGGCCTATATAAAGTTAGGTCCAAGGTAGGACTACTCTACTCTAGGCCTAGCCTATTCTACTTTATTACCATCAATCACACATAAATACTCTGCTATTTTCCAGTATACATCCTACTCCTGGCATAGTCAATCTCTATAGCATGTAGACTATAGAGGCCTACTTTATTTCGGCCTACCTTCATTACATGAAAATCATTTACACTTCAATTTCTGTGGCAAGCGGGGAGTCTACATGAATTGCAATACCTCTAGTCCATACCATTCTCCACACATAGATGTCGCTCAGGTCAACCCCGCTCTATAATCTCTGAGGTCAGAATGGTCCATACTTCACCACGGCTGACAAGGATATAACTTTAGACCCAATGCTGTCATAGTCACTTTACAGTCATACGTAACCATGCAAGCATCAATAATGTTGTCTCCCAGTGTCAGACTCTTTGGTTTCGTTGGGGGAGGCTACCAAATACCACTTATTCATGCCATTATTGTCTGATGTTGTAGGCTTTAATAGATCTATTAATAGACTAGAGAACTCGCCTGCTAACTGTCTAAATTTTTGCACCACGTAGGCCCCTACTCTAGGCCTAGTTTTTCCCATAAATATTTTATTATTTTTTTCCCCACTTTTTAAAAATAAAAATACGATAATAAGAATAAGAAAGCTAACTAACCTTCTTTGAAAGCTAAATAGCTAAACGGAACTGAGAGAAAGCTAACAAAAATGTAAATAATAATGCTATTGATAATTGGTGTTGGTTACCATAACTAGTCTATAAGTATAAGGAATGATAAATAGTCTGATGAATAATATCATAGAATTAAGGATTTGTACAATATAGTCTACTAGCCAGTAATGAAGACATGATTGACAATAATGTCTAATTTCATGTCAGTCAGGTCTCAGGTCATTCATAAGATGAATTGAGCCCAAAAAGAATAATATTGAGAATTGATAATAAAAGCATAACTAAAGCCTAAAAGGTTAAACTCGTACCAGTAAGTAAAGGTTTAAAACCTATAGAAACGGTTAAAGTCTACAAAGAGTCAGACTAAGAAGTAAGAGTAAGAGTCTAGTACAGGCCAAATACTAGACTAATAACATAATTAACTAGACTATGTCGAAATAAAACTTAAAGGGACATCATGTGATGAGTCTCGAGATGTTAACGCCTGAATAAAGGTTCAAGTTAACACTGGTTAAGAATAGACTACTAAATAAAGGAGATATTTAGCCTGAACCTGAAATAAGGTTGCTAGGATATCGGCACTAATATGTAAAGTGACATTTAAGCTTGATAAAGCTGAACTAACCAATATGTAAAGTGACATTTAAGCTTGAAAAAACTGAACTAACCAATACGTAAAGTGACATTTAAGCTTGAAAAAGCTGAACTTACCAATATGTAAAAAGACTATTATAACCCGTTATGTCAAGATAAGACATAGAATTGACAAATATACCTATTATAGACTAATATAGACTATAGACGTATAGTTTAGTCTGGATGACTTAAAGTATAGGTAGACTACTCGGAAAGAGTTAAAACAATAACAATGTCGTTCATGAACCTATATGTTTCGTTCACACTCACGACCTAACGACGCGACCACAAATTTATACATATAGACTACCGTCAAGACCATTCATATATTACCGATAAAATCACGTGAGCTGAAGGCGCTCACGATAACGCACCAGCTGTTTCATTTCCGACTCACCTGCGGCTTCGACGGTTGCTGATAGACTTCAGATACGATCTGCAGATATTCTCGCTGACCCTGCTTCGGACTTAGTTGCTGTGCGCGACCCGCTACTTCGAGTAATAATTTTAACTACACGACCCACTTCAGACGCACCCGTACCACATACGCTTTACTCACGAGTCGCGAATACTAAATAATTCAACCCCGACGAGTTGAATAATATGATTCACGTAACTTTAATAACTGACTATCACGTATTGAAACGTGATTGCAATCGGTTCTCGTTTTATCTCGCTTGCATTTTCACATATCCCGCTTACGTATGCGTATGACTTCGCGTACTTAATAGGCTAGCCACTCATAGGGCCTAGTACATGTACTTACTGTTATCACGTATCGAAACGTGATCGCAATAAATTCTCACTTGCGTTTTAAAATATTCCGAATGCGTACTCACGTAGTACTCACCAGTATTAATTAAGTGTTTTAACCGCCATGCATTCATGATACCTCTGTTGTTGAATTTCGTGTTCACTTTCCCCTATCGTTAATTGTACGTTCGGTTAGACGGGGATTGACTTATATCTGGCTTCATAGCCAGGGGAGTTCAAAATTATACTCTTATACTCTTCACCTTGAGTTGTTCCATCGACGGATTGTTATACAGTTGCCGTTTTTCTTGTACGTTGAGTAAATGGCCATTGCTCAGCTATATATGCTGTTTTACGGTATGCAGGATTGGTACCTCTACCTTCTCTGCTCTCGGGCTTAATTAATGCAGACACAAATCCTTGTCAGCTACTCTCGATCCATTTGCATTTCGAGTTAAGTTTTCCCTGTTCCCTTGTCTACCTTGTTCCTGTTCTCTTATTGTGTGAAGCAACTCTTCACTTCCACCACGCAACGTTACAACACATTTCACTTATAACACTCAAGTAAGCACTATAAATATGTTTATATATACAAGATAAGCTTTCACCAACACTAGTTTAATACTATAATAGTAATTATAAATATTGTATAATAAATAAATTTTATAAAATTAATAATCTGTAAATGTTTGATCACGGAAATTCTATAGAACTTTGACAGTTTTAGTACAATTATATTACTTACTTACCAGCAGCCAGGTAGTGCTGGCCACGCTAAGTCGTGTGGTCTCTATTCCTTGGTTGTTGGATGATCGATAATGAAGTTATTTCTATTGCCCCTGATTTATTCCCTAATCCATGTTCATTCCCTTGATTGGTGCACATTTGATAATTGTGATTGTGGACATACTTGTCTTGTGTAATTTTACATGGTATGGTGTAACTCTTTCGTTGCACTTATGTTGATCTGCATACATATTTCACATAACCTGGACTCTATTATAATATTACAGACAATCAAGATTGATGCTTCCACGAAGTCAAGATTACTACCAGATCAACAATGCTAATAATATTTGAATCTTCAATGCAATTAGATGCTAATTACTGTCAATCAATAATTTATTTCACCTGTACCTGGACATTATTTAACTAATTTATCACCTTATCATTCTAATGAATTTTGACGTTAGTCCGCCTACTGCAACAGCTTGAGAAGCTTGTGCATTGGACGGAATAACTTGTGATTATTTCATATGTTTACAATTAATTTATTGTATCGCTACTTTCTCTTAATTAATTATGATGGCCCTGCTTAACTTTTGTACCCGCTTGTTACTTGTTGGTACTTTCCTCGACTTTTTCCTTGCGGCCTGCGTCTCGGTTCGACTCTGGGACAGAGTCTTCACGGAAGGAGAGCGTGTCGTATATGCGGGTTTTCGTGGATTTCATGCTAGTAATTACGCATGGTCGCTTCCGGGATTGTCACGCTGAGTTAATCTATTTATATCCACCCTGGAGCTATTTTGGCTCGTGTTGCTCGGCTCACTTGACGCGTGTCTAACCTGCTTTCAATATATTAATTAACTTCTGTGACGACATAGTATTCCTAAGAATAAATTAAAAGTTTAATTCCTCAGTGACGTATTATTCTAATATTTAACTCACAGCCGCGTGGGTGTTTTCCGGTCTTTTGGTTGGTTGATGTCTCCCGCGTTCAGACTGGAAATTCTTGAGATTTCGACTAGTGCGCGTTTTCAGTTAGTTGCTCAGAATCCTCCGACGTGGGAGCACGTACTTTGCTGTGTGCGTGTCTCTGTCAAACATGGACTAACTTCACACGCAGGCCCTCGGGTCTTCACCTGACGATGTTTTGAGTTAAAATGAAGCCATCAGGCTATGGAATATATTAAGTTTATGGTTTTCCTGATTTGGACTGTGTATTGAGTTTATGAGTTCCTGCTTGGACGAGTTGTCTACCACCGTCACTAGACCTGCCAATCTTGAGTCTTGCCAAACATGAGTTTCTGTGAACGAAAATGTATGGTATTGAACTATGATGTCTTGTTTCAATAAAGACTATATTGTGCCTAACTAAGTGAAGTTCCTGCAGTTCAAGTCTTTGCATCGAAGTGCTCAACAGAACGCTTCGATGTCTTCCCCAGCCGGCGTCTGCCTCTGTGTTCTCAAACTGATCCAGCCGTGCTATAGACCTATCCATGACCAGTCCTGAGTGCAACCCATTACTTAGTCTTAGAACCATAGAACCATTCGCCCGCTGACCCCAAATACAATATATGACAGTCACTTTATGTGTGTGTTATCAGGCAATCATATAGGCTAATGTACCATACTGGAAGCCATGAAAAATCCAAAGTAAGAAAATCACAATAAAAACACGTTTTGGTATTATCTTAAGTATAGTTGCCCAAAGCAAAATAATTATACAGCAGATAGGTGTCATTTTAATTAAACATAATTTCCACGATATCTGGGTTATAGGGTTATAGGGTTACCCCAATATAGTAAAAAAAAACAAAGTAGGGTCTACTGCTGTATTAAAAGATCAAAATATGAAAAATAAACGTTTAAACTGGTCGTGGGTATTAGTTGAGAGGTCAAAGGGCTTAGTGAGAAGTCGTGTGTGGCAATAATACGGTTTTGAGTTATGTCTTTTTACACAAATATCTATTTTACAACACCTTTACTGCATGTGTGTATAAAATTACCAGTTGAAATGTTACAGTTTACATGTACTGTGGACATTTCAGAACGCTTAAAATATTTTCTGATGAAAGGTTGACCACAAGAATAGAAGTGTAGACATTTTTTTTACTTCAAGTTGATTCGCCCTTGAGATTTTGCTTGAAACCTGATTTTCTATAATACTTTTTATTAGCTAATTTGCATATTTTATGCTAATATGTTTTCATGATCTTGATAATCGGCCCATATATTTTATTGCAATATCTGTCCTTTATGAAAACCATAGGTAGACATTTTTTTCAAAATTCTTACTTGATTAGTTTTTTAGATATTGCTTGAAACTGGATTTTGTGTAATGGCTGCCTAATTTGCATATTTAGGCTAATTTATTATTCTGATCCTAATTATATATATTTTATTGAATTCGTTGGCCCTGAAAACCGTAAGATAGACACTATTTTTAGAATTCTAACTTGATCAGTTTCTGAGATATTGCTTGAAACTGGATTTTCGGTAATGGCTGCCTAATTTGCATAGTTTAGCATATTTAGCCCCAACAGCTTGAATGCAAACAACCGGATTTCAATAGGTCCATATTCAGAGACATTAAAAATAACCAGCGTGAAAAATACCCAGGGGGGGGGGGGTGTTACGGGAGGTCTACGGTCTATATAGGCTACCTCTGTCGGAGAGATAAACAAAGTCTAAAGGCCCGAGCAGCCTATATCCAGGGCTACCTATCCAAAACGTACAAGTAAACAACAAAGGACGTACTCAAACCGCCATCAAATACGACAAGACTACCGGTAGACTACGACTTAAAAGGTAAATATGCCTGAGTTATTTGATTTCTTTTGTCTATAGAGATAAAAACATGTATACATTCAGAGAAAATTTTCATCGTAATCTACCCCGTTATTTAATTTTCACACATTATCGCCCAAAGGGGAGACAGGGGCTAATTGAAAACATTCACAGATTATATTTAAGCCTCTTATGGATGGCAGGACATTTGTTATATTTAATGATAAAAACTGTATACATTCAGAGAAAATTTTCATCGTAATCTACTCCGTTATTTAATTTTCACACATTATCGCCCAAAGGGGAGACCGGGGTTAACTGAAAATTCACAGATTATATTTAGGCCTCTTAAGGATGGCAGGACATTTGTTATATTTATTGATAAAAACTTGAAAAAAAGGTGCATTATATTCGTGACTAAATAAAATATTGATAATGAAAAAAATCGAATGATACATTTTGTACAGCACCCTTTTAAATTTCATAAACAAAAAAACAAAAGATGCCAAAAATGGCAGATTAAATCTTAGACGATTTTTATGATATATTCAAATAATTTGATTTTGTTACTTCTTATAAATTAGATCATCTGGCGTAGTCGAAGATGAATATAATTTCTTGTTAAAATGTAGTGTCTTAGCTGATATTAGAGTTAATTATATAAGCAATATTATGAGTATTAACGCCGCTTTCATTAATCTAAGGCCACTTTGTTTAATATCTCTGTTGTAGATCAGAAAAAATCCTAAATCTAATGAGGGAGGGCGGAAAAAACAACATGTAAGAAAAAAAACATTGAACATATTTTGGAAACAATAGTCAGATTTCTGGAAAAGTTAATGAGGACGACGAAAAACAAGCAAAAAAAAACATAGCCGGAAAATATTTTTTATCTTTTGAAATAAACTTGTTTTTTTCAAAATGTTTTTTTTAGCTCCAGAAATTAACTGGGTTTTTTCCGGAGATCGGCAACAATCTAATGCACGCGCTAGGCAGAAAAAAAACATTTTTTTTTTTGGTGATGCGCGGCCTGAATCTAATGCGCACGCTCATCTAAAACAGAGAAAAAAAAACATAGTGGCCTAACTTTAAAACACAAATTACCTTTTTAGTCATCAAATGTTGGAGAGAGACATGTTTATATTTGTAATAATTTCGTCCTCGGTACACTGCATGTATACGTTTTGTTTGCTGTCCCCTTTCATAAAGTGACGGTATAATCCAAATTGGCCCGCATATCATATTGTTCATGACCATGATATGTTGTATAATGTATATGCATGTCACTATGATAAATAAATACTTAGGCCTACTTACATAGATCCAAGTGGATGATAACCATGATAACTTGATTACTTATTATCTAGCTACATAATAAAACTCTCTATAATGTTCAGAGCCGCAGGGTTCTTGTTACTCGATAAAGACAAAAATATCATAACAGGGGCTTCTTAGCTGCATTACTCATGCAAAATCATGAAATGTGTTTTTATATCAGTGTATATCAGTATGTTTTACATTTATGAATTGATGGTTAATTCCCTGTTTTAGCCATCTCGGTCTTCTTGAGTGGCGACGTGTTTGATATCGTTTTGAACTACATGCTTGTGACGATTACATTTGAGCTTCAATACAGTTAGCGTATTTTGTTACTCTATTGACTAATATAGATAGAGACTGTTATTAATTTACTGACGCAGAAAATATGTCAATCATGAAAACTATATATATAACTTTATAGAAGTCTTTGTTGCACAAAATCTATTTTTTTCAGTAGATATATTAAAGTAATAAAATCTATCATCAGATATATGTTGGTGGTCAATGGAGGCCATTTTGAGCTGAGGGGTCGCAAGGACCACAAATTTTAGCTTATGCATTAAACATGTTAAAATATCTACCCCTAATATTTGGTAGACTGATATTTCTCTTGTGTAGCATATAAATTAAATGTTTTTTATTATTTTCAGATTATAAAACAATTGTGATAGCTTTGGCTGTGGCATGTTGAAGAAAAGAGATCTCTTGAATCCGATTGCGAGAAATTATCATGTGGTACAAACTGTCACTTAGTTGTTTCTTATATTATTTTAAACTTTATGTCCAGACTGTGATGCATTTATTGTAAGATTGTACGATGGCATCTTCTACAATGACTGGATGCATAGAACCCTTCCACTCTTGTCTAATGGCAGCGAAATATGATTTTATGTCAGAGCATATCAAGACTGGCAGCTTTATATATCTTATTCTTCCGAATAGTCGAAGTGTGGAAGCCAAACATGTAAAAAAAGAACATCTAATGTACACTGTTGGTGATAAGCTCTATCACAGTAATTCTCAAAAAACTCATAATTTTATTTACACTGAAGATAAACCTTATGTTTGTGATATCTGTGAAAAAGGATTTAGATTGAAGTGCTATCTGAAACAACATCAGCGTATTCACACCGGTGAGAAACCTTATGAGTGTAAAACATGTCACAAGCGATTCACGAACTCATCTGGTCTGAAACAACATGTAACAATTCACACTGGAGATAAACCCTATGTATGTGATATATGTGAGAACAGATTCAGATTAAAGCGCTGTCTGAAAGAACATCAGTGTATTCTCACTAGAGATAAACCTTACGTGTGTTATGGGTGTGAAAAAAGATTCAGATTGAAGGACCATCTGAAACAACATCAACGTCTTCACACTAGAGATAAACCTTATGTATGTGATACCTGTGATAAAGGATTTACACAGAAAAGCTACCTGAAAATCCATCAGCGTATTCACACTGGAGAGAAACGTTATGAATGTAAAACATGTCACAAGCGATTCACACATTCTTCTGGTCTGAGACAACATGTAACAATTCACACTGGAGATAAACCGTACGTGTGTGATAGGTGTGATAAACGATTTAAACGAAAAAGCAACTTGAAAATCCATCATCGTGTTCACACTGGTGAGAGACCTTTTGTATGTGATACTTGTGATGAAGACTTTAAAACGAGGTACAGCCTGAAAAAACACCAGCATGTTCACACAAAAGGAACACCTAAAATAGTCCCGACGTCGGACTTCCTTCTGTCGCGATATCGCCTCGATGAAAAAGCGACATAAAGCAATATTCACTCACTCACCTGAAAACACACCAAAATATTTACACAAAGGAGAAACATTATGTTTGTACATATGAAGAAATATTTACACAAAAAGGCCATCTTAAAACACATCAGCTTATTCACACCGGATATGCCTTTATGTATGTGATACTTCTGAGTAAGACTTTACAAATAAAGACTTATTCACATTGAAAATGAACCTTGTGTGTGTGATAGATGTAGCAAAGGCCTTCTGTAGAAACACCATCTGAAAGATCATCAGCGTGAATGTACTTATGCTCCAAATGTATAGTAAAAAATTGGGGTCTATAGACTTAATTACAGATTTAATTATTGTATAAATGTGATAAGTTAGTCTGAAAGAGTATGGTGATGAGGTCTTGTTTTTTTAGTAGAGCTTTGCTCTATTGTTGCAGTTGTCTGAGCTTAATGTATTTTGGTGTCGATTTATTCCACGACAATGACGTTAAATGTGTTGAGCTGAGAACATATCTAACGTCATGTGTCTGTTAGAAAGAACTTTCTTCAATGCACTACGAACTCCAATTGAGTATTTCTATCTAGATGCTCAGATAAACACAGTTAAATATTACAACAGCATTCGGACAACGTCTACCAGTGGCGTGCCCAGGATTAGTGAAACGGGGGGGGGGCGTTTTTTTTTTTTGGGGGGGGGATGTTTACCTGCAATCTGAAGTATTTAGAAGGCATATTTATCGGCTTGGGGAACCTTAATTTGCCCATATACTATGTAAAAACAAAGGGCCATCTAAAAAATAACACATTAATAATAAACAAAAAATTTCCTAATATAATTTGTAATGAAAACGCCTAAAACGTTGATTGTTATAATATCCAGATATCTGAAGCAGTATATCAAGTATATTTAAAGTCCATGTCAGGGGAAGGTGTGCATTTGATTTAATGGTAGTTGTCATTCTACGAATTATCAGAACACTGATCAGTATAATAATCAAAAGAACATATGAGGTGTCACGTTATACATGTTGGCCTATATCTCTTCCATTTTCTCGCCTGTAAATGATAAATCAGACAATAAAATCACACTCAATTTTACACACGATATATATTTCCAATTTTATAGTGTTTATACTTTTTGCTTCTGTTTCGTGTTACCTATTCTGCATTCTAGTTATATTTTCAATCACTGTGAATTATAAATAGTTACCGCAATTTGTACTTCACAGTGAATGAAAATTACCCAAATTTATAAAATACACAAAAATGTAATATAAATAGAAAACCCAATAGTAGGCACACTGATTTTTATGGGTAGATATATTTTATATTGAAATGATGCTAGTAAACATATAGGTCACTAGAAGGTAAAGGGTTAAAAGGTTTCCACAGCTTTTCACAACAATAACATTGGCATGGAAAATGACCCCTCTCCATAGAGAATATAAACTACATAACATATCTATAAGGGGCGAAACCATTCCTTTAAAGTAGTAGCAAATCCACAGTATGACAGCAGGAGCATCCAATGCTGATTTAATGCTGGTCAGTGGGCCAACATTGAACCGGCATTGCTTCAACTTCCCTGCTCGACATAATCAGTGATAATACCGGGACAGTTCATCTGCATTCTTGTGGTCTCATCATAGTAGCTATGAAAACAACA
Source organism: Flabesymbios commensalis (assembly GCA_964017125.1). Classification (NCBI taxonomy): domain Eukaryota; kingdom Metazoa; phylum Annelida; class Polychaeta; order Terebellida; family Flabelligeridae; genus Flabesymbios; species Flabesymbios commensalis. The sequence goes on from OZ024916.1 coordinate 72,277,091, forward strand.
GCAGCTGCAGCATTAGAACACTGCATGGGCGGCAGTGATATCAGTAGGGGTACGCCCTGCTGCCTGTTAGAAGGGTGAATTTGCTTTCAACCCCAGCAGGGGAGGGGATGTCTTATCATTAGTGATAACCAGTGATCTCTTTGGTGTTACCACCCCTTGTGATAACGTACGGAGGCTACGCCGTGTGCTAGACGTGCACTTTGTCTTGTAGGCCTTATCATGGTGATTGCAATATAGAGGCATATGCATTTTTTTGGAGCAGCTGAACGGCGGGGGGGGGGCGTACGCCGGCTACGCCCAGTGGTGGTCACGCCACTGTCTACTGCTTGCTGGGTTGTTATGTGTACAGTTGTTGCCAGTGGTGACACACTGATACCTCTGTGAGAGCGATCGACATTGTCGGAGGGCTCGGGCAGCCCCACTCAGGGCTAGCTATCCTAAACAAACAAACAACAAACAAACAGGTAGGCTACGACTTCAGTCTTGAAAAGTAGGCTGAATCATGTAAATATGCCCGAGTTATTATGTTTCCTAGGCTTATGGAGGAATAAGCAGATATACATTCAGTGACGATTAAGAAAATATGAAATTTAAGAGAATATATTGTAGATCTATCCCCGTCATTTAGTTTTCACATATTATCGCCCATATAAGACGGATAGAGGAGACCGGGGCTAATTGGCATTTTTAATTTTTTTACTTTGTTAATTTTCAAGCAATTGTCATGAAATTTGCCACACACTAGTCTACTGTCCGGTCATGTGGCAATTACTTTGAAAAAAATCAGGTTAGACCATTCGACATATATAATACAATTCTGAGACAAAGTTAATGGGTTTATAGAAGGCGACATTTTGTTTACTAAACTACATGTCAAATATAGTCCGGGCAACCTGTTACAAATAATGGGGTCACCTGACACAAATTGTAATAGTTATGAAACCTTTTTTACCTGATTTTTAAGTCGTCTGGGAGTAATATTTTAAAAATATACTACAATGTATTGAGTGGAACTACTATTTTTTTTAACGTAAAATCCATAAATAATTCATACATATAACTTTTTAACTATTTCTTTGAATTTCATGTGTGACATATGGTTTCTAAGGGTTTTTGGCATGCCAAGTCAATTTCTGGCACTATTTTATTGATCGTGGGCATATCTGGGTCGTTGGGGGTAAAGTTCAAGGTCAAATTGAATTTAAAAGAGACCGGTAGATCATGTTCTGAGTGAGTGATACACCCGACACAAATTGCAATAGTTTCTAGCCCTATTTTTCTGAATGGGTCATCTGAGAACAACATAATCAAAGTATACCTAAATGTATCGAGCGCAACATACTTTTTAAGGGCAATTCCAAGAGGGCTGCCAAAATCGTTGAAAATGAAATAATTTCAGAAGTATACCCAGGGAGCCAGAAGGATTTGAGGGGCATGGCGTGCTGTAAAAGGTTGGCCAGTGGAAATCATCTCTACATATACACACAAACACAACCTAGGTGAACAACCTTGCAAATATATTGCAGGAAATGCACAAAAAGCGAAAATCCAAAATGGCCGCCACACACTTTTTGTTGATATAATTTTTGAACACGTTGTTCTTTGTTAATGTGTGACACATCATTTCTCAGGGGTTTTTTCATTCCATATATATCCATTTCGGGCAACATATTTCGTTGATTTAGCCCATATTTAAGTTGTTTATGTGAAGGTCAAGGTGAAATAAGCTTGCGGCGTATTCGAAAACACAACTATGACAAGACTACATTTTTAAATATAACTAAATACTTATAACATTGAATGTAGGTGTAAAATAAATGAGTTGATTTGATTGGACAACAATCATACGAATTATTATAAGATGTTATGAAAATTTTATGAAGATGAAAACATCTTGAACTGAAAAAAAAAATATTTATGGCATTGCTATCAATGGCACAAATGCTGCTGGCGGGCCTGCTGTTAGTATTGTCATTTTAAGCAGATGTATAGCTAGGATATAACTACTTCACCAACTTGTCAATGGCAATGGTACGTACTATTAGACCGTGGGCCAACCGTAAAACCCCCTCCCCCCCCCCCCACTGGGGATTTTTCACGTTGGTTATTCTGAATATGGACCTATTGAAATCCGGTTGTTTGCATTTGAGTTGTTGGGGCTAAATATGCTAAAATATGCAAATTAGGCGGCCATTACCGAAAATCCAGTTTAAAGCAATATCTCAGCAACTAATCAAGTTAGAATCCTAAAAACAGTGTGTATCATACGGTTTTCATGGTCAACGAATGCAATAAAATATATCTAATTGGGATCAGAATAATAAACTAGCATAAAATATGCAAATTAGGCAGCCGTTACGCAAAAATCAGGTTCAAGCAATATCTCAGCAACTAATGAAGTTAGAATCCTAAATACAGTGTCTATCATACAATTTTCATGGTCAAGGAATGCAATAAAATATATCTAATTAGGATCATAATAATAAATTGGCATAAAATATGCAAATTAGGCATCCATTACGCAAAATCCAGTTTCAAGCAATATCTCAGAAACTAATCAAGTTAGAATCTTGAAAAAATGTCTACCCTGTAGTTTTCATGGACAGAGATTGCAATAAAATATATGTTATCAACATCATGAAAACATATTAGCATAAACTATGCAAATTATCTATTATTAGGTATAATAGAAAATCAGGTTTCAAGCAATAGGGGCCTATATCAAAGACCAAACAACTAAAGAGTAAAACATTAAATATCTACACTCCCATTTTTGTGGTCAACCTTTCATCTGAAAACATTTCTAGAGTTCCCAAATGTCCACATTACATGTAATATATAACATTTCGACTGGTAATTGTGTACACACAGGTAGTTAAGGCGTTGTGAAATAAAAATTCGTGTAAAAAGACAAAACTCAAAGATGTATTATCGCCACACACGACCTCTCACTAAGCCTCGTGACCTCTCAGCTAATACCCACGACCAGTTTAAACGGTTCAAACCAGTTTAAACAGTGGACCCTACTTTGTTTTCTTTACTATATTAGGGTAACCCTATAACCCGGATCTCGTGGAAATCACCTTTATTTAAAATGACACCTATTTACTGTATAATTATTTGGGTTTGGGCAACTATACTTATACGATAATACCAAAATGTGTTTTTTATTGTGGTTTTCTTACTTTGAATTTTTTTATGGTTTCCAGCATGGTACCTTAACATATAGTTACATGATTGTCCGATAATACATACATAAAGTGACTAATAAAATAAGCATGTGCCTGTAGCATTTTTTTATTTCATTCTGGTGCCAATTCAGAAGTGTGGGCTTCTTAATTATAGTTCAAATAATTTGTAGAAGTTAATTTAGAACCTAATGTTGATAAAAGGCTGCCCACATATTCCTCTAAGCTGGTTACCAAGGCTGAAGCATCGAAATATGAATATTAGGGATATCAACATGTTTCATAGGGATATCGGGAATTAAAAATAAACACATCGCCCGAACATATCGTGCACCTTCTGATTGCCAGAAAACTATGGCGTTGGTTTTTTCAGACAAAAGCCTCATTTTGAACATGAGTTTGCATAATTATTAGAAAGGTTACGTTCACTATGCATACTAGCTGGTGGAAACAAGTTATCTAGAATATTAATAAAAGACAAATAATGTTTAGACCTATTTATCAGCACCTAGCGTTGCACCTGATAATTATTAATCAGTGATATATGTCGAGACATGCTTTGGGTTTGAGTCACATGAACTCAAAAGTCATCAAAAGGACTATCATTTTTTAAAGCCCTTCGTGATTTCTGAGATTATTTTATGTTTATACCTTCTAAATGCCACTGACATGATGAAACTATTATTTTATCACACCTTGGTTAAATATAACTGACCTGTAATATAGGAGTTAATTGGTTATTACATGTATGATGTAATAATAAACCCATATTTGTTTATTTAAGTTATTTTTTATTCACATAACATCTTCTACTGACATAACCGGGGTGACTTTAATGTGTAATCCTTGGGATAAATAACTAGAGTTGAACAAATAGATACAACCAGTCTTTTCTGATATTAAATTTATTGTGTAAAATGACCCATTAAATTTTATTGTCCTAATATCTTGAGTGCGAACTAGCCGATATTAAATAACTATATAATAATTTGTCTAAAAATTATTGTCTTTAAAAATCCCGCCCATGGGGAGGGGGTAAGGGATGTTTTTCATGTATGGTTTTCATATACACATAGCACGGAAGACGTTTACTTTGAGATTTAAAAGGTTATTATATATTGTAATCAACCCCATATTTGCTATTTTTTTATTGTCACTTCACGTAACATCTTCTAATAACATAACTAGTGTTTATTCCGTGGAACACATACCTGGAGTTAAAAAAAAAAATCACAACATATCTTTTAGGAAATTAAATTTACCATTTGAAATTCAGGGAGTACATATGTTTGATAAAGCGATATTTTTTACAGGCCCAATATTTCGAGTGCAAACAAGCAGATATTTTATAGATAAATAATAAGGTGTCTAACAATTATTGTCCTTAGAAATCCCGGCCATGGTGATGGGAATGGGGATGTTTTTAATTTCTGGTTTTCATATACACATAGCACGAAAAACGTGTAATTTTGGATTTAAAAAATAATTATTTATTATAATGAACCTCATATTTGTTAATCTATTTTATTTTCTTGTTACAAAACATCTTCTAGTAACATAACTCGTGTTCATTCCATGGAACACATACCTGGAGTTGAAAAAACAATCACAGCATGTCTTCTAGGAAATTAAATTTACCGCTTATAATTCAGGGGGTACATATGTTTGATGACCCGTTATTTTTTCCAGCCCCAATATTTTGAGTGCAAACAAGCAGATATAGAACAGGTAAACAATAAGGTGTCTAAAAAATTATTGTCTTAAATAATCCCGCCCAGGAGGAGGGGAGTGGAGATGGTTTTGTTTATCTGGTTTTCATATACACGTAGCATAGGAGGCGTGCAATTTGAATTTAATTCCTAGAATAACTACCTGTAGTTGCAAAAATCTATACAACATGCTTTTTAGTAAATTAAATTTACCGCTTAAAATTCAAGTGGGTACATTATGTTTGGTGACCCAATATTTCTTCCTGTCGCAATATCTTGAGTGCAAACAAGCAGATATTGAATGGATATTGAATAAGGTGTCTAAAAATTATCATTTCTAAATACCTCGCCCCGGAGGAGGGGGTAGAGAGGGTTTTCATATTAGATTTTCATGTGAACGTAGCAAGCAATATGTGGAATTTGGGATTTAAAGAATTCAGGGGGGTGCATATGTTTGATGACCCAGTATTTTTTTATGCCCCAATATTTTGAGTGCAAACAAGCAGATATTGAATAGTCATATAATATCACTAACATGGTGTCCAAAAAGCACTGTCTTCAAAAATCCCCAGGGGGGGGGGGGAGGGTTTTCATATCTGGCCCATGGACTATATTAGCAGACATCAGTTTGCAAGATTTACGCTTTTGCGTATCAGACATTTCTGAATATTGCCAACATAAAATTGCAATACTGCTGCAAAAATTATTGTGGATGCAATTTAAGCAATTATTCGTCGGTGATACAGACACAATGTTTTAATCAATGCACAATGCAGTATGTTTTTTACATGCCTTCTGTAAGATACCCTTTAATTTCATATGAATTTCTGCTTCCTCTCAGTCTGAAGGTGTCAGTACAGAAACAAAATACAAGATTACAACATATATAAAAGTAAATGTAAGGAGATAATAACAGACAATAACTATTGTTTGTCTAGTTCAGAGTACATGACTGTATTTTTTTAAAGTGAGACGTGGTGCCAGGAAGAACAGAGGTTATAATAAGGGTTATGGTGCAGCAAAGAAAAAAAAATATGCCTTGGAGATAGATTCAATAATGGAAAAGGTATAGTAATAGAGAATTACAGTCCACCAATAAAGAGAGAGATACCCAAGTAGTTTCACACCCATACACCCATACTCGCGTGAGGGTATTGTACAAGTTATTCTCAATCACCTGCCGATCCATGAAATTGCATCTCATTGGGTTCTTCACAACACAGAGCTGTGTCATAATATATTGACATTTCAAGTGGGTGTGATACCACACATTTCCCTTTCTTTACAGGCAAAAGGTTTCTTTGTAGAAGGAGGTGGATATTGCAGCTTTGAAAAAAACATGAGAACATAACAGAGGCTGTTACAAACTAGAGTTTACAAATTATCAAACAAGGGGCTCAAGTTGACTTTACTTAAGTTACCGCCACCAACAAAAGATGCATTACATTAACATGTGAATTAGCATTGGCCACACTGCTTGGGGACATGTCATATTGCAAAATCAGACATTTACACACCACAACAATATAATTATGGGAGATATGTTGTAGATTATTCTGCTGTCAATTCTATCTACTCGATCATTTTTAGAGCAAATCGCAAAACATATCAACTGGTTGTCAAAGGACATGTACTAATATTTTTGTGCAACAAACGAAATTATTTTTTGTTACATTGGATGTCTATGCAAGAGATAAAGAAACCATGTAGGCCTGCGCTATTTCAAAACGTATAATGATGAGTCATGCAGCGATTATTCTCAGTGGGTTTTATATGCGTTCTGTTCTTGTTCACATTAGTCCATCCAATGCATTGTTTAGATAATTTATGTTATACTGGTCAAATGTATTTTAAATTTATCTTCAGCGTACAATCTATTCCTCAACAGGTGCCCCCATTCATTCACTTTGCTATCAAGCACATAGTTTCCGAGAGTAGGCTTATCATAAGAATAATATAACTTCTCATTACTTTCAGCAGTTATTTATTTATTTTGTAATACTCTTTTTTAATGTTATATTTTTTATGTGTTAATATACACATTTGATAATGGTTACAATTATTATAAGCCAAGAAATAAAAATACTGATTCCAGAAATAATTTATGTTCATTGTAGGGGTGGGCATAGTCAGGTAAATATTGTCAACTCTGAAAGATCGACCAAGTGATCATTTTGCACCACTGTCAACATTTTGTCAGTTGATATCAGTCAGGTGATCAGATATGTTGTTATAGATACATTTTTAATATGCATTTAATTTAGGATAATATTATTTTTAAGAAACAAAATGTATGTAAGTCTTGTTATTTATCATAGTGATGACTTATAATATATTAACTATAATTATTGTTTCCTTAAAACATATTACGCAGTATAGTGGACATTTTCATTTTGAAAGAGCGTTGATTGTCAACAATGTTTTCATTAGTGATTTTTTTGATAATATGAACTAATTCAGTGGTTTGGTTTTAATTTGAATACTTTTATAAATGGCTTATAACTTATAAAACTTCGCTTGGATTTATCTTTGCTGACTATTTGCGCTTCTGTGCCCATTTGGTTACAGATTATAAGGTTAAAATTAACCTGTTTTGACTTTGCTTTTACTTATCCTTCACAGTAAGATTAAATAATGTAACTATTTCCAGATATAGTGCGTCATTTACAAAGTGTTTTATTAGTGAATAAATCACAGAATTGTGTTCTGTGCATTACTAAAATATCAGAGATTTGTGTCAGATAAGCATTGTGACAAGAAATAATATTGTCGAATTACTATTCGATCACTCACTCGGAACATGATCTGCCGGTCCCTTTTAAATTCAATTTGATGTGTCAGATAAGCATTGTGACAAAAAATAATATTGTTGATTTACTATTCAATCACTCACTTGGAATATGATCTAGCGGTCCCTTTTAAATTCAATTTGACCTTGACCTTTATCCCCAACGACTCAAATATGCCCCTTATCAATAACAAAGTGCCAGAAATGGACTTGTCATGCTAAAAACCCTTAGAAACCATATGTCACACATGAAATTCAAAGAAACAATTTAAAAGTTATATGTAAGAGATATTTATGGCGGCCTTTTTGCATTTTACGTTGAAAATATATTTTCCACACAATACATTTAGTATATTTTTTAAATATTACTCCCGGACGACGTAGAAAACAGATAAAAAGGTTTTATAACTATTGCAATTTGTGTCGGGTGTATCCACAGGTTGCCTGGACTAATAGATAACTTTTAAACTGTACAATATTTTTAAATGAAATTTTCTACATAGATCTACATAGAAAATAATTCTTGTAAACTATCATGAAAATTAGTTGGAAATTGACTGAGAAATCAGCGAAAATCATTCATCACGTTTAATGTGAATTGACTATATAGCGTTTCTAAGCGGTTATCTGCATAACCCCCCTACCCACAACTCCTCGATCCACAACCACTTGACCTCGACCCACAACAACCCATAAATAATTGTTTAGATTTTTTTTAGATCGTTACCAAATATTTCTACTTCATGTAGTCTATATCAGGACACTTCAAGTTGTGAAGTTCCCACGTTCTGAAGTTCCCAAGTTCCCGGATTTTCAAGTCACCCATATGGGACCCACTGCAGGCTGTTAAATCAACTATCAATTTATTGTCAACATAACTATGCTGATTACAATCTTCGGAGGGGGGGGGCTTGAATCTTTATATGCACATATTTTCAACGCGGCTTGTGGCGCGCTGAGAATTTTAAATTTGATTGAGCCTAGGTTTTGAAATATATTATTTATTTCATAAAAAAATTCTTTTAAAAATACTTCATCCTATACACCCTTTTCAATAACAACACGCCACACAGTGACCAAAGCTGAACTATTAATTTGGGACTCCGGCTACACTCTTTTCAATAACAAAACGCCAAACAGTGACCAAAGCTGAACTGTTTATTGCGCAAAATCGTGCAAAGAGTTTATTCTGGGAAACGCATTGACGTCGCCAGAAACCCTTTTGAATGGCTACCCGTTGAAAACAATGTTATATAAGACCCCCTACCTCATACTTCATTGCGTAAGCTAGCTCGGCGAAGGTCAAGGCTATTGAGTTTTACAGAAAAGGCCTGTGGCTTGTAGGCCTACCTGTATTCTTTGCTGCAGGTAATGGGCTATTTATAAATATTATGATCCCAGTGTTGGGAACACGTGCGCTGTAGTGGCACCAAAACCTACACACCTGCTGCCACAGAAATTCACCCAACGCTGTCTCAATAATGGGGCAGCATCTGCACAGCTCACACAACATTGAAATGACGTTAGTGTAAAGTCCCCTGTATGCACAGGGACGCTTTGACTTTCGAATGCCGCATGCATATTACGTCCTATTCATTTATATAGGGCCTAATACCAAAAACACAAATTGGGCCTACGAACGATTGCTGCCCGACACTCTTGCTACAGTCTGATTGAGCCGAAGAAAGTTTACTTTGTCAATAAATATTGTTTTAATCGGCCATGATTATAATGGACCTTATCTGAAAGAAACATCTGTAAGCACATAGCAGACTACTAAGACAAGTACTTAGTCTGCTTTTTATCATACATATTAACATATAATATGTCATGCTTTTATGTTAAGAACACATTTCCTCACCCCCGGTTTACAAAACAAAAATATTCTACATTAATAAACTAAATGACATATCTTCCTGAATGGAAACCATCAGGCAGATGTATTGTCCAAGCACAACCAATTAAAAATGCTACAAAACTTCTGTGCACTAATCAGTAGCAACCTTCCACATCAATAATGCTTTGTTTACTAGAAACAATAAGGCTTTGACGTCGCAGTTGACAGTGCTCTATATAAATATACCAAATTCATGTACCACCAGCACTGTTTCTGGTGAGGCTCTGGTGGGCAAAGCAGTAAACAACTTTAAAAATTAGAATGTCTTTATTCTGTCATTATTTATCCTGATTATTATGTAGTCTATAATCATGATAATACTACTCTGCTACTTGTCTAATATTCATTCTCATTTCAGACGTGCATAAACTCCTGATAGCTGTGAGTCTTTGGGATACATTTAAAAGAAACCATATCTATTTTGAACCCTTTTGGAAGACTTATTCTACAATGACTGGGTACATAGAGCCATGTCACTCTTCCCTTATAGCCGCAAGATATGATTTTCTGTCAGAGCATATCAAGACTGGTAGCTTTATATATCTTAATCTCCCAAATGGTCAAAGCTTGGAAGCCAGCAATGTAAGAAGAGAACATGTGATTGGTGTTGATGGTGATAAGCCCTGTCGCTGTGATACTGAAAAAGGATTTTTACGAAAGAGTAGCCTGAAAGCTGATAAATGTATACACGATAGAGATAAACCTTATGTGTGTGATATATGTAATAAATGCTTTGCTCGTAGCGGTAACTTGGAAAGTCATTATCTCACTCACACTGGAGGTAAACCTTATGTGTGTTTTATATGTGATAATGGCTTTACACAGAAACAGAGCTTGGAAAGGCATTATCTCATTCACACTGGAGTTAAACCTTATGTCTGTGATACGTGTGACAAGGTATTCAGATTGAAGCACCATCTGAAAGAACATCAGCGTGTTCACACTCGCGATAAACCTTATGAATGTGAAACATGTCACAAAAGATTCACAGAATCATCTAGTCTGAGCAGCCATATAACAATTCACACAGGAGTCAAACTGTATGCATGTGATAGGTGTGAGAAAAGTTTTACTCGGAAAAGCAAGCTGGAAATCCATCAGCGCATTCACACTGGTAATAAACCATATGTGTGTGATTTGTGTTGTAAAGAGTTTACGCAGAAAGGCCATTTGAAAACACACAAATATACTCACGTTGAAGATAAACCTTATGTATGTGATACGTGTGAAAAAGGATTTAGATCGATGTACGATCTGAAGTCCCACCAGCGTGTACACACTGGAGATAAACCTCATGTATGTGATGAATGTAATAAAGGCTTTAACCAGAAAAGCGACCTGAAAAGACATCAGCTTATTCACACTGGTGACAAACCTTATGTGTGTGATATATGTGGTAAAGACTTTAAGCAGAAAGGTCATTTGAAAACACATCAAAGTACTCACGGTGAAGATAAACCTTATGAATGTGATTGTTGTCATAAAAGCTTTAAAGTGAAATGCCACCTTAAAATACACCAGAACCGTATTCACACTGGAAATAAACCATATGTGTGTGATACTTGTCATAAAAACTTTACACAGAAGAGAGAACTGCAAACACATCAGCGTGTTCACACTGGTGATAAACCTTATGTATGTGACAGATGTAATAAAGGTTTTTCACAGAAAGGCCACCTGAAAGATCATCAGCGTATTCACACTGGTGAGAAACCTTATGTATGTAGAACTTGTGATAAAGACTTTAAACAGAAAGGCCACCTGAATAGACATCAACGTGTTCACATTAGAAATAAAAGAGACAGGTGTGGCACGCTGAAATAACCGCTACTACATCACTGGCTTTTTTGTTCAGCGAGTACAGCAGCGTAATACAGGACGATCAGGAGTATAAATAGTTGTAAATAGTATTCAATTGGTGCCAAATTCTATAGAGCAGCGATTCTGGTTCATTGTCACGTTTTTAATAAAGACAAGAGTTCATCGCCAGTGGATATAGACTGGGGACAATATATGAAAGTAAAACAAAACATTAGGACTGGCCCAATTGAATCTACATACCGACATACTGAGAATAGTCATAGTCATAGGAGACTGGATAAATGTACTATCAATCTAAAAAAAACTATCAATTAATAGAAGATAGACGCATAATCTGATAATGGGAACCATTGCTCTGACATTATATAATTTGTGTATATGATGTCACTAACTACTGTTACCTGGAGACAATTATAACATAAACATTTTTATGAAGACAAAATGATTCTTCATTTCAATCTGTACCTGAGAAAGTCTTTTGTCGAGACTGATTGTTTTATTAAACATCAAGATAAAATAAACTTGTTTTGTTCTATAATTCTTTTGTGCAGTCAGGTTTACCTAGACCACCATACAATCTACCTATTATTTAAAAGATTATATTTTTTATGTATTCGTGTAGCAGATTTTGATAACCAACTTTAAAACCCATGATCATCACAACCTAAATTATTTCGTAGTAGAAACTATTTATCCATCGCATCTTTCACCCCATCGTATTTTGTTCATGCTTGTTTTTCAGCAATTGTTTCCATTTTAAATTTTCTATATTGTATCCTTTGTTATGCCTAAGACAACCACTAGTGGACATGTTTGCTGTTTCTAATCCTTTCAAGAGTTTTAGCTGCGCAAGAAAAAATACACACCATTTTTTTGCTGTTAATCTCTGTTGATTTCTAATAATCAAATGGGAATTATTTTTATTTTGTTTCCCATAAAACATAAATTTAGTTCGATTTGGAACATTATCACAGCTAAGCCTGCATTACATGTGAAGTGAACAATGTTAACAGCAAACGTTCTCACTTTGTCAACAAAGTAACGGAGAGTTGAGTGGAACGGTCAATTTACCAATTTTTCATGGGATCAATGAGTAATCACGAGTGATAATAAGATATATCATTCAGGTCAATATACCCCCCACCCAAAGAAACTGGTCCAAGCGTGCTGCCCTAAAGCTTATTTCACACATAACAGGCTTGAAAGAACAACAAAACATATTTTTCAGACGTGTTCTTCTGTGTATGAAATAACACGATCTGTTGTTGCTCTATGATCAATCACCTCACAGGGCAAGATACGGTGATGGCAAACACAAAATTGGTATATTATACTTTGATGATCAGTGAGATAAAGTTTGTAAATAGCATGTGTTTATTATAATGTAATTCTGGCCTGTGAAAGTGCGTTTAATTTTTGTTTATTTTCCATCCCCATCTTTTCCTAGGGTGCTCAGCTAAACATCTGGCTGGCTAATAAACAGGTCTGAACCAGGACTGAGATTCCCCAACATACTTAGGCCAAATTCGCCATATAGGAAAGCCTCAATATATTTATAAGTGTTGTCATTTGATTCGTTGATCTTGAAAACATATGTGTAAATACCAAGCTTCTGCTTCCTTGTCAATTAGAACTGGAGACATTTCCCAAAATAGATTTTCATTGCGGCCGTTGTGAAAAATGGCAGGGACGCATATCGCGCCACAACTTTTTTCTTCTAACGTCACCAATATTTTTCCTGGGGGCAGTTGCACGGTGACCAATTTTCTCCCACGGACTATAATATGCCGAACAAGGTACTATTGTGTATGATATTTTATGCTAATTTCAACTAAGTCGGTTTGTGTAGATGCTTCACAGTGACAATGACTATTGCAATTTGCTTTGTTTCAAGCACGCTATAGGTTAATAAGCTCTAATTCCCTTATGTATGACATTGAGGAATAAACAAATTGCTGGGGTGTTTAAAATTACATTATCCACGTTTATATAGTGTCTCACATTAATAAAGGCCTACAATATATTGACATTATTATGGCACTCGTGATATATCCTTGTATTACAATACTAAATCTTGGCCCAATAATGACATATGTTATTGATATTAAAGGCACTAGTTTTAGTTAAACCTTCCCAAGTGCATCAATTGCCATTCAATTTTGACTTTTATTGGTGAAATACAAGTCTAATGATGTTTTCTCAATACAAAATGAAATTACAGATAGTTGATCATGCTGATAGGCGATCGAGTTTAGATTTTTTTTAACAACCATGAACAAAATTAGGTTGTTGCCAATGGTGGCAGGCCTATACCTCAGTGAGAGCAATTAAAAAAGTCGGAAACCCCGAGCAGCCTATTTCAGGGATAGCTATTTCAAATAGCAAAAGGCACAGTCGAGTCGGCATCAAATACGACAAAAGGCAACAGTGAAACAAACTGGTTGGGATTATGTCTCGTCATGGCGTGTCTGTGCAGTCTGTATATATTGCAAGGGGAATGGGGGGGGGGGGGGTTGATCGGCCTATCTGTCTGGTCATGGCGTGTCGACATGTACTGTCTGTAAGCCTACACATTGCAAGGGGAGTGGGGGGGGGGGTGTGGTTGCTAGCAACAAACTGCCAATGCATTTGAAAACCGCCAAACTCAGAGAGAGGTTGAACCCCTCCCCTCCCAACAAACAACGATAGCAGCTCCACCTAGCGAATAAAACATTAATCAAGAATTAATGCGATTCATCAATTCTACATATTATATAATCCTCAAACGTCACCATCATAGCACCAATCGTGTGTCATATGATAAGATTTGGATCATCAGTCGCTAATCACGTGTCAACTGAGCCACATATTTATTGATAGGAACCTGCTGAAGGTTGGGAATGACTCGTGTGGCCGAGTGAGCTGCTGTCTGGAGGTGAATCCTGTTTATCGCCACTAACGGCTCGGTCTCCTCTGGTGAAGCTGTACTTCTTTCAGATATGGGGTTTAGCAGCACATAAATTAATAGCTTTATTTTAAACTATCATATCAGAACTCACACAGTATCAATGTTGGGTCAGTTATCGCAGCAGGCGTCAGTGTTGCTAGTGTGTGTATTAGAAGGCTGGTATTTCATTTCTGTTAGTTCACATCATCATAGGGAGCAGATGGCCTTAGGTGCACTGAGAAGAGGAGGAGGGGAGACGGGCTGGCCCGTTAGGTTTTATTCGGCTATAGCACACCGATCTTACGAAAACAGCTCTTATCGCGTAGTGTGGTCGATGTTTACTGGAAGGCCCGGGCAGTCTAACTTGTGGGCTAGCTAGCCCAAACAAAACGGATCTAACGCTAGGACTCGAAAGGTAAATATACCCGTCGCTATCTAAGCCTATTATGTTTCGTAGGCTTATAATTATATAGCATGATTATCAGCTATACATTCAGAGAAGATTGATGAGAATATTATATTTTAAAGAGTATTATTGTACAACCACTCCCGGGATCTACTCCTACGTCATTAATTTTCACATATTATCGTCCACAGGGGAGATCAGGGCCAATTGAAACGATACATAATATTTTACAACTTTGGTTTTTTGTGGCAGGTTAATGAAACGAAAGATTACAATTAATGGAGAATTTTAATCAGTTAGACACAAAAAAAAGATCACTCAAACTTTACATTGATCTAGAACTACTAACGTCACTATAGTATAGTTGCAGTCAACTTCCACCATCGTTGGTAGACGGGATGCCTGTCTGGCACTTCGTTTCCAGACAAGGAGTTGGATGTTGTTTATAGACTCAAGAAAATCAAACAAAAGGGTGGCCGTTTATACTGTTCATGATACCAGCTCGATTCAATTTTCAATTGTTTATATTTTCCTAACGTGACCTTAAAAACTTATTAGATGTAGCAGGCAGAAGTTTATTCAGCGTCACCAATTTATTGTACACCACTATAGACAGTCAGATGAGGGTGGGCAAACATCAAACTGGTGCCTCGCGTGTTTTTTCAATAGGCAGCTGGACAGCAGATGTATCAGATCTAAAAAGTAGTGTTGTGGCTGTTCTATTTTATTCTTTGATTGACATAATTTCTATTGACGGATCATAAACATTATTATTTTATCTACTTTTTATATTTGTATAGAAAAATAGACTGATTGTGCTTTACTTTGTTGAAATCGTCCATGATTATAATGGACCTTATTTGAAAAACATTTCGTCTCTGATATTAAAATTTAAAAATGGCCCCCGATTCATACTACTGCACATGACTTCGGCTGGATATACTGAGCTCTGTTATGAAGCAGACATGCACTTCTGGCCGAATAAAATAGGTACAAAACACCAACACACAAAATGTCTCCGCCCGTAAAACATAACAGATACATATATCTGTAGACACCAGGGAAAAATTGTTCAGTATCACATAGCAAAATGTTACGCCCATTTGCTTATCAAAATTGTAATTGATTAGCAAAATATCTATACATCAAAGATATGAGGAAGTAAATTACAACTTGGGGGACTGTGGAGGAGGACATTCCTAATCAATAAGCTTGAAAGCAAGTCTTTCCTGGACAGACATTATATTTTCTATGTCTTTATCCCGTCAATATTTATCTTGTGTAGTCTATAATAATACCCTTACTGCTACTTAGTATTCATTCTCATTTCAGATGTGCACAGACTCCTGATAGCTGTGAGTCTTCGGGATACATTTAGACGAAACCAGATCTCTTTTTAACTTTTTCGGAAAACATCCTCTACAATGACTGGATACATAGAACCATGTCACTCTTCCATAATAGCGGCAAAATATGATTTTCTGTCAGAACATATCAAGACGGGTAGCTTTGTATATCTTAATCTTTCTAATGGTCAAAGTTTGGTACCCAACAATATACTAAGAAAATATGTGAGCGATGTTGATAAACCCTATCGCTGTGATACTTGTCAAAAAGGGTTTTCACGAAAGAGTAACCTGAAAACTCATAATTTTTTTCACATTGTGGATAAACCTTATGTGTGTGATATATGTGAAAAAGGCTTCACGTGGAAGCCTGACTTGGAAAGTCATTATCTTATTCACACCAGTGATAAACCTTATGTGTGTGATACATGTGGAAAAGGATTTAGAGCGAAGCACCAACTGAAAGGACATCAACGAATCCACACTGGTGAGAAACCTTATGAATGTAAAATATGTCTTAAGCGATTCACACATTCATCTAATCTGAGAAGCCACAGAAAAATCCACACAGGAGATAAACGGTATGTGTGTGTTAGGTGTGATAAAAGCTTTACGGATAAAAGCAAATTGAACAGACATCAACGTATTCACACTGGTGAGAAACCTTATGTGTGTGATAGATGTAATAAGGACTTTTCACAAAAACACCACCTAAAAGATCATCAGCGTCTTCACACTGGTGAGAGACCTTATGTGTGTGAAACGTGTGATAAAGACTTTACACAAAAAAGTGCCCTGAAAATACATCGACGTATTCACACTGGGGATAAACCTTATGTATGTGATACTTGTCGCAAAGACTTTAAACAGAAAAGCGAACTGAAAATACATCAGCGTATTCACACTAATGATAAACCTTATGTGTGTGATGCTTGTCATAAAGACTTTAAACAAAAAAGTGAACTGAAAAGACATCAGCGTATTCACACTGATGATAAACCTTAGGTGTGTGATACTTGTCATAAAGATTTTTAGAAAGCAAAATGAACTGAATAGACATAAACACTGGTGAGAAACCTTTTGTATTTGAAACTTTTGATGAAAACTTTAAACGAAAGGTCCACCTGAAAACACATCACCTGAAAACACACCAGCTCGTTCATACTGAAAATAAACCTTAGATACATACGTGGCACAATAGGTAGAGGATAAACACATCAGCTCGTTCATACTGGGAATAAACCTTAGATACATACGTGGCACAATAGGTAGAGGATAAACACATCAGCTCGTTCATACTGAAAATAAACCTTAGATACATACGTGGCACAATAGGTAGAGGATAAACACATCAGCTCGTTCATACTGAAAATAAACCTTAGATACATACGTGGCACAATAGGTAGAGGATAAACACATCAGCTCGTTCATACTGAAAATAAACCTTAGATACATACGTGGCACAATAGGTAGAGGATAAACACATCAGCTCGTTCATACTGAAAATAAACCTTAGATACATACGTGGCACAATAGGTAGAGGATAAACACATCAGCTTGTTCATACTGGGAATAAACCTTAGAGACAGACGTGGCATAATGGTTAGAGCATAGCGTGTGGTGTCTGGAAAAACAGTTTTCAGATGTTTCTATCATTTCTGTATTCAGCCGTGGATCCATTACTTGGGAAATTGATCGGCTTGTTCCAATTTTTATTTTAAATTCAGACTTCAAACTATGTCTTTTTCAATCTTCTGATCTAATAAACATGTTAAATATATGCAAATGTTTTGTGTTTGCTTATTTCTAGTATGTAAACTCTTGACAGAATGTTGGATAAATAACTTTTAGAGCTAAAATTCTGTTTAGAATACATATATTGACATCTTTTGTCAATACATGTATTGTATTGACTTTAAAATGTATGTATTTAATGGAATTGTAATTAATTGTAATATAACTAATGATTGTTTTAGAACAGATCTGGGCATATCATCCATCAAGCGGCGACCACTACAGCCTGGGCTATGTCGTGATATGGCCATTTTCAATAATACGGGCTCTGCTGTGACAGCGAATCTAATGTATAACCCGACCTCCCCATAAAAATCACAGCTTTTAACAGTTCAACAACAGTTTGTCGTGGTTTAGAGACAGTAAAGTTGTGTTATTGCCCATTTCAGGATTAGGTAAGCAAAATAGACCTGAATTCTAGTGTCCTGTGTGGAATTCGCAATTTGTGGAGGGTGATTTTTGGGATTCATAACGTTTTCCCGCAAACAAACCCGGGTATCAGGACCTCAAAAATAAATTAATTAAATAGAAAAAAATGGCTGAAAACCACGGGGCAACCCAGGTAATCGCATGATGAATCACATTTGTGAAGGATCATCTTTTCTGAGGTGCCTCCTTCCACTTGATACCCTAAGTACGTCCTTATTTGTTAAATTGTTAAATCCATAGTCCAGGATTGTGTAAATAAACATCTAGTCACGCGTAGGCCTACAGTACAGGTTGATTTATGCTGGCTTTAAAAATATCTTCCAAATCACTTGCAATCCCACAGAAATGGCGGTCACCTTGTTTTTTACTACCCTTTAGACAAAAATTAATGGACAACACACATTTTCCTGAAACCCTATAATCGTAAAACCCCATTATTCTCCCTATAGTGAGAGAAGTGAACAAAAATAAAACAAAGTAGTGTGCTTTTCAATTCCACATATATTTTATATATTTAAAAATAAGAATGGTCTTTGACGGTCATTGGAAATTGAAATAAAAGGACTTTCTTGACTTACCTAATATACGATGCTAATTATAAAACAAACTCAACATATATAATTTAGCATCCGGACTGGCATTATTCAGCTTCTTAAGTTTGTCTCTATATACTTTATATCACATTTCCGTGAAAACACCTAGACTGTCTGGAGCCGCGTTTTCAGATAGGGAGCTGGATGTTGATAAAGGGTACATAAATTCAGACAAAACGGCGGCATAAAACATAAAACAGGTGAATCTATATACCGTAGGCCTAGATCTAGTGGTATGCAAATTAAAACGAGCGCGCCTGTGTAGGGGGAACCGAGTCATGCTAATCCTACAGCATGTAAATGACAACGAGCAGCAGTAATAACAGGTAAGCACACGCATAGGTCTACAGCTTGACTGTAGTGCAAATGGCTTTAATATACTCCACATACTGACACGCATATTGAAATGAAATCTAAACTTCTATAGTGCCTAACTCCTCAGAGGGCCGAGCTCAGGGGCGCAATCCATCCTCATCAAATTCTAAAGAAGTGTCGAGGGAAATAAGCATGGTCGTCATCAGGGAGCCGGGACGCAGAGGAGCTAGGGCGGAAAGCCAGATCGAAGAAATGCGTTTTAAGCAGTTTTCTGAAAGAGGAAATATTTTTAGCTACACGAAGGTGTGCAGGCAGTAAATTCCAGAAAGTAGGACCAGAAACAGAAAAGGCACGAGCACCGTACTTTGAGCTTATTTGTGTTGTTTAATCGCAGATGTTTTACGGAGTCTGCAGGAAAAAGTAGGCTAGATAAATAAGATGGCTGACCATCATTGAGACAACGAAATACAAAAGTACACATTTTGAATTGTATTCTAAATTTGATTGGAAGCCAATGTAATGATTTTAAAAAAGGAATAGAGCGACAGAAACGAGGAGCCTTTGCCACAACCCTTGCTAAACAGTTCTGAACATGCTGTAATTTCTGTAGATCTCTAGCTGGAATTTCGTGTAATAAGGAGTTACAGTAGTCCAGTCTGCTTGTCACCAGTGCCACTGCAATTGCTAAAGCAATTGCTAAAGCTAGACTTTTTCTGATGCGTTTAAGATCTCTAAAGTGATAAAAACAGGAACTGGGCACCTGTGAAATGTGCTGACGAAAATTCAAACCCCTGTCAAAAAAGGCACCCAAATTCCTTGCGGAATCTGCTGGATTCATCTCATTGTCCAAAACCGCAAGGGGGAAAAGGTTATTAAACTTCCCCCTCTGCGATTTCGAGCCAATGAGAAGAAACTCAGTCTTGCTAGGATTGAGTTTTAGCTTGAATTGAGCCATCCAAGCAGATACCCCGTTAATACAGCTCTGAAACATTTTTAACAACTCAGTAGCTGTGTCACCTGTTAAGGAGATGTAATTTTTTGTATCATCAGAGTATAAGTGATGACTCAATCCATAACGTGAAATAATGGTGCTTAGAGGAGCGGTGTACAAACTGAAAAACAGAGGGCCAAGTACAGAACCCTGCGGCACTCCATGCTCAAGCAAAGTAGAGCCAGAAAAAGATTTGTCAATTTTAATTTTTTTGATGCCTGCCACAAAGGTAGGATTTAAACCAAGCCAAAGCCATTCTAGAGACACCATAACACTCAGCTAGTCTATTTGTTAGAGTGTTGTGGTCGATAGTATCGAGCGCCGCAGACAAATCAAGTAAAGTCAAAGCTGTGACATGGCCCGTGTCAAGGGAAACTGAGATGTCATTGTGAACTCTTAACAGGGCTGTCTCAGTAGATGGAATTTTCGGTACGCAGACTGCATAGGATTGTTCAATTTGTTTGAGTTTATGTGAGCTTGTAAACGGTTGGAAACAACTTTTTCAATAATTTTAGAAATGAAAGTTAGATTGGAGACTGTTCTATAATTTTTGAGGTTATTAACAGGAAGGTTTGATTTCTCTAGTAAAGGTGTGACATGAGCCTCTTTGAATGACAGCGAGAATGTTCCAGATTCTAGAGATAAATTAATTATAGTTGTTATGGGTTTGAATAAAATATCCAACAAGGCTTCAAGGAGGTTTGTTGGGATTGGATCAAGGTCACATGATTTTGATGCAGACTTCATAATGATCTTCCTGACCTCGTCCTCTGATGCTGGTTCTAAATTGAAAAGTTTTTTTCTTATGTTAGGCTTCTGAACAGATGGTACATCATTCACCTGATTTGAAAAATTGGCCCGGATCGTTCTGATTTTGTCACACAAATATTTTGCGAAATGCTGACAAAGGGACTTTACATTATTTGATCCGGGCAGTGCTGCAGCTGGTATTCTGTGTAAAATATTGTTAATGGTGTCCCAAAGGCAGCGAGGGTTTTCAGAATTTTCGTCTATGAAAAATATTGAGATTTGGCCTCTGTCATAAGATGATTGCATAGATTTCGATAGTTGCGGTATTTTCATCTGTCATAACCAGAGCGTGATCTCCTCCAACGCCTTTCCAGCCGACAACATGATCAATCAGAATAATTCAAAAAGTAGACTAAGTGACTGGACAAGCAGAGATGATCCATAAAAACAATAATTAATAATCCATTAAAAGGTGTAAACTCGCGACATTTTACTTTGTCTTAGTACACTTGAGTTACATTTTTTTTCAAATGTGAACCTCAGATATGGTGAAAATAGTGAAATGTGTGTTTTATTTCAACAGATCAAACAAATATGGATATGATCAGACACCATTATTTCATATATTTGAATTTAGGTTACATTGGGATTGAAATTTTAATATTAGTGAAACATAATTACTTTTAAGTTAGAGGGACACAATCAGGCTAAAATCATATAAAAAATGTATTTTTATTTTTGCTTTTTAATATGGCCATATAATGTGAACATGTGTCCATAGACTTGAATTGCGTTAGTTTTTTTAATTTTTGTGTCCAAAATAAGAAATACGGAATTACGTCTTTATATCTCACTCAACTGGTAAATGCGCAACACAAAAAACTTTAAAAAACTTTTGCAGTTCTAGTCTATGGACATGTTTACATCATATGGTCATATTAAGAAGCCAAAATAAAAATACTAATTTTTTTATGATTTTAGCCTGATTGTATCGCTTTAAGTATTTTTCAATACTGTGCTCTTTTTAATGTTTGGCATATTTAGGCCTGGTGTGGCTGTAGATCAGGGATATCCCATTTGTATCATCATAATAGTCGGTTGTGATTCCCTCGTTATCAATGTTGAAAGCAATGAAGCCGTGTGTGCGCTCGAAAAACAACACCTCCCTGAAACATACAGTATATAGAGATATCATATGGGTAATGTATAATCATAAGGGGGACCTCAACCTAAACATACTGTAGATCGGGGAATTTTTGCGTGTTTCAATTTTTGCGAATTTGTGATTTTGGAACTTTTCGCGAGCTCCAGTTTTCCCGAATTTTCAATTGTGAAAAAAAAATTGATCGTAATTAGATCTAACATTTACTGAGCTGTAGAATGTCACGTTTTATTGGCACTTACTCAGCCGTGAAATCAACGACTCCCCTCTTCAATCGTTATCACAAGTAGGCGTAATCCCCTGTCACCACACCCTTTTATGTAATACCAATTACGGCAATCACTACGCACACAGCGACCTCAGTTCACAGTAGGTGTCTACCTTCTCAACTCACACGGGTCCTTGCGCAAATGTAGGTTTAAACCGACAGTCATCTTCAGAATGGGCACGCGTAGGTCATGTGTATAGGCCTTAGGTATATACAGTAGGCCTACATGTTGATTGCATTCACCTGAGTAGCTATAACCTGAATATGGATACTACTCCAACGAGACACTCACCCAACGCTGTTTTAATGTTAGTCCAACGTCTGCGACGCTAGCCCAACAGTAAACCAGCATTGGAGAAATGTACAATGTTTGAGAGAAAGTCCTCCTGCCCAGCAAACACAAAACATTTCTATAACATTTATACAACGTCGGCCAAACGTCTTCGACGTTGGTCGAACATTGTATGAAGTCATATAAATGTTTTGTGTTTACTGGGTGTCAATACAAGCTTGGGGTCGGCCAGTTTCGATATCCCGCAGTAATACAGTCAGTTTGTTTGCAAGCCAACGACCAGCTAAGGGCCAGGGCTAAGGGCTTTGAATTATTAACTCATAGATGTCGCTCAAGTATATATGAAATTGCTGTGATTTGAGAACTTGCTCTTAATAAGGCTTTGGGTATGTCCTGCGAATTTTGATAGTTGACCATATCTTTAATGTTGGGTCAAAGCTGAAAATACCAGGCCAACGTTTAATCAGCACTGGTGTAACTTCGTTAGTTGGGCTGGTGACAATGGACAGCGGTATTGTTGTACAAACACATTACTGTAAATTAGCAAATATGGTTCCAATCATCTTCATCAATAGCAGGTGTGTACGGACTTGTATAGCACTCAAATCGATCACCAATTGTACATCATGATCAATAAATATACAAATTGATGAAATATTATATTCTATTGCAGCGTTATTTTTATTCACGCTCACACACTATCCGTTAAAATATACATTGTTGTTGAGTCTTCATAGAGGCTGTATTCACTGGTATTTAAAGCTCGCTGTAGTATTGGTCATTTTCGATGATAGGTAGCGCTATTATAATAATAATTTCTGCGAGATTCTAGAATTCGCGAAATTGTCCTCCTCGCGAAATTCGCGAAAACTAAAACCTTGCAATATTACAAGATTTACAGCATAACGTACTAGGCATTAGCTGAGAAATGTATTATCATAAGGGGGACTTCAACCTAAATATGTAACGTAGAAGACATTAGCTGAGTGATGTATAATCATAACGGAGACTTCAACCTGAACATATAGCATATAGAGACAGCATATGAGTAATGTATAATCATAAGGGAGACCTCAACCTAAACATATAGTATATAGAGACAGCATATGAGTAATGTATAATCATAAGGGAGACCTCAACCTAAACATATAGTATATAAAGACAGCATATGAGTAATGTATAATCATAAGGGAGACCTTAACCTAAACATATAGCGTACAAGACATTCGCTGAGTCATATATAATCATAGGCGGGGGGCGGGATTCAACCTGAACTTCCTAATAATCATTTCGCATCTGTTTAATTAGAAGGATAAATCACATTTATTCAAAATTTTCACCCACTTGAAGTTGTGGGTCGCGGTGTGGGTGGAACTTATATTATTTAATTAAACTATTTAAGGTCAAAATGTATTTTACTGCAAGATGTGTCTCGCTGCCGTGATCCACAACTTCAAGTAACTAAAAATTACACGGATTTGCAAGATTAAAGTTACAACCTTTCTCAATCTTACAGATTTAAGACAGATTTTATTTTAGAGTCTGGTTACACAGGAAACCAGAAAGACTACTGTAGTCAACATCTCTTTAACTGCTCTTTAGCGTATAGCATACAACACAGCTGAGTAAGCTGTGATCATACAGAAGGCTTAGCATAAAACATCCACAGAATAGTAAACTATTATTATAAAAGACCGGACGGTAAACTCAGCACGGAATTTTATTGAAATACCAACGACATTCTATCAGCTGTATTTTATCATTAAGAAAGGCAAATAAATGCACATCTTGTGGTTATCCTAACGACTATAATCGATCACATTTCTATCTGCTTATTTGCTTATTTAACTTATATTCCTCAGTCTATGTTATCCCTGACTTACTTGTTATAATACTCATTCAGTGCCACCTCTGACTTTTCATTTTCCTTATGCCTGACTTGTTCTATTCCTCATTCAGTGCTACCTCTGACTTACTTGTTATATTCCTCACTCAGTGCTACCTCTGACTTACTTGTTATATTCCTCACTCAGTGCTACCTCTGACTTGCTTGTTATATTCCTCACTCAGTGCTATCTCTGACTTACTTGTTATATTCCTCACTCAGTGCTATCCCTGACTTACTTGTTATATTCCTCATTCAATGCTATCTCTGACTTACTTGTTATATCCCTCATTCAGTGCTACCTCTGACTTACTTGTTATATTCCTCATTGAGTGCTACCTCTGACTTACTTGTTATATTCCTCATTCAGTGCTATCTCTGACTTACTTGTTATATTCCTCATTCAGTGCTACCTCTTACTTGTTATATTACTCATTCAGTGCTATCCCTGACTTACTTGTTATATTCCTCATTCAGTGCTACCTCTGACTTACTTGTTATATTCCTCATTCAGTGCTACCTCTTACTTGTTATATTACTCATTCAGTGCTATCCCTGACTTACTTGTTATATTCCTCATTCAGTGCTACCTCTTACTTGTTATATTACTCATTCAGTGCTATCCCTGACTTACTTGTTATTTTCCTCATTCAGTGCTACCTCTGACTTACTTGTTATATTCCTCATTCAGTGCTACCTCTTACTTGTTATATTACTCATTCAGTGCTATCCCTGACTTACTTGTTATATTCCTCATTCAGTGCTACCTCTGACTTACTTGTTATATTCCTCATTCAGTGCTACCTCTTACTTGTTATATTACTCATTCAGTGCTATCCCTGACTTACTTGTTATATTCCTCATTCAGTGCTACCTCTGACTTACTTGTTATATCCCTCATTCAGTGCTATCTCTGACTTACTTGTTATATTCCTCACTCAGTGTTACCTCTGACTTACTCGTTATATCCCTCATTCAGTGCTACCTTTTACTTGTTATATTCCTCATTCAGTGCTATCCCTGACTTACTTGTTATATTCCTCATTCAGTGCTATCTCTGACTTACTTGTTATATTCCTCATTCAGTGCTATCTCTGACTTACTTGTTATTTTCCTCATTCAGTGCTACCTCTTACTTGTTATATCCCTCATTCAGTGCTACCTCTGACTTGTTATATTCCTCATTCAGTGCTATCTCTGACTTACTTGTTATATCCCTCATTCAGTGCTACCTCTTACTTGTTATATCCCTCATTCAGTGCTACCTCTGACTTACTTGTTATATCCCTCATTCAGTGCTACCTCTGACTTGTTATATTCCTCATTCAGTGCTATCTCTGCCTGACTTGTTATATTCCTCATTCAGTGCTACCTCTGACTTACTTGTTATATTCCTCATTCAGTGCTACCTCTTACTTGTTATATCCCTCATTCAGTGCTACCTCTGACTTGTTATATTCCTCATTCAGTGCTACCTCTGACTTACTTGTTATATTCCTCATTCAGTGCTACCTCTTACTTGTTATATTCCTCATTCAGTGCTATCTCTGACTTACTTGTTATATTCCTCATTCAGTGCTATCTCTGACTTACTTGTTATATTCCTCATTCAGTGCTACCTCTGACTGACTTGTTATATCCCTCATTCAGTGCTACCTCTCACTTACTTGTTATATTCCCCATTCACTGCTACCTCTGACTTACTTGTTATATCCCTCATTCAGTGCTACCTCTCACTTACTTGTTATATTCCTCATTCACTGCTACCTCTGACTTACTTGTTATATCCCTCATTCAGTGCTACCTCTGACTTACTTGTTATATCCCTCATTGAGTGCTACCTCTGACTTACTTGTTATATTCCTCATTCAGTGCTATCTCTGACTTACTTGTTATATTCCTCGTTCAGTGCTACCTCTGACTTACTTGTTATATTCCTCATTCAGTGCTACCTCTGACTTACTTGTTATATCCCTCATTCAGTGCTATCTCTGACTTACTTGTTATATTCCTCGTTCAGTGCTACCTCTGACTTACTTGTTGTATCCCTCATTGAGTGCTACCTCTGACTTACTTGTTATATCCCTCATTGAGTGCTACCTCTGACTTACTTGTTATATTCCTCATTCAGTGCTACCTCTGACTTACTTGTTATATTCCTCATTCAGTGCTATCTCTGACTTACTTGTTATATTCCTCGTTCAGTGCTACCTCTGACTTACTTGTTATATTCCTCATTCAGTGCTACCTCTGACTTACTTGTTATATCCCTTATTCAGTGCTACCTCTGACTTACTTGTTATATTCCTCATGCAGTGCTATCTCGGCCTCCTCACTGTAGGGATACGTGAGGCCCCCTCCTGAGGCTGATAGGAGGTAATCTGTCATCTCAGGATATGTCATATCTGTGATATATTGTAGGCTGTGGTCGTGGCCGTTGATGTACATATCCACACCATTGTCCTCCAGTATAGGACGGAGCTCACTGTGTAGAGTACCAGAGATGGGGCCATAATCACCAGTACTGAAAATAAAATATAGGATAAAAGTGTATTTCCGTAGTTGAATATCTGATGCTGAAAATAATGAGAAAACTCAAGTTCATTTACTGTAATCTTTTGAAAAATAGTAGGCCTGTGGCGCCGGTGACAGTATAGGGCAGCAAACTTCTTATTGTTATCATATTTGATTTTACCTTTGACCGCCGAACCGGCTGGTACAAGACTTAAAACAGGTTTGAGGTTGGATTCCGACTACACACACCAACATCGGTGTGCCCCATCCAACCCAACAGGCCTACAGAGTTCAATTTATTTTGTAATTTTATTAAATTGATAAAAGCCAATATTTCATCTCATTTTCTGGAATGAATTATATTGGAAATTATACATAAAATTAATGCTTGAAAGCGACATAAGCTTAACTAAGCTTAACTAAATAGTGAAACACAGATCCTTATACAAATAGACTGTTTTTATTGTCTCTCTGCCAGTATTATAATCATACTGTTTTTTATTCCTTAGTGTCTACCTGTATATTTGCGTGTGGCCTATAGCCAGTTTATATACATACTGTTTGTTATTCCTTATTGTTTACCTGTATATTTGCGTGTGGCCTACAGCCAGTTTATATACATACTGTTTGTTATTCCTTATTGTTTACTTGTATATTTGCCTGTGGCCTACAGCCAGTTTATAATCATACTGTTTGTTATTCCTTATTGTTTACCTGTATATTTGCCTGTGGCCTACAGCCAGTTTATATACATACTGTTTGTTATTCCTTATTGTTTACCTGTATATTTGCCTGTGGCCTACAGCCAGTTTATAATCATACTGTTTGTTATTCCTTATTGTTTACCTGTATATTTGCCTGTGGCCTACAGCCAGTATTATAATCATACTGTTTGTTATTCCTTAGTGTCTACCTGTATATTTGCGTGTGGCCTATAGCCAGTTTATAATCATACTGTTTTTTATTCTTTATTGTCTACCTGTATATTTGCGTGTGGCCTATAGCCAGTTTATAATCATACTGTTTTTTATTCCTTATTGTCTGCCTGTATATTTGCGTGTGGCCTATAGCCAGTTTATAATCATACTGTTTGTTATTCCTTATTGTTTACCTGTATATTTGCGTGTGGCCTACAGCCAGTTTATATACATACTGTTTGTTATTCCTTATTGTTTACTTGTATATTTGCCTGTGGCCTACAGCCAGTTTATAATCATACTGTTTGTTATTCCTTATTGTTTACCTGTATATTTGCCTGTGGCCTACAGCCAGTTTATAATCATACTGTTTGTTATTCCTTATTGTTTACCTGTATATTTGCCTGTGGCCTACAGCCAGTTTATAGTCAGCTACAGACGCTTGTAACTCTTCCTCCAGCCATTCCATCATCACAGTGTAATCATTCTCCCGCTTATTCAGTGCTTCAGAATCCACGAAAAAAATGTCCACCTGAAATAATAAAAAAACAGTGAACATGACGTGATTCTATGCAGGCTTCTATTCTAAAACGGCCTTCACGATCCGGTAATCAGCCGCTTTAACTACATGTTTGCCTACGACGCTGGCCCAACATTGAAACAACATTCTGTGAATACCACTTTGCTGGCCACGTGATCTATTTTGACTAACCTTCCACAAATCATAGTGGCCGTAGACCCATATCATAGGTATTCAAATGAAGAAATGAAGAAACATTTTTATGGTGATTCTAAATCTATAAAAACCCTTTGGTCTCCCATGGTGCAAACAAAAATATTTCAGCGCTGTACGGGTTAAAATTAATTCAGGACATAATGATAATATAATGAACCAGACAGACAGACAGACAGACAGACAGATATTTTATAGACAGAAATAAAAGTCATTACAGACTTATTGGTCATAGTAATAAGAGATATATATGTACATGTATATACAAGAATGTTAGTTTGTTAAAATCATATATAACAATATACATGGTATGATAAACAACTAAAATCATGGTTAGGTGGCAATGCCATAAAAAAAACTGGATATTTCGGTAATATAAATGACTACTTCTTAAAATAAAATTAAAAGGCATAGCCCGCACCAAAACCAGAGATAAAATAGCTACTATGTACTGGTGTCGACTACAATAGCTAATCTGTGGTTTAATTGGCACCTCTATTATAACCAGTTGTTAAAAATAAAATAGGTATGACATTTTGAAACACTCATATAATGTTGGGGTAAAATTTCCCAAATCACATACATATTTAGTCACTTGAAGCTGTGGATCGCGATAGCGAGACACAACTTCAAGTGACTGAAAATTGTAGGGGTTAAAAATAACTATGCTTTGATATTTCATTTTATGTATACTTGTGTTTTATATAAAATGAAATCTATGTCGTTTTGCATTAAGTTGGAACTGTGGCAAACAGTATCGGCCGATTTTTGCTGCTCATTATTTCGCAAAACCTTCCACCGTCACACCCTGGCATGATATTAAAGTAGGTGTGTCGCCATGATTCGCTAAGTAAACATTGGGGCGCATAATGCAATGACTCGCAAACACAGCTTCCACAGGGGTGGACCCCGCCGCGATGTAAATATTATGGTTCAGTGAAACATAATGACGACCCCGCTGCTTTAATATACAAGCCAACTGTGTCTCCGCTCGGCTTTTGATATATTATTATAACAAACATGTTTATTTTTCATAAATGGTTTGCCGAGTAGGCTTAAATGAAATCAAATCTTTATACACACATGATCTACACTTTTCCAGGACGTTTTTTTTACCACTTACAAAAAATTTATCTATGGTTGTTGGTGTGGGATACAGGTATATTACACTGCATACTACCATGGCAATGACACTTTTAATATAAACTTGATTTTAAGTTTTGTCTTATATCCACATAATAGCATGTGCTTTTAAAAAAAACTATGGCAGTGCTACTTAAATTAAATCCAAGTGTAATTATGGTTACATTATGGATATTTTAATTTGTATATCATTTACATAATAATATCACACATTGTAGAGCTGTATAATTAAATGTATAACAGGGCACATATTTTAGTATATAAATATATTTTAATGAATAAATAAATAATACAAAACTAACGGTGCTGTCTTCTGCCATGAAACTCTCTTTGTGCCATAAGTTGGGAAGAATCCATCTCTCCTCCACGTAGCTATAATAATGACATATAAAAAAGACGTATAGACAAATAACATTTTGTTTTGAGAATGCAGGCACGGGACTAGTCGAGATGGCCAAGTGACAATAAGGATATATTGAACAATATGATATATTTTGTAAAATTTCTGTAAAAATGGATTATATACATAGGCCTATTCTATCAACTGACAAACAAAGAGTTAACGATGCCGTTTATACAGAAATAATTATCGCATATGTAATGGATTAATGTTGAACCCCCGTTTGAACCATGTTAGACAAAAGTCAGATGGACAAAAGTCTGCATGTATTCTCAGATGACAGCAGATTCAATCTATATTACAACGATGCCAGGGGCGTCGGAAGCTATGATTGATTGGTCTGTGTTTTTGAGTTTCTAATTAAGCAGCCGGAGGAGGGCTGCTTACTGTATTCCACACGGTCCACCGCCGCCGCCGCAATTATTTGTTTTTAAAATGGCTACTATCTATCAATTTCTGTTTCTTGATACTTCACATAGCCATCACATACCACTGGGGAATTGTTTTGATAATATTTTAATCTCCATGTCATCAACCCTTTAATTAAAACGGCCAGAAACGGAGAAATTATCGTTAGCGCGTTTCGGGAAAAAGTTTCCATCAGATCTTCTTTTAATTTGGCAATGGTGCTCAGCTATGACGTCAGCCAATGCCCTCATTAACTTTTGGGAGCAAACAATTTTAAAATGGCCTTTAAGCGGCCATTTGGAATTTTAGTAATTTCGTGATATTTATGTAACTCAAAATAAAATGCAAAATAGCTGGACCTTGAATATAAAACAAAATGTTAGGTCTCACACAAGGATAACCCATGACAAATTCCGCACTAGTAAAATCCAAAATGGCCGCTAGTCGGCCATTTTTAATTGTTTTTTCTCATTATCTCAGAAGTCTTGCATTACAGCTGATCTATCAACTTCTGCTTCCTCTTACCTCGCATAGGCATCACATACCACTGGGGAGTTTTTTGTGACATGTCGATTCCCATATAATCAACCCTTCAATTACTAGGGCCACTAACAACGAAAATGTTTCGAGTAGACTTTCTTTTAATTTGGCAAATATGCACAGCAGTGTCAGC
Organism: Flabesymbios commensalis; assembly: GCA_964017125.1. Classification (NCBI taxonomy): domain Eukaryota; kingdom Metazoa; phylum Annelida; class Polychaeta; order Terebellida; family Flabelligeridae; genus Flabesymbios; species Flabesymbios commensalis. Next base: position 72,308,439 of record OZ024916.1, read on the forward strand.
CAATGACCTGATTGTCTTTAGGGAGCAAACAATTTCAAAATGACCGTTTTTCCATTAACATAGAATAAAATGTAAGGACTCACACAAGGATAACCCATGACAAATTTCGCAGAAATAAAATCCAAAATGGCTGACTGGCGGTCTATATTACCATGATTGCTGTGCAAATGAGTAGTATATAATATTACAACAGCTCGTGCGATATAATATATTATCTTGCAAATCTGTTTTACGTTTTTTCAATGTCATCACATATAGTCTACTTGTTACTTGAGAATATAAATATATGCAAGATAAGCTCTAACCTGAAGTTAACCTGCGCCCATTCCTCTCCGTTATAATCATGATTGCCAACTGTGATGTACCAGGGCAGGTCAACCAGGCTGTCATGGTCGTAAATGTCTCTGTGACAGAATAAAATAATCCGGATAACTAGCTATAATGATAGTAACAAAACAACTAATTATCATGATAGTAACAAAACAATTAATTATCAATGATAGTAAGGTATCTGTAAAATGGTAGTGATTAATAAGATAGGGACCCAGCAAAACGAGGCAGTGGCCCAAGGTTGGACCAACATTGGGCCAGCGCCTTGTGTTAGCAGGGGAAGGTATGAGTAAAAAATGTGTAATTATCGCGATAATAAGGTATGAGTAACAGAATTATGGCACTGTTGCGACAGTAATATTTATGCGCAACAGAAGATGTAATTGCTACAATAGTTAGGTATGTCTTATATGATGTAATAATCACGATAGCAAAGTAGCCCCATGTGTAACAGAATATGTAATTGCTACGATAGTTCAGTATGTTTAGCAGAATATGTAATTATTACGATAGAAGAGTATATGTAAGTGATTATCATGATCATCGAGAAAGGATAAGTATCAGAATAAGTGGTCTTATGTCCCTGTAACAATAAAATTAATTAAGATGTCACATTATGACGTCTAAAGTCGATCCCAGCACTAAAAGAATATTTATAATGGCCGTAGACCCATAATTTAGGTAGTCAAATGAAGCAGAAAGAGCTAACTAAGATATTTATCATGATTTCAAATTGAAAAACCCTCCGGTCGCCATGACTTATACGAAAAGTATTTCAGCGCTTTGGTTATTGTGGCAGATATGTTATGCTAAAAATGGTGAAATGTTAGTCAGATGACGCTGTGTGGTTTAGTATTGGCAAACAAAAACATTGACCCAATGCTAGACTAATGTTGGTCCAGCGTCGAAGACGGTGGGTCAACATTAGCCCGGCATTGGGTTAACGTCTTGTGTTTGCTGGGATATTAGCCCTACCTCCATAAAGTATCAAACAGGCGATCGTCCGCAGACGTCACTCCATTAGGATAGAAGTTGTCTCCTGTTGAAATTATGAACTGAACGCTGTTATTCTGAAACAGACAGATGATTATTGTGGTGACGACTAAGTACAGATGGGATTGTGGTGAAAGTGGATAATTATAATTTCATTAACTAATTCATTCATTCATTCTCTCATTTGTTCATTTATTCATTCCTTAATTCATTCATTCATTTGTTCGTCCATTCATTTGCTCATCCAATGAATCATTCATCCTTGCATTCATTCATCCATAAATCCATTCGATCATTCACTTATCTATACAATCAATTAATCATTTATTTATTTACTTATTGATTTCTTCAGCTATTCATTCATTGCAGTATTTTCTGTAAGATGTGATTTTAATAAATACTCAGGCCTATAAACAATTAAAATATTTTATGGAAGACAAAAATCGTATAAATATTGTATTACTTGGGCAAATTTAGTGAAATTCGACTACTCGTCCCTCGTCAATTGTTGACATAAAGAGACATTTGACCACTCTTCACATTAGTTTTTGACTTATCAGTAGGCTATTGCTGTTTAATTGTCTTTGCGCTGCATATTAGCAGTAACAAGTGGAATTCGTTTTATTTAATTTGAACGAATATCAGTGATTTAATTAAGTGTTTCTACTTTTATGTATGTGTCTCTGGGCATCATCGTTAGCCCTTAAAGCGCTGAATTAATTTGGAAAAAAACATCGCAAGCAAATGAGTTTTTTCAATTTGAAATTATCACAAATGTCCTAGTTAGCTGTTTCTGATTCATTTGAATACCTATGTTAGGGGTCTACGGCCATTAGAAATATGTTTACTCTTACGGTGCGGGGATCGACTTTAGCCGTCAGAATCTGACGTGTAAAGACGGTCCCCTCAATGATAGAATTAAAATATATATAATGGCCGTAGACCCATAACATATGTTAAATGAAGCATAACGAGCTAACTGAGACATTTATGATGATTTCAAATTGATAATAACCCTGTAGTCTACATGGGTTAAACAAAAAAAAAAATCGACGTTGTATGGGTTAAGCCTGAGTAGTCTATGTGTAATATAGTATAAGGGAGTCGTTCTTACCCCAGCGTACATGGCCATAGCATCTGCTACACTCTCCTGGCTGGGAAGAAATCTCTCTCCCCAATCACCAATAACCATAAACTCCAGGGGCTGACCTAGAAACAAACATGTAATGACCATTAGCCTTAATCACCCATAACCTTCAACTCCAAGAGTTGACCTAGAAACAAACATGTAATGATCATTAGCCCTAATCACCCATAACCATAAACTCCAGCGACTGACCTAGAAGCAAACATGTTATGATCACTAGCCTTAATGACCAATAACCATAAACTCCAGGGGCTGACCTAGAAACAAACATGTAATGACCATTAGCCTTAATCACTAATGACCATAAACTCTAGTGACTGACCTAGAAACAAACATATTATGTCCATTAGCCTTAATCACCATTATTCACCAATAACGATAAACTCCAGGTATGACCTAGAAACAAATATATTATGTTCATTAGCCCTATTTCACCAATAACCATCCCAGCAGACAAGAGCAATTGACCCAATGTTTGCCTAATGGTTGGCCAGCGTCGTATAAGGTGACCCAATATTAGACCAGCATTGGGCCAATGCCTCGTGTCTGCTGGGACTGTAGTGGTTGACATAGAAGCATACATCCTAATAATCCAGAGGTGACTGTTGACCTAAAACAAACATATTATGATGATTAACCTTAATCACCGACACCCAGCATTATTATATCATCAACCATCAATCTAATCTGGTTCCCTGAGGTACACTAAGCGGCGCCTCCGGGCTACATTAGTGGCGGATCCAGAGGTAGGAGGTGTCAGGGGGAGGGGTGAATCCTCTCTTTCTTTTGGAATAAAAAATATTAAAAAATCACTCTAAACCTCTCTCGGGTATAGCCCGAGCCCCGTGTATTACCTGAAAAAAATCATTGTCTTTCGCCCAAATCAAAAGAAAAATTGATGGAGACAACAAAACTAAATTCGGATTCCCCTCTGTCTAAGTTTTGTATCCTGTTATCAGGTTATATGTAGCCTCTACGCCTAAACAGTGAAGGAAAATGTTGTTCCACCCTCCTCAACACTGACCCAACATCTACCCAACATTAGATTAATTGCCAATGGTGGTTGGGTTTCCCTCATATAACCTGATAGGCCCTATATGAGCGCAACACACCACAACTATAACACTTCATCTACCGCTACATATGGCGAAAATATATTATGTTTGCCACCTTGCATATACAATTATTTCAATAAAAAATGTCACAGGCCATCAATATCTGATCATTTTAGGTTTTAATTTGAATATTACAGTTTTATTTTGGAAATCACATAATTTCCGTTCATCTCGACGTGGAAATTGTGACAGCAATGCAGAATTCAAATGAAGCTGACATATAAATTATAACGCCGTTCAAAGCAAAAATGCAGTATCTGCTTACTATACAAGTAAGCAGATACTGCTTTTTGGCATTGCAGAGCAGTATACATGAGTCAGGCCTAATTTATTCATCTTACTAATGAGTACAGAACAAACTGAATACTAATTGACCCAGAGAAATATATTCCTAAGGTTAAGGTGGACGAATGGAGTAAAAAGTAAGTAAATAAAGTAGAGCGATTGAAACATGTAAAACCACGATGCAAACATGTGTAACTGCGATTATTTGAGTGAAAAATTGAGTTTCTTACTCATTTGAATCATTTGAATCGGTGGTGTCATAGCTATCCAACTCCTAGGTATGGGCCTGATATTTGGGCTGTGGCTGTACTGTTTCCACAGTATCGACCATTGCATTATCTGACAATGGTTTTGAATATTTTTGAAAAAATAATCTGCGCTGCTTTTGGCTGAATAAAAAAATTGACCTAGATTGCAAGAGAATATAACCTTGGCTCAACCCTGGATTAAAAAAAAACCTTGCATATCGATAATTTTCCATGTTACTAGTAAATACAGAGGGTTAGTACAATTTTTAGAGATATAGATAGAGTTAAATTCGTGAAGTTGACCTCTTTACAAAATTCGCGAAAATAAAACCACGCGAATATCACCCGATTGAGACATCTGTAAAAATATCTGACATTCAATTACTTCGGGAAAATATGGATTCAAAAACTGTTTGAAACAAATCCACCTTAAACATGAATTGGAAAACATGATCTGCGGGAAAAAATCTGTCACCACCCCCCCCCCCCGCCAGAAAATGAAATGGTTTTTTATCCTTTATTGTCAGTTCGGTGATTAAAATTGGACGGTAGACTTTCTCGAATAGCTTTATTTTATCTCGCATAAAACAAGTTTACATTTTGCCCAAGAAATTGAAAAGCTGAATTATTTATTGTGTGCTTGATTTTTAATCAAGGAGCAGAACTTATATTGAGCAGGCCCATAGAATATAGCGTTGTTTATGTTGTTATAACTGTTACATTTTATAAATCAGACTATTATATTTCAGATATTTTTTTTGAATATTCCATAGTATATTATCTATATTATATTGTTCTACACTCAAATGAACATGATAAAAATGCCGTGGAAATAAGACATGTATATGACCAAAGGCCATCGTAACACCTAAAATCGTAAATCGTAAATTTGGTGTCAATATGATTCTTGTGTCATTTTTACATACAAGCGAGACCTATTCATATTATTATTTTTCTAAGAACCTAAATTTATATTTTATTACTAATCTGATTTTTACCTAAAGTTATCCAATGAAGCCATGTCGGATAATTATTATATTATATTTTATTTTCTCGTGTCAAAGTGTACCGCTTTCATAGAATGACCCTAAAACAAGTGTTGTATTTCCCATACACTGTATGTCACACTTCAGCACGAAAGGACGTTATGTTCGTTTAACCATTAAAGCGCTGAATTTGTTCTATAAACCATGTTTGTCGAATGGGGCGGGGGCCCTAGGGTAGTGGTTAGCACCGCTGCCTTTCACGCGAGAGCTCGGGGTTCGGTTCCCGGTCTCGGCGGTTTCAAAAAGACAAAAAATGTTTCTTCCCCATCTACGTGTGAAAGTTAGTATTGTGGGGAGCCTCCGTGACCGAGAGGTAGCCTGCTCGGCCTCAGACCGCCAGGGCTCGAATTTTGAATCCTATCAAAAGGTGCTACAAAATACATATATATATATATTTAAAGTAAGTTATATTACATAAAAATTCGAAAGGGCCAGAATTTTGCTTAATTGTGTTATCAAATGAAGTGATAAAGTATTTTTTATATCTCTCTCAATACGATTCATTTTAGTCGAAGGAAGAGCTCAATTACGATGCATTCGTAGATTTGAATATACTCGGCGCTTCACACCCCTTAATTCCAATCTACGAATCTATCGAAATTATTTATTTCTTGACGTAATAAATATTTTTTGTATTTGTCGCAATTTAATCGTGTGGAGGTCATCACATACAAATAAAACACTTCCATAGTTATGACGTCAATGCAAAGACTGTTATTCGATAGATTCCCAGATCCATATGTTACAGGTAGGATCGAATATAATAATTTTCAGATTTAAGAATCTATCGTAATTGATTTCTTTCTTCGGAATTCCCTGCAGTTTAATCATTGTGTGAATGTGAAGTGATTCAAACCGATGACAATGATATATGTTGGTAATATAATTTAACAAATTTCAGTGACTTGAATTTGTTGATCGCGGTAGCGAGACACAAATTCAAGTCACTGAAAATTAAATTTTATATTTCGGGTTTATTTGATATTTAATTTTATCATTTAAGATTTCTTACTGTAACATACCTGCGGGCACATGATACAAGGCAAGAAGTAGTAGCATCTTCATGTTGAACATATTGTCAGACACACCAGCGCCAGGCAAGTGGAATCAAACAGAAATGATGCGAGATCTCACAAAGAAAACCAGCCAGCAGGTGAAATATACCTGTATTGACCTCTGACCCCTTAGACCCGTATGTAGACGTTAAATAGCCGTTTTATGCCAGTTTCATAGATATGAAATACTCCAAAATTGATCACATATCTTGTGATAGACACTTGGTAAATCAAGTAATTCAAGCTGGACGATATATATTTTTCATAGATAATAATATCTTTGTCGTAACTTGTAACTGGAAATTACATCCGAAATTCCAACTTAAAATTAATTAAAATTTTTATGGTAACTGGGTATTACAAGGGTTTACGATGATAGGATTATCACAGCATCAAACCTAGCGACAGATAAAATACTGCCATGAAAAAAGAAAAACAGCAGCTGCTTACTATTCAAGTGTGCATTTACAACTCCTTGTCTTTTAAGTTGCAATGCAAATCAAAAAGCAGTATCTAAGTACTTTTTCTGGTAGGCGGTTACTAGTATTAGAGTCTACAGAAAGTCATATCCATCTGATTAACAGCAAACAGACATCAATATTACAAAAATTAACTGTTTTTTCGGATATATGTAGACATACACTTAACTGTGTTAAGCATTTCTGTTCTACTTCTCATTCATTTATGGGATTTTTACCGTAATATTACGGACATTAAATAAGCGATTATTAAAATCTTTGATTTTTTAGAGAATATTTCGGTATTTACTGTGCGCTAGCTGATTAAATACATCTGGTTATTTCCCATAGAAACAGGACACGATAATATATATCTATATATCTATATATATAGCTCACTGTATATAATCTGCAATTAATTACTTGACATAAAATTCAGCGACACAGATAAACTGCGTACCGGGTACTTGTGTAATTACAGTGATTAGCCATCCAATTAATTAATCCAATTAATTTCAATGGATTGCGTAAAAATAACCACTTTTGTTGATTGATCAATGCACTTTAAAATGTCTGCATACTGTACTCAATTGTTATGAATATTCTCAGCATAATTTCAGCTTTTTCTCAGCATATTCTCCGCATATTCTCAGCATATTCCCAGCATATTGCCAGCATATTCTCAGCATATTCCCAGCATATTCTCTGCCATGGAGGCTTTTCATAATATTAATATGTTATGACACTAAAAGGTATATATTCAGCATATTCTCAGCATATTCCCAGAATATTCTTAGCATATTCTCAGCACATTCTCAGCATATTTTCAGCATATTCTCGAGATATTCTCCTCAGCATATTCTCGACATATTCTCCTCAGCATATTCTCAGCATACTCTTAGCATATTCTCAGCATATTCTCAGTATATTCTCAGAATATTACCAGCATATTCTCAGCTTATTTTCAGCATATTCAAAGCATATTCACAGCATATTCCCAGCATATTCTCAGCTTATTCCCAGCATATTCTCTGCCATAGAGGCTTTTCACAATAGTAATATGTTATGACACTAAAAGGTTTTTATTCTGAATATGTGTTCAAACAAAGTAGCTTTCTACACCTGCATGTTAACACTTGTGCTGCGGAAACCGTATATATTTACGGCTTCAAGCAAGTTTCAGACCACTGTGATAGATACTCAGGTAATCAAATAATTAAATTGTACATATGACCATTTTTCATAAATAGACATATTTTTCGTCATTTGAAGCTGGAAATTGCGTTATCAATTCCAGCTTTAGATGCATGAAAAACAGAAGCAAGCAATTCAACAGAACATGCGACAAAATGTGTGGTCCCGAAGAAAACCAAAAACGGTAATTCACACCCACCACGTGAAGTTGTGGGTCGCGGGAGCGAGTCACAACTTCACGTGGGTGTGAATTCGGATTTGGAAACTCGGGTCTTAAAATGTTATAAGTGGGCCTACATTAAAAACAGCACATATATTGATTAACTTTTATAAGAATAACAGTACATTTATTGCTTAGGTTTTGTGGGCATTGAGTGAAGTTGTGTGTGGCGGGAGCGAGACATAATTTCACGTGGTAGGTGTGAATTTCAATTAGATAACTCAGGTCTTAACTCTTAAAGCGCTGATTTTTTTATGAAAACCTTGGAGACCAAAGGGTTTTTTTCAATTCGAAACCACCATAAACGGCTTAGTTAGCTCTTTCTGATTCATTTGAATACCTATGTTATGGTCTTTCGCCCATTACAAATATTTTAATTGCTACAGTGCGGGGATCGACTTTAGTCGTCAGAGTCTGACGTCTGCACTTGAACACTTTAAGCGCGGGGATCGATTTTAGTCGTCAGAATCTGACGTCTGTAGACGTCAGATTCTGACGACTGTAGACGTCAAATTCTGACGTCTAAAGTCGATCCCCGCGCTTAAAGTGTTATAAGTACATTTAAAAACAGCACAGATACTGATGAACTTCTATAAGAATGACAGTACATTTATTGCTTAGGTTTTGTGGGCATTGAGTGTCGAAAAAATACAATGCAGGTCTGAACGGCACATTGCAAGTCAGAATAGCGCCATTATATGATGTATACTGGCGGATTCCATGTGTGATACAACACTTAAATGTAGAATTTATAGAACGTTAATGTTTGTTTCATAGATTAAGGAATCTTTTACACAATATATATGGCTGCAGAGATATTACATTAAAAAATAAGAGAGTTGGGTTTGATAAAAAAAAGCGTATATTTTAAATACGAGGCATTCAAGTATTACGAAAATTTATCACAAAATGTGTGTAAGAAAATGTACACTGTACATAGGCGTATTCGATTTTAACGGGGAATATTTCTACATCCGGTGTAGCCGTTCCAGCGTACCCCCCTCTCAGCATACCGGGGGTACGTTGAAACTAGGTTCAGTTTACCGGGGGGTACTTTCCAACTTGGTTCAGTTTACCGGGGGGGGGGGGGTACGTTCAAACTAGGTTCAGCTTACCGGGGGGTACGTTGAAACTAGGTTCAGTTTACCGGGGGGTACGTTCAAACTAGGTTCAGTTTACCGGGGGGTACTTTCAAACTAGGTTCAGTTTACCGGGGGGTACGTTGAAACTAGGTTCAGTTTACCGGGGGGTACTTTCAAACTAGGTTCAGTTTACCGGGGAGTACGTTCAAACTAGGTTCAGTTTACCGGGGGGTACGTTCAAACTAGGTTCAGTTTACCGGGGGGTACGTTCAAACTAGGTTCAGTTTACCGGGGGGTACGTTGAAACCAGGTTCAGTTTACCGGGGGGTACTTTCAAACTAGGTTCAGTTTACCGGGGGGTACGTTGAAACTAGGTTCAGCTTACCGGGGTGTACGTTGAAACTAGGTCCAGTTTACCGGGGGGTACTCTCAAACTAGGTTCAGTTTACCGGGGGGTACGTTGAAACTAGGTTCAGCTTACCGGGGGGTACGTTGAAACTAGGTTCAGTTTACCAGGGGTACGTTGAAACTAGGTTCAGTTTACCGGGGGGTACGTTGAAACTAGGTTCAGCTTACCGGGGGTACGTTGAAACTAGGTTCAGTTTACCGGGGGGTACGTTGAAACTAGGTTCAGCTTACCGGGGGGGGGGGGGGTGTACGTTGAAACTAGGTAGCTTACCGGGGGGGGGGGTACGTTGAAACAGAGGGTTAAAGAAGTAAGACTAATTTGGCGGTTCTTGTGGTGACCATAGAAACGAAAAACTAATATTGTTAAATAGTCTTAATATAACTATGTGATAAACATCTGAATATTTATAACTTATTAACATTACAAATAAATGTAAAATATTATTCATAATGCTTCATGTTTTTTCCGAGATAATGTCTAATTAGACTAGAATAAAAACCATACATATAGATGTAACTCTATACCGGAATCTATGATAAAAACATTCTTGCTTTAGTTAACCCTTTGAGTGCGGGCGACGCTTTTAAGCGCATTCATACTGTTTTTCCACAACTAAAATTTGACAGAAATTGAACAAATATGCATGTATAAATCTTGAGTAAAGCCCCCATTGTGAAATTTAGCAGGTTTAATTTTTAAGTGAGGAGGTATTTTCCTTTCATTTGAAGTTGGCAATTGCGTGAGCAATGCCAACTTCAAATGAAAGGAAAATGTTAAGTAGTAATGAAGCACTTCAAGAGTTAAAAATCTACCCGATTCGCCTAGAACCAAACATGGCACAACGCTCCAATGTTACATGGATGTTGGGCAAGTGTCGCAGACGTTGAGTTAACATTGGGTCCATGGGCCAGATCCAAAAATATGCATTTTCGTTGTACCCCCCCCCCCCCCGCCTCGCAACTTTGGTTTGATGGTATCAGTGGGCTCCCATGCCATATATCAACACATTTTCACTTGTTGTCATTTGCACAACCTGGGCAGTAATTTTGACAACAGCTTTTTGTAAGCGGGGGGTCAGCTAAAAAAGTTGTTTCCGTCTATTATGGGTACAGTGTGCTGGCGGGTTAAAATTGTGTACCATTAATTTTAAAGGGCCTAATTATGTTCACACATCCTTAATGAAGATGAAATTTACCCAATTAACATGTTTATTAGGTAATTAGGTAGCCTAAATATTGAACATGTTTATTGCGATTTTGAGCCAAAAGTGTTGACTTTTTCATATTTTCATTGTTTTTTTATATTCTATATGAATATTTATAGTTATTTTTTTGTTAGTGAATGTTATTTCAGGTGATTCGGTGAGAAGACAGCACTTCTTATCTCAGCAAAATGCCGTTGTGACCTACCGAAGAAGTAATTCACGTATCTTGCGTATTCGCGTATCATTATATTGCGCGATTGTTGTTGCAACTGAAATGACCAATGCCCCAATACCGCCAAAGACCCTGTACAATAAGATGATCAACTTACGGATTTCACCATACAAATGCGTGTAATACATTGTGCAGTGCTTTTAACGGGAGTTGGGACTGCGCTTTAGCAAGTGTATCATCATATAAAACAAGTGATAATTTTACCACTTTAGCCTCCAAATAAAAAATAATGTTTTTCTAGATTTGACAGTTATGACATTATCTCTGCAACATTTATTTTTGGAACAAAAATAAATGCCAATATAGCAGAAAAGTCATGTTATATTATCATACAATTTTAGAAATTTAAATGTCTGCATTTAAATAACAGAAGAGCTGTGTACAGAAAGTACACAAATATGTGGGCACAGAACGGGAGGGGGTGACGATATGTCGTCAAGCATAGCGACCACAAAGGAGATCGGGGCAAAACATTGGTAGCAACCATAACTTGGCAGAAGTGTATTTTGATTCAAACTTTTATTTTTAAAAAAAATATATTTAGAACACAAAAGCAATATTATAAAATTATAATATGTGAGCATTCTTTCTCGGACCACTGCCATCAATGTCACTGAGGACTGGAGCGTTAGCAGCAGCCTATACTGATATCTTGAAAACAAGACACCTTCATTTTTATGACACAATTTATTTATAGTTGAATTTTAATAATTTTCTATTTCTCCTGCCGTTACTGGTAATAAGGTGTTCATTGTTTTCCCGCAGTACATGGTGTAGCCGAATGGGGACATAAATATGTCATATTAACGTGAAACATTCACAACTTGCACGTGATTTATTGTCTTTGATGATGGTAATAATTTGATCTCTGTTGTGACTCCTATGTAGAATGTGTTCATGGATATTTTCGAAAATTCGTTCATTTGAACCAATTAATCGTATTAAGTTTTGACGTGAAACAAAAGCCCAACACCTTGAATATTCAAATATTGCTTCTTAGACAGAAATGTATGCAATTTATTAGTGGCATCAAAATTAAATTACTTTACATTGATCACATGCAGATCGCGACACTTTGCGACAAAGATATCCACTGATATATAATATTATACAAAAATATTCTCTTCCTCAATGGTCATACCCGTTTGTGGCGTGAATGATTTCAGCATTGAATGAGCTAATTCTGTGACAAAATCAGCAGTAACCGTAACATGCTTTATATCAACAAATTATTTCTGTACAGGTATATTCCGAATGGTAAACATGACAAATGATCAATGTCATTAGACTATAATATATAGTAATATTATATATATTATTTTCATTGCCCTTATCTTTTGTTTTCTTTGCCCGTATCTACCCTTGCACCCATGTCACCTGCCAGCAGATACGAGAAGATGAACCAATGATGGGGTAATGCTGGACCAGCATTACAAACCTTGGACCAGCAGCATTACACTATAATTGAGTCGACGTCTTGTGTTAGCTGGGCGTCACCTGTTGTTTGTAAACAATGAATATGCATACTTGTTCATACCGGCGCATCAACCCCTGAGGTTCCAAAGGGAAGAAGACAATTAAAAAGTATTGATAACTAACCAACAAATTATTGGATAAAAAAAAGAAGTAAACCTCCGTCAATACCTATTTTTCTGATTTTTATGATGTAAAGTATGTATTGCTTTTAATAGGATCAATGTCATAATTACTCGTCGTAATATGGTGAAATCATACTTGATAGATGGTAAAAACATTAGTTCCAACCCCCAATACCGGGGGACAGCACTGAGAGCGATTTCACGTTTTGGGAAGAGTTCACTGTCTTATTGTACCGGGTCTTTGCTACCACCACCAGCAGAATAAACTACCCACAACAAGGTTCACCAATTGTTCATATCATGTGCACAAAGAATTCGAGCAAAGCTCATGGCCGTCCGCAATAGAAACACCTGTAGACCTTGTCGAGAACAACGTCGACATCGGATGCTGTGTGGAGATTCAGATGACGAAGCAGTGTCGGCAGAATGACCTACACTGCCCAGCCAAAAGAACAGACACGTCATATCTGTTGGTCCCGATTTAATAAAGGTGAGAACGCATAGCTCGTATTCAACTGTCTTTACTATTATTCTCATTCAGTAGTATCGATTCTGATGATTCATGATAGACTATGACGTATGTTATGTTTCTATTTATGAAGTACTGTTTATGATGCTTATGATTCTCTACAACACATAAAAAGAAGGACGGATTCTAATTAATCCGAAAATAGTTCAAGTCCGTGGGCGATAATAAGTAGACTTATGGTACACAAATATAAACGGTCTAAGCTGCTTTAATTATAATGACAGGCTTAACATGCTTAATGCAATTTGACAAGTAAACATTTTACATATATATACAATCATGGGGAAGCTTACTAAACTATTTGGGGACAGGGACACATCAATTTCGTTATAATTTAGAAGTTATTGTTCAATTTCAATTGTTTTCAAAAGCACATGTAGTATATTCGATAATCGCAACGAATAGCCAACTTGAGGCCTATTCGAACTAAATACAGATTATGTCGCTACATTAACCGGCCCCAATGGACTGACTAAGGGAAGTACATTTAACAAAATTATCATCACAGCGACATTTCCAAACGTTACAGATAGTCCTACTTGTCTAGGTAGGGCTACCTTTACATCAACACTAAAGTGTAAACATGTCTCAGTACTCAATACTGTCTTGTAACCATAGTGGTTTCTTCAATGACCTCTGGGGGCGGGGTGCGAGTGAAGTTATTGTCTCTTTTTTGTTGGCACTGCTGGCAGTCTCTGGAACACTGGGTACCGGAGTATCACTATTCTGTTCGGCGGCTTCCAGCAGACATAGTCGGGATATTGGCCTCCATTTGATAGTATCACCAACTTTAACCTTTACTGACCGGATGTGGTTGTCCGGACTAGGGTGCACTTTTAACACAAGTCCGAGTGGCCACTGGCCTCTAGGATATCTATCGTCGGCAACCAGTACCAAGTCTTTCACCTTTAAGTCTCTTTTGGGGTGCAGCCACTTTTGTCGCTCTGTCAACTGGGTGACATATTCGCGAATCCACCTACGCCAGAACAAATTAGCAAGGTAGTTGGCTTGTCTCCACATTCTCTGGCCCAGGAGGTCTTTCTTTTCGAAAACACCGGGAGGCAAGCATTCATTCGGACAAAGGAGAAGAATCTGATTTGGGGATAGTGGTTCTGGGTCTCTGACGTCATCACTAATCTGAGTGATCGGTCTGTCATTTACAATTTTTTCGGTCTCCACCATTAGATTATGCAGAGATTCGTCTTTCAAGAGTTGTTCCTTGATCACGCCTTTCAGAACCGATTTTACTGATCTCACCATTCTTTCCCAAACTTCTCCCATGTGGCTTGCTCCTGGAGGGTTGAATCGCCATTCTATTCCTTTCTGATGCAGGCTTTTTGTTATTTCATGCTGATTCCATTTTTGTAGTGATTCTTTCAACTCCTTTTCACCTCCTCGGAAGTTTGTCCCGTTGTCACTGAACATTATTTTTGGCTTTCCTCGACAAGCAATAAATCGTAGAAGAGCCGACAGAAAGGAATCCTGGCCCATGGAATGTGCAACTTCGAGGTGAACGGCGCGTGTTGACATACATGTGAATAAGCATCCATATCTCTTAACAGTGCTTCTTCCTGACTTGGTATACAGTGGGCCAAAGTAGTCGACTCCTACATTAGTGAATGGGGTTTCACAGGGGGTGACACGTTATGCAGGAAGTGGCGCCATTATTTGAGTTTCCGGTTTTGCTAACCGTTTCTTACACTGTATACATTTGTTCAGCTCTCTCTTTACAGCAGCTCGACCTTTTACGATCCAGAATTCTTGGCGTAGAGACACCAGAACTTGCATTGGCCCTGCATGCTTGGACACTGTGTGGTGGTGCCGTATTATCAGTGTTGTGAGATGATGCTGATTGGGTAGGATTATTGGGTGGCGGGATTCGTATCCGATTGGTGCACGGTCTATCTGGCCTCCAACTCTCATCACACCGTCCTTTATAATCGGTGTGAGCTTCACCAATGTACTTGCTTGGTTTATTTGTGCATATGCCTGTGAATTGCATTTATTTAACTTATCCATTTCAGCTGGGTATGCTTTCTGTTGTACATGTCTTATGATTATATTGGTTCCTAGGTTCAATTCGTCTGGAGATAGCTCTCCGCGTTTAACGTCCTCTAAACTCTTCTTTTGCATGAATCGCGAGACACAATATTCTTTATATCGAATTAGCCAACCTACGGCCCTCTGAAGTTTGGTCCACATAGAATGTTTGCTTATCAGTTTATTCAGTGGTTCGCAGCTCTGGGTCAGGACATGGACCTGAAATTCTCGTTTTAACTCTGCTTCATTGTGGTTTATCACAGTATGAAGTATTCCCTCTGGCCATTCTCTTTCAGGCTTGTACAGGAAATCTGGCCCCTCGAGCCAAGTTTTGAATTTTCTTTCCTCATTCGGGTGTATGCCTCTTGATGCATAATCTGCAGGATTCAATTTAGTGCTTATATGTCGCCACTGTGATGGGTTTGAAAGTTCATGGATTATGTTTAATCTATTAGCCACAAAGGTCTTGAACCTTCTAGCTTCACATGTGATGTCAGGCTTGGGGCCAAAATACTCGGTACTTCGGTACTTTGGTACTCGAGTACCGATTTTGTAGTACTCGTCGGTACTCAGTACTCGTACTTTTAAGTACTTGTACTCGTACTTGTACTCAAGTACTGTTTAAAATGAAAGTACTTTCAACGAGTACTTACGAGTACTTTACGAGTACCAGTCATCTTAAATTGATTCAAAATATCTCACATACAAGCCATAAATCAGTATGGCGGGATATGGAACATTCAGTTAATGATTCGTTTACCATCCGTTTAGCTATTATATTGAGAAATGATTTGTTTAATACTTTGAAATTATTCCAAAACTAATCCAATTACTAACACCAACTTATAACAGAAGTGCAACTTTTTTGTTTTAGTATATAATGTCGTTTGATTTTAACATGTTCAAGTTAAATTAGCATGCATATTTTACCGAACTAATCCTGTTGTATATAGTCTTGTACATAATCATTATATGTTCATTTTAATAACGCATAAGTCTGCATAGACTTACCGTCGTCAATAAATGTCTATAGATCTACACTAATTTCTTCTTTTGAATTGTATATACTAGTATCCTTGTGTAGTTCACAAGATAAATAAATGAATATTCTTAAAAAAAAGACAAGAGACGTGTCTTTGGAAAACAGGAATACATGCTGATATAATATTTACAAGTGACTATACTACACAGTAGGACTGATGATCATTGAAGGGGAAGGGGTGATTTTAACAATGATGTCGCGCCATTTTAAAATCACACTTACAACACATCGTTCTTCGCAGCTAAACCCCAGCAAACACGAGGCATTGAACCAATGGTGGTATAATGTTGGGTCAATGTTGAAGACGGAGTACCAACATTACTATAGGTTCAATTTCTCGTATTTGTTGGGACGATCAATCGGTATTTGCATAATATTTGCACAATATTGCCCAATTGCGTAGGCACTTAGCCGACATTTCCCCAGCACTTGAGTGAACAAGTAGTTTATAACTGTTATCTCATAAAGCAGTTGTGACTCTGTGTGGACTAAGATATATTAAAACTGCCATAGCTCATACAACTCTGTACCGATGTTGTGTGAGTGCCAAAAAACACGACCGCGTTGTCGCTACGTTTTATCTACAGTGTCTTTACAATGCCGGGCCAATGTCCAAGACATTGGGCCAAGAATTAACCAGCATTGCATCGAGAAGTACAAGGGATTAACACATGATATAACAGCACTGTTTAAACAAAGATGACCACAGTAACTAGACGGCAAACGTCACCCTTTAACTGCGGGACACCACTATTATTTATATATCATTATTGCAAATAATTTATATTGTGAATGCGGTTCATCTGAACAAAAATTAGATCCCTGCATATACTAAAAACAAGAAAAAAATAAAGTAGACAAATTATGCACATTTTTTCAAGACGTCAAGTGTCCAGCGAACTAAACCACCGTAAAATGTACAATATACATTGTATCAGGCCACCAGTGAGCAGCGAATAAGTCAAATTTTTTTACTTGTCCATTTTTTTAACCCTTTCACCGCTGAATTATAACGTCATAAAATGCCTGAGCGCTAAATTAATTAATTTTTAAATTAAAAACAGTAATTGGCGACATCCGCGGTCTGCCAGGTGATCGCCTTTCGGCGCCACCCGCGGTGAAAGGGTTACTATCGTTATTATGTAGTCTGTCATTTGAAGCTACAAATTGAGTCAGCAATAATAGCTACAAATTAGAGAAAAATATAATGGAACACTTTAGTGTCGCGTAAGGGTTAAAGGTGTGAGGTTACATAGGCCTACGGCGGCTTTATATAACCCTTTCCGTCCCCGAAATGTGATGACGGGCCGAGTATAAGAATAAATACAACAGTGAGGTGCTCCTCAAAAAAATATATTTTAAAACTAATAATAGGCTAATTTCTCAGCGTATGCCCGGGCTGAATCTTGTACGGATATACATGTATTATGGTAATACATTTGATTTGATATCACGGCCTCCAGCAGCAAAAGTGTGCCTGTTATCGTAAAAAAATCTGCCGTGCAAAGCCAAAAGGCAGTTCTGCTTACTTTGCAAGTGGACAGATACTGCCTTTTGGATTTTCAGTGCAGAATTGTGATCCGTGTACCCTTAATAGCCTTGATCTTTTCCATGACACAATGTGTATTCAGGCTCATTTAAGCGTTAATTACAGTGGCGGCCAAAATTATGTTGGCGGCACTGGCCCAACATTTTCCCATCATTAGGACTACTGCAAGTTTTCAAGCTAGCATGATTTGCAACGTAAAGCTTTAGACACAGACAATTTATATACTAGTATCAGAAATCTGCTAGTATGTAGACATTTATTTAATATTAATCGCCAAAATTAGAGAAAAATATATATATATATAATAGTAGGCCTACATGTAGCATACTATACTTTGTACACTGAGAAGAAAATGCACTATAATACTATTGGCTGGGACATGGCATCAGATATGCAATATCAATAATAGGCTTGTCCCATAAAATATTATTTTCATCACTAATATATATCTATGTCTGACCCGATCTGGTAAAATGAGTCTAAGTAGCATATTTAAATATTGGGGTATTAAGATATACCACACCTACACAAAATTACCTGTAGCGTGTTTAACTCCGCATATATGACTAGACAAACTCAGAAAAAATATGAAGTCTGAAATTGCGTCATTTTGTGAAAATGGCATTTGAAGTTCAAAAAGGCAATTTGTGCACTTTTTGTAAAATACCACACAATTGTATTAAAATAAACTAAATAGAAAACTATTCATTTCCACTCCTTTTTCTCAATTATTGTTTGCCAAAGTGCGACTTAAAGACTCATCTCGCCAGATCGGGTCACATATCAACATGAAGTAACATATATAAATTATAATCAATTATTTATTGAATAAATTTCATGTAATTAATTACAGTTTACACCCGGAGTTTACAACCAAAGTACTCAGTACTTGTACTCAAGTACTTTTAAAAGTACTTGTACTTGTACTCATACTCAAGTACGTTTAAAAATCCAGTACTTGTACTTGTACTTGTACTCGTCATTTTTTCAAGTACTTGTACTTGTACTCGAGTACTTTTGTCCAGTACTCGCCCCAAGCCTGTGTGATGTACTGCAAAACTGACGTGGAGTCAGTCCAAAAGATCGACTCTGTGACTGGCAGGTCCAATACTGCTTTCAAGCTCTGGTCCATTTTGGCTGCCAAGACGCCTGCAGATAACTCTAATCTTGGGACTGTCACAGGCTTTAAAGGTGTTACACGAGCCTTGCCCATTATGAATGCACAGTGTATTCCATTGTTGGTACTTACTGTTCTCAAGTATGTTACTGCTCCGTACCCTACTGTACTCGCGTCTGCAAAGTGGTGAAGCTGGATACATTTATTGCTGGTGAATTCCTTGGGCTTCAGACAGCGGGGAACTGTGACGGTTGGCATGTGTTCTACTGCACTCAACCAGTTGAACCACTTATTTTTACTTTCTTTAGAAATTTGTTCGTCCCAACCATTTTTCTGGCTACAAAGCTCCTGCAGTAGTCTCTTTGCGGGTAGAACGATTGGCGCTGCGAATCCTAGTGGGTCATACAAGGAACTTACTGCAGACAATAACCCTCTTCTGGTTGTAGGTGTCTGCTTCTTGGAAACCATGAACTTGAAGACATCGTCCTCTACATCCCATGCTATACCCAGGGTACGCTCCGTAGGGAGGTCTGTGAAATCCAAATTTTTCTCTTTTACCACTCTTTCTCCTTCAGGGATAGTCTTCAACACATTACGGCTGTTGCTTAGCCATTTCGTAAGCTTGAATCCGCCTTTCTTCAGCATTTCTATAAGCTGGCTAGCTAATTTAATGGCGCTCTCTTCGTCTGGTGCAGATTTCAGACAGTCGTCAACGTAGAAATTTCTCATCACGGTCTCTGCTACCTCTGGATCATAATATTTTTTGTTGTCTTTGGCAGTCTTTCTTAGGCAGAATCCAGCGCAACTGGGAGAAGATGTGGCGCCAAAAAGATGAACTTTCATCTGGTACTCTTCAGGGGTGTTGGTCAGTTCACCGTCGGTCAACCACAGAAATCTTAGTGCATTTGAGTCGTCTGGAGGTACATTGACTTGATGAAACATTGCTTCAATATCTGCCGCAATTGCTATCGGCTCTTGTCTAAAACGGGTCAAAACGCCCACCAGGCTGTTCGTCTGATCTGGACCCTGCAGTAGTTCTTTGTTTAGGGAAGTACCGGAATACTCTGAGGCGCAATCAAAGACTACTCTGACTTTCATTTTTCTCGGATTTATAACTGGATGATGTGGAAGACACCACACTTTGGTGCTTTGATTTTGATCATCTTTTTTCACAATTTTAGCATAGTCCTTTTTTATGTAATCAGAAACTGTTTCTGTATACTTTTTGTGTAGGTCTTTATTCTTTTCTAGCCTCTTCCGTAGAGTCTTCAGGCGATTTTCAGCAAGGTGCCTGTTATTGGGAAGTTTTGGATCCTCATTTCGCCATGGCATTGCGACTTCATAATGACCATTTTTTAGGACAACTGAGCTTTCCATCTTGTGTAGGGCTCTCTTATCTTCTCTTGAAAGGCTTGTACCGAAGTCGTCACTTGTTCCGATAAAATCAGACTCCCATATTTCTTTTACTTGTTGTAAAATATCTTCATTACTGATTCTCTGGAAGTTGACATGAAAACTTTCGGATTTATCCCGTCTACTAACTGGACCCAATACTGACCATCCAAGAGGAGACTTAATTGCGTATGGTTCTTTGGGTCTACCGCGGCGTTCTTCTATCACCCAGAAGGCTTCTGGAACATCGCTACCAATGAGGAGCGACACCTGCGTAGCATCAATTTTAGGCAATTCGATGTCGTTGAGATGACTCCATTTAGACAGATCACGCTGGCCAGGAATGCTCTTAATGGAAATTGGTAAATGATCAACTGACCACACCCTGTCTAAATCTAACCTATTTTCTCTTGATAGGGGCTGCACTCTCAGTGATACCTCCTGGCCTGCTTGCTTTGCGTTTGTCTTATTAACAGTTGTCAGTGAGAATTCAGTTGGCTTTCCTTCCAGGTTTAGTCTTTCTAGTAGGCTTTTATCACAGAGAGTGACGTCGGATCCTTCATCTAGCAGAGCATATGTTGTTACTATGGTCTCGCGGCCCCTGGCTTGTACTTCCACCGGTATTATTTTTAAGCAGACATGGCTACCAATGGTCGCAGTAGATGTTCAGACGCCTTGGGCATTTTCACCATCTTGAACCTTTTCTACATTCTCAATTTCCTTCACTTCGGTCGTGTTCGAATCAAAATGGAGAAGATTGTGGTGTTTACGACCACAACTCTGTATTTTACACCTTTCCTTTCTCCTACAGTCCTTGACGACGTGACCCTTTGAAAGACAATTTAAGCATAGGCCTTTCTGGCGCATCACTACTTGACGCTCTTTCAGTGTCATTTTCTTAAATGCCCTACAGTCTTCTAATTTGTGAGGGTAACCGCAATGGAAGCAATTTTGTCTGTCACGAGGATCTTTACCGGAATAATTTTCAGTAGAATTAAATCCCTTTACTGCTAGAGTTGTCGCCTTTGGCCTGTGGAATGGTTTAACTTTGTTTATTTTTTTCTCTGTGCCATAGGACGCTAAATCTTGGCCGTATATTGTATTTGCTGCCCTCGCTTTCTGTTGTATAAACTCTGTGAGGTTTGTGAAGTTTGGTTCGGATCCCTTTTCAATAATTGAATCTGCCTTGTCCACCCATCTTCCGCGTAGGTGCATAGGTAGCCGCCTGACGATCTTTTTCAAATTATCATGACTATCTATATCGGTTGTACGACCCATACTTGTTAATGTGAGTCTACATTTTTCCATCTGCATGGCTAATTTAGCTAGTCCCGCTGCATCTGTAGGCTTTAATGGTTCGCCTTCTATTAGATTATCAATATGAGCATTTGATATTATATGGGGCTGTCCATAACGTTTTTTGAGTATCTCTCTCGCCTTTTTATAGCCTTCGTTAGGGGTTAGTACGACACAGTCTTCTATAGACTCTCGTGCGTCGCCTTTGCAATACTGAATTAAATAGCTAAGTTTGGTGGCATCGTTTGCCCCCCTGCAAGCAATGTTCGTGTCAAAGTTACTTATAAACATCCAATATTGTGTTGCATCGCCATTGAAAAATAACAGTTCTGGTTTAGGCATGTTCAGGCCGTCGCTGATGGTTGCCGACATCGTCTGAAAGGTCTCTTGTTGTTGTTTGGCTATTTTTTGCTGATTTTCGAGAAAAGTTTGAAATGTTGTAGAACATTCTGAGTTTGATTTCGGTATGCTTTTTTGTGGGCCTGTGGGTAAGAACGTTTTTGCAGATGGATTGAGGTGGTTACTTTTTTTATTATTTTCTTCCACTGTTACTGGAATCTGTATTTTATTTCCATTTTCTTCGTTTTGTTGAACATTTTGGGGACCACCCTGTTCTTTATTCACTTCATTCTCCCACAATTTTGCTTCCAAATCCGCTTCTTCGGCGGCGTTTTGAATTTCAATGAGTTTTGCTTTTCTTGCTGAATCTTCTTTTTCTTTTATCAATTTATGTGCCGCATTTAGATGTTTTATTTTCAGATGGGCTACGGCTTGTCGGACCTTTGCCGCTTTCAATTTTGAGCTTGAGCTCGAACTCGATGTTCTTGTTGAGCTGCATTGCGATTTCGACCCTGATCGATCTGTGTTACCCCCGGCACTACCCTGTTCGCTAGCGCTTGGTTCTAGAATGAGTGGCCCTTGGGGATTTAGTGCAGCGGCAGCGGCTTTTTCCAACCATTCGCTTCTTCATTTTCAAATTTTAACATCGATATGTCGATTTCTCTATATAGTCTAGACAGGTGGGCTAAGTGGCCGCCTCTGGTTCTTTTTAAAGCAACTGCTTTTTCGGCTTTTACTGCTTCTTCGTCTTTTTTAGAAATATTCAGTGGCCGTCTTTCTCGTAGCGGTTGTTCGTCTTTATTGACATGAATGTCTTGCCGTTCGGCATCTTCATTTTCGTTTCGAAGCTGCTCACTGCTGCTCGAAGCGTCATCATCTTTATTTGACATTTTTACCGTAGTTTGAGAACTTTATGTTGGTCCCGATTTAATAAAGGTGAGAACGCATAACTCGTATTCAACTGTCTTTATTATTATTCTCATTCAGTAGTATCGATTCTGATGATTCATGATAGACTATGACGTATGTTATGTTTCTATTTATGAAGTACTGTTTATGATGTTTATGATTCTCTACAACACATAAAAAGAAGGACGGATTCTAATTAATCCGAAAATAGTTCAAGCCCGTGGGCGATAATAAGTAGACTTATGGTACACAAATATAAACGGTCTAAACTGCTTTAATTATAATGACAGGCTTAACATGCTTAATGCAATTTGACAAGTAAACATTTTACATATATATACAATCATGGGGAAGCTTACCAAACTATTTGGGGACAGGGACACATCAATTTCGTTATAATTTAGAAGTTCTTGTTCAATTTCAATTGTTTTCAAAAGCACATGAAGTATATTCGATAATCGCAACGAATAGCCAACTTGAGGCCTATTCGAACTAAATACAGATAATGTCGCTACAATATCAATTGCTCAAAGGTGATCTATCACCCCTTATATAGTATGAATAATTATGTCCTCATATGGGGTGATTTGCTATCATGTGACCCTCGGAGAGGGTCACATGATAGCCAATCACCCCATATATGGGGTGATTGGCTATCATGTGACTCTCACATGATAGCCAATCACCCCATATAAGGAAACACTTGTGCCCCATCTTGTGGCAACTTTGATTTATTTGTCACAAAATTATTCATACTATATAAGGGGTGATGGATCACCTTCAAGATTTCCTGCAGTGTGTTTCGGGTGGATGGGTGATACCGGGTTAGCCGGTGATACCGGGACCCAAATAAACCACTCTCAAACATAGCATCTGGAGTGAAAGCAAACGATGACATTGCAGATCATTTGCTGATTAAGAGAGCAGAAGGGCAATGATGCGTTCGCCAGTTTCGTTGAGAAGAAACTGCAAACAAGTGACGTCGACTACAGACGTTCAAAAACCTGGTCAGATAAAAAAACAATGCATAAAAAACGTATTATTAAAAAAAAAAAGATTTCATACTACTGTTATTTTGATAGACATGCTTGTGTGTGTTTGTAAATGTTTGGTGACTTTACACAAGATGAAACATAAGAGATTCAAGCTCGCAGTTGCATTATCTAATTTTCCGGCTTTTTGCCGACCCCCCCCCCCCCCTCGTACAAAATGCTGTTGTCAAAATTACTGCCCAGGTTGTGCAACTGACAACAAGTGATAAATAGAGCCTTTTCTGGATCTGTCCCATGGACTAACGCCATGTGTCTGCTTGGCAGGTATTTCGTCTTCTTTTCACTCACATTAACTCTTTTACTGTTAAGACGAATCAGGTTATTTTTAATATGTTATATTAGCCGCATAACTCACTGTTATTGGGAATGAAACGTATTTGCTCACTGCTGCTCGAAGCGTCATCATCTTTATTTGACATTTTTACCGTAGTTTGAGAACTTTATGTTGGTCCCGATTTAATAAAGGTGAGAACGCATAACTCGTATTCAACTGTCTTTATTATTATTCTCATTCAGTAGTATCGATTCTGATGATTCATGATAGACTATGACGTATGTTATGTTTCTATTTATGAAGTACTGTTTATGATGTTTATGATTCTCTACAACACATAAAAAGAAGGACGGATTCTAATTAATCCGAAAATAGTTCAAGCCCGTGGGCGATAATAAGTAGACTTATGGTACACAAATATAAACGGTCTAAACTGCTTTAATTATAATGACAGGCTTAACATGCTTAATGCAATTTGACAAGTAAACATTTTACATATATATACAATCATGGGGAAGCTTACCAAACTATTTGGGGACAGGGACACATCAATTTCGTTATAATTTAGAAGTTCTTGTTCAATTTCAATTGTTTTCAAAAGCACATGAAGTATATTCGATAATCGCAACGAATAGCCAACTTGAGGCCTATTCGAACTAAATACAGATAATGTCGCTACAATATCAATTGCTCAAAGGTGATCTATCACCCCTTATATAGTATGAATAATTATGTCCTCATATGGGGTGATTTGCTATCATGTGACCCTCGGAGAGGGTCACATGATAGCCAATCACCCCATATATGGGGTGATTGGCTATCATGTGACTCTCACATGATAGCCAATCACCCCATATAAGGAAACACTTGTGCCCCATCTTGTGGCAACTTTGATTTATTTGTCACAAAATTATTCATACTATATAAGGGGTGATGGATCACCTTCAAGATTTCCTGCAGTGTGTTTCGGGTGGATGGGTGATACCGGGTTAGCCGGTGATACCGGGACCCAAATAAACCACTCTCAAACATAGCATCTGGAGTGAAAGCAAACGATGACATTGCAGATCATTTGCTGATTAAGAGAGCAGAAGGGCAATGATGCGTTTGCCAGTTTCGTTGAGAAGAAACTGCAAACAAGTGACGTCGACTACAGACGTTCAAAAACCTGGTCAGATAAAAAAACAATGCATAAAAAACGTATTATTAAAAAAAAAAAGATTTCATACTACTGTTATTTTGATAGACATGCTTGTGTGTGTTTGTAAATGTTTGGTGACTTTACACAAGATGAAACATAAGAGATTCAAGCTCGCAGTTGCATTATCTAATTTTCCGGCTTTTTGCCGACCCCCCCCCCCCCCCTCGTACAAAATGCTGTTGTCAAAATTACTGCCCAGGTTGTGCAACTGACAACAAGTGATAAATAGAGCCTTTTCTGGATCTGTCCCATGGACTAACGCCATGTGTCTGCTTGGCAGGTATTTCGTCTTCTTTTCACTCACATTAACTCTTTTACTGTTAAGACGAATCAGGTTATTTTTAATATGTTATATTAGCCGCATAACTCACTGTTATTGGGAATGAAACGTATTTTCATATCAATGATTTAACTTAGGGATGCACCATTTGACATCTGGGGGGGGGGAGGGGGGGGGCTAGAAAAAAATTGAAATAAATAGTTCATCGCCACAAAAGTCAGAAAAAAAAGTTTGGTAAAAATGTGGGCAGAAAAAAAAAGTTTGTTACCGAAATTGATGAAAAATATGTTGACCAAATGGGAACGTACATAGACTCTAATAGGTAAAGCATACGACAATAAAGCATACGACAACAAAAAATTGTCGGACGTTGATCGTCAAAAAAAAAGATTGTTTTCTCTCGGAGGTAAAAAAAAATTGTGCAAGCAACAAAAACTCTAGCCTCCCCCAGATATCAAATGGTGCGTCCCTTACAAGACTGGATTTTTCGCAATAGCGACACACTATATTTTGTAACAGAATGCTCCATTTTGTCTGAGGTAAGAAAACAATTTTTACCTATATGTTGTCGCAAACGATTTACCCTGCTGGAGTTCAAAAACTTTATATATCATGTCAAAGTCCAAATGTGAAAAAAATGGTCAAGTATTTAAAATAATCTTTCAATATTTCGTATTTTCATATTTGAATTGTCACTTAGTGTTATTTGTTTAATCGATTATTAGTATATAATATGTATTGTTATTCTGTATATATTACGTTTCATGCTACCATGGCCAGAAATTTAACACATAAATGTCCATTATTTCTTCTCTAGGTACCTTGCTTTTTGTCGTACAATCCCCCCCCCCTACCAGGTGCAAAGTATTTACTACTGGGACATCTGGTGACTGGGAGCCTACTCTTACGAGAAAACGACTACATTGCCACCTAGTGATTACGGTGGTAGACCAATGTGGTTTGTTTAAAGAATCAATAAAGGGGACTTTTAGTAAAAAAAAGACGTGATAAGGGAATGTGGCGCTTTGGTAGAGCATCGGACTGGCTCGCCAGTCATGCATGCGGCCGTAGTTTGAACCCGCTAATCCTGCATTGGTCTTTCAGAGAAATATCTTTGTTTCTCCCCTTTTAAATGTGACTGGGCGATCACGTTAATGGCGGGTTGAAACATGCAGTGTATGGACGTTAATCTCTTCATAATTCAATTGCAGACCCCGATGGCTCATTCGTATCGACTGACGCTTGTAACCTGGATGCACCAGGTTCGCATCCTGGCCGGGTCGGATATTTGTCATCGTGGTTATGGATATACGGTGCTCCAAACTGTTGAAATGCATGGAGTGTACAGTGCAGCCTATGGTACTGTGCACTATAAGGAACCCTTGAAGTCATTCGAAATAAGTGTATGGCATAGTCAGACTTCGGGCTTCCTTCTGCCGCGATATTGCCATGATTGTACAGAAAGCTACAAAATATACTTCGATATGCCAATACACCCTTTTCAATAACAACAGTGTCAAACAACTGTCACATTTCAATGACAACACGCCACACAGTGAGCAACTCCGAACTATTTTAATCAGACAATTGTTCACGCGCAAACTCGTGCAAGCAGTCTATTAAATGCGGTCAGTTTTTGAGAAACAACAACACAGTGATAGGCAAACCATTTATTGAAATTAACATTCGATTGTGTAGCACCGTGTATCAAATGCATCATATATTCCAACAAATAAAAAAAACGGACCAATGTTGTTTTAATGTTGGGGCAGCGTCGTTGACGGTGGACCAACATTAAAACAACATTGTGTCGATTTATCGTGTTCACAGGACGGTAACCCAATGTTGGTTTGATGTTGGCCCAACGTCGGAGACGGTGGGCTAACATCAAACCGACATTGGAAAGTGATGTATGATATTCTTAGTTTGACATTAGTGTTTCTTATCATTTCATAATATCAATATGTCACAAAAGAATAATAACTGCAAATCAAAAGTTTAAACTATTACTAGTATTTACTTTTGAAAAATAGATTGTGTTTTTCGCACGTACCATGACATTGACATTGTACCATGACATTGTACCATGACATTTCACCATGACATTGTACCATGCCATTGTACCATGACATTGTACCATGCCACTGTATCATGACATTGTACCATGGCATTGTACCATGACATTGTGCCATGACATTGTACCATGACATTGTACCATGACATTGTACCAAGACATTGTGTCCTGGGTTAGAAAAAGAATCATTTATAACTCGAAAGTCAAGCAGTATTATACAATTAGGCCTACTATTGTGAAAACACGTTCAACCTTTTGGCTGACCAGATTTAAAATATTGTCCTAAATCCAGAGATGGTTTAAGAGTCTGAAAGCGATCGGTTAGTAATTATTAATAAGTGATTTGATCATTAAAATTCTTAATCTTGGTGATAGACATTGAACTTGAAAAAGATCAATGTCAACACCATATTTTAATTTGACCTCAATATTCTCTTTTCATAATGTATCGTATCATAAATGTTCTGTCATCATCAAAAGGTGTGGATTTGAATCTAATAATATACGGCGGCGGCGGCGACGGGTGACATATGGACGACACAAAATATATGAATAGCATTCTAGGCCCAAGTAAAAAAAAATATTTCCTCCATAAATACATACAGACAGAAAAATGCTTATCGGACCTCTGCTTTACAGCCCTTTCACAGCGAACAAGACTGGAATCATTTTAAAGGTGATCTATCACCCCTCATATGGCATGAATAATTATGTCCTTATATGGGGTGATTGGGGAACATGATAGCCAATCACCCCATATCAGGAAACACTTGCGCCCCATCTTGTGGCAACTTTGATTTATTTGTCACAAAATTATTCATACTATATAAGGGGTGATAGATCACCTTTGATCTGTTTTATTAGCAGGTTAAAATATCATTAAAAATTAGATGCTTTGAAAATCCTTGGTCTCAAATTAAACACTATGAGTATTTTTCATCCACTTGAAGTTGTGGGTCGCGGTAGCGAGACACAACTTCAAGTGGGTGAAAATTTAAATAAGTGAACTTTACGGCTAAAGGCTGGAGTCACCCTGGTATACATGGTTAATATATTATGATTCATAAATCTCCGCCTGGGCCCATAAATCTGTATAAATGTCCATGGAACACCCCCTTCACTGACTTATGGAGCCGCCCTGGCATATATAACATGATAAATACATCTCTACAAGTTGCTTGTCCCTTTTTGATACAAGGCATAAATTATTTTAAAATTCGATAAGCTAATATGTTTTCATTAGTATATATAAATTATCTGCCATACAAATGGACAGATGGTAACAAACAATGCCACGTTTATAGGCTGCAGGACACACACATATATATATATATACACATATATATATATGTACATACAAGCAAGCATGTACATACAAGCTCCTTAGTTATAAAAAATATTTGTGAATATATATGAACATCGTCTGCCTGCACTAATATTAACGCTTTCAGTGCGGGGATCATCTTTATACGTCAGAATCTGACGTCTGTAGACGTCAGATTCTGACGTATAAAGATGGCCCGCACACTGAGATAATTAAAATATTTATAATGGCTGTAGAACCATTATAAGATAAGTTTCAAATGAGTTTCAAATAAAAAAATGAATGAATGCAGTCTTAGGCCACCATTGTGCACTTTTAGGCTAAACTGGTCCAGGAGAACATTCTGAGGACGGTGAGATGAATGAGACACTGCCCTCCAGACACAGGATTTGAAATTCGAGCCCTGGCGGTCTGAGGCCGAGCACGCTACCTCTCGGTCATGGAGGCTCTCCACAATATTGAATCTTTACGAGTATGGGGGGAAGAAACATTTTGTTTCTTTGAAACTTGAAAGCCAGAGTGGAGTTCGACCACACGATCTTCGCCATTCCAAGCTGGCAGTTTTAACCACTGCACCAGGGCCCCCGCCCTTGAAAAAATCCACTTAAATCTCCATGGTTTAAACCTTTAAGCCCTCACGATGCATTAAAGCATCATTTTACTTCCCTGAAAACACACTTTATTTTCCTACAACAGGGGGTTTTAGAATGAAAATTTCCATGGAGCTGGTTTACTAATATATGGTAATTTTCTTTAATTTATCACCCTCTTCAAATCATCTTCATCCACTACAAGTCGAGAATTGCGACAGCAATTCGCGGCTTGTAGCGGATGAAAATGACAATGGTAGATTCGGGTCTGAAAGGGTTAATTATATTCCAGCGTTGTAAGGGTTAGGCGAGGTCAACCGTTAAAGTGCTAATCACTATTGCCGTTCTCAGTTCTTTATTTGTCCTTTAAACATATTAACCCTTTAACTCTTGAGGCACTGAAATATTGTTCTTTACTCCATGGAGACCAAAGGATTATTTTCAATTTGAAAGCATCATAAATGTGTTAGTTAGCTCTTTCCGCTTCATTTGAATATCCACGATATGGGTCTACGGCCATTATAAACATTTCTTATTTTACATTATAAATATTTTAGACATCAGAATTTGACGTCTGTAGACGTGACGTCATAATCTGAGCTGTAAAGGTTAACCCTGTTAAACTAAAACAATTGAATGAGAACTGATTATTAAATTTGCTAAATCGACATATTTATTGATTCAAAATGTACATATGATGGTAAGAAAATTTTATCTATTTGAAGTTGTGAGTCGCGGTAGCGAAACACAACTTCAAATAGGGATGACAGATTAGGCCAGCAAAGAGTAAATATGTATCTCATTCAATAAAATGTCAAAAATGGTACGGTGGTGCAGTTGTTTTCTCCAAAATTAAATAAATATATATATATATGTGAAAAGCAACAAATGTTAATTAATTACTTTTTAAATTTGTTTTTCTCACTGAAAATTGATGGAAAAACGATTGGTTTTAAATGACTCGCGCGGCGACGAGAAACTTAGTTCTTTTTTTCTTGCCTTATGTGGCACAATAGTTAATAATACGCAGCTATAAATAGATCATACACCGGGATAAAACTATACATTATATTAATTATTTTTGAGTGTATTACTTTATGGCCTTTACAAATATTTTATTTTTTCAAAGCGCAGTGATTGACTTTAGACGTCAGAAACTGACATCAACAGACGTCAGATTCGGACATCTAAAGTCGATCCCCGCACTGTAAGGGGTTAATTAAGATTGAATTTAGTTGTTTATTGTATGTCAATAAGGGATACAATACATTTTAAAAGTGTGGAGAATCTAAAGTCGTCGTATTTAACCAGAGACGACGTGGTCATACAAAACATGGATATATATATTGTTTATGTGGGGAGATTTCAATATCTTCACGACTCCTATATATATCAATACACATCAACATTGGGTCTTTTTAACTTTTCGAAGCCCAAAGAACAATGGTGAATTGCCGTCATTTTGTTAAATAAATGACGGAAGTGACAAATATGAACACTTGGCATCACCCCAACATAACCATTCAGATGCCATAGAAACATACAAACTGTGGCACTAGATAACGACCAATGAAAGGTGTGAAAAATAACTAATATTAACCCTTTAACCGCCGGTGCCGCATATATTCGGGTTTTCATTTTTTATCAGCACATTAAGTACCACGTTTTTAATATGTTAAAAGATAAAATGTGACATCAACCAGCAAGATTTGAAAAGAGTTGACCTCCATTTTGTCAAATCTGAATAATTTTCACTCACTTGAAGTTGTGGATCGCGTCAGCGAGACACGACTTCAAGTGAGTGAAAATTCAAATTGAATAATTTGGCGGCTGAAGGGTAAAGGTATATTCAAGTATAAATATATAAACAAAAAACAAACACATATTTATACAAAATACATCAACGATAGGCTATTAACACAAAATGTACATACAACAAACAAGCACACACATATAACATGTCAGTAGTAAAGTATATAATATAGCCATGAGGTCTGCAGTAGAGGTAATAACAAAATGGCGGCTGAATCAGGTGACTGGATCACGTGATAACAAAATGGCGGCGGAGTCATGTGACTGAATCACATGACCACAATACCAGACACAGCTGTGCTGTCCAGTCTACACAAGACGTCGGTCTAATGTTGTTTCAATGCTGGCAAAGCATCGGAGATGCTGGCCCAACACTTAAACAGCATTGGCCCAGCGTCTCCCGTCAGCTGGGTGAGCGTGAGTAAATATCCATGATCATGACGTCACATACTGACTGGTGACGTCATTGATCACGTGTGAGGAGCACGGGTGACGTCATTGATCACATGTGATGATGACATCATTGATCACGTGTGATGCGCCCTGTTTTTCACTTTGTGGTTTCTTTCCTTTTTCACGGCACAGAATGTGAGCAGAGAAGACAAGATGGCGCCCGCCGCCCCGGCCACCGTCAGGTAAAAACCCCACATCAAGCGGCAGCCGTCTGTAACAACGTCATAATATGATATCAGGATACAAAGCAAACCAGCAAACACGGGACGTTGATCCTGTGCCGGATCAATGTTGGCCAAGCGTCGTAGACGATGGGCCAACATTGATTCAACACTGGATCAATGTTCCGTGTTTGCTGGGAAGCATGTATGACATTCATAAAATTAAAACATAACCCCCCCCCCCCCCCCTCCCCCAAATCAAGCTGCATCCATCAAAGTCACAATAAGGCAATATATATAGAGTGAGCAGAAGTGTGAAAATATGTAACTTTCATAAAATACAACATTATAAAACAGTCATTGGAAATGAAATTAGTGTTCACATGTTTGGTCTGAAATTAAATTAAACCATGCGTCACTTTATGGCTGTCAGTTGTAGGATGTATCCCACAGATACTCCAACATTTGTTTGTGTGTTGGCTATACGTAGAATGTTTCATTTGCCTGGCCGTAGCCCACTCACGTTTACTGCATCTCATAATTAATGCAGATTTGCTTCTGAAAGGTCAGATAACTTGACGTATCTTTACGTTTTTCAATTATATGTATAACCTAATGTTATGTCTCTATGAGGTCGAGTGCCAGCAAACCCTAGTGGGTCGCCTGTGTCCAACAGTTTAAATTGTAACTTAGGCCACTTTGTTTATTTTCTCTGTTTTAGATCAGAAAAAATCCAACATCTAATGAGAGAGGGCGGGAAAAAAACATTTAAGAAAAAAAAACATTGAACATATTTTTGAAAAAGTTAATGAGGGCGACCAAATAAAAAAAACATTGGACATATTTCTGGAAAAGGTAATGAGGGCTAAAAAATAAAAATAACTTTTGACCTATTTAAAACAGAGAAAAAAAAATATAGTGGCCTTATATGTTATAAATATAATATTGGTGAGTTGAACCGGCCTCACTTTTCACCACAGTGTTTTAAGCAGATATTACGGTGTCATTTTAAATGATATGCACACACAAAGCTTTTGAATTGCACCCAGTTTAAACACATTTTGAATTTTGTTGTGAATATTATCTAAATCTAAATTTCTTTGTATTAATACTTATCTTGTATATGCAATGTACCCAGGGTACGACCAATAAATTATTATTATTAAAAAATATTACTTACATATTGCATTTATGTAAAACCATGGAAGTGTATTAAATATGCATTTCCATAGTAAAACTCACCTATTTGAAATTTATCCGCGTTAAACCCGCACACACTGCGTATGCTTTCCCAGCCCAGAGGGTAGAGTACACAGCCAGCTCCCACCAATAAACCTATATAAGAAAAGAGTAAACATGTATGAGACAGAAACAATACACTATAATACCCAATACAACAAGAGGATACTCAGCCAGCCCCCACCAGTAAACCTATATAACAAAAGAGTAAACATGTATGAGACAGAAACAATACAATATAATACCCAATACAACAAGAGAGTACACATCCAGCCCCCACCAGTAGACCTGTACAACAAAAGAGTAAAAGAGGGTACACAGCCAGCCCCCGCCAGTAAATCTGTACAACAAAATTTGCAACAATAAAATAGACATATAATACAAAACCAAACAAGATGTCACATACAATCTGCTAATTAATAATTGTATCTCATGAAGATAATTAATGGGGGAGATTTTTTTCGTAACTATGGGAGGGGCGATAATGTGGTATTTCGTAACTCTATACATGTATAAATTATAACCTTGTTGACTGCTGCCCGAGACAGTGTAAAAAAGTACCCATGGTCATCCCAGTAAACACAAAACATTTGCATAACATTTATACAATGTCGGCCCAACGTCTTCGACGTCGGTGCAACATTGTATAAATGTTAAACAAATGTTTTGTGTTCACTGGGATCTGTATCCACTGTGTTTATTGCAGCACCGAGTTGCCATCCCGTTGAGGAATATTTACGGTTTTGATGGTGATTCGGGACTCATCCAAGACACACTGACACTCCCCCAATCGTTGTTTAATATTGGTAATGAAATAAACGAATGGGGTTTTTGGCCACCTTTGTGCACATGTAGGCTAAACTGGGCCAGGAGAACCT
Source organism: Flabesymbios commensalis (assembly GCA_964017125.1). Lineage (NCBI taxonomy): Eukaryota > Metazoa > Annelida > Polychaeta > Terebellida > Flabelligeridae > Flabesymbios > Flabesymbios commensalis. The sequence continues at coordinate 72,342,606 of OZ024916.1, forward strand.
GCTGAAGATGGTGAAATGAATGAGATGACACTGCCCTCCAGACACAGGATTCGAAATTCGAACTCGGTCTAAGGCCGAGCACGCTTCTTCTCGGTCACGAGGCTCTCCACACTATTGAATCTTTACGAGTGAGCAGGGAAGAAACATTTTTCTTTAATACTTTAAAGCCAGAGTGGGGTTCGAACCCGCGATCTCCGACTTTCCAAGCAGGCAGCTTTAACCACTGCACCAGGACCCCGCCCAGGATATGCGAAACTGCTCAGCCCGGCGATCGAACCCTCGACCCTGACATCGTGAATGCCACCAGCGTGGTCAAACACTCGATGTCCAGATGAGAGTGGTAATCACTCCAGTCCTCCTCATTGAAACACCCGGCTACATATGCGATGTCTAGTTAGCAAACGCCACCCTCCACAACGTGTTACGGATTAAAAAGCATTCCATATCCGAACCGTAAGATGGCGTTCCGCCGGCGACACGCGATCGATTTAACCCCTATTAACGCCCTCGAAATACATTTTAATTGGGTTGACCTAACTTAGTGACCTTTTATGCATCCACTCAGCTGATTTTGAAAGCATTTTTAAAACACCTCCCAAAAAATATTTCGGTCATTTTAACCATTTGTGAGTATCTTACGTTTCAAATACATGCTGCGTTCTAACCCGGAACATAGTGGAGGGCGAAATCGTTCTAATTTCTAGCGATGTCGCACTAACATTGAACTAACATAGGTTTGTGAGTATTTATTGTGACCCACAACTTTAAATATCTGTGATTTATAAAATGTAGCCCTTTCAACGCGGGGACCGACTTTAGACGTCAGAATCTGACTTTAGATGTCAGAATCTGACGTCTACAGACGTCAGACTCCGACATATAAAGACGATCCCTGCGCTGAAAGATGTCAAATAATTATGATGGCCGTAGACCCATAACATGATAGGTATTCAAATGAATCTAGCGCGGGACACAAAAATTATGTATTATATATTTTTAATTAATTTTACTTTTAAGTGAAATTACAAAACTTGCTCTACTTGTAGTTGTTTTATAAGTTTCTACGCTTTCCAGAGGGTTTTATTGCTACTTTTATACTAATATGTAGTTATTTTGTCTCCGGTTTTAGCGCGGGAAACAAAAAATATGTATAATATATTTCTATTTAATTTTACTTTTAGGTGTAATTTTTAATGTTATTACCATGTATATAAATGTTATCCTGTCGAACTTAGTTAGGGTGCTGGTCACCTGTATTCGACATTCTGATGCACACAATTTTACTTACAATTGCATATTTGTACGATAATTGTATATATTTGTGTATATAAAGCCTAATAAATGAATTAAAAATAAAGAATCGGAAAAATTTCAAATTGAAAAACCTCTTTTGTCTCTATAGTTTACACAAAGAATATTCCGGCGTTGTAAAGGTTAAGTCATAATGTATCAGTATCACACAATACATTCAGGACACATTTCACAAATCTGGCAGTGGCTAAATAAATTAATTCTGCTCTGCAATAGGCATATCTTTATGTTGGTTTTGCAGAGTAATAGGCCTACGTACTGATCTAAACTAGGTATGTGGTCTGTAGTCGACATCAGTGCTCTAGGGTTTAATACGAACACGTTTACTGTGCACAATATCTACAATTATGTTTGCTGAATGCCGGAATGTTTTGCCATTTCCAGCACAGTTTACACGCGCGGCGTCATCTGTGACCACTTATTGGGCAATAATAGGTGATGGGGGGATATTAGAATGCCGACTATTTCCGTAGTTATTCTATTATCCGGTAATATTGCCCGGTCTTATCTGTGGGAGCGCTGACAGGTCTCTGTGAACTGATGTATGTGTTATCCCAGCGTACACGACACATTGAAACAATGTTGGATTAATGTTGGCACATCGTCTGCGACGCTGGCCCAACATTAAACCAACATTGTTTCAATGTGTCGTGTTTGCTGGGATGGTATTAGTCAGGTCAGGGAGTGTACACCTCCCTGGTCAGGTCCATACAATACAGGGGAGGGGTGTCACAGCTGACCGCTGCCCTGGGATTATTAACCCTTTCAAGCCTGAATTTACCATTGTCATCTTCATCCATTCTTGACTAGTAGTGGATGCAGATGATTCGATGTGGTTTAAAAATTAAAGAAAATTGCCATGTATTGGTAGACCATTTTCATGGAAATTTTCGTTCTGAACCCTTTGTTGTAGGAAAATTAGGTCTGTTTTCAGATCTGCCCTGGGACTATTAACCCTATCAAGCCTGAATTTACTATTGTCATCTTCATCCACTACAAACAGCGAATTGCTGTCGCAATTCTCGCCTTGGAGTTGATGAAGATGAATTGATGTGGTTTAAAAATTAAAGAAAAGTGCCATGTATTGGTAAACCAGTTTCATGGAATTTTTTGTTCTAAAACCCTTTGTTGTAGGAAAATTAGGTCTGTTTTCAGGGATTGTGGGCTTAAAGGGTTAAAATGTATATCATATATATCATTTCAACATCAAACCAACATCAATCATACAATGGTTCAATCTTTCTTTTCTCTGGTGGTTATGTATTATTTTGTAACCCTTTGAGCCCCAATCACGAGTATAATCGTTTCAAAGCCGCCAAAAGATGTATTATTATTACTTCTGTATTAACCCTTACAGTGCGGGGATCAACTTTTGTCGTCAGAATCTGACGTCTGTAGACGTCAGATTCTGACGACTAGAGTCGATCCCCGCAATGTAAAAATAAAAATAATTATAAAGGCTGTAGACCCATAACATAGGTATTCAAATGAATCAGAAACAGCTGACTGTGACATTTATGATGATTTCAAATTGAAATAAACCCTTTGGTCTCCATGATTTATACAAAATTCAGCGTTGTAAGGGTTAACCCTTTGCCTGCTGACGGTAAAGTTGTCTTTAAGCCGTTTTATCAACCGATTAACCCTTAAAGCGCTGAATATTTAAAAAAAACATGGAGACCAAAAGGTTTTTTTTCAATTTAAAATCATCATAAATGTCTTAGTTAGCTCTTTCCGATTCATTAGAATAGGCCTACCTATGTTATGGGTCAGCGACCATTACTAATATGTTTACTCTTACAGCGCCGGGATCGACTTTAGACGTCAGAATCTGACGTCTACAGACGTCAGATTCTGACGACTAAAGTTGATCCCCGCACTGTAACGGTTGAGGCAATGTTACTGTCTAGACATCAAGATTTGCAAATGTTTGGTCTAAAATTAAACAAATATGAGTAATTTTCAACCACTTCTGGTTGTGGATCGCGGTAGAGTGATACCACATCTTGGAGTGGTTGAAAATTTCAAATATTTAACTTAGCAGGATAAGGGTTAAGCTTTTTAGAGGTACAATAACAGTTGCATAAAATAAGCATGAATAAAACTGTACATATAGTCCAGTTGCCAAATGACATTTTTTAACTCAAGCGTGTTTCACGGTATGGACAATGTTTTATGATTGATTCTATGTTCCAGGGGATGTCCTGAGTTGGAATCAGCCGGCTGCCACTTTGATACACTTGTTCCTTGCTTCATTTGTCGAAAAATCGTATTTGACCTTGAAATATATGGCGGCCATTTTGTTTTTGCCCTTAAAAAATTCCGCCCAAGGGTGCCAAAGTGGCACCCGGCTGATTTTTGATGGGAACATCCCATGGTATCAGAATCAATCATAAAACGTAGTCTATACCGCGAAACACGCTTTTGTAAAAATCTACTGGACTAATATTTCATAAGAGGCAAGTGGCAACCAGCACCTATATATATACGAGGCCAATTCCCTTAAAGTAAAAAAACAAGCTGTTATACACTGCTAAACAATGTGACACATATAGTGTTAAAATCAGTAAAAGCTGAGCAAACACCGCACGAAGTAAAACACGCATGATACCAGAATATAAACAATATAGACAATAGGCCTACCATAGCCAGACACGAGCCATTGTTGGGTCAATGTTGGGCTACCGTTGTAGACGTTGGAACAACATTAAAACAACACAATGTCTCATTATGTCAGAATCTCTTAGATAAGAACAGAATATGTAAATAGTTATAGCGTTGTTTAGTTTGTGATAGCATTAGCCCAATGCTGGCTTAATGTCCCCATATATATAACATTACATATTTTAGCTGCATATTTTATTGACATAGTAGACAAATATTTGCCGACTTATTTGTTATTTCTGAACAACATATGTACATACAGAAGGTAGGATTTGTGAAATTTCAACTTATTTTTTAAAATGTGTACTTGATAATTATATTTAAAATAAGCCTATGTGGCATCATGGGAGTTATGGGTGCTACCATGTGTAAAGTGCATCATTTTAAATATATTTTTTGACAGGGATTGACCAATAAATGAATTTTTAGTTTTAGGCCACCTTTATGGACCAATAAATAAATGATTTTGGTTTTAGGCCACCTTTATGGACCAATAAATAAATGATTTTGGTTTTAGGCCACCTTTATGGACCAATAAATAAATGATTTTGGTTTTAGGCCACTTTAGTGCACACATAGGCTAAACTTGGACAAGAGAACCTCCTGAGGATGGTGAGATGACAGTGCCCTCAAGACACAAGATTTGAAATTTGAGCCCTGGCAGTCTGAGGCAGAGCACGCAAACTCTCGGTAACGGAGGCGCCCCACGATATTAAATCTTTACGAGGGAGTGGGGAAGAAACATTTTATTTCTTTGGAAGGCCAGATCGGAAAATGAGCCCGCAATTTCTAACTGGAGGGCAGTTTCATCTCATTCATCTCAACATACTGGCCCAGATTAGCCTATATGTGCACAAAGGTGGCCTAGAACCCCATTCATTTCATTGATATCGAGGATTGGGCGTGAGGCGTGAGATGATAGCCTGATAGCGGAGCACAAACAACACCGCCATTGTGGATCTGTTAGGTAAAATATGATTATGACTGTAAATAACCACAAAACATGCAGTGTTGTTTAAACTTGTTCCGTTAAGTTAATTTATTTAGATTTTCACCCACTTGAAGTTGTGTCTCGCTACCGCGACCCACAACTTCAAGTTGGTGAAAATCATCCATAATTGTTTAACTTGAGACAAAACATTTGCAAATCTGAACACACATTTCTATTAGTGCTTAAAGGTATCGTTACTCGCAACCATAAGCATATCACGGTATTCACCATTAGGAACAAATAGAACACAAAAACAGTTGCATCACAGCGTTAGGAACAGTTCGCTTTGTGATAAAACTCCCCGCAAGTACGCTTCTCATGCTTTATTCACATCTACTCTTCATTCATCACTTACTATCCACAGAGTATCTGACCAGACGGATGGCTGAGACTCAAGCCACTGTGTATGCTGCTGTGCTGTCTCTGGGGATTCGAACCCAGTGGTGGTGTGAATAATAGCATGCATGCTGGAATTGTGTAAGGTAAGTGAGTGATGTGTGAGTGAGTGAGTGAGTGAGTGAGTGAGTGAGTGAGTGAGTGAGTGAGTGAGTGAGTGAGTGAGTGAGTGAGTGAGTGAGTGAGTGAGTGAGTGAGTGAGTGAGTGAGTGAGTGAGTGAGTGAGTGAGTGAGTGAGTGAGTGAGTGAGTGAGTGAGTGAGTGAGTGAGTGAGTGAGTGAGTGAGTGAGTGAGTGAGTGAGTGAGTGAGTGAGTGAGTGAGTGAGTGAGTGAGTGAGTGAGTCCCAACTACAATGACAGTTATTTCTGTCGTCTACCTGACTGTTAACTGAGCTTGACATCGCGAGATTAACCACGCAGAATACTAAACTCCAGGACGAGTTGACGTATAGGTAACGTTGAAGTGACGTACGGGTAGCGTTACGTTCCGGTAACGTTCAGGTGACGTACGGGTAACGTTGAGGTTATGTACGAGTAGAGTTCAAGTAACGTAGGGGTAACGTTCATTGACGTGTGGGTAATGTTCAGGTAACGTACGGTAACGTTCAGGTGACGCACGGGTAACGTTCGGGTGACGCACCGGTAGCGTTCAGGTTACGTACAGATAACGTTCATTGACGCTCGGGTAACGCTCAGGTAACGTACGGGTAAAGATCAAGTAACGATTGTGAGCGTTCAGATGACGATAATCGCTAGTATACTCTGTCACAACTAGGCGTCGTGACGAAAATCAAAGTTATTATTTATTCATGAAGCCCCTGACAATAAGAAACAGATTGAAAAATGAAGCTCTTAAATTAGAAAGATTTAAAAAAAAACTACAGCCAGGAAGGTATCTGAGGTTTAAATAACGGGCCGCACTAAAACGCGGAGTGTCTCTGAACACGCGTTAATGATGATTCATTATCAATCTGACTTTATGGGATTAAAAACACACAGTAGACCTAAGATAACAAATACCACGGGAATATCACAGAGAAGTTATATTTAAGAATAGCTTCAATCGCAGAATGTAAAATCCAACAGATGAAAGAGATTATAAATCATCAATTTAATGAGCTTCGAGGTGAATACAACACATTTTACTTAAGCAACTCAACTTTATAATTTCTAATATAACTTACTTATTTTTAAATTCCTTTTCCTCAGGTAAATTCCTTCATTGTACGTGCTTCAATATTTTGACTATAATGTTGGATTTTATTATATAATTGAGTTCACTTCTACATAACAAATCTTCATCACGAGCATTTTGTACAAACATATTTTATTTTACAAGCCCATAATAATTCAAGCATTAAGCACGACTATATTAACCCTTTGACTTCCAGGCCGGGGTGCATGTCAGGATCCAGATATACTGGTGTAAGAGTTCTATTTTTCGTCATTTGAAGCTGGAATTGCTAACGCAATTTCCAGCTTCAAATGACGAAAAATACATAAATGTAGTATATATTTAACGAAAATTTGTGTCATTTTATGGTTACGTTCATTGACGAATGACGACGGAAATTTCCGTCATGTATGGTAGTGAAAAGGTTAATCCGTTTTAACCCATTGGACCAACATTGGGCTAACGCATCGTGTTTGCTAAGATAGGGAACTGATGTACTGAAAAGTGAGACTCTAGTAGGGGGTCACGTGATCTGCTGGGCAGTTAGGTCACGTGTGACAATGAGCGTTTTATTGTGAGGACATCAGCTGAGGTTGTCCTTATCAGCGTCGTCAGTCAAACAAACAAGAGAAGAAGTCTGTACATGGTAGAGACTATTAACGGATAGAGAAGCTGATCTACCGGGCGTCAATGACAAAAGATGATTTCCAAGGAAATATTTTACTCTAGTGTGCGGCAATAACAAAGACAATACAACATAACAGAAAGCAATGTAATACAATGCGGTACAAAGAAATACAATGCAATAGAATGCGATGTAATGCAGCAATGTAATGTAATGCAATGCAATAGCACTACAATACAATACATTGCAATGCAATTCAATATATTTCAATGTAATGCAAATAAAATGCAATGCAATACAATGCAGTACAATGCAATGCAATGCAATGCAATGCAATGCAATGCAATGCAATGCAATGTTGCAATGCAATGCAATACAAAATTACTACAATACAAGACATGATAATGCAATTAAATATATGTCAATGCAATACAATGCAATGCAATGCAATGCAATGCAATGCAATGCAGTACAATGCAATGCAATGCAATGCAATGCAACGCGATGTAAAGCAATGCAATGTAATTCTAGTACTGTCATAATTATACGATAAAACATTGCAATGCAAAATAAATATATTACAATGCAATACAATGCGATGCAATGCGATGCAGTGCAATGTAGTGCAATGCTATGCAATGCAATGCAATACAATGCATGCAATGCAATTGCAATGCAATGCAATGCAATGCAATGCAATGCAATGCAATGCAGTTCTAGTATTGTCATAATTATCCGGTAAAATCATATAAATAATAAGCCCAAAACGAGCTCAGCTGAATGAGGCATCACGAAGGCCAAAATCTGCTGCATAAAGCAACACGCCATTCTAGACCTCGGGTAACTCACAGCTCATATAACTAAAAGAAAAGGGGGGTTTGAGTATCAGTTTGACCTGAAGTCACCAGAATTATCTATGTCAGGTCAGCCCTCGCTATGATTCACAGCCCCCCCCCCCTTCATTGTACGTGCTCTTTCTAGACCTCTACTTGTGTTTCCTGTCAGACCCGACGATAAACTCCCGTGTTTTCTCGCTCTCTTCTCGCATCAGACCACACTCTCGTTGTCTGTGTTATCCTAGTGGATCTCGGCCAAGTCACGCCAGATTTCACTGGGTCTAGCAGCGATGGTGAAAACTCACATATTATGTTTAAAACATAGCGAGTATTCTTATATATAACATTTATAACCACCCACTTGAAGTTGTGTCTCGCTACCGCGACCCACAACTTCAAGTTGGTGAAAAAATATATATACAGTTCTGTTCAATCTTTTTAACCGTCTCTCATACAATTAGCCGTGCAGTGTCTGAAACAGGTTTCAGCCACAGATTGACCGCGTACAAAATCGGGAGACATTTCTTTGGACGGTCATAAATAAGACTTCCGGTCGAATAATCAGGTCGAAAATATTTTTTTTAGAATCAGTAGCATTTCAGTATATATATGCCCGCATGCTCAGCCCAAAGGTCGCACAGCTTTGGACATTTTTCGGACCTTGGGGTCGATATCGCTCTCAGTCACCGCCATGTTGGATTTTTCGGGTGAAACAAATACATCAATCCACGGCCTCGGAGTGGACGACACGGCCATCATACAATGAGCATGCCAACTAACACGAGACGTTGACTCAATGCAGACATCGGCTAAACATTGAACCAGCATTGGCTCGACGTCCCGTGTCAGTTGTTCACTTTCCACAATTGCATACTGACTGAAATTGTAATTTTCAGACACTTGAAGTTGTGGGTCGCGGTAGCGAGACACAACTTCAAGTGGGTGAAAATTACGTTTTCACAGCTATGCAAGTATTTTTTACTCATTGTGGTTCGCGTTGGCAATACACAAATTATAGCGGGAAAAATGAATTTATATATCTTGGCGCTTTAAAGGTTAGCACATCGTTTCCTTGGAAATGAAAGGGTGTATCTGCCACTTTGTGAAGTGGCAGATACACCCTTTCATTTCCGAGGAGACGACATTTGTCAACTTCTGGCATATACGTTTGTCGTCACTCATATACGAAACTTTGGCTGTTGGGTCGCGGTAGACATCAGATTCTGACCTGGAAAGTTGATCACTGCACTGAAAATGTAAATTTATAATGGTCGTAGACCCATAACATAGGCATTCAAATGAAGCGGAAAGAGCTGACTAAGACATTTCTGATTATTTTTAATTGAAAATAAAACCCTCTGGTCTCCATGGTTTATATACAAATGTTTCAGTGTTGTCAGGGTTAACTAAAGGGTTAACTACAGGGTTAACTACACTACCGCCTGTCGCGCCGAAATTCTTGGTTCGACATGTATGTTTCAAAGAAACAAAACGTTTATTCCCCGCCCTATCGTGTATGCCCTACATGGTATAGATCAGTATTGTGTGTAACCTAAGTGAGGTAGCGTACTTGGTCTCAGACTGTCGGGGATGGACTTTCGAATCCTGTTTCTGGAATGTCATCTGATGTGCCTCATCATCCTCAGGAGGTTCCCCGAGCCCAAGTTAGCCTATATGTGCCAGCGTCCTCTACAAACACGAGGCGTTTATTCAATGCTGGCCTAATGTTGGCCCATCGTCTACGACGCTGTGCCAACATTAGACCAACATTGGAGCAACGTTTTGTGTTGATTGAGTGAATCTGTATCTAGGCCGGGTCATGACCCCTATACAAACACAACCATTACGCTGACAATGGAAATACAATATTTGTTCACGTGCAGCCTCGATCTGAGTGAAAGGGGTGATATCCATGACAACGGGGGTTAGCTCACAACAAACATTATGAGCAAGACATGCCACAATAAATAAGCCGGGGGTAAATAGATAGGTCACACACTCAGCTAGAGGTCACACAAATAGATCTATATGGCCTGCATCTATTTCTACAATAGTGCACTAGATGTTACAAGACAATAAGACAGGTAGTGAGAGAGTGCGTGAGTAAGTGCGCGAGTGAGTGCGTGAGTGAGTGAGTGAGTGAGTGAGTGAGTGAGTGAGTGAGTGAGTGAGTGAGTGAGTGAGTGAGTGAGTGAGTGAGTGAGTGAGTGAGTGAGTGAGTGAGTGAGTGAGTGAGTGAGTGAGTGAGTGAGTGAGTGAGTGAGTGAGTGAGTGAGTGAGTGAGTGAGTGAGTGAGTGAGTGAGTGAGTGAGTGAGTGAGTGAGTGAGTGAGTGAGTGAGGTGAGTGAGTGAGTGTTTGAGTGAGTGAGTGAGTGAGTGAGTGAGTGAGTGAGTGAGTGAGTGAGTGAGTGAGTGAGTGAGTGAGTGAGTGAGTGAGTGAGTGAGTGAGTGAGTGAGTGAGTGAGTGAGTGAGTGAGTGAGTGAGTGAGTGAGTGAGTGAGTGAGTGAGTGAGTGAGTGAGTGAGTGAGTGAGTGAGTGAGTGAGTGAGTGAGCGAGCGAGTGAGTGAGTGCGAGAAATTCAAAATTCGGAGAGAGATTAAAAACGAAAGCCGTGATTCATACAACTGTACAAAAACATAATCACCAAAAATATAATAATCAGAAATATTATTAACATAAATACATTTGACATAAATCCATGACATCATAAAATGAGCTAATCACACCCCATATACAGACATACATATATCACATGATCTCTACACTATTTTAAGACAGTCAGCGCAGAGGAAAACCTCACAGAGCATTTTTCCCAACAGTAAACATGCCACATTGATCCAATTTTGAGCTGGTGTTGGCCCACCCTCTCCGAAGCTGGCCCAGCAATAAAACAACTTTCTGTCAATTTGTTTTATTCTGTTGCGATAGAAACTGGTATAATTCAAAACACAAGCAAGCGAGATACACTGAACTAGTGTTGTGCACTATGGACCAGTATGGACCACTGTCTATGACACTGGCACAACAAAACTATATTTTTTGCTGGAATAGCTACAATCCTAAACGAGCATCACGAAATATTGACCCAATGCTGGGCTAATGTTGGCCCACCGTCTTTGACGCTGGGCCAGCATTAGCCCAGCATTGGGTCAACGCCTCGTGAGCTAACATTTTCCCCAATCCACACGATGTCAGACATGCACCCAGCAAACATGGGACTTCCAACCAATGTTGGCTTAATGTTGTGCCAACATCGTAGATGGTGGGCCAACAATAAATCAACTGTGGTTCGAAGTCTCATGGGGGGGGGGTAAACTGATATATGTCTATCAAAGACTCGTCAGATGATTTTACGATCAGGGATTCACACTGACGCAACTAAAACTAAGGCTTAGTAACATCACGTAACTATGGGGACGGGATTACAGCGTCCTCTATCACCAGGGACGGGAATTATTAGTGAATCAGTGAAGACATGGCGTGACAGCTAATATGGCAGAGAGATTAACCTATACAGCGCTGAAATAGTCTATACAACCCACAGAGAGCAAAGGATTTTTTTCAATTTGAAATCATCATAAACGTCTTAGTTAGCTCTTTCTGCTTCATTTGAATATCTATGTTATGGGTTCACGTCTATTATGAATATCTTACTCTTTCAGTGAGAGGATCGACTACAGACGTCAGAATCTGACGTCTTTAGACGTCCGACTCTGACGTCTAAAGTCGGTCCCCGCACTGTAAGGGTTAAAGTGCCTGGCTGTTTAAGTTTGCCCCGAACTGCAGGCGTTAAATATCTAAATGACGGCTGGGGATAAGTTGAGCCCCTCCACGTGGTCGGCAAACACAATCGCTCATTGGTAGCAGATAGATTTTAACACACACATGGTGACATGGGCCATTGTTTTCAATAATATGAAGTGTTGGCAATTTGAGAGATACAGCCCATTTTCTCCATTTTCTACGGCTTTTTCCCATGTTGGCTATGGATGGATGTTTTATTTTTTGTCATTTCTACGGATTATTGAAAATATTTTGTTTACAATTTCACAAACCCTCGCTATTAAAATGAAGCTATGCTATATTCGTGAAAGTAACAGGAGTGCGCAGCGTGTCGCCCCCCCCCCCCCCCCTGAAATTGACGTGGATACACTGGTGTCAACCTTAAGTCGACGAGGCCGCGATTAACGTGATCGCCTAGTCACATTGAAAAAAAATGAAATGAATCGGGCTTTAGGCCACCTTTGTGCACATATAGGCTAAACTGGGCCAGGAGAACCTCCTGAGGATGGTGAGATGATTGAGATGACACTGTCCTCCAGACACAGGATTCGAAATTCGAGCCCTGGCGGTCTGATGCCGAGCACGCTACCTCTCGGTCACGGAGGCTCCCCACAATACTGACTTTCACACGTGGATGGGGAAGAAACATTTTTGTTTCTTTGAAACCGCCGAGACCGGGAACCGAACCCCGAACTCTGGCGCACATTGAGATGGGAGAAACAAGGATATTTCTCTGAAAACCCCGCGCAGGATCAACGGGGCTCTTACAGAGAATGGGCGAGTGACCTTAGACATCCTCTGATTTCATTGGCCAGCATCTGAGTGGTATCCAATCAGAGCTCGGTATTGTACCCCGGTCGTTTCGTGATTCAGACACATTCCAGGCTCATCTTAGACGGCGCGCTCACGTTACAAAATGTTCACCAAGCAGAAAAACCAATCAGATTCCCCAGCCTGATCACGTGGTCAGCGGAAAACCAATCAGATTCCCTAGCCCGATCACGTGACCATCAGGCTCACATACCCGGATGTAATGTGGAAGAAATCCAGACAATACATAATAACGGTTTGATGTTAATTGGTGTGACAGCGTCGGAGCTGATGGCCCAATGTTGCAACAGCATTGGGCCAATGTCTCATATCAGCTTTGACCCAGCAAACACGAGGTGTTGAACCAATGGTGTTTTAATGCTGGGCCAGAGTCGTAGACGTTGGCTCAACATTAAAACACCATTGGCCTCGCGTTTGTTGGGGAGAATGTTAAATTCCTTCTTTATGCCCGTTGCCTAAATATCTTACGCCTATTCACAGAAAAGACACACATTCTTTTCACCCCCTGTAACCATCCGAAAATCTCACAACACAGTTATACCTCATGTCACGCATGAAGAAAAGAATGAGGGCTTGCAAATGATACACAAAATTACAACATTCCCGTATTTTTTTAATTCAACAGAAGCAGAAACAACCATATAAAGCAGTAATTTTTGTACGCACTCTCTAGTCAGAAGCCACCCCCTCGGATTTCGGCTCATTTAGGGTGGTGAGACCTTATGTGTTTGCTGGGAGATATACTGCCGTGAAGATATAGATGCTGAATATCACAGTCGGCTTATCTGGAGCCAGTTGAAAAATGAACGAAAAATATATTGTAAGTAAATTCTGAAAAATATCATATTTTTTATGGTAAAAAAAACTTACGAATGATATCAATACGATATAATACGAAAGATATCACTGCTTTTAAATTTTAGCTAAGTCGAAATACTGAATATTATTACAATACATAGAATACTGTCCCAGGATAACCTCCTGTGGATGGTGAGATGAATGACATATGTCCTCAAGACACAGGATTCGAAATTCGATCCCTGACGGTCTGAGGCCGAGCACGCTACCTTTCGGTCACGAAGGCTATCGACTATATTGACTCGACATTAAATTAAAGCAGCTCCTTGGGATAACATCAATTTTCGTTTTTAGATTTGTAATGATGTAGTGTATCCCCCAGAACATGACTTTATCAACATTTTTATCAATCCGCTTAAAACCCAAAAAAACTTTTTGTATACATTAACACTTGCTAAATGACGGTTGAATGTTCCTACAGCATTAGGCCACCAATCAGTGTTGCAGGTGTATCCCCCATGTCCTGACTATAAGACACCAATTAGCGGCGATTGTTTACATGGCAATATACGACCTGGAAATATAACTATTTCACTGTTTTTTCGGTGCTTAAATTTTTTTTTGACTTTTTTGTATTTTTATTTAAGATCAGTAGGCTATATAGCTTCATATAAATTAAATTGTAAAAATTGACAAAATGGAAAATGTCTCATCCCACTGGGGTCCCTTTAACCCTTTCAAGCCTGAATTTACCATTGTCATCTTCATCCACTACAAGCCGCGAATTGCTGTCGCAATTCTCGACTTGTAGTGGATGAAGATGATTTGATGTGGTTTAAAATTGTATTGGTAAACAAGTTTCATGGAAATTTTCTTCCTACAACCCTTTGTTGTAGGAAAATTAGGTTGTTTTCAGGGATGTAGAATGATGCCTTAATGCATCGTGAGGGCTTAAAGGGTTAAGGAAATGCCGCAATTCCCATCTCAAGATGAAGAAAAATGGCTTGATTTGATGAAATAAACAAGTTTTCTATATCAAGGGAAAGCTGCGAGCTTGGAATGGTACATATTATTGTTTTTTCTTTAACCCTTCAAGCCCTCACGATGCATTAAAGCATCATTTTACATCCCTGAAAACAGATTTAATTTTCCCACAACCAAGGGTTTTAGAACGAAAATTTCCAAGAAACTGGTTTAACAATACATGGCAATTTTCTTGAATTTTTACCCACTTCAAATCATCTTCATCCACTACAAGTCGAGAATTGCGACAGCAATTCGCGGCTTGTATTTGATGGAGATGGTAATGGTAAATTCAGGCTTGAAAGGGTTAAATGCCATACGGATGTAGTGCTCAAAGGGTTAATGTCGAGAAATCAACACTGGATGTGAAAAAAACCTTATCTCTCACTTTTACCGCCATTCACGGATCGTTGACATGTATCACTTAGGAGAGATAACACCTGTGATAAATATCAACTTCAATCATATCAGAGATTAACAACGCCTTATACGTCAATCATTAATAAATCACGGTGACAAAGCTGGCATCTTTGATCTCTGTTTTGGAGAAATAATCAAACAGATTGCTGGATGACTGACTGGTTGTCTGACTGATTGGTTGATTAATTGTTTTATTGATTGATCGACGATCGATACATGAGTGATAAACTGATTGATTGATTGATCGATCGATCGATCGATCGATCGATCGATCGATCGATCGATTGATTGATTGATTGATTGATTGATTGATTGATTGATTGCTTGATTGATTGATTGCTTGATTGATTGATTGATTGATTGATTGATTGATTGATTGATTGATTGATTGATTGATTGATTGATTGATTCAGTCGTTCATTCGTTCGCTCGTTCGTTCATTATTTCAATATTACAATCAGTCATTCAATCATTGAGTTTTTCATTCATTCATTCGTTTTATTCAATCGTTCGTTCGTTCGTTCATTGCTTCATTCATTCATTCATTCATTCATCCCTTCATTCATTCATTCATTCATTCATTCATTCATTCATTCATTCATTTATTCATTTATTTATTCATTCATTTATTCATTTATTCATTTATTCATTTATTCATTTATTCATTCATTCATTCATTCGTGCCCATAATTTGAAAAGGGACCGTCTTTACAATACACGATATGGAGCAAAATGTCAAAAAGAAACATTTGAAGCTGAATATTGCGTCATGGATTTCAGTTTTAAATGACGAAAAATAGAAACAAACAATTCGGCAGGACAATAAAAGGTTAACATGGTTGTTATGACTTGGCTTTCATTCACAAATCACCCCCCCCCCCCCCGCCATGGCACCCCCCCCCCTCCCCATGGCACGTCCGTGTATCCTGACAACGTCTATATGACGGACTCCCTCGGTGTTAACCCTTCGAAGCCTGACTTTACATTGTCATCTTCATCCACTACAAGCCGCGAATTGCTGTCGCAATTCTCGACTTGTAGTGAATGAAGATGATTTGATGTGGGTTGAAAAAGTAAAGAAAATTGCCATGTATTGGTAAACCAGTTTCATGGGAATATTTATTCTAAAACCCTAGTTGTTGGTAAATTAAGTATGATTTCAGGGATGTAATACAATGCTTTAATGCATCGTGAGGACTTAAAGGGTTAATTACTGTTTTCATCCATGGTACGTTTCTTATCAATGGCAATGATAAGTGGACCATCAAACACGATACATTGAACCAATGTTGGTTTGATGCTGGGCCACCGTCTGCGATGTTGGCCCAGCATCAAACCAACTCTGGGTCGGTGCTTCGTGTTCTCTGGGAGGTGCCTATTCTGAGATAATGACAAGTGGACTCTCGTCTCTTCATTCATGTTTAAACACTACCACAGCCAACATAAAGCATGCTGCCGATTTTGGTTTAATGTTGGGCCAGCATCACAGACGTTGTTCCAACATTAAACCAACATTGAATAGACGTTTTGTGTTGATTTTGACACTGGATTCCATTACGTCATGGACTTGACTATATATTTAATGAAATAAAATGAACGGGGTTTTAGGACACCTTTACGCACATATAGGCTAAAGTGGGCCAGGAAAACCTCCTGAGGATGGTGAAATGAATGAGGTGACACTGCCCTCCAGACACATATATATTGAATGAAGATATATAATTAAACGTAGAACCAATGTTGTGTTAATGTTGAGCCAGGGTCGTAGACGGTGGGCCATCATTGGAACATCATTGAAAGAACGTCAGGTGTGTTTGGGGGGCCATGGACTTTGCCATAGTCATTCATGTTCATAAACTACATAGCACTCGATTACATCATGATATTGACTGAAGATAGAATCAATGAGTTTAACCCTGACAGCGCGGGGACAGACGTCAGATTTTGACGACTAAAGTCGATCCCTGCACTGTAAAAGTTAAAATATTTCTACTGGCCGTAGACCCATAACATAGGTATTCAAATGAATCAGAAAGAGCTGACTAAGACGTTTATGCTGATTTCGAATAGAAAAAAACCCTTTGGTTGCGATGTTTTTTTACAAATTAATTTAGCGCTTTAAGGGTTTAAACTCCTTGACAATGTACGATGGGCCAACATTAGACCAACACTGAGGGAACTGTTATGTTGGCTGAGTCTAGACTTTGGTTTAGTCATAATATACATCGCACTAGATTACATCATGATAACTTATACTTTATACCGCTAAGCGCGACTATAGTCGTTTTTAATCAGTTTCATTGATCGTTTAACATGTTTAAATCTTCAGTTATTAGGAACAAAATAAGTGTTTAAATATCAAGATTTGCAAATGTTTGGTCTCAAAATAAACAAATGTGGGTTTTTTCAAGTTTTGTCTCGCTACCGTGACCCACAGTGCTGGGGCCCTAGGGTAGTGGTTAGTACCACTGCCGTTCACGCTAGAGTTCGGGGTTCGTTTCCCGGTCACGGTGGTTTGAAAGAAACAAAAATGTTTCTTCCCCATCCACTCGTAAAACTCAGTATTGTGGGGAGCCTCCGTGACCGAGAAGTAGCGTGCTCGGCCTCAGAATTCCAGGGTTTGAATTTCGAATCCTGTGTCTGGAGGACAGTATCATTTCATTCATTTCACCATCCTCAGGAGGTTCTCCTGGCCCAATTTAGCCTGTATGTGCACAAAAGTGGCCTAAATCCTGATTCATTTCATTTACCGCGACTCACAACTTCAAGTGGGTGAAAATTACTCACATTTGTTTAATTTGAGACCAAACATTTGCAAATCTTGATGTTTAAACGCATTGAACATCAATATTTCGGTCCCAATAACAGCGATGTGATCGTCTAATAAGACGGAATAAAACAACTATAGCGCCTAAATAGTTAAGACAGAAGGGGTTAAATAGATGATTTTGTTGCCTATTCATCATTATCGATTTGCCCATATTATGTGGACAACTTATAGGAACAAACGAAACTTCACTTCAGTTAAGGGGAGTACAACCTCAAAAAGTAAAGAAATAAGGAATCGTCCCTGAAGACATTTGTCGAAGCTACCTCAGGGAGCTTCCATGCTGATATTCTTTATTTTACTGGAGCATTCATATTGGCCTCGATAAATAAATTGTTTAAGAATCAAAACAAATTTTTGTGTCCCTAAATAAGTTTATTTTGTCTGTAGGCATAGTAGATAATCATAATAGTGCATAATCATAGTGATCCTTTGTAATTTAGAAATACTGTAATATCAGTATCTTTACATACATTCCTCTGTATGCCTACTACAGTCAACTACCGCTCAAGACAATATAGTACATAGAGCAGGGGACGTAGCGCTCCCGTAGAGCCCCTGACTGCTTCGCCAGTCTTGCATGCGTCCCGAATTATGAAACCGCTGATTCTGAGTGGGGTTTTCAGAGAAATATTCATGTTTTTCCCTTCTCAATGTGACTAGGCGATCACGTAAATGGCGGCTTCGTTGAGTTAAGTTTGAAACCGGCTAAATGTATCGACGTTAATTTGGCGCAGTGTCGAGAGCTACTCGATCCTCCTGTTCACATAGCACTTCAATCAATAAATATCAATCAGTAAATCAATCAACCTTCTATTTCAATAAACGCGTAAATCATCAGCGGGCCGAGCTCAGAGGTGCACAAACAACATCCATTCTATTTTAATTTTATTCCAGCATACCGTTACAGTATACACGAGGCTTCGATTAATGTTGGGTTAATTTGGGCTCATAGCCGACGACACTGGCCCAACATTAAACCAACATTGGTGAGTATTTCGTGTCCGCTGGGATAGCTATTGACCTTGTACAGATTATTACGGTGCTGGTGATCTCGCCAGATGGCGCTCAGTTGGTACTAGATATCTCGCCAGAGGGCGTCTGGCACGTGGTGCTGATTACTGACCCATGTGGTTATGATCCGGGTCACGTGTGAGGGGTCAGTCAGAGGTCAAACACGGTAGGTGGCGCTGACTGGCGAGTAATAGATGCTTCAGGTCAGCATGCAGAAAAATACCTCAGAAAGATAACAGACTAATTTCTGTTCCCACAGAGAACAGGGGCTCTGAGAGGAGCGATACGCTCTATATCATATCATTGCAGAAGGCGGAATCTGTCTAAAGCAATGAGCTCTTTATACATTACATTGCTGGCTTGGGTGATTACATTATGACGTCTAAAGTGAATCCCTGCACTGAAAGATTAAAACATTTCCAATGGCCGTAGACCCATACCATTCAAACAAGACTACATAAGTCCAGGAGCTCCCGCTCCGAATTAGAATTTGATTTAAGCAATTTTGTATAGGGTTATTCATGTAGTCCTAGTCTAGGTCAAAAATCAAGACGCAAGACAACTAGGTCTAAGAAGCCCAGTCTAAGAGTAAGATAAGAACTAGACAGTCTGTCAGAGATTGCAAACCTCCATTGAAATGAATGATCCTAATCAGTATCCCAGTAATGGTCTACCTATCTGGCACGGATTACCCGATATCAGGCCAATCGAGTTAACTAATAGCTGATTTACGGTCATTTTGAATTAGATATAAATTAGTTAAAAACTTAGGGTGCATTCTCCCCCGAAACCCCAAATTTTGTTTTATAGTAATGGACTAACATCTAACACAGTTTGCAAAATGTTGGGCATGTGAAAGTAAATAATGGCCGATAGGGGGCCATTTTAAATTTGATCGAGTCAGAATTTTTCAAGACGCATCCTCAGCTGAAATCTCACATTTCATTCTATAGTTATCGTCTAGCTATCTAGCACGGTTTACCAAATATCGGCCATGTGAAAGTGAATAATGGCCTAAAGGCGGCCATTTTAAATTTGATCAAGTCAAAATTTTCCAAGATGCATCCTCAGCTGAAATCTCACATTCCATTCTATAGTGATGGTCTAGCCATCTAGCACGGTTTACCAAATATCGCCCATGTGAAAGTGAATAATGGCCGATAGGAGGCCATTTTGAATTTGATCAAGTCAAAATTTTTCAAGATGCATCCTCTCCTGAAACCTCACATTTTGTTTTATAGTAATGGTCCAGCTATCTAACACGGTTTACCAAATATCAGCAATGTGAAAGTAAATAGTGGCCGATAGGCGGCCATTTTGAATTCGATTGAGTCGAAAGTTTTTAAAAGGCATCCTCTCTCGAAACGTCACATTTTGTTTTATAGTAATGGTCTAGCTATCTAGCACGGTTTACCTGATATCAGGCCTATCGAGGTAAATAATGCTGATTGTCGGCCATTTTGAATTCGTAAGTTAAAAATTTTCAGGGTGCATCCTCCCCCGAAAACTCACACTTTGTTTTATAGTAATCAGGTAATGGTCTAGCCATCTAGCACGGTTTACCAAATATCAGCCATGTGAAAATGAATAATGGCCGAAAAGGCGGCCATTTTAAATTTGATCAAGTCAAATTTTTTCAAGATGCATCCTCATCTGAAATCTCACATTTTGTTTTACAGTAATGGTCTAGCCATCTAGCACGGTTGACCAAATAACGGCCATGTGAAAGTGAATAATGGCCGATTGGCGGCCATTTTGAACTTGGACGAGTTGAATTTTTTCAAAATGCATCCTCTCCTGAAGCCTTACAATTTGTTTTATAGTAATGGTGTAGATATCTTGAGCGGTTTTCATGATATTCCACAATATCAGGCCTGCCGAGGTGAATAATGGCTGATAGGCGGCCATTTTGAATTTTATCAACTTCAAATTTTTTCAAGATGCATTCTCTCCTGAAACCTTACAATTTATTTGATATTAATGGTGTAGCTATCTTGAGCGGTTTTCATGATATTCCGCGATATCAGGCCTGTCGAGGTGAATAATGGCCGATAGGCGGCCGTTTTTAATTTTATCGACTTGAAATTTTTCAAGATGCATCCTCTCCTGAAACCTCACAATTTGTTTTATAGTAATGGTGCAGCTATCTTGAGCGGTTTTCATGATATTCCGCAAAATCTTTCAGTCGGATTTACCGATGTTATAAATTAGGTCAAAGTGCTGGGTCAACTTCAAGGTCAAGGTCCAAAAACCTGAAAAGGCACAACTAGGGACCTTAGAGAACATGTATGTGCAATATGACTGTCATCGGCCCAGTACTTTTCGAGATCTGCTCCGGAAACGAAGTGCGCGTCAAAACGTCTAAATAGATCATAGTTCTGAACCAGAAGTAGGTCAAAGCTCAAATACCCCAAAAGGCACAACTAGACCCCCTAGGGGTGTTGTGTGTAAAATTTGAAGACAATCGGACAAGTACTTTCAGAGATATGCTCCGGAAACGAATTGTTTACGGACGGCCCAACGGCCCAACGGCCCAACGCCGTCACATCATCATTTTCTCCTCTGCAACCTTGCGTATTAAATTCAGATTAAAAATATTTTAACCTGTCCATTAGCCACCTGGAAGTAACCCACATACCAAAAATTGTTATCCTAGCTTGTTTTCTTACAAAGTTATAGGCAAAAGAAGAGGCAAAAAAAAAACGGAGGTAGAATCCATAGCTCCCTCCGTCTCACCTACGGTGACGGCGGGAGCTAATAAAGCAGAAAGAGCTATCATTTATGATTATTTTTAATTGAAAATAACCATTGGTCTCCATATATGGAAATATTTCGGCGCTTTAAGGGTTCAAGTGACACAAAAACTATGCATACTGCGCTATTACTATTCTAGTATGAAACTGTGTGCTGCGCTAAATTGTATTTAGCTGTTTTTGTCAACCAACAAACACGATACATTCACTTATTGCAGCATGCTTGCTGTGTCAGTGACTCGTGTTTGCTAGGCTCCTTAGTTACGTAATTACAATGACGAAATATATCTCTTTTCATCAAAATAGACATCTCCCAAAGTAGATCTGGTATTTTTCGCGTGTTTAGATTTTCGCGAATTTGTGTTGTTAGGACTTTTTGCAAAATCTAGAATTCGCGAATTATCGATTGCGATGCCAGGTAGCGCTCATAATTGTAATATTCGCGGGATTCTTAAATTCGCGAATTTGTTCTCCTCGCGAAAATTAAAATATTACAAGATCTACAGTATTTGATAAATCTAATATCAACTTGGGTGACATTTTAACTTTTAAATTTGCCCGAAAACGTGTATATGTGGGCTTGGTATGACAATGGTTAACACTTGAAGTGCTGAAATATCTTTGTATAAACCATGGAGACCAAAGATTTTTTTCAATTTAAAAAATCATCATAAATGTCTTAGTCAGCTCTTTCCGATTCATTTTAATAACTATGGTATGGGTCTACGGCCATTATAAATATTTTACTCTTAACTGCTTACAGTGCGGGGATCGACTTTAGACGTCAGAATCTGACGTCTACAGACGTCAGATTGTGACGTCTAAAGTCGATCCCCTACCCGCGCTGTAATGGTTATGACATTGATTACTCTGCCCACTGAGCTACCAGTCATACTGTAACAACTGTAAGTGTTTACATTTTAAGTGTTCACTTAATAATTATAATGCTGGTTGTCTTTGTATAATATAGATGTGTGGTACACTGCTTCGCGCAATAAAAAGTAAACAATGAATGAATGAATGAATGAATGAATGAATGAAGAATGAATGAATGAATGAATGAATGAATGCATGAATGAATGAGTGAGTGAATGAATGAATGAATGAATGAATAAATAAATGAATGAATGAATGAATGAATGAATGAATGAATGAATGAATGAATGAATGAATGAGCTCTGGAGGTCTGAGGCCGGGCACGCTACCTCTAAGTCATGGAGGTTCCCCACAATATTAAATCTTTACGAGTGAGCGGGGAAGAAACATTTTGTTTCTTTGAAACTTAGAGGCCAGAGTAAGGTTCGAACCCGCGATCTCCGACTTTCCAAGCATGCGGCTTTAACTACTGCACCAGGGTCCACGTCTTGTTTGTTTGAGAAGGCTGGCGTCTATATCTAACACTGATGCTGCTGAATTATTTGTTACTATTTTTGATTCATTCGAAGCTGGAATTGCTGACGCAATTTCCAGCTTCAAATGATGAAAAACACATAGATAGCAAGGGTATTCCCCCTGGCCCGGAGCAGGGGGAATACCCTTCCTATCTATGTGTTTTTCTTCACTTTAAGCTTGAATTGCTGCCGCAATTTCCAGCTTCAAAGGACGAAGAATATTCTGTCTATGAAAAAAAGACACCACCTAAAATGAATTAGTTGATTAACTGAGCATCTATTCTAAGCTATTTTTTATCAATTTGAGTGTCATTTAATTTAGTTCACCTTTTGCTTGAATCAGTATATATATACGGTCCCGGCAGCAGAAGGGAGGTGTGGTTGCTCACCATGCTGTGTTTGTAAATAGCAGACACCCAGAAGGCAATATGAACCAGGTGGTGATGGTCAGATCAGATGAAGGATACTACAAGGGGTTGTAGTTTATTGGTCAGAGGGATTCAGTATCAGAGCTATACCCAGCAGACATAAGACGGTAATTGAATCAATGTTGGTTTAACGCTAGTCCAACCTCGTAGACGGTGGACTAACGTTAAAACAACACTGATTCAACGTATTGTGCCTGCTGGATACTACGATAATTACAACATACACAATCATGAGCAAGACGAGAAGGGACATAACCCAGAAAATATAAGCCCTAATAACAGACTCTGTAGGCGATACACAACTATGAAGAAGATGGAAGAAGAAAACATAGACCCAGGAAAGACGAGACATTCACCCAATGTTGGGCTGATGTTTGATCAGCGTCGTACATGGTTGACCAACATCAATCCAGCATTACGGATCCAGCGTTATAGTCCCTAATTACACACTGGGATACAATGATGAACCAGATGACGAAGGCAGGCAATGTTTACTCAGTATTATCGGACGTTTTGTAATTCAGACATTTGTTAACCAACGGGTCGTAGGTTCATAGCTGGTACGCCTAGGTAGAAAAATAGAAGACGCGAAAGACTTTTAACGCGCCTAAATCATCGGTGTCCCGAGATCAGAGGCGCTGCAAATCCGAATCAGGATGATAATCCATTTACCGTCCAATTCGTCGATCCAGCATGCCAGGACACAGAGTATTAAGGATGGAAAAGCTTGGCAGAAATATAAGGTCTTCGTTGTTTTTTTCCGAAATGATTCAGATTTTTTTCATCTCTAGAAGGATACAATTCCAGAAACCTCTTCTCGATCTAAGAGAAGTCTGAATGTAGGAATCCCATAATATATATATGATGCACCACGCGGTACCCTGGGGTACCAAATAGCAATCCGCCATTTTGTTAAATTATTTAATTTGTTTTTCAAGGCTGTACCCCGGGTACCAAAAAGTGTAAAATAATTTTAAAAGAGGGCAAAAATAGATTTGAAACGTTCTTATTTTGCAAAATATTCTTGTTTTGAAGTCATTTTCGTCACTAAGGACTATTGGTAAAACATCTTTCAATGTCGGAATCTGTTGCAACACAAATTGCCGCCGCATTGATCAGGTGGCGCTGCAAATCACGCGGTACCCCGGGGTACAACGGTACCCCGGGGTACAGCGTGTTGCATCATATAGCCGATCGAGAATAGCAAGAGAGGCTAAACTGGACCATAGGATATCTCCCGAGAAGAGCCCAGCAAAAACGAGGTGTTGAGGCAATGTTGTTTTAATGTTGGGCCAGCGTCGCAGACGGTGGGTCAACTTTAATCCTTAAAGCGCTGAATTAATTTGCAAAAAAAACATCGCAACCAAAGGGATTTTTTCATCTTGAAATCATCATAATTGTCTTAGTTAGCTCTTTCCGATTCATTTGAATACCTATGTTATGGGTCTACGGTCTACGGAATATTTTCACTCTTACAGTGCGGGGATCGACTTTAGTCGTCATAATCTAACGTCTAGACGTCAGATTCTGACACTAAAGTCGATCCCCGCGCTTTCAGAGGAAAAACAGCATTGGGTGAAGCGTCACGTGTTTGGTAGAGAGAGTGATTTTAGCCAATCATTTGCCTGATTTGACTCATCACGGTGATCTGATTTGATTTATCTGATGTGGAGACGAATGGACCAACCACAGCCGCAGCTTCCCATGATAACATCCGGGTGTCTGAAGATATGCGTGATATTGACGCATGCGCGATGAGAATAGGAAGCTGTATGATTCAGAGTGACATTGAGGTGCGAGCGAAGGAAACACAACTGACAAGGTAATGCCGAATACCATGGCAACCTGGCCACCAATCACAGAGCAGCCGCGCTCAGGGTAATCTTAAGATGGTCAGAAAATAGGTTTACAGGACACCTCATAAATGTCATTGATGCACTAGTTATTAAAACATTCGTCTTTTTGTCAACTTTAATTCCATTTCGGAGAATTCTATTTTTCGTCAAGATTGTGGATCACGTCAGTGTACACGACTTCAAGTTGAAAAAGTTATAGTTTATGGATTTGAACCCAACACAACACCAATTTGCAACATAGGTTTCGATATGTTTCGTCATTTCAAGGTGGAAATTGTGGTTTCTGTGTGACTATATACACAGACAGTATATATTTGTTTTAATCTTTTTTTTTTCGTAAAAAAACAATAAACAATAGATGTTTTCATAATTATATACTATATAGAGAGAGCTCACATAAACGTTTATTTAGATACACCTTCAATCGTAAAATAAACAGCTACCCATTTTTATGGCGTCCTTTGTACTTAAAGCGTTAACTCGTCAGGAGACACCATGATAGACAGAGGGACAAAAGGAAGAGTAATGTCCACCATCTTAAAAGCACTCATCTCAGAGCGAGGCTACGCCGGCCGCTGACAGCATGTATAATTCATAGTACTTTTACTGGCCGCACACGTCATCATAAATTCATCACTATGGATACCGGACCGCGAGTTATTACTCACAGACTGGATGTAGGCTACTAATACACCTTTCCCAATAGCAACACGCCACACAGTGACTAAAAGCTGAACTATTTAGTTGGGAGTCCTGTCAGACGTTTTTCTATTACAACACGCCACACAGTGATTAAAACTGAACTATTTAGTTGGGAGTCCTGCTTATGCGCAAAATCGTGCAAACAGTGTATACTAACACCCATGCTAACTGGACACACGAATAAAATATATTTTTGCAATGTACTTTTTCTGTAAAGCCTTTGCAGTCGCCTTGTGTTCTACATGTTAGGGACAACTATGGAAATAAGAGCCACCAGACCCTTTATGGTGTGTTTTTATCCCTGGTGATCAGTATAGTGGCCCTGATTATTTCTAATCATGTATTCTACTGGTTTATTGAAATAAATCATATCGAATGAAGTCCCGGGGCAGACAGAAGTAGAGTGGTACACCCACGTTCACTGGCCCTCAGCGTCGCCCATCCACCAAACCTTCCACGCCCCCCCCCCCCCCAACTTCCTTTGGGAAAAGATACTGCGTCCAGAGATGTCCATAGGAAGGAATATATCGATAATACTACAAGTACGACTATTGTCGTTTTAACCTGTTTTATTAGCCGAATAAATCACTGTTTTGGGAATGAAATGTGATCTCAAACTAAACAAATATGAATCATTTTCAACTTCAAGTGGGTAAAATTTAAATTGTCTAATGTAGTTCACAGGCTAGTAAAGAAACATGACCCCCTGCTACGACACTGACATGAATTGGTATGCTTGAAGTTGTGTCTCACTACAGCCAGCCACAACTTCAAGTGGGTGAAACTTAGCGATAAAACATTAACAATCTTGACGTTTAATCCTTTAAGTCTTCACGATGCAATAAAGCATCATTTTACATTTCTGAAAACAGACTTAATTTTCCTACAACCAAAGGTTTTAGAACAAAAAATTCCATGAAACTGGTTTATCAATATAAATGGCGATTGTCTTTAATTTTTAAACCACATCAAATCATGTTCATCCACTACAAGTCGAGAATTGCGACAGCAATTCGCGGCTTGTAGTGGATGAAGATGACAATGGTAAATTCAGGCTTAAACAGACATTTTCGTTCCCAATAAAAATGAAATGAATCGGGCTTTAGGCCACCTTTGTGCACATATAGGCTAAACTGGGCCAGGAGAACCTCCTGAGGATGGTGAGATGATTAAGATGACACTGTCTTCCAGACACAGGATTCGAAATTCGAGCCCTGGCGGTCTGAGGCCGAGCACGCTACCTCTCGGTCACGGAGGCTCCCCACAATACTGACTTTCACACGTGGATGGGGAAGAAACATTTTTGTTTTTTTCAAACCGCCGAGACCGGGAACCGAACCCCGAACTCTGGCGTGAAAGGCAGTGGTGCTAACCACTACCCTAGGGCCCCCGCCCTTTCGTTCCCAATAACACTGATTTGATTGGCTACTAAAATTTAATAAAAGCGCCTATGGTCGCGATTAGCTGTTAAAGGCTAATGTTCCTTTCTTGAAACCTTGGGTCGAGCGTGCTACCGATTGAGCTACTGGGTGTCCACACATGACACAGGGCGCCGCGATAAAACGGGTCGCTTGTGTCCTGCTAAATCACACCCATTCAGGCCGCAAACAACATAATAAAGAAACCATTATGTAGATATGTGCCGCATGTGACGTTATAAAGAATACGTCTATCACATTATGACAATAAAAGAGAGACAGATGGGATGACTGTAAAACCCTGTGCACGGGTGAAACCCTATTAGGACGAACCCGGACGACTAGCCCCTGCTTCCCCAACTGGATCAGTGGAGTCTATGGACTAAGGTCTGTCTTAAGCTCACTGATTGGTTGAGACTTGATCACGTGTTCATATTTAACCCTTGTGCTGCTGGAACCGTCCCAGCAAACACGTTACATTAATCCAATGTTGGTTTAATGTTGGGCCAGCGTCGCAGACGGTGGCCCAACAATAAAACAGCATTTGCTAAATGTCTCGTCTTTGCGGGCATGTAACCGAAATGTTACTGATTCTAAAAAAACTATTTTTGACCTGATTACACCCCGATATTTCTCAATATGACAGTCCAAAGAAATGTCCCACGATTTTGTACGTGGTCAATCTGTGGCTGAAACCAATATAGCCCGACTTTTTAAAGAAAAAAAATGTTCGATAAATTTCAGAAAAAAATGTTTTTGATACATGTCAAAAAAAATTGCCGATTTGTTGTTTAATTACCCTGATTACCGACCTTGAGAAATTTGTTGATAGCTTTCCTCAGTTTTCTCCTCTGACTAAATTGATGACAAAAACACACATGTATTCTGGTCGGCCCCTAGGTCAGTATTGTGGAGAGCCTCCGTGACCGAGACGTAGCGTGCTCGGCCTCAGACCGCCGGGGCTTGAATTTGTCATCTCATTCATCTCACCATCCTCAGGAGGTTCTCGTGGCCCAGTTTAGCCTATATGCGCACAAAGGTGGCCTAAAGCCGGATTTATTTCATTTCATTGTCCTAGGGCACCAGACACGGCCACAGACAATAAATATACAAGTAATCCATCCATCCTACAATTACCAGAAAAATAGGACCGTGTCATTAGGTGCAAAAAACTACAGGCTTGTTACGACTAAATGACAGATACGTGATGTATTAACTGCATCACTATTAGGGGGCCACCATTCAATATCCTGGGGGGGGGGGGGCTGGAGGTTTTGTCGCGGGCAAATTATTTATTTCAACCCGGCTAGACGGCGCAATGAAAATTTTCAAATTTTATTTATGTCCACCCGAAATTATTTATTTCAAAAAACTCCAGCCCCTCCCCCAGGAAATTGAATGGTGATCACTTAATAAACGTAGCAATGCTTCTCTGGACGTCGTCATGGTAATCATGGTAATGGGGCTGTCATCATGGTAATCATGGCAATGGTCATTTAGCACCAGTATAAACTGAAACTATGGAGACCAAAGGGTTTTTTCAATTTGAAATCATCATACAAGTCTTAGTTAGCTCTTTCCGCTTCATTTGAATACCTATGTTATTAGTCTACGAGCATTATAAATATTATAAATAAATAAAAATGAAATAACTCTTTCAGTGAACGTCAGATTCTGACGTATAAAGTCGGTCCCCGCGCTGTAAGAGGTAACTTGCATCATTGTTAATAACGTAGACCTACGTAGCAATGCTTGTCTGTACGAAATCATTGTTAAGATATATGCGGGATGGGCTGCTGTATGTATATTAATTGGACTTGATCAACTGGTCCAGGAAATACTAGACTAGATGATGTTAAAGCCATAGACCACTCTATGTATGTTTCTGGTTTTAGTTGTACCACAGTTGCTTCTATCTCTGTAGTCAGCGTTGTGCTTTCTGGGTACAGATGTATCCTGCAGTTCGTACACAGTGGACTGCTCCTTTAACATTGCTGATTGCTGAATGCCTCATCCTCTCGTTACATACACAGATCACTGTGTAGCCGGTCCCAACCAACGCCTGGCAGTGTACGCGTTACCCAGAAAACCATTTGTATAACATTTATACAACAGTGCTGGAAATTAGCACCGGCCCGCCAGCCAATGGCTGGTGATTTTAGCTTCGGGCTGGTAAATATGACCTGTAACCTGCCCAAATGGCAGGTAGAATTTTGACAGCAGAATATAATATTTTACTTTCTCGTCCATTTGATAAAATTGTTTCATTGTAAATGTAGAGTTGCATCCAGATTACAGCAATCTAGAGTATTTTTTCCACTTTACAATATAACAGGACTGAAAAGTGATTGGATTAAGCCTTAAATGTGTGATAATAGAATTATGGACAGGTGAATTTGTTTGTGGGCAGGTGAAGATATTTTGTTACCAGCCCAACTGGCTTCAAGAGAAAAATTCTAACTTCCAGCCCTGTACAACGTCTGTCAAACGGCTTCGACGTTGATGTAAAATGGTATACAAATGCTTTGTGTTTACTGCGGCAGTGTTTCCTGTATGTTACTGTCGAAATGAAATGTCACGGGAATTGACATTATGCGACCAGAGCCATCTCTCCCTATCGGCACGACAGGATTGTGTGTGTGGCACTGGGACAGCATGGGGAATAGATAAAGCAGTAGGGCCTACTGTTTGTAGTATATCATCAGAAAATTATTTAATTCAGTTAGGCAGTCTATTTTTCATAAATAGAATGAATTTTCGCCATTTGAAGCTGGAAATTGGGTCAGCTGAAAACTAGAAAAACAATTAGCAGCAGAGGGGTTTACTTAGCCCTTTAAGCCCTCACGATGCATTAAAGCATCATTTTACATCCCTGAAAACAGACTTAATTTTTCTACAACTAGGGCTTTTAGAACGAAAATTACCATGAAACTGGTTTACCAATACATGGCAATTTTCTTTAATTTTTAAACCACATCAAATCATCTTCATCCACTACAAGTCGAGAATTGCGGCAGCAATTCGCGGCTTGTAGTGGATGAAGATGACAATGTAAATGAAATGAAATGAATCGGGCTTTAGGCCACCTTTGTGCACATATAGGCTAAACTGGGCCAGGAGAACCTCCTGAAGAAGGTGAGATGATTCAGATGACACTGTCCTCCAGACACAGGATTCGAAATTCGATCCCTGGCGGTCTGAGGCCGAGCACGCTACCTCTCGGTCACGGAGGCTCCCCACAATACTGACTTTCACACGTGGATGGGGAAGAAACATTTTTTTGTTTCTTTCAAACCGCCGAGACCGGGAACCGAACCCCGCTCTGGCGTGAAAGGCAGCGGTGCTAACCACTACCCTAGGGCCCCCGCCCGAAGATGACAATGTAAATTCAGGCTTAAAAGGGTTAAGCCGTCAATATGAAGATTCACACTAAACACATCTAAAGCTGGGGCTGATATAAATACGAAACTTAAATAGATATGTGCAGACGGAAAACTATAAACCAATCAGCACGTCCCTAACAAATAGAGATGATGACGTAGTGAGTTTGGTTAGTTTCCCCTCGAGTAGTAGTTGACCTTCACAGCTACTCAAGCAGGGTAACACTAACCATGAGAACAAGCTGTAACCAATCAACAGGTGGTGCTATTCCTGAGCTGAGCTGAAATATTGACAGAATCATCTCAACAAACAAGACGCCCAACAGATACTGGTTGCTGGGTCATCGTTGTGGGCTTGGACCAGCAATAATATAACATTGGGTCGACATTCTGTTGGATTGGACTACGTGAATTTATTTGGTGAATTTCGTATTCGCTTGTTTTGACTTGTTTTGACTCGAGGTCTCCTGCTTTCTGGGAAGTTATCTTAAGATACTGGACATCGTAGTATGTCTTAGGATTACTCATTGGACAATTCTTCGCCCAACATATAGCCACTCTGATTATTTCTTCTGCTTAGATCAGCAAAAAGCCAAAATCTAATGAGGGAGGGATATAAAAAACATTTTAAAAAATTTGATCTATTTCTGTGTTTTTTTCGTTTTTTTTTGCGGGGGGGGGGGGAATTGGTCACCACCCTTTGCACACGCCGGGCAGAAAAGAACACGAGTTTATCGTTGGGAAAAAATGTTAAAAGTACACTATTTTATAGTGATAC